>JAZKLR010000105.1:0-1200000 GCA_037103525.1 Ganaspis brasiliensis | reverse complement strand
ATTTTTGTCAAGTAAACATTCAATGCAGTATATGTATCGCCCAAAAATAAACTTTTTTAACTCGAAAACAAATTGTAAATATCTCATCTTAAAGAAATTTGAGTTTTTTTTCCCTTAAAACTTTTTATAGCTCAAAAAAGTGATCTTAATATTATTATTTGTATAAATATGGGAAATTAACTGTTAAAAATGGTTCCGAAACTTAAAAATTTAATTCCGATTTAATTTAGTTTTATTTAATTCTTTTCTTCTTTTAATTTAAAGAATTAAAAAAAAATCATATCATGAAAGGAAATAGTATTTATTATCTGTTGGAGTTATTGTTGAACGCCTAACACTTTAACTAGTTGTATTTCAAATGTTATCAGACTGTAAAACCGATGACCTTTGATACTAGCTTTGATACAAGAAATGGGTAGCCTAAAGTGCATTTTGTAAACTACTATATGGAGTTGTGGTATAGACACTCAAACCACATTTCATGTAGCAATAATAATACTTTTTCTACTAGATTAAATCAGCGGTATAAACTAATTTAATATATAGTACGAAAAATTAATTCAACTCCATTTATGATTCAAAATATTGAAAATTAATATTAGATTAGCTTAGAGCAATGATATACCTATACTGTAAATTTAAAAAACTAAATCAATTTTATATGCGATACAAATATTGGAAAATTAATTTAATATGAATGCTCTTGATTAATATGAATAATTATTTATTAGGATGTTGATATAAGTTTAATAGAGAACCTCTTTATTCATCTTTTATTTATTTTTTATATATGTCTCCATACAGTGGCGTAACTGTTAAGGGTCAAATAAATATGACATTAAAAATTAAATTAATGTAAACAAATAAATAAAATGAATAATTATTCAGGACAAAATTTATAAAAAATCATAGAAATGCTTTAAAAATAATGAAAATAATTTAAACATGCGAAAAATACTTGAAAATCTTCAAAAATAAATTGAAAAAATTAAATAATTAAAAATTAGAGAAAATAATTGTTAATTAAAAAATAAATGATTGAAAATTGTAAAAAAATAATTAAAATTTGAGAAAATAATTTAAAAAATTACATAAAATAAATTAAAAATATATAATTAAAAGCTTTTTAAAGATTATAAAAAAGAACAAAATTAATTAAAAATTGAAGAAAAAAATATAAAAAATAATAGGGTATGAATAATTAAAAATTAAATGAAATAATTGAAATGTCAGATAAATAGTTTCAAATTTTGGAAATTATAAAACAAATAAAAAAAAATTGAAAGATATAAATTTTGGAAAATAATTGAAAAATGATTTTAAAACATAAAACTTTATAAAAATAATTGAAATATGATGAAAACAATGATAAGTTGTAAACTAAATAAATGACATTTCAGAGAAATAATAGAAAAAATTACGGAATTTTTTTTACATTAATAAAATCATTGAAATTTGAGAAAAATACATGAAGGCCTTAAAAATTAATTGAAAAAAATTAGATCAATTACAACCTAGATAAAGGAATTAAAAAGAACTAAAAATAATTGAAATTTACGATAATTAATAAAAAAAATTTGGAATTTAAGCAAACAAATAAAAATAATTTAAAATCATAGAAAATAATTAAAATATAGAAAATACCTATAAATCCTAGAAAATAATTTTAGAAGATGAGAATTATAATTAACAAACGAGGAAAATAATTGAAAAATGATACAAACTATTTAAAATTGAAAAAAATAATTGAAATATGCTTGAAATAGTTTCAGATTAGGAACAAAATTGAAATACGACAAAAATAATTTTAATATTTAATATTTAATTGTATATGCCCGTTCAATGATATTAAATAAATAAATATGAAAAAGTTAAAACAGTAAATAAAATTTAAGGGAAATAATTGAAAAAACCATAATATATATGTTCAAAGAAATAAAATAACTATAAAAATACTTAAAAAATTTAAATTAACGAATATTATTAAAAAAATCGCATAAATAATAGAAAATTCATCAAAATAATTAAAGTTTTAGAAAAATACTTAAAAATCTTAGAAAATGATAATAATAATTAGCAATCCAGGAAAATAATTAAAAAATGATACAAATTATGTAAAATTACAAAAAAATTAAAATATGCTTGAAATCATTTAAGATTGAGAAAAAAAATTGAAATATGATTAAAATATTGTAAATATAAAAAATTGAAAACAGTACGTAAATAAAATTTGAGGGTAATAATTAAGAAACATAATTAAATATATGGTTAAAAAAAGGAAATTATTACAAAATTACTTAACAATTTTTAATTAAAGAGCATTATTAAAAAATCGCAGAAATAATCGAAAATTGATAAGAATAAATAAAATTTGAGAAAAATACTCAAAAATCTTAGAAAAAGATAATAATAATTAACAATCGAGGAAAATATTTGAAAAAAGATGCAAATTATTCAAAATTAAAAAATATAATTGAAGTTTGCTTGTAATAATTTAAGATTAAGAAAAAATTGAAAAGTAATAAAAATAATTAAAATATGAAAATTTGATAACAGTGAATAAAATTTGAAGGAAATAACTGAAAAAACCATAGAATATATGTTTAAAGAAAGAAAATAATTACAAAATTACTTAAAAATTTTTAATTAATGAGAATATTTAATAAATCGCTGAAATAATCGAAAACTGATCAAAATCATTGAAATTTTAGAAAAATACTTATAAATATAAAAATATTAGAAAATAATTTTAGATGATGAGAATAATACTTAACAATTGAATAAAATAATTGAAAAATGATACAAATTATTCGAAATAGAAAAAAAAATTGAAATATACAGGAAATAAAATAAGATTGAGAAAAAAAATTGATATAGGATAAAAATAATTAATTTATGAAAAACATATTAAACATAAAAAATTGAAAACAGTTTTTAAATTTGAAGGAAATAATTGAAAAAATCATAGAATACATGTTTGAAGAAAGAAAATAATTACAAAATGACTTTTAAAAATTTAATTAAACAGAATTATCAATAAATCGCTAAAATAATCAAAAATTGATGAAAATACTTGAAATTTTAGAAAAATACCTAAAAATCCTAGTAAATAATAAATTTTAGAAGAAAAAAAAATTAAAAAGAATTACTAAAAAACAGCAAAAATAATCGAAAATTGATGAAAATAATTAAAATTTTATAAAAATACTTAAAACTCTTAGAAAAAAATTTTTGAAGATGAGAATAATAATTAACTATTGAGAAAAATAATTGAAAAATGAAACAAATTATTCAAAATTAAAAAACTAATTGAAGTATGCTTGAAATAATTTAAAATTGAGAAAAAAAACTGAATTAAGATAAAAATAATTGAAATGTAAATAAAATTTGAGGGAAATAATTGAAAAAATCATAACATATATTTTTTAAGAAATAAAATAATTACAAAATTACTTAAAAGATTTTAATTAAAGAGGATTATTAAAAAAATCGCAGAAATAATCGAAAATTGATGAAAGTAATTGAAATTTCAGATAAGTAATTCGAATTTTTGAAAATAATGAAAAAATAATTAACATAATTAGAAATTGAAGAAAATAATAGAAAAAATTGCAAAGTTTATTATTAAACAAAAAAAAGTAATTGTAAAATCGTTTAAAATATGGAAATTTAAAATAACAATAATCTAAATTTGTGATAATAACTGTAAATATAGGAAATTAATTGAAAAATAATGAATATATTAAAAGATGGTGAAAAGCATTGCAAATAATTAAAAATAAATAAAAATTGAACTTAATTATTTGAAATGTTTTAAAGTTCAGGAAATTAATTTAGAAGTTATGTAAATGTTTAAAAATTGAAGGTAATAATTTACAGAATTACAAAAATAATGGTAAATTAAAAAAATTATTTTAAATTTGCGATGTATAATATGAAATTTAGGGATTAAAGAATTATATTGATTTAATGTCAAGGGAAAAATAAATAAAATTAAAAAAGTGATTGTAAAAACTAAACAAAATAATTAAAATTTGAGGATGGTAAATTTAAGATTTTGGGAAAAACAATTTAATGATAATTGAAAGAATTAAAAATTGCTGAAAATAATTAAAAATTTTAATTTAGTATATATTTGAAACGTGGATTAATTGAACTTTTAATCAATGCAAATTCACATTAACTGATGTTTGAAGAAATTAAAATTGCTATAATTTTAAAATTTAAGAACATTTTAAAAATTAATTAATTTAATTAGCATTAATTTCATTCATTATTTAAACATTATTCATTTCAAACTTGCTACACCTGGACTTTTAGAATCTCTTAATACGATTTTCTTGATATGAATCTAACATCAGATATTGAAAGTTCAAAATGGTGGATTTAATGTGCGGTTTTTTTTTTAGGTTTTTTAAATATACATTAATTACGCTTATTAATTACGTGAGGTCAAAATAGGGAGATCGTGGATCAATAAAAATCTCTAGTCAACTTTCTAACTGGATGTCTTACTAAAATTTTGAGAAAATCTTTGCTGATGTTTTGTTATACAATATATTCAAAATTAGAGATACATATATTATAATATGAATGTAATATTATCATTGTGCACCATTTCAAAAGCAAATGAACTTTCAAGGAACTTGAAATTTCGTATACTCAAAGCGTAAACTCTGACATAGTCAATATTAATTTGACTTACTAGTAATAGAGGGAAACTTGAATATTTGAAGGGTACGTGAATTTAATATTAAAGTCTATCTGTATAGGATATAATTATTTGCTAACTAAAGTGGACGCTTGATAATTTCTTGGTCAAGTTTCAAGTAACAAAATATAAGTATCTTCTCTTGCTAGATTTACCAACATAATTGATATTAAAATTAATTATACCAGTATATTATGTTACCGGTTTTAGTTGACAATCTCAAAATATTTTTTTAAATTTTGTCCATTTTACAAAAAATTTAATTAAAATTATTTGTAAACTAACAGACCAAACTCATTTCAAATCAGACATGCTGAGCATTAGTAGGAATTAAAAATCAATTTTCTGTCCAAAATGTTGTTTTTTAAAGAACTTTAGACGACACGTATTTTTTCGTTTAGCCTAAAAAACATTTTTTCATGCAGTTTGTAAAGATTTTAATTTTTAAAGTCTGAACTCTCGTTTATGTAAAATTTAAGAAAAAAACATTATAAGAGTAATATTTTTTTAAATAAATGGGATATCTTATTCTTTTTCTACGTCTTGAAAGAATAAAAAATTTTTAACTGAAAAAAGTTATATATTTCCACAAGATTCAAAGAAAAAACATAAAATATTTAATAATTATTGTTTCACAACAAATTTTGACCCAACATAATTTTTTCTGCGAAATGTGAAACTTGATATTTCGAAAATCTGGTGAAATTAATTTTAATAATACTTTTATTCAGATAAAAAACCACTTTTAAATATGAATTTTTTAATGTTAGGAATTTAAAAATATTTATAAAAACTTCAATTAAACTAAAAATGTGATATGTTTGAAATATAAACTCTTCTGATAAATTGCACCTTTTTTAAAAAATATTTGCTTATTTGCACCTAAAAACTGTAAAATTGAAAAATAAGCTTTTAATTGGATTTTAACGAAATTTGTTGAATAAAACGAGAAATAGAGAAAAATATACCAAGAGAAACTTTTATATATTTTTTAAAGGTGAATAAATTTTATTTTTGGAAAATTTTTGATATCTAGTGTATTTTTTTTAGAAAAATAGAATTTTTCTTTAAAACAATAAAATATATTTTTTTTCTTTTATACAAAATTCGGACACAAATTACATTCTTATGGAAAATAATTCTTACTATTAAGACAATTTCCAAAAAAAATTTAACCAAAAAAACAGTAAGATTTTTGAGTAATTTTAATTCAAAATGTATTAGTAAAAAGGCCGCGATTTTGTTAGTTTAGAACATTGTTTAAATTTTTTAATCGATTTTTAAAGAGGACTAAAAACATAAGGTTTCCTTCCCTTAAATTTTAAATAAACGATAGTTCCGACTTTGAAAATTAAAATTTTTATAAATCCATGAAAAAAAATTTCTTAGCTTAACAAAAAAATACGTGTTGTCTAAAATTCTTTAGAAAACAATATTTTTTATAGAAAATTGATTTTCAGTTCCGACCATGCTCAATCTGTCTAATTAGAAATGAATTTTATCTACAAAAAATACATTGAATTTTTATTTTTAAAAAAATTGGCAATTTTTGAAGTTGAAATTAATATTTGAGTGAGTTAAACTATGAATTAGTTTAATTAAATCTTGATATTTGAGAAAACGATTTAAAAACAAAATTAAGATTTTTTATTGTAAAAATTACTGCGCAATATAAAAAAATATTGTGTGGAATTTAAAATGCAAATTTTCTCTGGCCGCGGAAATGTATTACTTTTCTTCTTAAAAGTGATGCTGTTAAGAAGGTGGTAAAAAGAGCTTAAGCCCTCCTCGTATTTTAACATCTTGTGCTTTTTTTAGCAAAACAACTTTTTTCCCTGAGATTTTTGAAAGAATTTTTTTTAAAACAAGGCTAAAATGTTGGACTTAGCCTAGATAGAGATTATAGATTTTTTTAGATTTAAAACTTTTTGATATTTTATATAGTTACTAAAGTTTTAGTATAATTATTTCATCAAAGATTTTCATATTTTAAAATCTATATTTACATAATGAAGACGCTTATAATAGTTATAATATAATTAATAATATAAAAGGACTGAATTAATTTGAATCACCATTATTAAAATTGTTTCTATTATAAAATTCTTAAAATTCCGCACATAAAAAATGAGTCAGAAGTGAAGTAGTTCTTGTTATAAAATAAATCTAAAAATGAATTTTTGCCAGAATATTAAAAAAGTAATAAAAAAAAGAATTTTGTGTTTTATTTGTTCTAAAATTCGACATCAATTGATTTTTTATATGCACAATCAACAAAATCTTAACTATTCTGTAAATAAAAGATTTTTTTAATATTAGAAAAGTAAACTTTCTTTGACTTGTTTTAATCAAGAGATGCTGGAAGATAAGTGCACTGGAAGGTACGTTCAAGAAGCTGAAATTATGTTTTAAGCTTTAAAAGCACCACTCGCCCAATTTTCTTGTGTCAATATTATTTCAAGCTAATCAATCTACAGTTCACTTGAATTTTTACCTCGACAAATTCCTGTAAACACTGTCACCTCCATAAGCTTTCGACAAACATTTAGAGCTTTTTGCGCTTTTGATAAAGTAGAAAACGCTTCGGGAGCTTTTTACCAGCTTTCAAATTACCGACAGCGAAAGCTTATTTCTGTCTGAAACACGATTCTTGTTATAATATACTCAGGTAAAGTAGATTACTACAGTCTAACTTTTTATTCACAATTTACCCGTTCTACATTTTTTTGGGGATTGAGAAGAATATATAGTTTTTTTTTTGTGCTAGGTGAAAATTATTTTCTTTGTCAGAAAGGATTTAAAAATCCAATAAGGAGCTTTCGAGAAATGATATTGCGTTGTGAGTGATAAATAAAAGCAATAACAACTTTAAAACCGGGATTAAAGACTTAGATGCTATGAAAGTAAGAGAACTATTACAAATTTCGACGTCTAAGATGATCATGATTGTGTAATAAAAAAACTAATTACTATATCAAGTTAGTTTGATAAATAACATAACTTTTCGTAAATAATAAAGAAACAATATAGAAATGTTGCCAAGCATTTTTCATACTTGGGTTTTAAATGGAATTCAAATTAATTCGAAATTTTGATTGGAGCAAATATTTATTTTATAGAATTTCCAGAAAAATGGACCAAATTTTTATTTTCAAAAATTATACTGTAAACACAGAAGAATTTTAAGTGAGTCGAATCTTCATTTGTTCATTAACATGAATTGAATATAATTCTTAAAACGACACGGAAAAATGTTTTAGGTTTACCATATATATACTTATGACAAACCTTGGATTCGGAAAAAAAAAATTCACTCAAAATTATCATAAATATGGAAATCATTTTCTAAAATCTGGAAATTTGAAGATTCGACTCACTTAAAATTCAGTGGATTAATTTAGAATTCTATACCAATTTAAAATTCTTTTTAAATTAAAACTTGATTAATGAGAAATTCTGCGAAATGAAAGTTCTGTTGAATGGAATTTCCAAGGCCTAAGAAATCTGTTTCGTGAAAACTCGAGTTCATTAAAAATTGTTTGAAAACTTTTTTGAATAATGAAAGAAAAATTGTCGGAAAACATTCTGTCAAATGAAAATTGTAACTGAGGCATTTTATGGGATATTTTATTATAATAAAAGTGGAATAGAAAAGAATTAATAGGTACAGAGCTTATTATTTCAATTAGCATAATAAACTATAACTTGTTCTCAGTAGCGTAACTGGGAGTTCAAGGGCCCTGGGGCGAAAAGGAAAATGGGGCCCCAATTCTATATGATTTTTTAAATAGATGTTTTTTTCTTTTAAAATTTTAAATCATATTTCACATTTTTAAAAATTTTCCAAAATCTTAAATTTACCTTCCTCAAATTTAAATTATTTTCTTTAGCTTTTTCACTCACTTTTTCAATTTTAATTATTTTTCCCTTGACATTAAATCTATATAATTATTTATTCCTAAATTTTATATTATTCATCGCAAATTTAAATTACTTTCTTTAATTTACAATTATTTTTGTCATTTTGCTATTATTACCTTCAAATTTTAATCATTTTCATAATTTCTGAATTAATTTCCTCAACTTTCAAAAATCGCAAATAATTATTTTGTTCAATTTTCTTTTCTTTTCAATATTTTGCATTTGATTTTTACTATTTTTTAATATTTTCAATACTTTTCAATTAATATCCTAAATTTGCAGTTATTATTCGAAATTTAGTTTATTATCATTTCAAATTCTTCATATTTAACACGATTTTTTAATTATTTTCTTTGGTTAAAACTTAAAAATAAATGTAGCAATTTTTTTTATTATTTTCTTCACTTTCTAATTTTATGAATTATTTTTGCATTATTTTAAAAAATTTCCATTACTTATCTGAAATTTCAATTATTTTCATCAATTTTTGATTATTTCAGCGATATTTTAATAATTCTTTTTAATTAAAAACTTTTAAGTAATTTTGTAAATATTTTCTGTCTATAAAAATGTATGTTATGATTTTTTCAATTATTTCCCTCAAATTTTATTTACTGTTTTCAATTTCTCCTATTTAAATTACTTTTATCATATTTCAATTTTTTTCTCAATCTTCAGTTATTTTCAGAATATTTCAATTATTTCTTTCAATTTTGAATTATTTTCATGGATTGTTAATTGTTATTCTCATTTTCTAAAATTATTTTCTACGAGTTTTAAGAATTTTTCTAAAATTTTAATTATTTTTATATATTTTAACTTATTTCTGCGATTTTTTAATAGGTAATTCTTTAATTAAAATTTTTTAAGTAATTTTGTAACTATTTTCATCCTTGAAATATATATTCTATGATTTTTTCAATTATTTCCCTCAAATTTTATTTACTGTTTTTAAATTTTCATATTTAAATTATTTTTATCATATATCAATTTTTTTTCTCAATCTTAAATTATTTCCAGCATATTTCAATTATTTTTCTCTATTTTCAATAATTTGTATCATTTTTCAATTATTTTCGTCGATTGTTAATTATAATTATCATTTTATAAAATTTATTATTTTCTAACATTTTTAAATATTTTTCTGAAATTTCAATTATTGCCCTCAAATTTTATTTACTGTTATCAATTTTATATATTTAAATTACTTTTATCATATTACAATTTTGTTTCTGAATCTTAAGTTATTTTCAGAATATTTCAATTACTTTTTTCAATTTTGAATTATTTTCCGCGATTGTTAATTATTGTTTTTTTGATTTTCTAAATTTATTTTCTAAGATTTATAAGTATTATTCTAAAATTTTTATTATTTTCATCAATTTGCGATTATTTCTCGATTTTTTAATAATTCGCTGTTTAATTAAAATTTTTTAAGTAATTTTGAAATTATTTTATTTCTTTAAATATATATTCTATGGCTTTTTCAATTATTTACCTAAAGTTTTATTTACTGTTCTCAATTTTTCATATTAAAATTATTTTTAGCATATTTCAATTTTTTTTCTCAATTTTAAGTTATTTCCTGCTTACTTCAATTTTTTTTTCAATTTTGAATAATTGTTATCATTTTTTTATTATTTTCCTTGATTGTTAATTATTATTTCACGTTCTTAAATGATTTTCAAATATTTAAAGTATTTTTCTAAAATTTTTATTATTTTTATTAATTTTTGATTATTTCTCGATTTTTTAATAACTCTCTTTAATTACAATTTTTTTTGAAATTTTGTAATTATTTCCTTCCTTAAACATATATTCTATGATTTTCTCAATTCTTTGCTTCAAATTTTATTTACTGTTATCATTTTTTATATTTAAATATTTTAAATTAATTTTAACATATTTTAATTTCTTTTTTTAATCTTAAATTATTTTTAGCAGATTTCAATTATTTTTGTCTATTTTGAATAATTTGTATCATTTTTCAATTATTTTCCTGGATTGTAAAGTATTGTGTTCATCTTCTAAAATTATTTTTTAAGATTTATAAGTATTTTTTGTATATTTCAATTATTTTCTATTATTTTAAAGTATTTTTTTTGTTTTGTTAAATTCAAAATTTTTTTTTATTAATTATCGTTAATTTCAATTATTTTTAGTTCTCTTTGATTCTTTTATCTGATTTTTAATAAATCTAATTTTTTTCAATTCATTTTTAAGATCTTCATGTATTTTTCTCAAATTTTTATCAAATTATTTTAAATATAATTTTTTTTCAAACTTATCATTTTTTTCATCATATTTTAATTATTTTCTTTAAGTTTCAAGTTTTAAAATCATTTTTTTATTATTTTCTAAAATTTATATCTTTTAATTTTCAGTTTTTTTCATTTGGTTTATTATTTTTAAAATTTTAAACTATTTATCTGACATTTCAATTATTTTATTCAATTTTCAATTATTGATGTTATTTTTGATATTTTTTTCTTCACTTTTTAATTACTTTCGTCCTTTTTCATAATTTTCAAAAAGTTTTTAATTATATATTTTTAATTAAAATTGTTTTCTTTAATTTTAAATTACGTTTATCGTATTTCATTTATTTTTTTGTAAGTTTTGATTTTTTTTAAACAACTTCTGTAAGTTTTAAGTATTTTTCTAAAATTTTCTTGAACTTTCAGTTATTATTATTTAAAATATATTATTTATAATTGTTGATAACACAAGATGTAGAAAATAATCGCGGGCCAGCGCGCGTTACTTAATTTAGTCAAACTTTAAATTACTACAATTAGTAAAGTTTTTGAAATTTTTTTTTATAAAAGGTCTATTAGGGCCCCATTCAGCTCCTTAACAGTTACGCCACTGCTTGTTCTATGATTTTGACAAGTGTTAGAAATATATATTTTTTTAATAATGAGACTATTATACGATCAATACTGTAGACAAAGTTATATAACAATTATAAATAATTAATACTGCTATTATCTTGAATAAATAATATTCAGAAGTATCGATTTCCCAAATTATAACTGTCTTTATTTTCACGAAAGCCTAGGCAGATGTCAACAACTTTTTAATCATAGTGTATAGTTTACCTATAATAAAAGATTCATACAATTTTTTCGCATTATTCTAACTTTATCGATGATTTTAAGTTTTAAAAAATACGAAACTAAAAATGATATGATAAAATATGATAAAATAATATTTTAAGATAATTTTTTTTTAATAAAGTCAAACTTTAGCGAGAACTTTATATATATTATATACACAATAACTTTATTACAAATGTGTACTTATTGAATAATGAAAAAAAAATTAATCATATAAAAATAGTTAAGAATTATATTATTTTCGGATAATTTAAATATTCAGAAAAGTTTATATGAAAACTTTGAGTGCAACTTATTGTTATTGACCTTCCGCCTTGAAATTAATGTCATTAAATATTCAGTTTCTTTACAACTTTATTTCTTATCGCATGTATCGAATTCTCGACTATACAGTAATTTTCTAATGTTTCATTTCCTAGTTATATTGTTTCCTTATTATGACTTTCTATTATTATTGCAAAAACCCACAGTTTTTTTTTAGCCATTCACAAAAAATGTTCGTTTTATTATTTAAAAATTATTTTATCGTTTTTCAAAAATGGAAACAATACACGGAAAAAAATAATTTGTTCCATTCACAAATCGGTTACAAACTGCTTAATAACATCTCTCAAATTTTATGCTTTACTTTAATTTATCAGTATTGCAAATCAAAACTTATTTGTGAATGCCACAAATTTCTTTGATTCAAATAATTCAATTTTGTTCATCTTAAAAAGAAAATTTTTTAATTGTAATTCAATTTGTTAAATTAATTTCTTATTTTTCAATTTCTTTCATTCTTAACTAGACTCTTCCTATTTTAAAAAATGCAATCGACCTCTTTTGATGAAAAAGTGCTGCTAAAAACTGTTGTCGCTTTTAGAGATTTACGCCAAATTGAGAAGTAGACTACAATAAATTATTCAAGTCTGTGCGAAAAGAACTTAACCTTAAATAACCCTTATAACCTTTTCTTATCTTTGTACAGTTTAGAAACCATCAGGCGAATAATGTGGGCGAATTATAATTAGTCTGAAATTAAAACCATTTCTTATCAACGAGAAATAAAGAATCTTATATATCAGGTGAAGGGCATTCATCCGAAAATTCAAATAATGCTCAGTATTATTCGCGTAGAAGAGTAGATCAATAAGTCATAAAAAATGCAACGCTTAGTTTACACTTCAGTGTATGTTTTCAATAAAAATGTACCTATTTTCATTCTTAACCCGCTTTCGATAAATGTCCCAGGAAAGTGTTCAATTATTTTCCAAGAATCGCTTAACAAAATATAGTTAAGCGAGAAATGTCGTACAGTTTTAAAAAAAAAAATATCCTTATCTTGAAAAGTAAGGTTACTTCAAAGGCTTCTAATTTTAATTGCCGTGCTTAAATAACACTTATAGAGCTTTTATGAGAAATAAAATTGTCTTCACTGTAACACAATGCAATCTATTCAATTTTGGATTCTTTTCTTGAAATGAACAATTTTACACTTTTAATATTTAGTTTTGAGATAATAAAGAAGCACTTTTTCAAAAGTTGATAAATCCACATTTTGTTGTATCGAGAAAATTAAACAAATGCAGTTTTGTTAACCCCAAGAGTTAATTAGAAAGTAGAAAAACTGTACAAAGTTATTTATATAATAATTAATAGAAAATCACTAATTCAGATTTAGAGAGTAACATGTTATTATTTTATTTATCAATTAGCGTAAAATATAATTACACATTGCAGACAAAACGCTCATTTAAAGTTTAGATAATTGTTAAAGTGAGAGCTACTATTGTATGACTAGCTATATTTAAAAACGCCAAGAAACGTGAATGAGATGACATTGACGAAATAGGCCAATGTCTCTCATGGCTCGACCACCTTTGCTTTAAACAGAAGCAACTTTTATGCCAACAATAAGCATCAACATGACTTTATTGATTATTTAAAAAGAATTCAGAAAATCATAACCCTGGCATATAAGCAGTAAAAAGTTTGATTGATATATGACTATAGAATTTATTATGGATCAACTCAATTTAGTAATTTCTTGTAGCTACTTTCAATTCATTAGTCGTCCTTACATCGATTTTCTTGCTATTCATCGGAAATCTCGTAAATTTCATTCAAATAAATAAATTCATTCTTGAAATAAAGAAATATTTACTTTATTAAAATAAATTTGTACCTCTTTTGATCCTAAAACTAGAAGATTTTTAAAAATTACTGAAATTAAAAATTTTCTCCTAGGTACTCAGAAATATATTAGTTTACTAATAAACGCTTTTTTGGGCATTTAAAAATAAGTTCGTATTTTTTTTTATTATTTATAGATTGATTTTCTTATTCTAAATAAATGTGATAAATTAAAAACTCTATAATTATTGTTATTTTTTAAACATTATTTCTATCCTTTATTTTGTGATATTTTTCAAATTCTTTATTTTGTTTACACCTTTTTATATTGTTTATAATTCGTATATTTTATTTTTTTTATATTTTCATCACTTTATTTTCAATCCCTTTTTATTATGTTAAGTGCACCTTTTTAAAAAATGAATAAATGTTTTCAACGTGACTAGCATCAAATTTATTGCAAGTTGCATGGAAACTCACAGAATGTAGTGAACTGAAAATATTTGTTCAAACGTGTTTGAACAGAGTATGAAACTTTGTACGTTTTTACAAATGATCGCGTTGGCTATTGATTTGTAAAGAACGTGTTATTTTTTTTTCTGTTGATTCCTATCTATAATATATAGTAATTTTTATTAATACAATGCATTTTGTTTTAAACAATAATTAAAAATCAGTAATTATTCGTTTAAACATGAAAATTCAAATCTACCATTTTTTAGTTAAAAATTAAAATTCAAAATTGATATAAAGTTGTTTTTTTCCCCCTTAAACTGAACTTGAATATTTATGAGTCGACAAAATATATGGATTTATGAATATTTGGAAGCTTTCCTCTTTCACGAGTCAAATTTAAATATGTGTATATGTAGACTCTCATTGATAAATACATATAGTGCATTTTGACAGAGGAATTGAAATATAGAGGTTATCTTTCATAATTCAGAAGTTGTACTCGGAAGAAGAATTTCCCGATGACATTTCTATAATTCCCTTAGGTTTGATAAACGAGCAACAATGCTGATTAATTTGTGTCTTGTTTTCAATGCACTTTTTTAATTTTATTGCTTTACGTAAATTAGGTCTTGGGTGGATAGTGACGCCATTCATCGATCAAACGAAAAGTCCAAATTCTTGGATCGTTTACTGCGAGAATATTTTCACCAATTTTCGTGCACTTTGTACCTATTATTAAGTTATTTATTCACATATGCATTGCAGTTAGCGTAAATATGTAGAAAAAGTTGTATTTTTGGAAGATAGCCAACAGTAGTTTAAAAAAAAAGTTTTAGAATTTTTTTTTAGTTTATCAGTGTAAACATTATTTTTAACTTTATTATTTAAGGTATATTTTATTACAATCAAAGTTTTGCATTACAAGAAAATAATTTTTAATGAAGACATAAATGTAAAATATATAGCAGAAATTGAAATAGGTACACAGTGGCGTAACTGTTAAGGGGCAAAGTGAGGTTAGACCCTTGGTCAACCCTAATAGACTTTAAAAAAAAAAATCCCAAAAACTTTACTAATTTTAGTAATTTAAAGTTTGACTAAATTAAACAACGCGCGCTGGCCCGCGATTATTTTCTACATCTTGTGTTATCAACAATTATAAATATTTTAAATATGATATTTAAAAATAAATTTATATAAACAAATAAATAAAAAAAATAATTATTCAGGACAAAATTTATAAAAATCATAGAAATGTTTTAAAAATAATGAAAATAATTTAAACTTGAGAAAAATACTTGAAAATCTTAAAAATAAATTGAAAAAATTGAATAATGAAAAGTTAGAGAAAATAATTGTAAATTGAAAAATAAATTATTGAAAATTGAAAAAGAAAAAATTAAAATTTGAGAAAATGATTGAAACAATTAAATAATATATTTTAAATAACTGAAAGTTCAAGAAAATTTTAGAAAAATACTTAAAACTTACAGAAGATGCTTGAAAAAAAATCAAAACTTAGAAAAAAATAAATGAAATAAGATGAACGTAATTTAAAATTAAAGAAAACAATTTTAATTAAAAATATATAATTAAAAACTTTTTGAAAATTATAAAAAAGGGACGAAAGTAATTAAAAATTGAAGAAAATAAAATCAAAAGTAATACCAATAACTGAAAATTGAATAAAATAATTGAAATGTCAGATAAATAGTTAAAAATTTTTAAAATAATAAACCAAATGGAAAAAATTGAAAATTGAAAGATTTAAATTTTAGGAAATAATAAAAAAATGATTTTAAAACTTGAAACTTAAAGAAAATAATTAAAATATGATGAAAAAAATGATAAGTTTGAAAAAAAATTATATTTAAAATAATTTGATAAAAATTTAAGAAAAATACATGAATATCTTAAAAATGAATTGAAAAAAATTAGATTTATTAAAAATCAGATAAAAGAATTAAAGAGAACTAAAAATAATTGAAATTAACAATAATTAATAAAAAAAATTTTGAATTTAACAAAACAAAAAAAAAATAGTTTAAACTAATAGAAAATAATTGAAATATACAAAAATACTTATAAATCTTAAAAAATACTTTTTGGAGATGAATACAATAATTAACAAACGAGGAAAATAATTGAAAAATGATACAAATTATTCAAAATTAAAAAAAATAATTGAAATATGCTGAAATAATTTAAGATTGAGAAAAAAAATTGAAATATGATAAAAATAATTTAAGTATGAAAAATTGAAACCAGTAAATAAAATTTGAGGGAAATAATTAAAAAAATCATAATAAATCATATTTTTTTTTCAAGAAAGAAAATAATTACAAAATAACTGTAAAAATTTTAATTAAAGAGTATTATTCAAAAATCGCAGAAATAATCGGAAATTTATCAAAATACTAGAAAATAATTTTTAATGAAGACATAAATGTAAAATATATAGCAGGAATTGAAATAGGTACACAGTAGCGTAACTGTTAAGGGGCAAAGTGAGGTTAGGGGGCCCTTGGTCAACCCTAATAGAACTTAAAAAAAAAAATTCCAAAAACTTTACTAATTGTAGTAATTTAAAGTTTGACTAAATTAAACAACGCGCGCTGGCCCGCGATTATTTTCTACATCTTGTGTTATCAACAATTATAAATATTTTAAATATGATATTTAAAAATAAATTTATATAAACAAATAAATAAAAAAAATAATTATTCAGGACAAAATTTATAAAAATCATAGAAATGTTTTAAAAATAATGAAAATAATTTAAACTTGAGCAAAATACTTGAAAATCTTAAAAATAAATTGAAAAAATTGAATAATGAAAAGTTAGAGAAAATAATTGTAAATTGAAAAATAAATTATTGAAAATTGAAAAAAATAATTAAAATTTGAGAAAATAATTGAAAAAATTACATAATATATTTAAAAAAAGAAAAGTTAAAGAAAATTTCAGAAAAATACTTAAAACATACAGAAATTCCTTAAAAAACAAAAATAATTAAAGCCTTGAGAACATAAATGAAAAAAGACAAACGTAATTTAAAATTGAAATGAACAATTTTTAATTAAAAATACATAATTAAAAACTTTTTGGAAATTATGAAAAAGAACGACAGTAATTAAAAATTAAAGAAAATAATATAAAAAATAATATCAATAATTAAAAATGGAATGAAACAATTAAAATGTCAGATAAGTAGTTAAAAATTTCGTAAATTATAAAACAAATGAAAAAAATTAAAAATTGAAAGATATAAATTTGAGAAAATAATTGAAAAATGATTTTAAAACTTGGAACTTTAAGAAAATAATTGAAATATGATGAAAACAATGATAAATTGTAAAAAAAGTAAATGATATTTCAGACATATAATTGAAAGAATTATACGGAATTTTTTTTACATATAAAAAATCATTGAAATTTGAGAAAAATACATGAAGATCTTAAAAATTATTTGAAAAAAATAAGATTAATTAAAAATTGGATAAAAGAATTAAAGACAACTACAAATAATTAAAATTTACGATAATAAATGAATAAAAATTTAGAATTTAAGACAACAAATTGAAAAAAGTAATTGAAATATTCGGAAAATAACTTAAGATTCAGAAACAGAATTGAAATAATGATGAAAATAATTTAAATACGAAAAATTGATAACAGTAAATAAAATTTGAGAGAAATAATTGAAAAAATCATAGCATATATTTTTAAAGAAATAAAATAATTATAAAATTATATAAAAATTTTTAGTTAAAGAGAATTATTAAAAAATTGGAGAAATACTCGAAAATTTGATGAAAATAATTAAAACTATAGAGAAATACTTGAAAATCTTAGAAAATAATAAATTTTAGAAAATGATAATAATGATTAACCTTCTGAAGAAAATAATTGAAAAATGATAAATTTAATTCAAAATAGAAAAAAATAATTGAAATATGTTAAAAATAATTTAAATATGAAAAATTGAAAACAGAAAATAAAATTTGAGGGAAATAATTGAACAAATCATAGAATATATTTTTCTTTAAAGAAATAAATCAATTACAAAATTACTTAAAAAATTTTAATTTAAGAGAATTATTAAAAAATCGCAGATATAATCGAAATCGAGCTAAATAATTCAAAATTGAAAAAAGTAAATGAAATATTCGGAAAATAACTTAAGATTCAGAAACAAAATTGAAATAATGATGAAAATAATTTAAATACGAAAAATTGATAACAGTAAATAAAATTTAAGGGGAATAATTGAAAAAATCGTAGAATATTAGGTTTAAAGAAATATAATAATTACAAAATTTCTTAAAAGTTTTTATTTAAAGGGAATTATTCAAAAATTGCAGAAATAATCGAAAATTGATGAAAATACAGCCACACAAAAAAAAACTTTTTGTCCGAGACACTACACTAGTGTATTCTTACGTATTTTTTTCCAATAATTCTGAATCCGCAGTCAAAATTACTAGTTTGGCGAAATTTTATGAGACAATCTCAAAAAACCAAATCTCAAAAATTTTAAAAAGACCAAAAAACCACAAAATTTTTTTTTTTTAGTCGGGACACTGCCCTAATATATTCTTATGTATTTTTCTCTGACGAATATGAATCTGAAGTTAGAATTAGCATATTGGCTAAAATTTTTAAAATTATGTGAAAAAAGATGAAAAAAAAACACCAATTCAAAACCCAAAAAAAAAATTTTTGTCCGGGACATTTTGCTAGTGTATTCCTACGTATTTTTCTCCGCTGAATCCGAATCCGAAGTCAGAATAACCAATTTGGCTAAATTTTTTGAGATAATTGCAAGAAAATAATCAAAAACACGAAAAAATCGATTTTTTTTATATTATCTCAAAAAATTTAGCCAATCTAGCAATACTGACTTTTGATTCGGATTCAGCAGAGAAAAATACATAGGAGTACACTAGTGTAGTGTCTCGGACAAAAAAGATTTCTTTTTTGTACATGTGAAATAATTAAAATATTAGAAAAATTCCCAAAAATCTTTGAAAATAATGCAAAAAGAATTAAAATAATTAGAAATTGAAGAAAATAGTAGAAAAATGTCAAAATTTATTTTTTAGCGAAAGAAAATAATTGAAAAATTGTTTAAAATATGGAGAATTGAAATGATAATAATCTAAATTTGTGATAATAACTGCAAATTTGGGAAATTAATTGAAAAATAATGAATATATTAAAAGATGGTGAAAATCATTGAAAAAAATTAAAAATAATTGAAAATTGAACAAAATAGTTATTTCAAATGTTTGAAAGTTCAGGAAATTAATTCAGAAATTATGAAAATGTTTAAAATTTGAAGGTAATAATTGCAAATTGACAAAAAAAATCGTAAATTAAAAAAATTATTTTAAATTTGCGATGAATAATATAAAATTTAGGAATAAATATCGATATTGATTTAATGTCAAGGGAGATATAATAAAAATTGAAAAAGTGATTGAAAAAACTAAACAAAATTTTTAATATTTGAGGAAGGTAAATTTACGATTTTGGTAAACAATTTAAAGATTATTAACAGAATTAAAAATTGCAGAAAGTAATTAAAAAATGATAAAAATAGTGCAAAATTTAAATTTAGTATATTTGAAACGTGTCGTATTAATTGAACTTTTAATCAATACAAGTTCACATTAACTGAAATTTGAAGATATTAAAATTGCTATAATTTTAAAATTTAAGAACATTGTAAAAAGGTGAAATATGATTTAAAAATTCTAAAAGAAAAAAAAACATTTGTTTAAAAAATATCATGTATAATTGGGGCCCCATTTTCCTCTTTGCCCCAGGGCCCTTGCCCTCTCAGTTACGCCACTGTAGGTACACTGAATTATTAGTTTTATGGTAAAATTCTTTAGTAGCTTTTGGAATGTGAAACGAAAAAGGTGATTAAATTTTCCCATTTCATAATTTATATTAAGGTACACATTTTCATTTCAATTTAGATCTACTTTCACAATCCTCGGCCTTTGACGTTTTCAATTACAAAGATATATATATATATATATATTGTCAAGTCTCAGGACTTGCAGAATTTACATTTTAATGAAATTAAAACATACAATATTATTTCAGTAAAATCAGATGAATAAATCGATAGCTATTTATTTATTTACAATTCCCTTAAACTGGAAATGATTCATACTACAGTTGCAATGTCATAATCAAGTTAAAAATTATGTCCATTTTATTGACATTTCGCTTCCACGTAAGCAAAAAAATTTGCTTCATCATAAAAGGAGGCAATAATAGATTTGTTGATAATAAAAGAGTATAATAAATAATAAATATATATTAATAATAAAAATAATTTTTAATTAATATTTATCAATTGAAAAATATTATTTATTTATCTCCTCAACATATTATTTATTATAATATTATTATTAAATTATAAAGATAATAATTTGTTGAAAGTTAATTTCTAAACAGTTCAAAATAGTTATAGTTTTTAATCATTTCTGAATATTTTCAAAATTGTTCTAAACAGTTTAAAATGGTATTAAACTGTTTTTCAATCGTTGTAATAAAATTTTAATTATAGTTCAAAACAGGTTTTAAACAAGTAGTTTTAACTTCTAATCCGTTATGAGCAGTTTTAAATAAATAGAATTTAGTTTTAAATCTCTCTATAAATCTAAATTAGTGGTTTTCTACTAATGAATTAGCGAAAAGTGAGCTACTATTAAAATAGTAAGAATTTTACTAATTATTAGTAGAAAACTACTAATTTTGTAGAAGAAAAATACTAATTAAATTAGTAAAAAAATCTACTTTTTTTAAAAGTAAAGTTTCACTATTTCAATTAGTAGTTTTCTACTATATGAATTAGTGAAAAATGAGCCATGAATATGACTAATTCATACACGGAAAAAAAAGTATAACTGCATCAGTAAAACTTTTCTCCATAATAGCTAAACATTTAGCCAAAAACGAACGAACGATATTGCCAATATCACTGTTTTAGCCAAATTGAAAATCGTCGCTCAATTTTTTTATATTAGGGAAAGTGTATTATTAATTTATATATTTGTTACTTTAAAAGAAAAATATTGAAATTCTTTAATTTAACTATTCAAAATGTATAGCTAGAATTTTGATTTTGATGAATAGTTAGAAAAAGCAGATGAATATGTTTTGACAATTTCAACTTCAAATATTTTCATGGTTAGGTGTTATTTATTTTCATTTTTATCACATAATAACTATTAAAAATTTTACTAAGACCTTAATTATAATTAATATTAGTGTTTTAATTATCTTCAGTAAAATGTAGTGACGTATAAAAAAGTATGAAGAAGTATGAAGAAGGAAAGTGAATACGATAAAATGATTTGCCAAAAGTATAATTTTGTATTCGTACTTTGATTTCCAAAACAATAAATAAATTTAAATATGTATTTAGTTTCGTCATTAATATGTAATTTAAGTTTAAATTGACATGATTTTCTAATATTTTGATAAGTAGTTTTTGATATTCTTATAGTTCCTTTTAAATTAGATTTTATTGAAAAGTAGGGTTATTAAGATTGTAAATAAACTTAATAAGTTTACAATAACACTATATTTATCATTTAATAAAGGTTTTTTTAACGTTTAAAGATTCGATTTTAAGTTTTTATTTTACGTTTTTTTTTTGTTCAGGGATTTCAAAATTCAATGAGATAATTATTGTATGCATACAAAAAGTAACGAATGCATTTAAACTTATATTAAATTTATCAATTAATTAATATGCAAACATCGTTTAGCTTTAAATATTTTATTATTAATGTAATTTTTTAATATTAAATCATATGATTTATTGTTTATAGAATAAGTAATAACACTTTTATGATTGTAAACAAAAATTAAAGGTTGTTTTAATAATATTTAAAACAAAAAATCCACATATCACATTATGCAAAATTATATTAATTGGCATTTTAATTAATAATTAATAGTAACTGATAAAACTAAATAAATATGTAAATGTATTTATTGTTATGAAAATATAAATATAAATACATAATTATAATATTTTATTAACTCATTTCTGCTTCTTCTCTATATTTCTTCTTCTTTCTTCTTTTCACCCTAATAATTTTCACTAATTTGGCTCAAGATAATCATATTAATATTTTTATTTAATTAATTGTTAAATACAATTAAATGTTTTTATTATTATCAGGTTAAATAAATATAACCACGTGAAAGTTAGGACTGAAGCTGTCAGTTTTTGACTGTTTATTTGTTTCGAAAATTATCACTATCGCCCAATAGGAAACTAACGATTGGCGCATTAATGGACCTGTATTGGGAGCCAATGGTGCCAATATTGGCGCATTAATGGAAACCAATATTGGACCACAGTTGGTCAATCCTTGGGATGATAACGGGTTTGCCAGTCATTGGCAGCCATCATTGGTTCAATATTGGTTGCCAATGATAATGCCAATAAATAAAAATTTTTAAATTAACAATATTAAAATCTATATTTATATATTGTTAATTTATTTATTGTTTAAAAAAATTTTTTTTTTTAATAAATATTTTAATTTATTTATTAATGCATGTCAAGTATTGGTACAATAATTGGCTTTCAATATTGGTCCATCCTTGGGAGCCAATGAATAACCAACAATCTTATTTTTACAACTCTATATGGAAACAGAGTTGTTAATTTAAACTTCAGCCAATATTTGACAATGAAGATTTGAGTGTTGGACACATTAGAAATGTATTTTCAAAGGTACGGGATCAGGCCTTATATAAAAGAGCTGAAGAAACTCGATCGTGAGAGAGGCTGACCGATGCGCGCCCTATGCCAGTTTCCGAAACCACAAACGCGTGAGAATCCTCGGCGCGCAGACGCGGCACAGATGCGGCGGGAAACTTCCACTATTTGAATTTGAATTTTTTATGCATTTAATCAAAAACAAGAAAAGAAATATAATAATACAAAAATTATACAAATTCTTAAATTTGTATAGTTTTCTGATTGTTATTAAAAAGTAATACGCTTAATTATAAAGAAATACTTATAATAAATATCCTCCATAAATAATTGTTCAATTCTTGAAGATTTGAAAAACTCTTAAAGGTGTGTCCTAAGGTTAAAAATTATTGTTCTAAATCTACTTTAATCGATTTTCATGTTATAGAAATTATTTAAATAAATTAATTAGTTTTAAAGAAATCAGAAAGAAATTAAATTGATGAAAAAATAAACATTTAATATTAAAAATAATATTAATAAAAATAATCACATTAAAACTTTGCTTGTAAAATAAACAGAACGAAAAATTTTAAATTAAAAAATTAATGAACAATTACAAAATATTAAAGAAGACTTTAATTTTATTAAAATGTAAACTTAAGTCACATAAATACAAATATTCATGTAAGTATTTAAATTTTAAATTCACCATTTTTTCTGTTTAAATTTAAAGTAAAATTTAACAAATTGTAAAGAATGATAGTTAATAAATATTTAACTTTATTTGTTATTCTTTTCGTTTTTCACATGCAAAAAATAATCATTTTTTTTGATAAAACTAAGAAACAAATTCTCTAAATTTGAATACAAATTAAAAATGAAAAAAATTTAATATATGTAAAAAAATTTTAAATTTGAATCATTTAATTAAATAATTTATTTTAACAAAATGACTTTCTAAATATAACTATCCAGAATATATAAAAAATATGAGCCAAAAAAATTCAAAATTGGTTTTTAAAAATAAAAAAATAAACTTTTTAAAGTTCAAAATAAATTAAATTTTTTTTAAATTTTGTTATTCTAAAATTAATATTAAACTTGAATAATAATTTTCAATACAATTACTTAAAGTTAGTTTTCAAAAAATTCAATTATCATTAAAATGAATCTTTCCAAATAATAAAACTTAAACAGAAAGAATTAATGGTTTCTTTTAAATTAAAGAAATAAAAGAGCATTAAACATAGTTAATTTAATATTTTGAATACTATTAAAAAAAATTTAACTTTAAAAAAATTAATGATATCAAAAATATTATTTTTCGATCGTAATTTAAAAAAAAATTCATTTTAATTTAGCTTTATTGAACAGTGTTGATTTTAAAATTTTAAAATTTGTGTCTAGGTATTAAGCTTTAAATTAGATTACATCTTATTTTTTTCATGTCCATATCTTTTATTAGAATTAAATTAAAATTTGTTTTTAAAAATAAAATATAAACATTTTAAAGTTTAAAGTTGAATTGAAAATTTTTGAAAATTCGTTATATTAAAATTATAATAGAAATCTTAAATAATAATTTCAAATATAATTACTTAAAGTTAGTTTCCAAAAACTTGAATTAATTTTAAAACGAATCTTTACAAATAGTAAAACTTGAACAGAAAAAATTAAAGGTTTCTTTAAAATTAAAGAAATAATAAAGCATTAAACATGGTAAATTTATTGTTTTGAATTTACTTTACTTTAAAATTTAAAAATTTTTGATATCATTAATTTTTTTAAACTTAATTTTTTTTTAA
The DNA here is from genome assembly GCA_037103525.1 of Ganaspis brasiliensis. Classification (NCBI taxonomy): domain Eukaryota; kingdom Metazoa; phylum Arthropoda; class Insecta; order Hymenoptera; family Figitidae; genus Ganaspis; species Ganaspis brasiliensis. Next base: position 1,175,132 of record JAZKLR010000105.1, on the reverse strand, counting down.
TTTTATTCCAAAATTTTAATTAACCATGTTTAATGCTCTATTATTTCTTTAATTTAAAAGAAACCTTTAATTTTTTCTGTTTAAGTTTTACTATTTGTAAAGATTCGTTTTAAAATTAATTTAAGTTTTTGGAAACTAACTTTAAGTAATTATATTTGAAAATAATATTTAAGATTAATATATAATATTAATTTTAATATAACGAATTTTAAAATATTTTTAATTCAACTTTAAACTTTAAAAAGTTTATATTTTATTTTTAAAAACAAATTTTAATTTAATTTTAATAAAAGATATGGACATAAAAGAAAATAGGATGTAAACTAATTTAAAGCTTAATACCTAGACACAAATTTTTAAATTTTAAATTTAAAAATCAATACTGTTTTATAAAGCTAAATTAATATGAATTTTTTTTTTAAATTAAGATCGAAAAATAATATTTCTGATGTCATTAATTTTTTTAAACTTAAATTTTTTTTAATAGTATTTAAAACCTTTAATTTTTTCTGTTCAAGTTTTACTATTTGTAAAGATTCGTAATTTTAAAATTAATTCAAGTTTTTGGAAACTAACTTTAAGTAATTATATTTGAAATTATTATTTAAGATTAATCTTAATTTTAATATAACGAATTTTAAATAATTTTCAATTCAACTTTAAACTTTAAAAAGTTTATATTTTATTTTTAAAAACAAATTTTAATTTAATTTTAATAAAAGACATGGACAAAAAAGAAAATAAGATGTAAACTAATTTAAAGCTTAATACCTAGACTCAAATTTAAAAATTTTAAATTTAAAAATCAACACTGTTTTATAAAGTTAAATTAATATGAATTTTTTTTTAAAATTAAGATAAAAAATAATATTTTTGATGTCATTAAATTTTTTAAACTTAATTTTTTTTAATAATATTCAAAACAATAAATTTACCATGTTTAATGCTTTATTATTTCTTTAATTTTAAAGAAACCTTTAATTTTTTCTGTTCAAGTTTTACTATTTAAAGTTGACTTGAAAATTATTTAAAATTCGTTATATTAAAATTAAGATTAATCTTAAATAATAATTTCAAATATAATTACTTAAAGTTAGTTTCCAAAAACTTGAATTAATTTTAAAATTACGAATCTTTACAAATAGTAAAACTTGAACAGAAAAAATTAAAGGTTTTAAATACTATTAAAAAAAATTTAAGTTTAAAAAAATTAATGACATCAGAAATATTATTTTTCGATCTTAATTTAAAAAAAAAATTCATATTAATTTAGCTTTATAAAACAGTATTGATTTTTAAATTTAAAATTTAAAAATTTGTGTCTAGGTATTAAGCTTTAAATTAGTTTACATCCTATTTTCTTTTATGTCCATATCTTTTATTAAAATTAAATTAAAATTTGTTTTTAAAAATAAAATATAAACTTTTTAAAGTTTAAAGTTGAATTAAAAATATTTTAAAATTCGTTATATTAAAATTAATATTATATATTAATCTTAAATATTATTTTCAAATATAATTACTTAAAGTTAGTTTCCAAAAACTTAAATTAATTTTAAAACGAATCTTTACAAATAGTAAAACTTAAACAGAAAAAATTAAAGGTTTCTTTTAAATTAAAGAAATAATAGAGCATTAAACATGGTTAATTAAAATTTTGGAATAAAATTAAAAAAAAATTAAGTTTAAAAAAATTAATGATATCAAAAATTTTTAAATTTTAAAGTAAAGTAAATTCAAAACAATAAATTTACCATGTTTAATGCTTTATTATTTCTTTAATTTTAAAGAAACCTTTAATTTTTTCTGTTCAAGTTTTACTATTTGTAAAGATTCGTTTTAAAATTAATTCAAGTTTTTGGAAACTAACTTTAAGTAATTATATTTGAAATTATTATTTAAGATTTCTATTATAATTTTAATATAACGAATTTTCAAAAATTTTCAATTCAACTTTAAACTTTAAAATGTTTATATTTTATTTTTAAAAACAAATTTTAATTTAATTCTAATAAAAGATATGGACATGAAAAAAATAAGATGTAATCTAATTTAAAGCTTAATACCTAGACACAAATTTTAAAATTTTAAAATCAACACTGTTCAATAAAGCTAAATTAAAATGAATTTTTTTTTAAATTACGATCGAAAAATAATATTTTTGATATCATTAATTTTTTTAAAGTTAAATTTTTTTTAATAGTATTCAAAATATTAAATTAACTATGTTTAATGCTCTTTTATTTCTTTAATTTAAAAGAAACCATTAATTCTTTCTGTTTAAGTTTTATTATTTGGAAAGATTCATTTTAATGATAATTGAATTTTTTGAAAACTAACTTTAAGTAATTGTATTGAAAATTATTATTCAAGTTTAATATTAATTTTAGAATAACAAAATTTAAAAAAAATTTAATTTATTTTGAACTTTAAAAAGTTTATTTTTTTATTTTTAAAAACCAATTTTGAATTTTTTTGGCTCATATTTTTTATATATTCTGGATAGTTATATTTAGAAAGTCATTTTGTTAAAATAAATTATTTAATTAAATGATTCAAATTTAAAATTTTTTTACATATATTAAATTTTTTTCATTTTTAATTTGTATTCAAATTTAGAGAATTTGTTTCTTAGTTTTATCAAAAAAAATGATTATTTTTTGCATGTGAAAAACGAAAAGAATAACAAATAAAGTTAAATATTTATTAACTATCATTCTTTACAATTTGTTAAATTTTACTTTAAATTTAAACAGAAAAAATGGTGAATTTAAAATTTAAATACTTACATGAATATTTGTATTTATGTGACTTAAGTTTACATTTTAATAAAATTAAAGTCTTCTTTAATATTTTGTAATTGTTCATTAATTTTTTAATTTAAAATTTTTCGTTCTGTTTATTTTACAAGCAAAGTTTTAATGTGATTATTTTTATTAATATTATTTTTAATATTAAATGTTTATTTTTTCATCAATTTAATTTCTTTCTGATTTCTTTAAAACTAATTAATTTATTTAAATAATTTCTATAACATGAAAATCGATTAAAGTAGATTTAGAACAATAATTTTTAACCTTAGGACACACCTTTAAGAGTTTTTCAAATCTTCAAGAATTGAACAATTATTTATGGAGGATATTTATTATAAGTATTTCTTTATAATTAAGCGTATTACTTTTTAATAACAATCAGAAAACTATACAAATTTAAGAATTTGTATAATTTTTGTATTATTATATTTCTTTTCTTGTTTTTGATTAAATGCATAAAAAATTCAAATTCAAATAGTGGAAGTTTCCCGCCGCATCTGTGCCGCGTCTGCGCGCCGAGGATTCTCACGCGTTTGTGGTTTCGGAAACTGGCATAGGGCGCGCATCGGTCAGCCTCTCTCACGATCGAGTTTCTTCAGCTCTTTTATATAAGGCCTGATCCCGTACCTTTGAAAATACATTTCTAATGTGTCCAACACTCAAATCTTCATTGTCAAATATTGGCTGAAGTTTAAATTAACAACTCTGTTTCCATATAGAGTTGTAAAAATAAGATTGTTGGTTATTCATTGGCTCCCAAGGATGGACCAATATTGAAAGCCAATTATTGTACCAATACTTGACATGCATTAATAAATAAATTAAAATATTTATTAAAAAAAAAAATTTTTTTAAACAATAAATAAATTAACAATATATAAATATAGATTTTAATATTGTTAATTTAAAAATTTTTATTTATTGGCATTATCATTGGCAACCAATATTGAACCAATGATGGCTGCCAATGACTGGCAAACCCGTTATCATCCCAAGGATTGACCAACTGTGGTCCAATATTGGTTGCCAATAGTTTGCCAAGAAAAAACTGTTGGCCGCCAATCATGGGACCATTATTTAGCCAATGGTGATCATTGGCAATTTCCCATTGGGCGCTAAATCACTAAAATTCGTATCAACCAATTGACTATGCCTATAGCTGACCTAAAGGTGCATTTCACTGTTATATTTAAAAAGTTTTATTATTTTGGATATTTAAGAAGAATACATAATTTACTAAAACACGAAATTTCGAATTTTAACAATAACAAAAGAAATATCAATTTATTAAAACAGTTTACTAAAAATAGCAGAAAGATTTATATAAATTAACTGTACATTTTTTTATTATAGCTTTATTTCTAAATTCAGTGGTTCGCCACGCTAGATTTTTTTCCGTGTAGTAGAAAACTACTAATTCAGATTTAGAGAGAACACTTTTATACAAATTTCGTCTGTTTTAATCAATGTTGAACAGTTTTAGGCTAGTTTTAAGTTTTATACTGTTTTAAGACTTTTAAGTAATTCTAAACAGTTTTGAGCTTGTTCTATGCACTTTTTAACCAGTTCCATGTAATTTTAAACTATGGACAGTTTCTTTCTAAAATAGGTGTTCTTAAAATATCATATAACTGGATGAAAAATAAGATTGTTAATATTGTTTTACAATTTTTAAAATAACAATTGTTTCAACATTATATATATAAAAACAATATGTTCTTTTTGAAAGAAAACTGCTGAGTACTAATTGCTAAAGTAAATGCTCGTTGTTTCCTGTCACCAAGACTTAATGACTCAATTTGCACTTGCACATTTTTCCACTCTTTCGCTCCACTTTCTCCACACCTTTTTTACTTCCAACCCTCATTTACTATACATTTCAGCAAACTGCGGAGAATGTCCTCTTAATGCTTACCTGCGTGATTTAGAAATCGTGATCCACAAAAGTTCAACGAATGTGTATGGTTCTTTGAAAAAAGTGGAACACAGCGACTATCAAAAGTCAATCGTGTTATTAAGGAGTAGGTCGATTTTGTATATATACATATATAGGTATATCTACTATTGAAATCATACTTTGCGTGACAAGTACATATTATAGATCAGGTGAGATTTTCCATAATAATGTGCGTAGGCACGAAATTTATTTATTTTATTTCTACAAAAAGGAACTCATCCAATTAATAACTTATTCTGAACAAAAAAAAAAGCAGGGTTCACTTTTGTTGCATATCAAAATCAGCCGAGAATTAACTCATTAATGACCAGATTTTAAGATTTATTTAACTAACTATACACTGAAAAAAAAGAATTATTTGATTCAATTAATTCAAATTATTTGAAAAATATTTACTTGGTTCAAATATTTTGTATTTAGATCTAAAAAATATATATTTGATTTAAATAACTTAAATTATTTGAATGGCACTTATTTGAATCAAATAAATCGTAATTGAATCAAAAAAATAATTAATTGAATCTAATAAATGAAATTACTCAACATAAATAATAATTTATTTAAAACAATTGATTTATTCATTTCCCTCAAATCTTTGGTTTTTTGATATAAATAAAAATTATTTCACACAATAATTTCATTTTATGTATTCAAGTAAACTAAATTATTTGAAACGAATAATGATTTATTTAATGCTAATACATTATTTTATAAAAACAAATCAAAAATACTTTGATCAAATAAATATTTAATTGAAACTATAATAGTGAGTTATTTGTAACCATTAATTTATTTATTTCAGCCAAATATTTTTTTGTTTAATACAAATACAAATTATTGAAGATAATAACTTCATTTTATGGATTCAAGTAACTTTAATTATTTAATGCGAATAATGATTTATTTAATACTAATACTTTATTTTATGAAAACAAATAAAAACTACTTCGATCAAGTAAATATTTAATTGAAACTATAATAGTGAGTTATTTGTAACCATTAATTTATTTATTTCAGCCAAATATTTTTTTATTCAATACAAATAAAAATTATTTAATTTCCATAAATTCATTTTATGGATTCGAGTAAATTAAATTACTTAATTAATTGAATTGTTATTGTTCAATTTTGATTTAATTAATATTCTGTTAAAGTATTTTTTATTAAATTAGTTATTTCTCATCTTTTATTGATTTCGGTCACATTAATATTAGAAAGAATTGTTTAATTTGTAAATAATAGTATTTAATGGTTTCTTCATAAATTACTATTTATAAAAAGTTTAATATGGTACTAAACATATCACAAATTAAAAAAGGAAGCACCCCTTACAGACCTGACGTAACAGTAGAAGATTTTGATATTTCTCACCAGAGCTTGCGTGTACTAGTGCTTAAGTGTTTGATTTGCGTGCGTAGCGTTGAGGGTTCGAATCCTCTGTAGGTGCGATTTTTAATTATAAGTATATAATTGTTTAAATGTGCAAAATATGTTGTGTAAAAATTGTAAAAACCTTTATAAACAATGAATTCATTCGTTTAAAGGAATAAGTAATATAAATACTAGAATAATACCTTAAGAAAATAGAAAACCAGTTACAAATAAAGTAGAACTCAAGTATGAATAATAATTTAGAATTAATTTTATGATTTTAAAATTATTTTTAAATATTTTATTAGTTTCCTAACATTCTGGCACTCGAGAATTTTGAATTAAATAAAAAGTTTACTTGAATTAGATAATTTCTAATTAGTTACAAATAATTTATTTACTTAATGCAATTAGACATTTATTTGAGATAAGTAATTCTTGATTTAAGTCAAATTTAAATTTATTTGAATCTAATAATTTTTTCACTTGATGCAAATAGATTTCATATTTGGGCTTAATAAAAAAATATTTGACAGAATTAAAGGGATTTTAGTCAGAATAAAAACAATTATTCCTGATAAATAATTAAATACTTGATACAAAAAAATGTTTAGTTCTTTCAAGAAAAACATTTTTTCCATGCAAATAAATATTTATTTGAATTAAATAACATGAATTATTGAATTAAGTAATTTTCATACTTGATTTAAACCACTATTTATTAGTTTTAAGTATTCCATTTATTTGGTTAAAGTAATTTTTATTTGACGCAAATTACTGTTTATTTTATGCGATAAAATAAAATACTTAGGAGCAGTAAATATTTATTTGAGTCAAATATATATTTAATGGATAATAGACAAGTAAATGATTTACTTGGATCAAATAATTTTTATTTGATTCAAATAATTTTTTTTTTTCAGTATAGCAACATTAACTACAAATTTTTGCAAATTCAAATAATAAAAAGTATAAAATTAAAAAATATATCTGAAAAATGACGAAAATAATTAACAGTTGAAAACAAAATTCGAAAAATGGTTATACATAATTGCACAATTAAAAAGAATAGTTTAAAAAATTAAACAATAAATGTTCAATTTAAACAAAATAGTTGAACAATTATAGGAATAACTGTTGGAAATAATTGCAAATTGAACAATTGGATTGAAAATCGAAAAAAATAATTGAAATTGAAAAAAATAATAAAAAAAACTAAGGAAATGAATTGGAAATTTAAAAAATAAATTAAAAGTTGAAAAAATAATTGATAATTGAAAAAAAAAATTACAAAATGATAAAAATAATTGACGATTGAAAAAAAAATTCAACAAATGGCTGGATTAATACACAACCGAACAAAATAATTTAAAAAATCAAAAGATAATTATAAAATTTCAACATATTAATATTAGGAAATAATTGCAAATTGTGGAAATTAATTAATAATTGAAGGAAATAGTTCAAAACTTGAAGAAAATATGTGAAAATTACGAAAATTATTGTCAATTGAAAACAAAATTCGAAAAATGACTAGATTAATAGACAACTGAAAAAAAAGTTTAAGAAATTAATCAAGGAATATTTAATTTAAAGAAAGTAATTTAAAATTAAAAAATTAATAAAATTACCTATAGAAATAATTGTTGGAAATAATTTCCACATTTAATAACTGAATTAAAAATGAAAAAAAAATTGAAACTGAACAAAACAATTAAAATTTGAAGAAAATATTTAAAAATTGAAATTAGAATTTAAATATGAAGAAAATAGTTTTAGAATTGAAATTTTAAATCAATTTTTATGAGTGAAAAAAATAATTGAAAAAATACAAGAATTATTTAATATTGAAAAATTAATTGAAAATTGATAAAAATAATTGAAAATTAAAAAAAATATTTGAGAAGTGAAAAAAAAATAATTGAAAAAATACGAGAATTATTTAATATTGAGGAATTAATTGAAAATCGATAAAAATAATTGAAAATTAAAGAAAATATTTGAGAATTGAAGAAAATAATTAAAATTTGAAGAAATAAATTGGAAATTATAGAATAAAATTAAAATTTGAAAAAATAATTGATAAATAATGGAAAAAAATTACAAAATGACAAAAATAATTGAAAATTGAAAACAAAATTAAAAAAATTGCTATATTAATACACAATCGAACAAAATAATTTAAAAAATCAAACAATAATTATACAATTTTAAGATAATAATGCAAATGGAAAAAAATGAAGAAAATAATTAAAAATTGCGGAAAATAACTAATAATTAAAGGAAATAATTGAAAAATGACGAGATTAATTGAAAAAAATGTAAAAAATGATGAAAATAATTGTTTATTGAAAACAAAATTCGAAAAATTAATAGATTAATATACAGCTGAAAAAATATGTAATTGAAAAATGACGAGAATTGATAAATATAGAAGAAAACAGTTAAACAATTGTATTCAAAATTAAAGAAACTTAATAATAATTAAAAAAAAAAAAAAAAACAATAATAGCAAAAAGGCGATAATTTTTTAATGTTTAAGAAAATAATTGTAAATTGAAAAGTGGAATTGAAATTTGTAGAAAATAAAAATAATTGAGAACTGAAGATAATAGTTCCAGAATTGAATAATTGAAATGAAATTTTAAATCAATTTTTAAGAGTGAAAGAAATAATTGAAAAAACCAGAGAATTGTTGAATATTAAGGATTTAATTAAAAATTAAACAAAATAATTGAAAAATAAAGAAAATATTTGAGAATTGAATAAAATAATTGAAAATGGAATAAATAAATTGAAAATTTAAGAATTAAATGAAAATTTCAAGAAAATAATTGATAATTAAAAGAAAAATTACAATATGACGAAAATAATTAAATATTGACCATAACAATTAACTATTTAAAAAAATAATTAACAATAGAAAAAAATCGAAAAATGGTGAGAATAATCGGCATGTGAACAAAAAAATGTTTAAGGAGGAATCGGACAAACAATCGGAACAAAAGTTCGTCCAAATGAATAATTTTGATTTTTGATATAGAAAACACATAAGTTAATGTAATTTTTTTCAGGGAAAGTGTGGACACTTGTAGTTTTTACAAAATGAGCCGTTAAAAATTGCAATTTGATAAAAATTAAAAAAAATTGACGTGGAAAACGATTATTCAATTTGTGTTAATTTGAACCTCAAATTGAATAATCGTTTCCCACGTCAATTTTTTTAATTTTTATCAAATTGCAATTTTTAACGGCTTATTTTGTAAAAACTACAAGTGTCCACACTTTCCCTGAAGAAAATTACATTAACTTATGTGTTTTCTATTTCAAAAATGAAAATTATTCATTTGGACTAACTTTTGTTCCGATTGTTTGTCCGATTCTTCCTTAAAATTAATAAATAATAATAAAATTGACAGACAATATTGATTTGGCAATTGAATAATACACAAACGAACAAATAATTTAAAAATCAAAGAATAATTATAAAATTTTTAAATAATAATTAAAAATCGAAAAATTGCAAAAAAATTGAAAATTGCGGCAAATAATTAGTAATTGTAGGAAATAGTTGAAAAATAACGAAAATAATTGAAAGAAAATAATTGCAAATTGAAAAATTAAGAAAATTATTGGAACAATTGTTTAAAATAATTGTACAATAAACAATTAGATTAAAAATCGTAAAAAATAACTAAAATTTGAAAAAATAATTGAAAATTAAAGAAAGCAATTGAAAATTGAAAAATGGAATTAAATTTTAAACAATATACTTCAAAATTGAACAAAAGTAATTGAAAAAAGCTAAGAATTACTGAATGTAGAAGAAAGCAGTAGAAAACTGAAGAGTGGAAATTAAAATTAAAGAATGGAATTTCAAATTTAGAGAAAATAATTGAACAATTGTATTTAAAATTAAAAAAACTTAATGATAATCGAAAAAAATAATAAAAAAGGCGATCATTTGTAAATATTAAAAGAAATACGTGAAAAATTGAAAAGTGGAATTTAAATATGAAGAAAATAACTGAGAATTGAAGAGAATAGTTCTAGAATTGAATAATTGAATTGTAAATTTTAAATAATTTCTATGAGTGAAAAAAATAATTGAAAAAATCCGAGAATTATTGAATATTGAGGAATTAATTGAAAATCAATAAATATAATTGAAAATTAAAGAAAATATTTGAGAATTGAAGAAAATAATTAAAAATTGAAAGAAATAAATTGGAAACTAAAGAATTTTTATTTTCTCTAAATAAATAAATAAATAAAAATAATTGACAATTAAAAGAAAAATTACAATATGACTAAAATAATTAAATATTAAAGAAAATAATTGATAAATGAGGAAAATAAATGACAATCAAAAGAAAAATTCGAAATCTGTCGAGGATAATCGACAACAGAACAAAATAATTAAACAAAATTGAAAAATAATTATAAAATTTAAAAAGACTAATAATAGTAATATTTTTTCGAAAAAATTATAGATTTATTTATTAATGAAATTAAATTCTAAAATGATTTCAACTGATATTTATAAATTTTAATTTTAATCAATTTAAATGCATTTTGTAAAAAAGTATCTGATTTAAAACAAAAAAATATCTAAGTGCCAAATTTTAGGTGTAGACAGAATGAAAGAATGAATGAATCTTGTACATTATTACACAGGGACACAAAAAAAACTTTTTTATCCGAGATACTACACTAGTGTACTCTTACGTATTTTTATCCTCTGAATCTGAATCCGAAGTTAGAATTGCTAGATTGGTTAAATTTTTTGAGATAATCTCAAAAAAATCAATTTTTTCGTTTTTTTTTAAATTATCTGAAAATTTTTAGCCAATTTGGTTATTCTGACTTCGGATTCGAATTCAGCGGAAAAAAATACGTAGGAAAACACTGCCTAGTGTTTCAGACAAAAAATTTTTATTTAGATTTTAATTGTTTTTTTTTATCTTTTTTGAGATAATTTTCAAAATTTTATCCGATCTGCTAATTCTAACTTTAGATTCATATTCGTTAAAGAAAAAAACCCCAAGTTGTATCTCAAGTATTTATTTGGTGTGAATAATTTTTTATATTATTAATTTTTTGAAAACATTGCTTCCTCATAGAAATTACTAGAAAGATCACTAAGTTTTAATTAATAGTTCGCAAAAAAATATTAAATAGACCAATTGATGCATTTTTAAATTGTCTACTAAACGAGTAAAAATTATTTTTCATAAAATTGATATAAAACGCAAAAAAAACATAACAAAATTAATTTTTGTACAAATTTTCAATTTTTGAATCCTTGATAACTCGGAACAGGATTACAGTAGAAGATTCTCAAATAGCTTATTCGATATGTTTTTTAATTACCTAGATTAAAATGAGAATATATTGAAGCTAATAAAAGCTAATAAATATTTTGAAGTATAAAAATAAAAATATTAAAAAACAAGATTTTCAAATTTTTCGATTTTTAAAATGCTTATAACTTTGGATTAAATTGCATTAGAGGGTTTCGCTAATAGCTCAATTGATGCGTTTTCAAAAAATCAAACAAATAAAATACTTACATTTTAACTTTTTGAAGAAAATACACAATTTAAAAAAAACAACGATTTCTTCAAAATTGTTCAATGCGACAAAAAATAAAATATGTCAAAAAATCACAATCGATAATTTGAGGGTGAAACAATACTTCTTCTATGAGGAAGCAATACCTAAGAATACATTATTGCAGTGTCCCGGCTAAAAAAAATTTTTTTTGGAATTTTTGGAAATTTTGTTTTTGGAGATTATCTCAAAAAATTTAGCCAATCAAGCAATTCTGACTTCAGATTCGGATTCAGCGGAAAAAATACGTAAGAATATACACTAGTGTAGTGTCTCGGCCAAACAAGTTTTTTTTTGTGTACCTGTGATTATTATAGATGGTATCGATATCTATGACTTATATGTATATCCAAGTCTCTCAATAACATTTTTTTTTTTTTTTTTTTAAGTCAAAGACTAAAATAGAACCCATTTTTCTCTCTGATGCGATAAATCATGACTTTTCAAGAATTGAGGAAGAACCATAGTAAAGATTCGTTGAACGGTACGACTGGAGGGTGCGGTCTTGATATTTGTCGAATCATCATATCGATCGAATGAAAGCAAGCTGAAAGAGTTATACTAAGAGAAAATCGATCCTCGGTCAAAGACCTCGGAAGCTACCCCCAGGACAGTGACTAACTAAATTCATTGCACTTGCTTCTCGTAAAATGATGTTACTAATACCCGCCATCCGAATTTATTCCCGAGGTAAAAACTGTGTAAATTCTCGCACCTCTTATAGTTACCTACGAGGAATAAACGAGACCTTTTACTTTGCGGAAGAAATATGATTGCTTCAAGGAAAGCCGAGGGTGACTTCTAAAAATTAATGAGACCAATTTCACTTGACTTGTGCAAGTTGTACTTTTATAGAATAGAAATATTATTTTTATACTTGTTTCAAAGTTCCTTGGCTTTGAAATATTCAGCTCCACAAAGTCACCTTACATTTTTTTTTTCAAGTTTTAGCTCAAATTATATTCCCTTGGATTTATTTATTGCACGTTAATAAACCCGGAAATTCAAGACTGTTATATTTATTTAATTTTTAAAGTGAATTAGTTATTATATATTCAATTCAATTATTAGTGTAGAATGACAATTTCTTTGAATCCAATTAGGGGCCATCCATAAACCACGTGGACATTTTTTTGCTGATTTTTGACCCCCCCGCCCCCCCTCGTGGACAATCGTGGACATTTTACCACCCCCCCCCCCTTACAAAATTGTCCACGTGGACATTGCAAAAAAATTCTTTGTATATTATAAACCAATAAGTTAATACAATTATAAAGCTTAATTCTGAATATTTTTCAAAAAAAAATTGCTGGAATAAAGAAGTTGATGAAAAAATAATAAATAAACATAATTTACATTATTCTTAAAAGGAAAATTAAAATATACGCATAAATATACTATAAGAAATCGTAAACCTAAGAAGTGGTTTGTAACAATAAGAAAATCACTATCCTCTTTTTAAAGACAATTTTCACTACTAGCAAATACATTTTTAAACAATCTTTATAGATCTTAAAAAATAACTTTGGCCATTAAGGTGGTCCAAAAACGCATTGTAAACAAATTTTTTAATTTTTCATACTCTCATCCACTAGGATTATTCTTATTTATCGAAAAAAATACCTCCATTTTTTTTAAGTTAAATAATATTTAGACTCTAAATTTTAGACTTAGCTAAAAGCCGATGAAGCCGATGAAGTTTTATACATGAATTTTGCATCAGGAAAAAAATACTTATTCGTAGATTTAGTATAGAATTCACGAAAATCAATATTTTTTAATCGGACAACTCTGCATCTTCTTAGAGACGTTCAAAAAATAACATCCAAAAATTTATTAAAAATTTTTTGTTGTTTAATATTTTGTACAGGGTCGTAGAACCTTCCCTAAAATTGCAAAATTATGGAAAAAACGTTAAAAAATAACTTTTACGATTTTATTGGGATTTTTTTTGCACTATTTTACAAAAATAACTTATAAGCTTTTACTGTTTAATTCACGTAATTGTTAATTTGTTTAAACTTATTGTTGTTATTTACTAACTTTTGATAAAATAAAGCTTAAGACTTGCAATTTTTTGAATTTTTGCAACTTTTATGTGTGATATGTAATTAAAAGTAATGAATAATTAAAATTTTTATTTATAACAATTGTTTAAACAAATTATTGTTGTTATTTATCAACTTTCGATAAAATAAAGCTATAGAGACTTACAATTTTTTCTCAAATTTGCAGTTTTTTTCGTTTGAAGTAACTAACAATTAACAATACTTTCAAAATTTATTCTTAACAATTGTTTAAAGAAATTATTGTTGTTATTTATGAACTTTTGATAAAATAAATATAACGACTTGCAATTTTTTTCAACGTTGCAACTTTTTATGTTTCAAGTATCTGAAAGTAAACAGTAATACCAGATTTTATTTTTAACAATTGTTTAAACAATTTATTGTTGTTATTTATCGTCTTATGATACAATGAAGCTAGAGACTTGCCATTTTTTCTCAATATTACAACTTTTATGCTTGGGACGGTATTGCAACTATTACAGAAACAGAATAAATTATTTATTATGAATATGAAGGATAAAATAATAGCTCTAGACATTTAAAATGTCCAGTAAGTTATCTATTAAAGTTTATTAATAATGTTTTTAAATTTTGCACTAAAATTAATGAAAGGACACTGTTATTGTGAGATCTAGAAGTACAAATTAAAGATAATCTTCTTTTAAAATTTATTTTCTAGTAAAACTACAATTCTAATGCTTTATTATATCTAAAGTTGATAAATTTAGAAAAAAACTAAACCGCTCTATTAGCTTTAGTCTGAAAATATTATCAAGTTAAAATTATTTAATAACTTAAACAATGACTAAAATTATAACTTTATCTTACAAATTCATAGTACATAAGAAAAAATTGCAAGTTACTATCTTTATTTTATCAAAAGATGGCAATTAACAATGCTTTAATAATTTGCTTTAACAATTGTTGTAAATAAATTTTGAAGTTGCTATATATTTTGAGTTATGTAAAATATAAAAAGTTGAAAACTTAATAAAAAAAAATCAAGGTCTCTCTTCTAATTTTATCATAAGCTGATAAATAACAAAAATAAATTGTTTAAACATTTTTTTAAATAAATTTTAATGTTACTGTTTATTTTTAGTTATTTCAAACATAAAAGGTTGTAAACCTTATAAAGTTAAAGCTATATTAAAAGTTTATAGCTTTATTTTATCAAAAATACGTGGGGAACTTCATCAGCTTTGAGCTACCTCTCATTACTATATAATTTTAACAAAAAATCATAGGGGTATTTTTTTCGATAAAAAATTCTAGGGGGTAAGAGCATAAAAAAATCCAAAAAAAATTTTGGACCACTCTATTGAACATCTTATAATTTATTAAGTACTGATTACGGAAAATAACATAAATTCCTAAATTTTTAACATTATAAATTACCCTGGTCGACAAAAATGACTTTTTTTTTATTTAAGCATCGGACTTAAATTTTTCTTGTAGATATTTTATTACTAAACAAGAATATGACCATGAACAAAACTGGTCCATGACGTCAAGATTCTGATAAACAGGGCTCAGAAACTCAGAAAACCCTGGCTTTGATCATTTTTGATTAAACATAAGTCAAGAATTTGACATGCTAGAAATCTTTATGTACATGCTTAAATGCATGTCCACGTGGACATTTGCTCCAACTCCCCCTCCCCCCCCTCGTGGACAATCGTGGACTTTTGATGGACCCCCCCGCCCCCCCCAAAACTGTCCACGTGGTTTATGGATGGCCCCTTATCGATAATGACAAATTTTGTATGCTATTTTTGTCGAAAAGTAATATATATTTATTGAAGAAACACACAAAGTGGGAATTTTTGCATTTTTTTTAAACCTAATATGTATTGATAGAATTAACCAAAAATTAGTGATCCTAGGACTTAAATAAAGCTAGATAAATGTAGAGTAAAAAAAAACCATGGAGAAACTTATTTCTAATTTTTCTGGCCCAGGAAACAAACAAAAAGTTGAAAATTTTTTTAAAAAATTCTAAATTGGAGAATACGGATCAAAAAAATTTGTGAAACTTTACAAAACTTGTTATATATAAGCTTCTGAGGTCGTTACTTTAAAATGTAATTGAAACTTTAACTTTCAAAATGGTGAATCCAAAATGGAGGACTAAATTCGTAAAAAATACTAGATTTTTGAGAAACTTGGTCTTTAGATGTTTTTTGGGTGGTAGAATGTAAATATAATATTTAAATGAAGAAAGAAAAAGAAATCCAATATGGCGGATTTAATTTTTAAACCAATATTTCATTTTTAACAAACTTGGAGCTTAGATGTTTTTTTAGTCGAAAAATGTAAAGGTAATATTCAAATTAAGAGATTAAAATGGCGAATCCAATATGTCGGACTAAATTTCCAAAAAAATTATTGATTTTTACTAAACTTAACCTTTAGATGATTTTTGGTCAGTGGCGTAAATGTTAAGGGGCAAAGTGAGCTTAGGGGGCCTTTGGTCAACCCTATAATAGACCTTTTTTAAAAAAAAATTCCAAAAACTTTACTAATTGTAGCAATTTAAAGTTTGACTAAATTAAACAACGTACGCTGGGCCGCCTTGTGTTATCAACCATTATAAATATTTTAAATATGATATTTAAAAATAAATTTATATAAACAAATAAGTAAAATAAATAATTAGTCAGGACAAAATTTATAAAAAATCATAGAAATGTTTAAAAATAATGAAAATAATTAAAACTCGAGAAAAATACTTGAAAATCTTAAAAATAAATTGAAAAAATTGAATAATGAAAAATTAGAGAAAATAATTGTGAATTGAAAAATAAATGATTGAATATTAAAAAAAAAATTTTAATTTGAGAAAGTAATTGGAAAAATTACATAATATATTTAAAATAATGAAAAATTAAAGAAAATTTCGAAAAAATACTTAAAACTTACAGAAGTTCCTTGAAAAAAAAAAATAATAATTAAAACTTAGAGAAAATAAATGAAAAAAGATAAACGTAATTTAAAATTGAAGATTACAATTTTTAATTAAAAATATATAATTAAAAACTTTTTGGAAATTGTGGAAAAGAACAAAAGTAATTGAAAATTAAAGAAAATAATATAAAAAATAATATTAATAATTGAAAATTGAATACAATAATTAAAATGTCACATAAATAGTTTAAAAATTTTGAAATTATTAAACAAATAAAAAAATTAAAAATTGAAAGATATAAATTTTGGAAATTAATTAAAAAATGATTTTAAAACTTTAAACTTTAAGAAAATAATTGAAATATGATGAAAACAATGATAAGTTGTAAAAAAAATAAATGACATTTGAGAGAAATAATTAAAAAATAAAAAAAATGAAATTGAAACTTGTGTAGAAAATTTAAATATTCCTGACAATAATTTAAAGATTAACAAAACATAATTAAAACTTTAAGAAAATAACTGAAATGTTTCAAAAATAATTGAAATTACTAGAAAATAATTGAAAAATGACAAAAATAATTGTAATTTAAAAAAAATAATTGAGAAATGATAAAAATGATTGAGAATTGGTATAAAAAATTAAAAATTTGATGACAATACTTCAAAAATTGACAAAACATTTGAAATGTTAAAAAACTAATTATATAATGACATAAATAAATAAAAGCTGGTGTAAAAATTAAACTTTTGTGTCAACAGTTGAAAAATTGAAAAAAATAATAGAAGTATCAAGAAAATAATTGAAACTTAAAGAAATTAATTGAAATTTGAAGAAAAAAATTAAAATTTGAAGAGAATAATTCAAAAATGTCCACACAAAAAATAAATATAAAGAAACTAATTACAGTTTGAATAAAATAAATTGAAATTTGTGGAAAATAATTGAAAAAGGTGTAAAAAATTAATAAATTTATGACAATAATAAAAAGAAAGAAGAAAATTATTGAAATTTGAAAAAAAATAATTAAAAATATCGGCAACAAAATTTTAATAATAAGAAAGTTATTAATGTTTAAAGAAAGTAATTGAAATTTGAAGAAAATAATTCAAAAATATTCACAACAAAATTTAAATATGAAGAAAGTATTATTAATTAAAAAGTCTAATTAAAATTAATTAGACAGTTATTAATGTTTGATGAAAATAATTCAAAAAGGTGTAAAATGGTAAATAAGAGTAATTAAAAATTGGATAAAAGAATTGAAGAGAACTAAAAATAATTGAAATTTACGATATTAATAAAAAAAAATGTGGAATTTAAGAAAACAAATAAAAATAATTAAAAATAACAGAAAATAATTGATATATAGAAAAATACCTATACATTTTAGAAAATAATTTTAGAAGGTGATAATAATAATTAACAATCGAGGAAAATAATTGAAAAATGATACAAATTATTCAAAATTGAAAAAATAATTGAAATATGCTTGAAATAATTTAAGATTAAGAAAAAAATTGAAATATAATAATAATAATTCTAATATGAAAAATTGAAAAAAGTAAATAAAATTTGAGGGAAATAATTGAAAAATCCTACAATATATGTTTAGAGAAAGAAAATAATTGCAAAATTACTTAAACATTTTTAATTAAGAGAATTATTAAAAAGTCGCAGAAATAATCGAAGTTTGATCAAAAGATTTAAATTTTTAGAAAAATACTTAAAATTCTTGGGAAATAATAAATTTAAGAAAATTATAATAATAATTAACAATCATGGAAAATAATTTAAAAATGATCAAACTGATTTAAATTTGAAAAAAATAATTGAAATATGCGGAAAATAATTAAAGATTCAGAAAAAAATTGAAATATGATGAAAATAATTTAAATATGAAAAATTAAAAACAGTAAATAAAATTTAAGAAAAATAATTACAAAGTTACTTAAAAAATTTTAATTTAAGAGAATTATTAAAAAATTGCAGAAATAATCGGAATGTGATTAAAATAATTAAAATTTTAGAAAAATACTTAAAAATCTTAGAAAATAATAAATTTAAGAAAACTATAATAATAATAAGCAATCATAGAAAATAATTTAAAAATGATAAAATTAATTCAAAGTCGAAAAAAATAATTGAAATGTACTGGAAATAATTAAAAATTCAGAAAAGAAAGTGAAATACGATGAAAGTAATTTAAATATGAAAAATTGAGAACTGTAAATAAAATTTTAGGGAAATAATTGAAAAAATCATAATATATATTTTTGAAGAAATAAAATATTTACAAAATTACTTAAAATATTTAAAGTAAAGAGAATTATTATAAAATCGCAGAAATAATGGGAAATTGATGAAAATAATTGAAATTTCAGATAAGTAATTACAATTTTTGAAAATAATGCAAAAATAATTAAAATAATTAGAAATTGAAGAAAATAATAGAAAAATTGCAAAATTTTTTATTAAGCAAAAGAAAATAATTGCAAAATCGTTTAAAATATGCATGGAAAATTAAACTGACAATAATCTAAATTTGTGATAATATAATTTTCCATAAATAGAGTCACGGATCTAGTTTTTTAAAAATGTTGTAATCTTTACCAGTAAAATTTTTGTAAACAATACATTTATCATAATTTTTAAAAAATGTTAATTTCTCACTCATAGAAAATTATTGTTACTTACAATTATGTTTTAAAGCAAAATTTGTTTTATTTTGGCATATTATTAATTAATTTTCAAAACCACAATGGAAATAATTCTTTTATAATTACGCTGCATAATTGTGCCGTTTATTTTGTTCCTCTTCAATTCAATTAATTTTTACAAAAATTTCCCTTTATGTAAATATCAACGAAATTGTTTATTAATTTACGCGAATGCTTTGTTATAATATTAGGTTAATTAGCAATCCACTTGCGACATTAATTGCTTTAATTATACACTATTATTGTAGCTTCTAATAAAATTTCTGGCAAATGGAAATTAATTAAATTAATAAAATAAAAGTTAACATATTAAAATATATACTTACTAAATAATAAAATAGGTGTACAAAAATATTTTTTAATATTCGCATATTTTTTAAAAATTCGTGCTTTAATTGAAAAAGATTTCTGATTTCTTCTATACACTTTTTCTGACTAATCTTTTTATTAACTTTTCAATATTCTTGTGGCTACTTGGAAGTATTGAATTTCAATCTTTCTTTTATTCTTTTATCGGCAGAAACCATTGTTGGAGGAAATGAAAGAAAAGCGATACAATTGGCTTGGGCAACGTATATAAGTTTATTAAATTGTTGCTTTCATAAACAGTAAACTATCTACATTCTGTCTTTTTAAGAAGGCCAATGTTGCATGCAATTTTAAAAATAATATACATTTATTCGTATATATATATATATATATATATAACATACCATTAGCCAAGTGTTATCACAAAATCTTAAACACTTCTTATGATTAGATTATTTTAAAAAACAGAAATAACAAATGACAGTTTTCTATTATACTTAAAAATCTATTTTTCAACGTAGAATATTTACTGCTTATAATAACTGTTTATATTAAAATTTAATGTTTATTAAAATGAAAATTATTATTTTTAAATTATCAAGGCTGAAGATTATATAATTGTTCAAACTACAATAATATTTTAAGTATAAAACATTTAATGTTATCAAAATTTATTGTGACTAAGAATAAAAATGTATTTTACCTAATATAATTGATATCTATTAAATATAAAATACTGAATATTTTACAATTTTAAGCTTGCTTTCTTTTAAAACATTATAATTAGCTTTTAATATAATATTTAAAACATTCCAATGACATTTATTTATTACTAATAATCTCGTAGCTTTGTTTAAAAAAAAGAATTAGTTTTCAAACTCTGTTCTGAACAAATGTTTGAAAAACTTTTCTACACAGGCAATTTAGAACTTGGAAATTAAAGAAATTCGATATCTCGGAATTAAACTTTTGAAAAACCTGGAAGAAGGTTTGAGCTAAACTTGGTCTTGATTTACAAAACCGATTCAAACTTGAATTTCCATTTTGAGAAAATCTTAACAAAGCTCGAACTTTTAACAAACCGAAAATAGTGTTTTGTAGTTTTATATCGAGTCATAAAATTCATGATTTCCCGTTGGATAAAAATTTGAAAGCAACCGATAGAAATAAAGGCTTTATTCTTTGAAACGTATATATATTTATTCTTTTAGAATTTCTTTCCTGCAACCAGATAATTTCACGAACTTTATTTTACAAACAGCGCTCTCATTTTTCTTTTATAGTTTAACAGTTGGTAGCAAATGTAAAAAGCATACAATTTTTGTCCAACATTATGAAATTACGAGCTTTATTTCCGTCATGAAAAATTATCCCCTTTTTTAATTGAAAAAAACTTAGGTTTTAATTACATTTTTCATGCTTTCGGTACATTTGTAAAAAGACCATATAACATGTTTTACAATGTTGAATGCTTTTATGCTAAGGACAATAAAGAGGCAGTGGCGTAACTGGAAGGACGAGGGCCCTGGGGCAAAATGGAAAATGGGTCCCCAATTATAAGATTTTTTAAATAGATGTTTTTTTCTTTTAAAATTTTAAATCATATTTCACCTTTTTAAAATGTTCTTAAATTTTAAAATTATAGCTATACCTATAATTTTAATTTTTTCAAATTTCAGTTAATGTGAACTTGCATTGATTGAAAGTTCAATTATAATCCCAGTTTCAAATATACTAAATTTGAATTTTGCACTATTTTTATCATTTTTTAATTATTTTCTGCAATTTTTAATTATTTGAACTATATTTAAATTGATTCCCAAAATCTTAAATTTACCTTCCTCATATTTTAATTATTTTGTTTAGTTTTTTCAATCACTTTTTCAATTTCAATTATTTTTTCCTTGACATTAAATCAATATAATTATTTATTCCTAAATTTTATATTTATTCATTGCAAATTTAAAATAATTTTTTCAATTTACCATTATGTTTGTATTTTTGTAATTATTACCTTCAATTTTTAAAGATTTTCATAATTTCTGAATTAATTTCATCAACTTTTAAATATTTGAAAAAATTATTTTGTTCAATTTTTTTTTTTTTTTTTAATATCTTTTTATGATTTTTACAATTTTTTATTATTTTCATAATTTTTTAATTAATTTCCTAAATTTGCAGTTATTATCACAAATTTAAATTATTGTCATATCAATTTTCCATATTTTAAACAATTTTCCAATTATTTTCTTCTGCTTAAAGATAAATTTGGCAATTTTTCTATAATTGTCTTCAATTTCAAATTATTTTAATTACTAGCAACATAAACAAACTTTCCATTGTTGTTGTTCATTTAAAACTATAAATTTTTGCACATTCCAATGATGGAAATTACGAAATTGAAAAATATATCTGAAAAATGACGAAAATAATTGACAGTTGAAAGAAAATTAAAAAAATGACTACATAGTTACACAATTGAAAGGAATAATTTTAAAAATTAAACAATGAATATTAAATTTAAACAAAATAGTTGAAATATTATAATGTAACTATTCGAAATAATTGAAAATTGAATAACTGGATTGGCTATCAAAAAAAATAATTGAAATTGAAAAAAATAATAAAAAGTTGAGGAAATAAATTGAAAGAATTAAATTAAAATTGGAAAAAATAATTGATAACTGGAACAAAAATTACAAAATGATTAAAATATTCGACAATTAAAAACAAAATAAAAAAATGTCTAGATTGATACACAACCGAACAAAATAATTTAAAAAATCATAGAATAATTATAAAATTTTAAGATAATAATTGAACATTGAAAAAATTGTAGAAAATAATTGAAAATTGCGGAAAATAATTAATAATTGAAAGAAATAAGTAAAAAATGACGAGAATAATTAAAAAATTGATGAAAATATGTGAATAATAACGAAAATAACTGTCAATTAAAAAAAAATTTTGAAAAATCACTAGATTAATAACTGATAAAAATAATTGAAAAATTTAAACATGAAATATTAAATTTAAAGAAAATAATTGCAAATTGAAAAATTAAGAAAATTAAAGGAATAATTGTTGGAAATAGTTTCACATTTAACAACTGGATTAAAAATTGGAAAAAATTATTGAAAATTAAAAAAAATAATTAAACAATTAAATTTAAAATGAAATAAACTTAATGATAATCGAAATAATAATAGAAAAAAGACGATAATAATAATAATAATAATAATAATAATAATAATAATAACAATTGAATTTAAATTTTAAAACAATTTTGATAAGTGAAAAAAGTAATTGAAAAAATCCGAGAATTATTGAATATTGAGAAATTAGTGGAAAATCGATAAAAATAATTGAAAATTTAAGAAAATATTTGAGAATTGAAGAAAATTATTAAAAATTGAAGAAATAAATTGAAAATTAAGAATTAAATGAAAATATTAAGAAAATACTTGACAATTAAAAAATAAAATTACAATATGACGAAATTAATTAACTATTAAAAAAAATAATTAACAATTGAAAAAAAATGAAGAATGGTGAGAATAATCAGGATTAGAAAATTTTTTTTTTAATTTAATGAATAATGATCAAATTGAAGGAGAATAATAAATTGTCAATTAAAAACTGATGGAAATTATGGATAAAATTGTAGAAAATAAATTAAAATTGAAGAATTGTATTGAAATTTTAATAGAATAATTGATAATTGAAAGGAAATTTACAAAATGACTAAATCAATTAAATATTAAAGACAATAATTTAGAAATGAGGAAAATAATTGACAATCAAAAGAAAAAATTTAAATCTGTCGAGAAAGATCGACAACAGAACAAAATATCTAAAAAAATTAAAGAAT
Organism: Ganaspis brasiliensis; assembly: GCA_037103525.1. Taxonomy (NCBI): domain Eukaryota; kingdom Metazoa; phylum Arthropoda; class Insecta; order Hymenoptera; family Figitidae; genus Ganaspis; species Ganaspis brasiliensis. Next base: position 1,151,501 of record JAZKLR010000105.1, on the reverse strand, counting down.
AATTATAAAATTTAAAGAGAATAATTGTATATTGAAAACTGTTGAAAATAATAGTCACATAAACATTGAAAAGCAGTGAATTGTTTCTGGTCATTTACAACTATAAATTTTTGCAAGTACAAATGAGATAAATAATTTAATGAAATTTGTTATTCAAATTTAATAAACTTAATATTCTAGATAAATATAACTTTCATTCTATGCAAATTAAAATCGCTGCTGACTCCAAAAAATAAACAAATAAGTGAAAGTTAATAAAAAATGTTTTAAAAGAACACGAATTTTCCAATTTTATATTTAGAAAAGAAAAAATAATAAGAAAAATAAATAAAAGGAGAAAATAGCGTAGATAGATACATTACAAAAAGTTGAAATATTTTTGTTGAAAGAATAGTTTTTTGAACAAAATGTATTCAAACTTCTATAATTTATAATAACTTCAATCGTTCAAAATTTCTATTGAGAATTATTTCTATTCTTCAAAAGTTCTAACAATTCAAGTTTTAATTTTTCCAAATTTAAAATAGATCCAAACTTAAAACAGTTTCAACGAAATGTTGACTCAAATTTATTTAAACTTCAATTAATTCAATTTTTTATTTTTTAAAGTCTTAAAAGACTTATATTTAATTTTTTTTAAATTCCTTTAAATTTTAATTAATAAAAATTTTAATTAATTCAAATTTGAACTATTATAAACTTTACATGTTTTCAAAATCTAATAATGCATATTTAAATTATTTTTAACATTAACCATTATATAAAAACTTCTAATTATACAAAAAAATTTCATTGTATATTAAAGCTTTAATCAGTCCAAATTTTAAAAATAATAATTTAGACTATAATTTGAATCAATGAAAATTGGATCTTATGGAATTTGAAATTAAGTGAAATTTATATTTACAAAAAAAATTAAAATTGTGAAAAGTTAAAATGTTTAGTTATTAATAATCAGAATAATAAAAACGCATGGATTGATTAAAATTTAGATAATTTAAAGCCTAATAACCAATAAAAATTTAGATGAATTCAAACTTCAATAAATTAAAACTTAAATATATATTGATTCTTAATTACTAATTTAGATTTTCATTTAAAATAATTATTTCAAAATTTTAATGATCTCAATTTTCAATGATCTAAATATCAATTAATTTAATCACAAGAACATTTCAAATTAGTTTATATTAATAGAATTAAATTTTAATTTACTAAAAATTTGAGTGTATGGAAATTTCAGTTCAATATTTTAGGGCAAACTATATTTTAATTAATTTATTTTCTGACATTGCAGTTAAATTAATTCTTATGAAAGTAGACTCTAATTTTAATTTAAAGATATACATTTTTTCAAACGTAACTGATTTAAAACAAAAAAATATCTAAGTGCCAAACTTCAGGTGCGGACAGACACGAATGAATGAATGAATGAATGAATCTTGCGGATTATTATTATAGAAGATTTTTGCATTATTTTCAAAAATTTCAATTATTTATCTGAAATTTTAATTATCTTCATCAATTTTAATTCAATCAATTTTCAATTTTTCAGATTTGAACTATTTTTAACATATTTCCAACACATTTCAATTATTTTTTTCTGTTTCGATTTATTATTCTCGCCTGTTAATTATTATTATCACTTTCTACAATTTATTATTATCTAAGATTTTTAAGTAATTTTTTTAAAATTTTAATTATTTTCATCAATTTTCGATTATTTTTGCTTTTCCTTAATAATTCTCTATAATTAAAAATATTTATGTTTAAAATATTTATGTGATTATGTTCTTTCTTTAAACATATATTTCATGATTTTAGCAGATTAAAAACGACCAAAAGAAGGAGGTGGAAAAAGTTAGAAAGGAAATGGGAGAGTTAAAAGATAGGGGGTCGAGTCCATACCAAGTGATCACACCAATTTCAGTCATATTGAGTAATATTTACGAAATTGATATTTTGGGTTCCTTTAGGAGTAAAAAAAATAAATTTTAATTATTTTTAAAAAATTCAAAATATTTTCGAAAATATTCAAATTCAAAATTTTGAGTACTATTTTTTTTGTTTTATCATAACTTCTGTAATTTTGAAGCAATTGAGATCATTTTTTTTTTAAATTACTCGTATTTCAATACTCTTTCAAGAAAAATTATAATAATTAAGAAATTGTTTATAATTAAATTTTTATTGAAAAAATTAAATTATTTATTTAAACAAAATCTAAAGTATATCATCGATCTTTTTCAAAAAATTCATAAACATAGCCTATAATGTGCTTAAAAATTTAAGCCAAAGAAAAAGATGGTATGTATTATAGTTTTTGAGAAAAAAATTATTAAGTTATGCTAGCGCGGCGCAGACCGGTGTCACCGCTACTCAACGCGTAGTTCCGTAGTAACCGAAATGTATGTATATTATTACATAATATAAATACAGTTAATCGTCATGTTTATTTTTTTATTTTACAAATTGTGCTGTGCACAGAATTTGAAAAAATTTTTGTTTCAATTTTATTCTCAAGGGGTACGAAGGAATGAAATTTTTGTGTACCTTTAATGGTCATAGCTTGATTAAATCTTTCACTTAACAATTGTTTTTCAGCTTCATATTCTGCGTAATTACAAAATTCTACATTAATTTTCTCTAAACTGGATTTTGCCCACTCGTATAAGTCAAGAGGAGTAACAATTTGATTGTTTAATGGTCGTTGTAAACTTGCTTCTTTCAACTATTTTCAAACTATTTTTATCATTCTTTAAGGGGAGAGATAGGTGAAATTTTAACTCAACAAAATTTTTGATGCTCAGAGGTGTCATTTTTTTTCTTACATCAATTAAGATGTAGAATTATGGTATTACATAAAAATTAAAAAACAATATTTTTTTGGTCATTTTCGAAATTTTATTTTTCAAAATCCATACGACGGATTGTAGAAAATCATTTAAAAATCCCACAAAAAAATTGTCGATGGAAAAAATGAAAATTATGAAAGAGGTTTAATTTTTAAAATCTAAGATTTCTTAGAATAAATTTCTCAAACTCCGCAAATTATTTGTTTCTCTATTTTTGACATTACCCCATAATTTTAGGTCTAAAATAGCATAAGAAAAAAAATTAACACCCCTGAACATCGCGAATTTTGATAATTTTACCAGTCCATTATTTTTCTTTCTTCAGTTTTAAATTATTTTAATTATTCACTTATTTTCACTTATTTTTACCAGTTTTTAATTATATTAATTATTTTTCAATTGATTTAACAAATTTTCAATTATTATTCTTAAATTTTAATAATTTTCCCAATTTTTAGTTATTTTTATTATTTTTCTATAAATTACCAATTTTTTAATTACTTTTTTTTACTTTAATTATTTTCTCCGATTTTTTTAATTCTAAAGTTTGATGTCCATGTACTATGAAAAGATCAGTGTGACTTTCTGAAGCTTATAATTTAAATATAATACACTAACTATATTTACATTATGTAAAAATATACATACAGTTCGGTTACTACGGAACTACGCGTTGAGTAGCGGTGACACCGGTCCGCGCCGCGCTAGCATAACTTAATAATTTTTTTCTCAAAAACTATAATACATACCATCTTTTTCTTTGGCTTAAATTTTTAAGCACATTATAGGCTATGTTTATGAATTTTTTGAAAAAGATCGATGATATACTTTAGATTTTGTTTAAATAAATAATTTAATTTTTTTAATAAAAATTTAATTATAAACAATTTCTTAATTATTATAATTTTTCTTGAAAGAGTATTTAAATACGAGTAATTTAAAAAAAAATGATCTCAATTGCTTCAAAATTACAGAAGTTATGATAACACAAAAAAAATAGTACATAAAATTTCGATTTTGAATATTTTCGAAAATAATTTTTGAATTTTTTAAAAATAATTAAAATTTATTTTTTTTACTCCTAAAGGAACCCAAAATATCAATTTCGTAAATATTACTCAATATGACTGAAATTGGTGTGATCACTTGGTATGGACTCGACCAGGGTAGAAAGTGTAGAAAAGAGCAGGGAGGAAAGAAATGAGGAAGAAGGAGCCTTGAAAGTAAAGGTGCTAGAAGGAAAAATAGAAGAGATGGGTAGAAGAATGGAGATGTTAGAAAGGGAAAAAAGGAAAGGAAAAATAGTGATCAGAGGTTTGAAGGCGGATAGAAAGGAGGGAAAGGAGAAAGTATGTAAGTTGTTAGAAGAAATAGGAGCAAGTGTGGAGGTCAAAGACATAAGGGGAGTGGGTGGTGCGGTAGAAGGTAAACCAAGGATTTGGGTGATAGAATTAGGAAGTGAAGACCAGAGAAAGGAAGTAATGAGCAAAAAGAGTAAGCTTAAGGGAAGAGAGGAAAGAATAAGTGAGGATAAAACTAATGAGGAAAGAAGAATAGAGTGGCTGCTGAATAAAAAGGCGTGGGATGAGAGAAATAAAGGAAAGGTAGTTAGATGGGGTAAGGAATGTATATGGATGGATGGAGAAAGATGGGTAGTTAAGAATGGAACATCGGAAGTGGCTAAGGAACAGGCTTTTGGCGTGGTGCGGAGAAGAGGGCAAGGCAGCATGGAAGAATAAAAATAGTATTCTGGAATGTCTCGGGAATGGCAAATAAGGAGGAAGGTTTTTGGAGAACGTTGGATACATGGGATGTAGTGATGCTTAGCGAGAAGTGTGTGGAAAAAAAGGAGTGGGAAATAGTGAAGAAAAAGTTGCCAAGGGGTTTTAGATGGAGTATGCAGGAAGCGAAGAGGGTGCATGCAAGAGGCAGGAGCGCAAGTGGTATGATATCAGGAGTTAGGGAAGGTATTAAAGAGAGAAAGCAGAAAGAGAGGAAAGAATGTGAAGGTGTTATGGTAAGGAAAATAGAGCTAGGGAAGGAGATGCTTACTATTGTGGGAATGTATAGAAGGATAGAAGAAAATAAAGGGTGGAAGGTTTTAGAGGAATGGATGGAAAGAGGAACGGAAGGTAAGGTAGTGTCAAAACATAAGGAGGTGGATAAGGAAGGTAGGAAAATGGTGGGACTGTTAAACGACAGAAGTTGGATGATTTGTAATGGGAGTCTGGAAGGGGATGAGGAAGGAGAATTTACATTTGTAGGAAAGGATTAATGGAAGAGGTTAGAAATGAGTTAAATGTAGAGGAAAGAGATAAAGAAGGAAAAGGTTGGTGGGATAGGGAATGTGAGGAGAGTAGACAAAGATTAAGGGAATATATTAGAGAATGGAGGAAGGTTAGAATGAAAAAGAAAGTATACAATAGAATGCACAAGGAACATGTAAAGTTAATAGGAAGGAAGAGAGAGGAAGGAAAAGAAAGATTTTTTAGAGAGGTAGAGAAGGCAATAAAAGAGGGCAAAGAATGGGAAGTGATAAATAGAGAAAGAAAAAGAGGCAGAGGAATAAGCATGGAAATTAGAGTAGAAGAATGGACGAAGTACTTTGAAGGATTGAGTGGGGGAATGGGTAAGAGGATAAAAGGAAAGGGTAGGAGAAAAGGGCTAGAAATGAATCAAACGGAGATTACTAGGGAAGAAGTAAATGAGGCAATAGATAGGATAAGAAGGAATAAGGCAGCAGGGGAAGATGGGATAGAAGGAGAGTGTTTAAAGTTTGGAGGAGAGGCCGTGAGGCAAGAAGTGTGGAGAATAATTAACATGGTGTGGAAAGGGGAGGGATGGCCGGAAGCATGGAAGACGGGATTGATAGTTCCGATTATTAAAAAGGGAGAAGGGAAAAAGGTGGAAGAATACAGGGGAGTGACGTTAATGCCAGTAGGGTACAAAGTTTATGCAGAAGTAATAAGGAAGAGATTAAAGGACATGGTAGAGGCAATGGGATGTATCCCGCATAATCAAACGGGGTTCAGGAAAGGGATGGGCACAATAGACAACATATACGTGTTGAACCCCCTGGTAGACAGAAGTTTGAGTAAGAAAAAAGGAAAGATGATCGCGGTTTTCGTAGATTTTAAGGCAGCCTTTCCTTCGGTAAATAGAGAAATTCTGTGGAAGGTTTTAGAGGAGAGGGGAATAGAGCAAGGTTTGATCGAGAGAATCAAGGAATTATATGAAGATACGAGAGAGAGGGTTAGAGTAGGAAAGAAGTTGGGAAAGGTATTTTGGTTGGGTAGAGGGCTGAGGCAAGGCTGCCCCCTAAGTCCAATCATATTTAATCTGTTGATGGCTGATTTAGAAGAAAGAATGGCAAAGAGGGGTAAGGGGGGGATTATCCTAGGAAAAAGACGGATGTACACGTTGGCGTATGCGGATGATGTGGTATTGATGGCTGAGGATGAGAATGGGATGCGATTGCTGTTGAGTGAATTTGAAGCATATGTGAGAGAGAAAGATCTATGAGTGAATGTGGAGAAAACAAAGGTCATGAGGTTTAGGAAAAAAAGGGGGAAAGGGAATGAGGTATGGAACTTAAATGGAAAGAGCGTGGAAGAAGTGAATGAATTTTGTTATTTAGGGCACTGGCTTAGATACAATGGAGGACAGGAATTTAACATCAGTAAAAGGTTGGAAAAGAGGAGTAGAGTGATAAAGCAAGTTTGGGAAATAAGGGAAAGGAGATTCAAGGATGATTGGAAAAGGCGTATATAATTGTTTGATGTGTTGGTATGGGCAGTGATAAGTTATGGAGTAGAAATTTAAGGATGGAGTGAGATTGGAAAAGTTGAGAGAATGCATGAGAGATTTTTAAGATGGACAATGGGGGTGAGCTGGAACTGCCCAGGATACATGTTGAGAGAAGAATTAGGTAGGGAAAAAATGGTGGTGAGACAAAGAAGTAGGGCAAAGGGGTTCGAAGAGAAATTAGAGCAAGGAAGAGGAAGTGGATTAGCGCAACTTTGTCGGTTGATGATCAGGGAGAACGAGCGGAAGGGAAAGAAGGGATTAGTAAGGTGGGAGAAGGAAAGGATGGAAGCCCTAGAGGAAGGGAGGATGCATGGATAAAAAAGGGAAATGTTAAGGGAAAATTGGAGTCGGAAGGAGAGAGAGGAAAGATGGGGGAGAATAGTAGAGTCGAAATATAATAGATGGTACAAAATGGTGAAAGGAGAAGAAAGGCCGGATTATCTGGAGAGAATGAAAAAGTATAGTAAATGGAGCAGAGTGTGTAAGTTCAGGATGGGAGAAGGAATGAAAGAGTGTAAGTATTGGATGGATGAGCAAGAGAGAAAATGTAGGATGTGTGGGTATGAGAACGAAGATTGGGAGCATGTGTTGGACAGATGTATGGGCGGATGGGAGCAGGAAAGAGGAATAGGCGAGAGAGTAAGATGGATATTGGACGGAAATGGACAAGGAGAGAGGTGGATGAGAGAGTTGGAAAGAATGAGAAGGGAAAGGAATATGGGATTAACGTAAGGGACAGGGCGAAGCTAGGGGTATAAAAAGTGATCCTAAAAGGAAGAAAAGGAACGGGAAACGGAAGCCCAGGCAATGACGTTAGAAAGAATAGATAGTTTTTAAGTTTTAAGTAGAATAAGATGGCGTTAGGTTAAGATTTTATGTATATTAGGCTAAGGATTTATGTATGGAGCCTCGAACTCTGCTATGCAGAGAGAGTAAATAAATATATTTCATGATTTTTATCAATTATTCCCCTTAAATTTTATTTACTGTTTTCAATTTTTCATATTTAAATTGTTTTTATCATATTCCCATTTTTTTTCTTAATCTTAAATTATTTCCTGCACATTTCAATTATTTTTTCTATTTTGAATACTTTGTAGGTATCATTTTTCAATTATTTTCCTCGATTTTTAATTATTATTATAATTTTCTAAAATTTTTTATTTTCTAAGATTTTTAACTATTTTTTTAAAATTTAAACTATTTTCATCAATTTTCGATTATTCCTAGGATTTTTTAATAAATCTCTTTAATTAAAATTTTTAAAGTAATTTTGTAATTTTTTTCTTTCTTTAAACATATATTCTATGATTTTTTTAATTATTTCCCTCAAATTTAAAAACTGTTTTCAATTTTTTATGTTCAATATGTTTAATATGTTTTCCATAAATTAATTATTTTTATCCTATATCAATTTTTTTTCTGAATCTTATTTTATTTCCTGTATATTTCAATTTTTTTTCTATTATGAATAATTTGTATCATTTTTCAATTATTTCCCTCGATTGTCAATTACTATTATAATTTTCTAAAATTTATTATTTTCTAAGATTTTTAAGTATTTTACTAAAATTTCAATGATTTTGATCAATTTTCGATTATTTCAGCGATTTATATATAATTCTTATTAATTAAAATTTTTTAAGTAATTTTGTAATTATTTTCTTTCTTTAAACATATATTCTATGATTTTTCAGTTATTTCCCTCAAATTTTATTTACTGGTAGCAATTCTTCAAATTTCAATTATTTTTATCATATTTTAATTTTTTTCTCAGTCTTAAATTATTTCAAGCCTATTTCAATTTTTTCAATTTTGAATAATTTGCATCTTTTTTTAATTATTTTCCTCGATTGTTAATTATTATTCTCATCTACTAAAATTATTTTCTAATACTTATAAGTATTTTTCTATATTTTAATTATATTCTATTATTTTTAATTATTTTTATTTGTTTTCTTAAATTCTATTTTTTGCTTTATTAATTATCGTAAATTCCAATTATTTTTAGTTCTCTATAATTGTTTAATCTAATTTTTAAATAATCTAATTTTTTTAATTAATTTTTAAGATCCTTATGTACACCCAGAGAAATAGTATATTTGTCTCACAGCCAAGTAACTTTTTATTTGTTTCAAATAAATTTTTATTTGAACCAAATAAATTTTTATTTGTGTCAAATAAAATTTTATTAAATTTAAATAAATTTTTTTATTTGAAACAAATAAAAAAGTTACTAGGCTGTGAGACAAATATATTTTTATTTGGCACAAATAACATATCTTTGAGTCAAATATATCACTTCTCTGGGTGTACTTTTCTCAAATTTCAATTACTTTTTTAATGTAAAAAAACTTCTGTAATTTTTCCAATTATTTCTATTAAATGATCAGGTTTTAAAATCATTTTTCAATTATTTTCCAAAATTGATATCTTTTAATTTTCAATTTTTTCATTTGTTTTATAATTTCCAAAATTTTAAACTATTTATCTAACATTTCAATTATTTCATTCAATTTTCAATTATTGATATTATTTTTTAATATTATTTTCTTCATTTTTTAATTACTTTCTGTCTTTCTCTAACTTTCTCTCTAAGCTTTAATTATTTTTTTTTTTTCAAGGAACTTCTGTAAGTTTTAAGTATTTTTCTGAAATTTTCTTTAAATTTTCATTATTTTATATATATTATATAATTTTTCCAATTATTTTCTCAAATTTTAATTATTTTTTTTTCAATTTTCAATCATTTATTTTTCAATTTACAATTATTTTCTCTAATTTTTCATTATTCAATTTTTTCAATTTATGTTTAAGATTTTCAAGTATTTTTCTCAAGTTTAAATTATTTTCATTATTTTTAAAACATTTCTATGATTTTTCATAAACTTTTTCCTGAATAATTATTCATTTTATTTATTCGTTTATATAAATTTATTTTTAAATATCATATTTAAAATATTTATAATTGTTTATAATACAAGGTGTAGAAATTAATCGCGGGCCAGCGCGCGTTGTTTTATTTAGCCAAACTTTAAATTACTAAAATTAGTAAAGTTTTTGGAATTTTTTTTTTCAAAAAAGGTCTATTAGGGTTGACTAAGGGTCACTTTGCCTCTTAACATTTATGACCCTGTAAAGAGGAACTTGAAAGGTAACTTAGAAAAGTTTTGTAGGTAAGTGTGAATAATAAGAATCTTCCTAAAGAAATAATTTTAAAATATTGATTTACAGATTTTTGCAATTTAATACGTAAATGTTAGAAAACATATATATACATTTTTATACCCAAGATATACTATGTTTTACATAATTTTACGTATTTAAAATACATTAGACATATGTTTTATATATAAAACACAGAAAACAATGTAGGTATATAAATGTCGCTTTTATTGGCTGTGCCTTCTATAAGTGTGTGACTTCGCAGAAACTTTTCCTCACTCCAATAACGTGTATTATCACGATAAGCAATCTACATAAATGCACGAGTGCACGTACCAATTCCCTTGAGTAAATTTATTAGGAATTACTCCCCACGCCGTTCATTTGATTTTCAAGTTAATTTTGTCTACCCGGAAAATGTAGATAATCGGATATGAACTAAATTGTCATAAATCTTTTTTAAACCATAATTTAAGAATTTCTAGTTATAGAGAGTTTAATTCATTTATTAATTTATATTTATTGATTTAATTATATTTAATTATATTGCTATTATATTATATTTATTATATTAATTATTTGAAGTTACATCTTCTCTAAACTTATTTCTAGCATTTCGATATCAAAGCCCAAAACCCTTAAAACGAAGCTTTAGTGTCCGTCTGTCTGTCCATCTATTATTTAAAAAAAAATTGAGAGTAGAAGAAAACAATCGAAAATTAAAGACAATTATTTAAAAAATTACAAGTGTAATTGAAAATAAAGACAATTTCTTTAAATTCAATAAAGTAATTGAAATTTGAAGAAATTAAATGAAAAACATTGCAATTAATTTTGAAAATTATGAAATGATTTTAATTGATGAAAAAAATGTATAAATTGCGAAAAATATAGTTGAAAATTAGGACATTCAATAAAAATGCCAAAAATAATTGCAAGAAGAAAAATAATCGAAAATTGAGAAGAAGCAGTTAAAAATGAGAAAAATAAATTAAATTAAAGACAGTAATTTAGAATTGAAAAAATAAATTTTTAATTGAAGAAATCTGTTATAAAATGATCAAAATATTTCAAAATCATAATCTGCAAGTTAAATTTGAAGAAAATAATTAAAAAAGAAGAAACTTCTTTAAAAAAATATTAAAAGTAATTCAAATTCGAAACAAAATAGTTTTTAATTAAAGAAAGAAATGAGAAACAAAGATAATAGTTAGTAAACTAAAAAATTGTATTTAAACATTTTTTTACAAATTTAAGACAAAAATTGAAATTTGAAAAATGTTCATAAAAAATGAGAATAATTAAACCAGTTCTAACCAGTTTCAACTAGTTTTTAACAGTTGACTACTTCTAAACAATTTTAAACCGTTCTGAAAAAGTTCTAAAGTTCTAAACAGTTTTTAAAAAATCCTGAATAGTTTTAAAACTGTTTTGAACTAGTTATAAACAGTTTAAAACCAGTTTTAAATAGTTCCGAAAAGTTTTGAACTAGTTCTAAACAGTTTTCAATATGTTATGCAAATTTTTAATAAAGTTCTAAATTTTTTAAAATTGTTTTTATCTAGTTACAAACAGTTTAAAACTTTAAAACTGGTTCTAAATAATTTTCTCATCAGTTTTAAATATAATTCTTTATTATTATTTCATTTTTTAAAATCAGTTCTGAAGAGTTTAAAAACAGTCTTAAATATAGGTTTAAAAAAATTCTAAGGAGTTTTAAACAAGTTCTAAACAGGTTCGAACATTTCTAATCAATGTTTAATGCTTCTAGACAGTTTTAAATAGTTCTAAATAATTGTAAATAGATTTTCAACTTTTTTTTTTCTTAATTGAAATATACCTATTAATTTTGATTTAATTTAGTCTCTTCTGTTGCAAGTACACGAACATATTTGAAATTAGTTCACGACTGGCAGTTTCATGGCATAAAGCTAACAGTTACAAGTCTAGTACGAGATAATTAAGAGAAGAATTATTTATATGTAGAATCCAAGAGTAACTTTCAATCTTGAAGAGTGGCAGATTGGTTATCGGTTATTTTGAGTTGAATTGATCCTGTACTTAGATTAATAATCTGTGTTTATATAATTTTACTAATTGTAAAATCGATTTTTATCTTTATTGATTCTAATTTTGATTATATCAATTTTTTAAAAATGAAAACAAATCTTTAAACGATCTAAAATTTAAACTAATTTTCAAGCAATATAAATTTGTTTCTTATTTAGTTAAATTTAAATCCTTTGCAAATTCAGTTAATTCGAATTTTAATTGATAAATCACCTTTTAACATGATTGAAATTTCAATTTATCAAAGTTTTAAACTGAACTTATGGCAGTCCAAAGTTCATCCTTTGATCCAAACTTTAATTAAGTAAAATTTGTAATTGTCTTCAATGTCAATCAATGAAAAATAGAAATACAGATTTTTTGATAATTATTATATACTAGCAACAAAAAACGCGCGATTAGTTTTTCGAACATTTTACAGATTATAAAATACAATAATAAATATAAAGAATCGGTAAATACTATTTATTTAATCAGAAAAAAATTGAAATTAAACAAAATAATTGCAAATTTTGCAAATTAATTGAAAAAAATTGTGGAATCAATTAAAAATTTGGGAATGTAATTTGAACAATCATAAAAATAGTTTAAACGTAAAAAAAATAATTTAAATTTGAGAAAAATACTTGAGAATCTTAAAAGTAAATTAAAACAAAATTGAATAATGAAAAATTAGAGAAAATAATTAAAAATTGAAAAAACATGGTTGAAAATTGAGATAAATAAATTAAAATTAAAAAAAATAATTAAAATTTGAGAAAATAATTAAACAAATTAAATTAAATATTTTAAATAAAGGGAAATTAAACAAAATATGAAAAAAATTCTTAAAACTTTCAGAAGTTCATTGAAATAAAAGAAAATAATTAAAAATTAGAGAAAATAATAAAAAAAAGATAAAAATAATTTAAATAATAAAAATGAATAAAATAAGAAATAAGTAAAAACTTTTTAGCAATTATGGAAAAGAACGAAAGTAATTGAAAATTGAAGAAAATAATATAAAAAATAATATAAATAATGAAATAATTGAAAAGTCAGATAAATAGTTAACTATTTTTGACATTATGAAACAAATGTAAAGAATTTAAAAATGAAGGGAATAAATTTTGGAAAACAATTGATATAAATAAAATAAATATTTATTTAAGGCAAAATTTATAATATTTTAGAATTAAAAAGAATTGAAAAAATAATTGAAATGAAACAAAATAATTGCAAATTCTGCAAATTAATTGAAAAAAAAATGTAATCTATAAATAATTGAAATTTGAAAAAAGTACAAGATTTTAGAATTCAATTAAAAAAAATAAAATAACTAAAAATTGGAGAAAAGAATTGAAAAAATAAGCTAAAAGTAATTAAAATTTACGATAATTAATAAACAAGTTTTGAAATTATGAAGAAAAATAAAAATAATTAAAAATTGAAGAAAACAATTAAAATTTTAGAAAAAGTCTTAAAAATCTTAGAAAATAATTTTAGAAAATGAGAATAACTAAAAATTAGAGAAAAGACTGGAAGAATGCTAAAAATAATTGAAATTTACGATAATTAATAAACAAATTTTGAAATTATGAAAAATAATAAAAATAATTAAAAATTGAAGAAAACAATTGAAATTTTAGAAAAATTCTTAAAAATTGAGGAAAATAATAAAAATTTGAGAAAATTACTTGAAAAATTGTAGAAATTAATTTTAGAAAATGAGAATAACTAAAAATTAGAGAAAACACTGGAAGAATGCTAAGAATAATTGAAATTTACGATAATTAATAAAGTTGTTTGGAAATTATGAAAACAAATAAAAATAATTAAAAATTGAAGAAAATAATAAAAATTTGAGAAAAATACTTTAAAATTTTAGAAATTAATTTTATAATACGAAAAAAACTTAAAATTGGAGAAAAGTCTGGAAGAAAGCTAAAAATAATTAAAATTTACGATAATTAATAAAAAAAAATCTTACATTCTAATAACAAATGAAAATAATCAGAAATGGAAGAAAATATTTGAATTTTCAGAAAAATACTCAAAAATCTTAGAAAATAATTTTAGAAAATAAGAATAATAATTAACTATCGAGGAAAATAATTGAAAAATGATAAAATTAATTCAAAATTAAAAAAAAAATTAAAATATGCTGAAAATAATTTATGATTAAGAAAGAAGATTCAATTATGATGAAAATAATTTAAATATGAAAAATTGAAAACATTCAATAAAATATTGTATATAATATTATATATATAATAATATAATAATAATACATATAATATTATATTATATAATAATATTTTATATAATTTATAATTATAAATTGATGAAAATCAAGAAGAATTGCAGAATTTATTATGAAGCAAAGGAAAATAATTAAAAAATCGTTATTTAATGGAAAATTGATGACCATAGTCTAAATTTGCAGATAATAACTGAAAATTTAGGAAATTAAATGCATGTGTACATATTTTAAACTTCTTCAAAAACGATAATAAATTTTTAAAGTATTTTTCGAAACTTTTTTTTATCCTAATGACAATTAAAAACCAGCACAGAATAAAATAACAGGGACTAACTTCACTTCAGTTTTTAAAACGTGGACAGAAAAAGATGAATATATATAAATACTAACTAACTTCAGGAGTTTACGGAGATTATTATTATTTAATTAATATTCATTTTTGATAAAATAAATTTTTATACCATTTTAATTTTTAGATAAAGTTAATTTTTCTACTACACTGTTGTTTATTATATTATAATTAAAAAATCAAATCTTACATGTAAATATCAATATTTATTTCAATAAAATTAAACGAGATTTCGATTAAGATAAAGCAGCTTAGATACTGCTTTTTTAAGATAAAGTTTTGACATGAACTTGACGTTTATGTGAACACGAAGTTCATGTTTGTCTCGTAAAGTAAATTTGCAATCTTATCATGATGATAATTATTATTATTATTCAAGCAAGGCATGATTGATTTTCGGGACGTATCGTGATAAATAATATCATCCTATATTTTATACGTTTAAATTGTAAAAAAAAATTTAATTCCTTTTTCGCGCACTATTTTTTGCCAAAAGAAATATTTTTCTCACATGGATTTTTGAAGAACACTATTAAGTAAACTAAATTATATCAAAGTAAAGTTTTAATTAAAATCACATTTAATTTTACTGTTTTAATTAATATGATTAATACACGTACAAAAGAAAATATCTTTGAAGACTGCAGACATAGAGAGATTTGACAAAAAGAAACGACATATAGATTCTGCACTTTATCTCAGATAAAAGGATAAAAAAAAAACGCTTTCAAAAACAAAGGATGAATGCGCTTTTGTGAACACAATCCTCTTCATGTAAATACCGCTTTAGATTTCATCCTTTGAAGATTAAAAAATTTGTGCGAAGCTCAAACTACCACATGTGTTTAGTTTTCAAATGAGCAATTGACAATTCGGTGCAAATTAGTTTTTTTTAATATTTAAATCAAAAATTCCAGACAGTCAATTAAGTACACAAATTAAGAGAAAAGAATTAATTAATTATTATTATAAATTATTATTATAACCTACTGTCTTAAAAAAAATACCAAAAAAAAAAACTGGAAAAAAACTATTTAAGGAAGCATCTATTTAATCAAAACGTTATTTTCGAATACAATTTATTGATAAATTCAATTAACAACTAATCTTTTATTTATTGTTTTACCTTATTTCTGTGTAAGACAATAAATCAAACCTGGCAATAAGAAAATTGTTTTCATTTGCATATCGCCAACCGGATCGAGAAAAAAAGATTACTAAAGACTATTGGAAAACAATATTTCGGTAAATAACTTTTCAATTTCTAGCCGAAGGGTGTGTCTGAATGTATAATGTAACAAAATTATAAAATTTAATATTTATGAACGATATTTTATTAAAATATTTATCAAATATTGTAATGTATTTGAAATGTTGTATTATTGTATTTAAATTTTACATATATATAAGTAAATAAATAAAAGTTTTTATTTAAATTTTTTAATTTAAAGTAAAGGAAAGTAATTATCAATGTGACGTTTCTATTTGCTAATAATAATAATAACAATGTTGTTTTCTTCAGTAATTTTTATCAAAAATATTCGAAATAACTGTTTGATTGTTATCAACTTTATCCTATTTAATTGAAAGGTAAACTTTTTAAAAAGTAAAAACACGTAAATTTTTTTTAATTTGAATTCTGTAGCTATACAATTTTTTAACCTTAATTGGACTCCTTTTAATTACAACCAAGTACAATTTTTCCATGCTATGAGTAATTAAGCATAATTAATTTAACGATCGAAAGTGATTAAAAACTGTACATTTCATAACTGTGTCAAAAAACTCGATGTTTAATTTTAGCCCGGTAATGTTTTGAAATATCGAAAAATCAGTTTTGAGATGAAAATACAAAAAAATTCAATTTTAAAAATTTGTATCCTTACCGCCATTCTTAACATCCTCCTTTGCTTCTTCCGCCGCTGGCTGAACAGTTTCCTTGCTTGTGTTGCATCCCATTTTGATAATGCAAAAAAATCCTCTTTTTTTTACAAATTTACACCACACTTGTTTTTAAAGTCGATTTGAAAGTCCAAGCTTAAAATTGAAATTAATAACTTCGTTATCCGGTTTAGTATTAATATTAATTATTATTATTAAAAAGTCCCTTAATAATTGAAAGTCGTGACAAGCTTTTTTCTGTTGCGTGGGAGGAAAGGCGACAACTTGTCTGGCGTCAAATAGAAAAATATATATGTCCTCTGTTTGATTTTTCTTTTTGGAAAAATGGCGGCAGTTCTTTGAACCAATTAAAAATCACAGATTTGCTTTTAGGGTAAACACTTTTTATCACTTGGTTCAATTTTTTAAAAATTCCTTGACAAAACTATATTTTCTCAATTGTCTATTTCTGATAATTAAATATATGTTATTAAGAATAGAACTATAGTTCTATTCAATATTGAATTAGTTTATCAAGTATCGAGTTAGCTCCTTTAATATGAAATTAATTAATTTTACAACTTTCAGTTAATTTAGCTATTTATTGCAGCTGAATAAGAAATAAGATTATAGAATTAGTTATAATCAAATGACTTTTATAATTTGATTAATTATATTTTTCCCGAGATTTTTTTGATTGGACATTTATTCAAATTTCCATTTGTTTTATTTAATTGATAAATTTATTTACCTTTAATTAATTTACAAACAGTTTGGATTTGTTGTATTATTAGGCTGAATTTTAGAAAGAAATTTTCATAAAATACTGGCAGTTTGTGCGCTTTGAACAATTTGTTACTTCAATTCCAATATTAATTTTTTTTTTTCCTACTATTTGTGCTTTTGATTAGGCCTCACGCACACATACACACATTTTGGAAAAATGACTTTTTTTGAAGTTTTTTTTTGTAAGGGGAGAGGGGGACGAAAGCAGAAGGCAGATTTGACTACAACCGGCGAAATTCTAGGCTAAAACTATAGACGAGATAGAACATGCCCGTCGCCGTCGCGGACCATACTGAAGACTACTCTGCCGACGACCCTGCCCTTGCGTCGCGACGGCTTACGTCGATATATATATACACAAACGCACGCACATAGGGTGAATCGGAAAAAACTACTTCGAAACAAAGGATTGTCGGCTTATTGGCTGGCGTGCTAGTTAATAACGAGCCTTATAAGATGATAATATCAGATATAAGAGGGGAAATTTATATTTGATGCAAATCTTAAATTAATCTTGTAGTTAATAATAATCAATATATATAATAGTGACTTATCGCGCTTGAATCTCCCTTTTGAGGGGAGAAAAATTATATTTAACAGATTAACCTTCGAGGGATATTTTTTAAACAACTTACTAGCAAAATAAAACGCGCGCGATTAGTTTTTCATACATTTTCAAATTTCACTCACTTTTGTCTGAGGGCTGTTGCTGACATATTTTTTAAAAATCTTGTTTTAATATATGTGAAACTCGATGAATTTCTACGCTCATTAACCATAGTTAATTTAAATAATAATAATATCCGTAAACTCCTAACGTTAGTTACTTTTTATATTTATTCACTAGCAAAATAAAACGCGCGCCAGCGCGCGAATAGTTTTTCATGCCTTTTAGAAATTATAAAATACAATAAAAAATATAACAAATCGGTAGGGGAGAGTCGGGTAAAATGCCTAATTGGGTAAATTGGCAATGGTTAATAACTTGGCCAAAAATAAATATTAATCATAATTGTTTTTAATTATGAAGTATATTAAGGTGAAGATGATTTCTGTAAAGTTTCATGTTTATCAGTTTATTATTAAATAATTTATTAAAGAATTGTGAAAATGATGCTTTCCAACGATAATTTTTTCATTTTTAAAGATTAGAAAACATGCACTTCTATCTCACATACGTACATAATTTTTTTTTTAAATTAATCCTTGAATATTTAGCTATCTAATCACTTTGACTTAATTTATAAAAATGAGTTCTAAAATGAAAATAATTAGTTTAATTACATCGTGTGTTTTTGGGTAAATTGCCTTGGTTAAATTGCCTATATGCTGTAAAACTTCTAAACAAGATACGTATGATACGGAAAATCTCTCGGGTTACACGTATATTTTGATGTAGAAACTAAATATCAAGTTGTTACTGCTTCTGTATAAAAAATCAGTGTTTTAAACAAATTAATTATATTAATTATTGCATTTATATTAATAATAATTATAATAATTATGCATTGAAGAATCATTTTTAATATATTTTTAAAACATGATTTTAAATAAGCGCGGGATGAATCAAAAGAAGTGCGCATGCGCAGAAAAAATACATAAGATTACGAGAGATACGTGTTGTCACGTGACTATAAAGAATCATGGCGGATTAACTTGTCACATTTGGCATTGAATGCCAAAATTTTCGTTTTCTTCCTAAAACTCACGCAGTTTTCAATCGAGCAGGTATTTTTGTAATTTATTATAGTGTTTAATTTACTTTTGTATGATTTTTTATAATTCTAGAAGCTTTATTTATTTGTTATAGACTTTATTTCCATTTTTTGTCGGTCTGCTTTGGATTAAAATTTTAGTTTTATGACAAGAAGATTATATTTTTGTATTCACAGCTAGTTCTTTTTTTAATATAAACAAGATAATTGATTATAGAAAATATATAAAAAAAAATTGTTTACTTTTATTCATATTTTTCCATATTTTTGTGCACAGGCGATTTGCCCAGTCGTGTGTCAAAATGGCGAATTTTGACATCAATATTTAAATAATTCTTTTTTCTATTTTTTCTGAAATAAACACTTAAAATGACTATCTTATTATATTCTTAAAGGATGCTTTCTAAATATTTGATAGTTTATATTTTTCAAAACTATAATTAAATACTTTTTTTTTGCTCTAAACTTTACTATAGGCATTTTGGCCGACTCTCCCCTAAATAATATTTATCTAATACGAAGAAATAAATATTTTAAATATAATATTTAAAAATCAATTAATATAAATAAAATAAATATTTATTTAGGACAAAATTTATAATATTTTAGAATTAAAAAGAATTGCAAAAAATAATTGAAATTAAACAAAATAATTGCAAATAAAATGAAAACAATTTAAAAATGTGGAAAGTAATTTAAACAATCATAAAAATGTTTTAAACATAAAGAAAATAATTAAAATTTGAGATAAATACTTGAGAATCTTAAAAGTAAATTAAAACAAAATTGAATAATGAAAAATTAGAGAAAATAATTAAAAATTGAAAAAAAACATGGTTAAAAATTAAGATAAATAAATTAAAACTAGAAGAAATAATTAAAATTTAGGAAAATAATTAAACAAATTACATAAAATATTTTAAATAAAGGAAAGTTAAGCAAAATTTGAGAAAAATACTTAAAAGTTTCAGGAGTTCATTGAAATAAAAGAAAATAATTTAAAATTAGAGAAAATAAATGAAAAAAGATAAACATAATTTAAAATTGAACAGAACAAATTTTAATTAAAGAAAAATAAGTAAAAACTTTTTGGCAATTATGAAAAGGAACGAGAAAAAAAACGAATGTAATTCAAAATTGAAGAAAATAATAAAAATAATGAAATAATTGAAAAGTCAGATAAATAGTTAAAAATATTTTTAATTATGAAACAAATGTAAAGAATTGAAATTTGAAGGAAATAAATTTTGGAAAATAATAGAAATTTTTTTTTAAATTTTATAACTTGCCGAAAATAATTAAAATATGATTCATTTCAATTATTTAAATAAATAAAAAAAAATAATTGAAATTTGAAAAAAAATACATGAAGATCTTAGAATTCAATGAAAAAAAAAAGAAAATAACTAAAAATTGGAGAAAAGAATTGAAGAACTAAGCTAAAAGTAATTAGAATTTACGATAATTAATAAACAAATTTTGAAATTATGAAAACAAAGAAAAATAATTAAAAGTTTTTATTTTTTTTTAGTTTTCCTCATTTTATAAAATAAATTTCTAAAATGTTTTAAGAATTTTTCTAAAATTTCAATTGTTTTCTTTATTTTTAATTATTTTTCTTTGTTTTCATAATTTCCAAAAAATTTTATTAATTATCGTAAATTCCAATTACTTTTAGCTTAGTTTTTTTATTATTAAAATAATTTAAATAAATCATATTTTAATTATTTTCGGCAAGTTATAAAATTCAAAAACATTTTTCAATTATTTTCCAAAATTTATTTCCTTCAAATTTCAATTCTTTACATTTGTTTCATAATTAAAAATATTTTTAACTATTTATCTGACTTTTCAATTATTTCATTATTTTTATTATTTTCTTCAATTTTCAATTTCTTTCGATCTTTTTCTCGTTCTTTTTCATAATTGCCAAAAAGTTTTTACTTATTTCTCTTTAATTAAAATTTGTTCTGTTCAATTTTCAATTATGTTTATCTTTTTTCATTTATTTTCTCTAATATTTAATTATTTTCTTTTTTTTTCAATAAACTTCTGAAAGTTTTAAGTATTTTTCTCAAATTTTGCTTAACTTTCCTTTATTTAAAATATTTTATGTAATTTGTTTAATTATTTTCCTAAATTTTAAATATTTCTTTTAGTTTTAATTTATTTATCTCAATTTTTAACTATGTTTTTTTCAATTTTCAATTATTTTCTCTAATTTTTCATTATTCAATTTTGTTTTAATTTACTTTTAAGATTCTCAAGTATTTTTCTCAAATTTAAATTATTTTCTTTATGTGTAAAACATTTTTATGATTGTTTAAATTACTTTCCCCAATTTTAAATTGTTTTCATTTTTTTTTTCAATTAATTTGCAAAATTTGCAATTATTTTGTTTAATTTCAATTATTTTTTGCAATTTTTTTTAATTCTAAAATATTATAAATTTTGTCCTAAATAAATATTAATTTTATTTATATTAATTGATTTTTAAATCATATATTTAAAATATTTATTTCTTCATATTAGATAAATATTATTTACCGATTTGTTATATTTTTATTGTATTTTATAATTTCTAAAAGGCATGAAAAACTAATCGCGCGCTGGCGCGCGTTTTATTTTGCTAGTATTATAAAATAAATTTTTATTTCTTCGTAGATATCATTAATCAAAAATAGGATTTTCACTACTTGATTTCGTAACCTCCAATTTTTCTTTTTTTAAAAACGTTATTTTAAAAAAACTACTTAATAATATGTGTTATTACTTACAAGAAACATAAATCACTTTATTTTTTTCATAGAAATTATGATATTATTATAAAAATATTTTATGTTATGATTATAATTAAATTTAAAATTTTTTTCGTTTACAAAATTTCATAATTTTTTAAAACTTGTAATTTTTTTCTGGAAGCTTAAAAAATTTTGAAACTTTGCAGATATTAAATATGAAAATTGTTCACTCAAGAAGATTAATTTGAGGATTTAAAATATTTTACATCTGTCTTTTCTAATGAAATAACAAAGAGATGTGAAATTGTTTTGCTAACTTTAAGTCCTCGAATTAACCTTTTTGAGTAAAAAAATTGCAAATTTAATATTTCCGAAACGAAGCAAAATACCCTCGCCAAATTTTAATATCAGGTAAATTATAGTAAAAATAAAAAATCTGCAAAGTTTCAAAATTTTTTGAGCTTCCAGAAAAGAATTACAAGTTTTAAAAAATTATGAAATTTTGTAAACGAACAAAATTTTAAATTTAAATATAATCATAACATAAAATATTTTTATAATAATATCATAATTTCTATGAAGAGAATAAAGTGATTTATGTTTCTTGTAAGTAATAACACATATTGTTAAGTAGTTTTTTAATAGTACCGTTTTTAAAAAAATGAAAAATTGGAGGTTACGAAATCATGTAGTGAACTATTTTTTTTGATTTATTATTTTTGATTAATAATATCAACGAAGAAATAAAAATTTATTTTATAATATTATGGTTAATAAACGTAGAAATTCATAGAGTTTCACATATATTAAAACAAGATTTTTGAAAAATATGTCAGCAACAGCTCTCAGACGAAAGTCAATGGAATTACGCAAATACAATAATAAATAAAAAAAATCGGTAAATAATGTTTATCTAATAAGAAGAAATAAATATTTTAAATATAATATTTAAACATCAGTCAATATAAATAAAATAAATATTTATTGAGGACAAAATTTATAATATTTTAGAATTAAAAAGAATTGCAAAAAATAATTGAAATTAAACAAAATAATTGCAAATTTTGCAAATTAATTGAAAAAAAAATGAAATCAATTAAAAATTGGGGAAAGTAATTTAAACAATCATAAAAATGTTTTAAACATAAAGAAAATAATTAAAATTTGAGAAAAATACTTGAGAATCTTAAAAGTAAATTAAAACAAAATTGAATTATGAAAAATTAGAGAAAATAATTGAAAATTCAAAAAACATTGTTAAAAATTGAGATAAATAAGTTAAAATTAAAAAAAATAATTAAAATTTGAGAGAATAATTAAACAAATTGAAATTTGAAGAAATTAAAATTACTACAATTTTAAGATTCAAGAAGATTTTAAAAAGGTGACATATGGTTTAATATTTTCACAAAAAAATCATCTATACCTATTTAAAAAGTCATATATAATTGGGGACCCATTTTCCTTTTTGCCCTCCCAATTACGCCACTAACTTTGATATCAAAATGCGTCTATTTTAAAAGTTTATTAAAGATATACATATATATAATAAATATTTTTGTCTTAAACAAAGATTATTCATTATTATTACTTTATTATTTACCTAATTTAATATAAATTATTTAATTAAACTTTCAAAGAAAAAACATCTATTTAAAAAATCATATATTATTGGGGCCCCATTTTCCTTTTTGCCTTCCCAATGACGCCACTAACTTTATTATAAAAATGTCCATTTTAAAAGTTTATTAAATATACTAGCAACATAAAACGCGCGCAAGCGCGCGATTAGTTTTTCATGCATTTCAGAAATTATAAAATACAATAAAAAATATAACAAATCGGTAAATAATATTTATCTAATATGAAGAAATAAATATTTTAAATATAATATTTAAAAATCAATTAATATAAATAAAATAAATATTTATTAAGGACAAAATTTATAATATTTTAGAATTAAAAAAAAATTGCAAAAAATAATTGAAATTAAACAAAATAATTGCAAATTGAAAAAAAAAATTAAAACAATTAAAAATTGGGGAAAGTAATTTAAACAATCATAAAAATGTTTTAAACATAAAGAAAATAATTCAAATTTGAGAAAAATACTTGAGAATCTTAAAAGTAAATTAAAACAAAATTGAATAATAAAAAATTAGAGAAAATAATTGAAAATTGAAAAAACATGGTTAAAAATTGAGATAAATAAATTAAAACTAAAAGAAATAATTAAAATTTAGGAAAATAATTAAACAAATTACATAAAATATTTTAAATAAAGGAAAGTTAAGCAAAATTTGAGAAAAATACTTAAAAGTTTCAGAAGTTTATTGAAAAAAAAAGAAAATGATTAAAAATTAGAGAAAATAAATGAAAAAAGATAAACATAATTTAAAATTGAACAGAACAAGTTTTAATTAAAGAGAAATAAGTAAAAATTTTTGGCAATTATAAAAAAGAACGTGAAAAAAAAGAAAGTAATTGAAAATAGAAGAAAATAATATAAAAAATAATATAAATAATGAAATAATTGAAAAGTCAGATAAATAGTTAACAATTTTTGAAATTATGAAACAAATTTAAAGAATTGAAAATTAAAGGAAATAGATTTTGGTAAATAATTGAAAAATTTTTTTAAATTTTAAAAGTTGACGAAAATAATTAAAATATGATACCAACAATGATAAGTTGTAAAAAATAAATGAGATTTAAGTGTGATAATTGAAAAAACAATAGAATTTTTTTTAAATAAAGAAAAAATAATTGAAATTTAAAAAAAAACTTGAAGATGTTAGAAACCAATTTAAAAAAAAAATAAATAAAAATTAGAGAAAAGAATTGAAGAAATAAGCTAAAAGTAATTGAAATTTACGATAATTAATAAACAAATTTTGAAATTATGAAAACAAATAAAAATAATTAAAATTGAAGAAAACAATTGAAATTTTAGAAAAATTCTTAAAAAGCTTAGAAAATAATTATAGAAAATGAGAATAACTAAAAATTAGAGAAAAGACTGGAATAATGCTAAAAAGAATTAAAATTTACGATAATTAATAAATTTTTTTAAAAATTATTAAAAATTGAAGAAAATAATAGAAGTTTGAGAAAATTATTTGAAAAAATTGTAGAAATTAATTTTATAATATGAGAAAAACTAAAAATTGGAGAAAATTCTGAAAGAAAGCTAAAAATAATTGAAATTTACGATATTTAATTAAAAAAAATCTGAAATTCTGATAACAAATGAAAATAATCAGAAATGGAAGAAAATAATTGAATTTTCAGAAAAATACTTAAAAATCTTAGAAAATAATTTTAGAAAATGAGAATAACTAAAAATTAGAGAAAAGACTGGAAGAATGCTAAAAATAATTGAAATTTACGATAATTAATAATTTTTTTTGGAAATTATGAAAACAAATAAAAATAATTTAAAAAAATTGAAGAAAATAATAAAAATTTGAGAAAATTACTTGAAAAAATTGTAGAAATTAATTTTATAATATGAGAAAAAATAAAAATTGGAGAAAAGTCAGGAAGAAAGCTAAAAATAATTGAAATTTACGATAATTAATAAAAAAAAATCTGAAATTCTGATAACAAATGAGAATAATTAGAAATGGAAGAAAATATTTAAATTTTCAGAAAAATACTTAAAAATCTTAGAAAATAATATTAGATAATGAGAATAATGATTAACAATACAGAAAAATAATTGAAAAATGATAAAACTAATTCAAAATTGAAAAAAATAATTGAAATATGCTGAAAATAATTTAAGATTGAGAAAGAAAATTAAATTATGATGAAAATAAGTTAAATATGAAAAATTGAAATCATTCAATAAAATTTAAAATTTGAGGGAAATAACTGACAAAAGCATAGAGTATATATTTAGAAAAAAATAATAATTCCAAAATTACTTAAAAAATTTTAATTAAAGAGAATAATTAAAAAATCGCAGAAATAACGAAAATTGATGAAAATAATTACAATATCAGATAAATAATTGAAACTTTTAAAAGTAATGACAAAATAATGAATATAATTATAAATTGATGAAAATCGAGAAAAATTGCAGAATTTATTTTTAAGCAAAAGAAAATAATTAAAAAATCGTTATATAATGGAAAATTGAAGACAATAATTTAAATTTGAGATAATAACTGAAAATTTAGGAAATTAATTGCATGTGTATATATTTTAAACTTCTTCAAAAACCATAATAAATTTTTAAACCATTTTTCGAAACTTTTTTTTGCCCAAATGACAATTACACTGAGAGAAATGGATATTTAAATTTATTATCCTGGATATTAAAAAATATTAATTTTATTATCTGGATATTAATTTTGAATATATAAATAATAACTTTTAATATCTGGATGTTAAATTTGAATATCCACTTATATCCATTTCACTCGGTGTAAAAACCAGCACAAAATAAAATAACAGCGACTAACTTCACTTCAGTTTTTAAAACGTGGACAGAAAAAGATGAATAAATATTAACACTAACTAACTTCACTTCAGACATTAAAACGTGGACAGAAAAAGATGAATAAATATAAATACTAACTAACTTCAGGAGTTTACGGAGATTATTATTATTTAATTAATAATTAATTTTGTGTTTAAAATAACAGTGAAAAAAAGGTTTAAAATGCAAAACAAAAGTTTTGTTTGCTCAACTAAATTTGGTTGTTAATATACGAGCAGCAACAAAATAGTCAGAACAAAATTCTTTTGTTGAATTATTTTGTAACTTTAAGAAAAAAATGTTGTATTAAAAAAACTAAACTTTTTTAAGATGAACAAACACTTTTTTGTTTACAGATATAAAAAAAAAACAATAAATGACGAAAATTATGTGTTATGTATTTTCTTTTTAATTGTTAAATTAATTTATAATTTATTTTTGTGTGAAATTGAAAATAAATCCTTTAATATTACAAGTATTTTCTGTGGAAAAAATTATAAGGACTATCCCGTAGCATGTTTCACCATTTGAGAAATAAAAAAAAAATAATTTTTTTCAAAATTATTCTCGATTATTTTACTTGGGGATGGATTTTTATGGTTGATAATGTTTGTTATCTATTTGAGAAAGTAAAGGGCATATTTCTAAATATGTATCACCATTTTGGAACTTGATTAATATTTTTTGCCGTATTTAATAATTTTTTATTGGGAATATATACCAAACTTTTTATAATATAAGCAGAAAAAACCGTGAATTGACTTTATTTTTACAAAATTAAAACAATTAAAACAAATGCAGTGAAAAATGATTGGTAAATTATGGTAAAGAAGCTGTAAGTCTGACATATAAAAGAATTTACTACTGATTTTCAGTCTCAATATAAAGGGCTTTTACTACTGATTTGTAGTCTTACTTAAAGAAACCTATACTACTTAGGGGCCAAGCACATTTTAGGGAATAAAATTAATAGGCAAAATAAAATGAATTATTATTAATTAATTAAAATAAATAAATTAATTAATTAACTGATAGATTGAACTAATGAGTGAAATTAAATTAAATTGAATTTAACTCATTTTCACAAAATGAGTAATTAAAAATTGCAATTTGAGAAAAATTAAAGAAATTTTGTCTAATTTCAGGTTAAATCATCACAAATTTCTAAAAGTCACATTTTTTTAAATTTTCATCAAATTGCAACTTTTAATTATTCATTTTGTAAAAAATATTACATGAAAATATGAGTTTTCGTTTTCAAAACTCAAAATAATGATAACTGAATTGATTTTACAAATCGGATAGATATTTTAAATTTAAATGAATTGAAATTGAATAGATTTAAATTCGAGATTAATCAAAATGTATAAATTCGAATCAATTCGAATTTCAAATAATTAAAAAATTAAATTAAATAAAGATTACTTGGAATTTAAATCGATTAAAATTAAAATAGATTACAAAGTGAATAAATTGGTGTTTGCATTGATTATTAGATTAATTGATTTTTTAATCAAATGAAAATTGTGTCGCAAGAAATCGAATCAATAGAAATTTAAGTCGATGGAAATTCGAATAAATTAAAATTCGAGAATATTAAAATATTGATAATTCAATGTTTGGATCAATTCAAATTGGAATTGAATAAAATTTGAATAGATTGTAATTTGAATGGATTTTACCTAAAAATAAATTATAGCACTCATTCTTAAATATCATTTTGAAACAATTAAGAAATGGTTCTTATAAAGTTTAGTAATTATTCCTAAACTGTTAATAAATTAAATATTACATAAGCGAAAAAAAATTAGAAAATAATAATAAATTTTATTCTCTGAAAGAAGTAAAATCAGGCTTAATTTTCCGAATATAATTTATTAAAAATTAATTCTCTACTGGAGTTAATTTGACTCTCAATTCTGTTCTGAATTTAGATTTTAAACTATCTTGTAAGTTTTCTCATTTATAGGGGTAAAATTGAATTAATACCCTTGGTCTGACAACAAACCGTTCAATTTCCTGAGTTTTGCTATTGACTCACCCAGTATATAGAGTGCATAACTATAGACATACAAAGGTACATCGGTGTATTTATTTAACGCACACCAATTTCTGTTATCTAGTCTAGCGTTAAACAGCAGCCACGTTTCAAACGATCGAAATAATCTAGCCTACTAATGTGAATGGTATACGTTCAAAATGGATTCGCTAGAAATGATAACGCTTCTTCTTCTCCTCATTTCCAATCCGGAAGGAACTATAGAGATCTATCTCCATTTCCTATTGCCAGTAATTGATTAAATATATACAACGCAAATTATGCAAATTATCGACATATCAAATCAAAATTAGAATTATTATTAATTGAAAAACATTTTTATTTTACATTGTATAAAGTTTATATTGCAAAAAATTTTAATTATTTATTTATTTAACGTTTGGCGAATAAAAAAAAAGTAGTTTATTATTCTTTTACCTTCTTTCTTCATTTAGATTTTATTTATTAAAAAGGAAAAAATTCTGTTTTAAAAGAAAAAAAAACGTTACAATTTAAAAATTGTAACATTTTTTTTTAATTGTAAAATAAATATAGAGAAACGAAAATTTTCTCTATGAAAAATAAATGGCAATGTTTAGGTTTGAAGGAGTAAACAGATTTTTTTTTTAATAAATATTAATTTAGTAGAATAGTGAATGTAAAAAATTAATAATGAGTTTAATATTATTGATATTAATTTGGTGCCCGCCAACAGGATAAGCCAATCGAATTTGAAGAAAATAATTCGAAAATGGGAAAAATTTATTTATTTATTTATTGTAACATAAACGGGAAAAGATCCCTTTAATACATGAAAAGAGAAAAAAATTAACAAGTGAAACAAAAAGATAAAATAATTCAAAAAAAAAAAATTAAAATATAAAGATAATAATTGAAAAATGACAAAAATAATTCAAATTTGAAAAAAAAATTTGTAAACTGACGAAACTATAATTGAATAATTGATTAAAAATAAAAGAAAAAAATGAAAACGAAAATTGAAAAATTGAAAGAAAATTATTGAACTTTGAAGAAAATAATTAAAGTTACAAGAAAGTAATTAAAGAATGTAAAGATTGTTAAAATTTGAAAAAAAAAAGATTTGAGACTGGTTTAAAGAATTAAAATTTTGAGTAAAATAAGTATTGAGAAATTGACGAAATAATTAAAATGTGAACAAACTAATTGAGTAAAGATATAAATAATTAAAAGTTGGTGTAAAAATTAAATTTTTTAGACAGTAGTTAAAAAATTGACAAAAAATAATAGAAGTTTCAAGAAAATAATTGAAACTTGAAGAAAATAATAAAAAAATGTCCAAAATAACTGAATTTGGAAAAAAAAATTAATGAAAGATTTGAAATATAATTCAAAAATGGAGTAAAAAATAAAAAAAATATACAAAATTAGGGAATTTTTAGGGTACTTTAAAAACTTCATAAATAAAGTTAAATGAATTATATACAGTAGAACCTCGATTATTTTATTTGGGTAGGACAAAATTACAAAGTTGTAGGATAAAAAAAATAAAACTAAAATATATAAATACATAATTTTTAAATTAATAAAAAAAATGAATATCACTACAAATTGTGGAAAGTAATTTAAAACTAATAAATAATAATTCAAAATTATAGAAAATGAATGCAGAACTTTAGAAATAATTGTAAATTCAAGATAATAATTGAAATATAAATGGTAGAATAATTAAAAATTGACGAAAATAATTGAAAAATAATCATAATAATTGACAATTGAAGAAAATAATAGAGAAACGAGAAAAATAATTTTAAAAAATACAAAATATATGAACTAAGAAAAAATAATTGAAAAAGATAAGAATAATGATAAATTAAAGAAAACAAAATTTAATTTAGGTAATTAATTAAAAAATGATGAACATAATTAAAATTTGGGGGAAAAAAATTAAAAAAGATTACGAAACTAATAAAAATTAAAAGAAAGAATTCAAATTTGAGATAAATAATTAAAGATTTAATAAATCAATTTATTTATTTATTTGTTTGAAAGCTCATAGCCAACATAATTTGAAAAATTAAAAATTGTTTCTATAGATAAAAAAATTATAGAAACAACTGAAAATTGCAGACAATAATAGAAATATGAGGAAATGATTGAAAATTGAAAAAATTAATTTAAAAATGATGAGAATAATTGAAAAAACAATTAACAATTGATGAAAACAATCGAGAATTAAGAAAATTTTTTGAAAATTTAGAAAACTAATTAAAAAATTATGAAGGTAATTTAAAATCGAAGAAATCAATTAAATCAAATTAAACATTGAAAAAAAGAAATGAAATTTAAGATTAATAAATGAAGATTAAGAAAATTCAATTGAAAATAATTTTAAAAATTAAAAATTGCAAAAATAATTGAAAAATTATAGAAATAATTAAAAATTAAAGACAATAATTTAAAATTAAGAAAATATTTTAAAATTGTAGAAAACAATCGAGAATTAAAAAGAATAATTGAAAAAAATTACAAAATATACAACAAATTAAAGGAAATAATTGAAAAATGGCAAAAATAATGATAGATTTTAAAAAATAATTGGAATTTGAGATAAATAATTGAAAATTTAGGAAATTAATAAAAAAAATACCGAAAGTAATTGTAAATTTGAAAGAATTAATAGAAAAATTCTAAAATTGATTAAAAAATTTTTTTAATCAATTGATATTTTATATAAATGATTAAAGGTTTAGTAAATCAGTTAGAATATAAATTTAAAAATTATAATTTGGAGAAAAAAAATTGCAAAATTATAGAAATAATTGAAAATTATAAAGACAGTAATTAAATATTTAGAATATATTTAAGAATTGAAGAAAACAATCGAGAAATGAGAATAATAATTGAAAAAATACAGAATGTATATCAAATTAAAGGAAATAATTGAAAAAATGCAAAAATAATGATAAATTTTAAAAAATAATTTAAATTTGAGATAAATAATTGAAAATGTAGGAAATTAATTAAAAAATACCGAAAGTAATTCTAAATTTGAAAAAAATTAGTTGAAAAATTCTAAAATCCATTAAAAAATTTTTTAATCAATTGATATTTGAAATAAATGATTAAAAGTTTAGTAAATCATTTGAAAAATAATTTTAAAAATTATAATTTGGAGAAAAAAATTGAAAAATTAATAAAACCAATTTAATAATGATGGATATAATTGAAAAATACTACAAATAACTAAAATTTGAGATAAATGAATGGAAAATGTAGAAAGTGTATGAAAAAATACTTTTTAAAACTATAAATTGGAGAAAATGTTTTCAAACTTATAGAAGTAATTGAAAATAAAAAAGAAGTAAATATAACTTATGAAAAATAAGTGATAAAATTATAAAACCTTTTTAAAATGTAATAAAATAACTAAAAAATGATAAACATAATGAAAAAATAATGAAAAAAATTAGAATTTAAAAAAATAATTCCAAGTTTTCGAAACTAATTGAAAAATAATGAAAATATTTAATAATAAAAAATAATTTAAATTTAATAACACAATAAAAATTTGATGAAAATAATTGACAGTTTATGAATTTAGTTAAATAATAATAACTTGTGTCGAATTATGGCCTTTGGTCCGTTAAAGTAAAATTAAAAGTCAATGAATTACTATTGCGAGATTGTTTATTTTGTCGCAATAGTAATTCATTGACTTTTAATTTTACTTTAACGGACCAAAGGCCATAATTCGACACAAGTTGTTTATAAAATGAGATCCTAAAAAACTGAAAAGTTAAATAATAATAATACAAATAAGTATGAATAGTAGGAAAAAATTAGAAGTGGATAAACATTGAAGAAAAGAATTGGAATTTGAGATGAAGGACTGAAAATTCAGGAAATCTATTGAAATATAATTTAATAAATTAAAAATTGGAGAAAGTAATTTAAAAATCATAAATAAATAATTGAAGATTGTGAAAATAATAAAAATTTAAAGAAGTTTAAAGTATCTCGTTTGTGTGAAGTAGTTTATGAACGTCCCCAAAACAAACAAATTAATTAATTAAAAAATAAAATACTAAGTATTTACGAAATCAGTAATGTTTTTATTATGGAATCATTTTTTACAAATTGTTAAAGTAGACGTAATAAAAAATTTCTCACATATCAGAAGTACTGTACTTATAAGCTTCTTCTTTTCGCGCTTTTTTCGCATTCTGAGACTCGAACCATTTTTTCTCATATCCATTACTCCGATCAACACCGTCCCAGCGTTCATCAGGTAGAATACCAAATCGATTGGGTGGAGCCGATAGTTGTGTTTTAGTAGCTAAAAAATAAAAAAATTAAAATTAATTAAAAATAGGTACTAAATACGCATAGAAAAGTACAAAAATTTATTTTAAAAATTGGAAAAATAAAATAAACTAATGTATTTCCGTTAAAAATTTCAATTTACCTGTTTTAATTAGTCCTTGTTCTACTAATTTTTCTCGGCCAAATCGCAACATAGGATCGTCTTCGCGAATTGTGTTTTTCTGCAATCTTACTAAATCCTCATCGTCTTCGTATCTCGCCAAAGGCTTTTGCATTTCGTGCAAATCGTTCTTTAACTTTTCCTCACGATCTTCTTCTTGCTTGAGTCTAAAAATAATATTTAAATGATTAAATTAGTTTTATTTCAGATTAAACGATTTAATTTGAAAATTAAATTATTTAACTAATTGTTTATTTAAGTATCAATTAACTTTAAATTTGCAGAAAATATCTACTCAATAATTAATAAATTTGAACCAACATTGAATCCATAAAAACAATTCCAATTAATTTTATTTTTAATTAAACACAAATTCAACCGCTTCAAACTTTAATTTATCACCTTTTTAATCTAGACCCAAATTTTAGTCGGACTAAAATTCAATTTACTCACATTCCAATTGATCTTCAATTTCTATCAATTCTACTTTTTAATCGGAAAACATTTCAGTCGATTCTAAATTGATCTAAATTTCAATTCACTTAAATGTTAATTTTTACAAATTTAAACGATTGAAATTTTAATTCACCTTAATTTTTATTAACCTCCAATTCAATCGATCCGAATTTCCATAAATTTAAAAATATTATTCGGAATACTTATTGTTTAAAATTTTAAACAGCTCTAGATTTAATTTAACTTAACTTTAAACGATCAAAATTTAATGTATCGAAATTTTAAATGTTTTCAATTTCAGTTTATTTTGTTTGTAATCAACTCTGAATTCAAGCGGTTCAAAGTTTTATTTAATTACATTTTAATTGATTGGGAATTCAGTTCATTCACATTTAGTCCACTATAATTTCAAAATTTGCATCAATTTTAATTTAATGATTTTAATTCAAAAACATAACTGAACTTCTGGAAAATTTCCTAAATATTTCAGAAAACGGAATTTAGAAAAATTATTTTTTACTATTATTATTATTTAAAACCTGTTTTTTAGACTCTTTTATAATTTCGGTAAATAAAAGTCGAGAATATTTTTAATTAAAAAATTTTTATAAATTACGTAAATCAACATTATTTGGGGTGAAAAACGACTTTTTAGTTTGAGGTTATGTAAATGGAGAGAACCTCCTTAATATAATTTCAGTCAATTCTAATTTTCAGTGATAACAATTCTAATTGGTTCTAAATAGAATTTTTTTTTTTAATTTCAGCCTATTTTTTATAATTTAATCTCAATTTTTGGTATGTTCATAACGATTTCTATAACCTTTTAATAATATTCCCGGATATTTCTTCAAATTCACAAAAAAAAAATTTAATTTTTCGTTAAATATGTCCCTGAAATTCTGAAACGTTCATTTAAACGAAATTTTTTTTCTATGAAAATATTTTCAAGAATAACTTTTGCAACACAATATATAAAAAAGAGGGATTCAATTCTTAAAGAATCCAAATCAATTTTTTGGTATGCAGATATTATTTTTGGTCAAATTTGAATTTGGAAAATGTGAAAATAATAATTTTGTTTATTTGAACATTCAGAATTTCCAAATCTTTTTAGAATCTATCAAAAATCTTTCGGAATCTTTGAATTTTTACATACCCTCTTCCCCATTTTGCATATTGTTCATTTATTTCTTGTTGCCTTTCTTCTTGTTCACGTTCTACTGCTGCTTCTGCACGCAAATCTCGTCTTCTTCCAGTCTTTTTGTCTCGAATAATCACCGATTGACCCAAGCCACTAACATCAGCACTCAACTGAAACAAAATTAGAAATTTTATTTATAAACTAAAAATTTTAATTTTGCAAAATAAATAGAAATTGTATTTATCAGGTAAAAATGTTTAATTTAAAATGCACGGATCACAGTACGTTTTTTCTCTTTAAAGTAGATAATTTACAACAGAAAATAACGATAAATTAAATTTTTTTAAATATTCAAATTATTTATTTATTTGGAGGCTTCACAGTGATAATAAAGAATATTTTAGGGGAAATAGGGGACTTTTAGGGTAGTTCAAAAAGTTAATAAATAAAAATCAATAAATTAAATATTATTATAAAATGAATAAAAACATCTTTAAACGTAAGAAGTTTGAAAAATATATTTTTTTCCTTATTTCTTCTAAACAATTCTCAAAAGAATGAAAATTGAAATCGACGAAAATTTAAATGTAATAAAATTTGAAAACATTGAAATTCTGATAAATTTAAAACTAGATTATTATTAAATCAGAAATTTGTTTAAAAATTAAAAAAATTAAAAATTATTCACAAATTGAAGAAAATATAATATTTCGTTTAAAAAGCTTAGGATCTAAAAATTTTATGAAAGTGTAAGTAAATTTGCGAAAAAATAAACAAAATGTCTTGAAATTTGAATAAATTTATATAAAAATCAAGTTAATCTAAAAAGTAATCGGAAAAAAATAAAAATAATTGTTTATCTCTCCATTTTTAAGTTTTTAAAATAAATAAGAAATACAATAAAAAAATTATTAAATTTTTCGAAATATTATAAAACCAAAATTCTATAAAACAATTTGAAGTACTTTGTGTAAAAAGAAGAAAATCTACAACACAAAAAAAATATTGGAAGTAAATAAAATAAAAATCTTCAAAAAGTGCGATTATCATTTATAAATTGTATAAAAATACAAAAGAAATAATAATAATAATAAAATATTGGCTTTTTTTAAAATAAGAAATTATAAGAAAAAAAATTTAATTTTTCGATAAAATGATATACCTATAGTTTAAATTCCAAAAAAATAGAAATATGATTATTAAATTTGAAATTCATTATTAATAAGTCCAACAATGATAAAAGAATATTAACAAGGAAGGAAAGAATTTAAAATAAACTTTGAAAAATTTTAAAATAATGGAAAGATTAAAATTGAGGAGATTCTTTCCATTGACATAACCTCAAACTAAAAAATGACTGTTTCCAATAATTAAAATTATTATTAAAATTAATTTCACAAAATTTTGCAAGATCCAGTTGTACATTTTCCAGACAAATTTATGTTTATCTAAAATTAAAAGCCAAGTAATAATTTATTTAATATTTTCTGTTTTTTTTTTTTAAATTTTTAATGAACAACTACAATTTTCAAACAATTCTGATAAATAATAGCTCATTTTTTACGTTGAAACATTCTATACAATTTTATTTCTTAGGTCTTGTTAAATAATATTTTTTTTTAAAGTTATTAAACGAATGAAATTTTTTCTTTACATATTTTTTAAACTGAATACTATTTAACAAAATCTAATAACTAAAATTGGAGAAAATGTTTCTACGAGAAAAAAAAGCTGTTATTTGTCAGAATTGGATGAAAATTGCAGATGTTTATTAAATTTAAAGAAAAAACATGAAATGTTAAATAATTATTATTTGACAGTAAATTTTAGCTGAAACTATTTTTTTCTGAAAAATGTACAACTTGATCTTTCAACGTTTGGTAAAGTTAATTTGAATACTAGTTTTATTTAGTGTGAAAAACGACTTTCTTGTTTGAGGTTATGTAAATGAAGAGAACCTCCTTAAGTTAAAATCAATCACAAAATAATTAATTTCTGAATTTTAACTGTTAAATTTTGAAATAATTATAATTTAAAACTTTTAATAAATTAAAGTTTGGGACCAAAAGTGGTTTAAAGTTTTTTTTTACAAATTTCCAGTTTTCGTGAAAAATAGGGGATAAATAGAATTTAAAAAATTGTGCTAATACAGATGATCAAGATCTTCGATTTACAAATTTTTGGTATGAAAATAGCAAAAAATAGTATAAATTTTTTATTTTTTATATATTTAAATCATAATTTAAATAAATTCCAGACGTCAATTAGCTCATTTTCGAATTTGTTTAAACTTTTAAATTTCAATTAATGCAAAATTAAATGCATAATTAATCAATGCAAAATAATTAAGTAATATTAATTATTTTCCATATTCACAATAATCCTTTTTTTAATTCTTACAAGATTTCTAAGAGATTTCACTTTTTTGAATTTGTTTAATTTTTTTATCTTATTGTTTACAAAATAAAAGATTTTTTCTTCTTTTTCTTTTATTTTATTTTTATTTATTCTAATTTTTTATTAAATTTCAACAATATTTTATTATTTTTTGTACTTTATGCATTTTTTTCAGTTTGTTAGATTAAGGAAAAGAACATTTTTCTATTTTCTTCATACTTATTTAATTTTCTTGATGTTTCACTATTTTTTCTTCCTTATTTGCGTTTTAATTAATTCTTTAATTTTTGTCATCATTTTTCTATTTCTTAGAAACATTCTTTCATTTAAATTTTTTAGTTTTTATCTTGTAATTACAAATTTTTGAAAATATTTGTTCGATGCTTTTATCATTTTTTATATTTCTCAATTTTCTACTTTTTTTGCATAGTTTTAATCTTTTATTTTATATTATGTAAATTTAAGCTTGTACTAAATATTCTTATTTTAACATCGCTCTTCTTTTTTAAAGAATTTTTTTCTTTTAAAATTTTCTAAAATTTGCCAAAATTTTATTCATTCTTTTTGTCTTCAATTTGTGAAATAATTCTCTAATTTTTCTAATTTTAAAATTTTGTTCTCTTTAGTAATTTATTTTAACGTTTCTTTAATTAATATATCTTCTTATTTATTTTTTTAATTTAAAAAAAAAGTATCCGTAAATAGTTTATTTTCTTGAAAAGAGTTTCTACTTTTTTATATATTTTTATGTCACTGTTTCATACTTGTGTTTCTTTTTAAATTTTTTCTTTACTTCTTTAATAATTTTATTTTTTTTAATTCTTCTTATCGTTTTCGGTTCTTGTTTTTTTGTTTTTTAAATAATTTATTGTTTTTTAATAAAAACTTTCTTTAAATAAATAAATACATTTTTTCGTTTGTTTTACCTAATTTTCTTAATTTTGCGATCATATGAATTTGAAGACTTTTTTTAAATTTTCCCATTTATTCGACATAATTTATTTGATATAATGTTTTTTTATTAATTACCTATTTCTTATTAAATGTTTTCAGTTTGAAAAATAAACTACTTACAAATATACTGATTATATAAAAAAAAAAATCAATTTTTGATTTAAATAAAAGAAAATCGGATTTATTGTCAACTCTACTTTTTTAATATTCAAATTAATTTTCTGTCATGTATTTTATCTAAATTTGAATTTATAAAAAGGTATAAAATATATATTTAAATTATTTGAAAGTTCAGGACATTAAATTCGTGATTTTCTATTTATAAATTAAATTTTTTTAGTAACAAGTTTAAAAAATACCTTCTCAAACATTTCAGCCTCTCTTCTTTTGTGAGCAGCTGTTTCCTCTTTCAAAGCATTTGCGTCCTGCAAACCTGCAGTTTTACCATCTAAAGTCTTCTTCATTCGTTTATCCTTTGAAAGTTCGGGACTCCTTGATCTACTTTCCCTATTCCATCTTGATTTTCTCGCATGCCTTGAAGGCGACTCGGATCTTTTTCTACTCCTTCTTTCCGGAGAATTCTTCTCAGCGCGTCTATTTTCACCTCGATCTCTTTCAAACGAACGTCCATCGAATCTCCCATGTTTATCATATTTTCTATCCATATTCCTAGAATGTTTAGGACTCACAGAATCATGTCTTCTTCTCCTATGCAAATCTACTTTTTCATATTTCCCTTTATCATCGTACTTATTAAATCTTGACGGATTCAAATCTCCCTCATAAAATTTTTTCTTCACTGATTTTCTAGGAGGACTTGATTCTGATTCTTTTGTACCCGATTTTCTTGGCGGACTTAAATCAGAGTCATAATTTTTGCGCCTGTCTCGAGATTTTCTCGGCGGACTCAAATCAGAATCGTAGTTTTTATTTTTTGATTTTCTTGGCGGACTCAAATCAGAATCGTAATTTTTAGTTTTTGATTTTCTAGGTGGACTTAAATCTGAATCTCTTGTCCCCGATTTTCTTGGCGGACTTAAATCAGAGTCGTAATTTTTGCGCCTATCTCGAGATTTTCTCGGCGGACTCAAATCAGAATCGTAGTTTTTATTTTTTGATTTTCTAGGTGGACTCAGGTCCGAGTCGTAATTTTTCTTCTGTGATTTTCTAGGACTCAGGTCCGAATCCTTGTCACATTTTCTTGGAGGACTTAGATCAGAATCGGAATTTTTATTCTTAGTTCTCGATCTTTTTTCCTTGGATTTTCTGAGTGGACTCAAATCAGAATCGTAGTTTTTACTTTTTCCTTTCCTATCTGGTGATTTTTTTCTTTTTGAATTCGAACTCTTTTCTGTTCGATTATCTGAGTCGGTACTGCTGCTTCTGTCTTTATTTCTTTTTATATCTCTACTTCTTTTTACATCTTTATTTCGTTTCATCTCTTTATCACATTTTAATTGATTCCTCGGAGGACTTAAATCTGAATCTGAAGAATCTCTGGATTTGTTAGACTTTTTCAATCTCGCTGGACTAAAATCGTCATCAGAATTGTCTCTTGATTTCATTAAATTTTTATCTTTTTTGTTCTTTACACTAACCTTTTCAACTTGTTTAGAAACAGCCTCGTCAATATTATCATCATCGTCTCTTTTATTTGTTTTTTTCTCCTTAATGCTTATATCTCCCATTCCGTCGTCAGCTATAATTCTCCACTTACTCTTATCGGAAAAATCCGCAGGTCCACGTTCATCCACAATACCAACAATTTGCGGAGCATCCTCTGTGGTATTAAAAATTTCAAATTCATCGTCATCGAGGGGTCTCAATTTCTGCAGGTCAACGTCATCGTCAATGATTTTCACTCTGGAAAACACATCTCAAAATGTTGGCAATTGTCAAAGAGAAATGATTTTTGGGGCATTACGGGATTTTCTATATAAACTCCATATTAATTTTTATTTTTTTTTAACATCCTTAAGGAATGCAGGTGAGTAAAATCTTGTGAAAATTCACATCAATTTTTCTCGTCCAAATATCAACATAACCTAAAAATGTAAGAGACGTCTGTAATCCAAGTAGAAATAGAGTATGAAGTATTTAAAACATAACTTACGTTTGTACACCTATTTTTTTCTTTTTCTTCTTCTTCTTTTTGTCATCGTTGGAAAAATACTTCTTTAGATATTCTTTCTGATCGATTTTCCCAGCTGACGACATTGTTTACCTCACGAAGTTTATACGAAAAATGACATTTGTGGAAGGTTATGTTTCAGCTGTCAGTTGGAAGGTGGCAGCACTGTAGCGAGCGGGAAATTTAAATTATTAAATTTAATAATATACTGATCTCATACAAAACAGATTATTATTTTTAAATAAAATTTATATAATTTTTACAATTTTTGTTAAATTATTTTAATATGTTCAAATTAAAAGTTTTAAAGGGTACAATTGACTGAATATTATATAAATCATTAAATTAATAAATACTATTGTAATTTGTTGAACTAATATTCAATATAGTAATTGTTAGTTAATAAACAATCATTTTTGAAACAAAATATAGAGAATTATCATACTTAATCATAATTATATATTATTTTTTAATAATTTGTTAATATTCTGAAATATTTGTTATTTAATTTTAAATGTTTATGTGTTTAAATAATTAATTATAGAAAATCGGGTAAAAAAATCATTGAAATGTTTTAAAAATAATGAAAATAATTTAAACTTAAGAAAAATACTTGAAAATCTTAAAAAAAAATTTTTAATTGAATAATGAAAAATTAGAGAAAATCATTGTAAATTGAAAATTGAAAAAAAACATTCAATTTAAGAAATTAAGGATGTTGCAAGGAGAGAATTAACATAACCTTAAAAATATTTTTCCAAGCAGCGTAAAATTTCGACACTTAGCCAATTTTTTTAGAAACAAAAAATGTAATTAAAAGTATGACCATGTACCCATAATTTAAATTTTATGCAGATTCTAAAACTAATTTGACATTTTAGAAATATGTATTATTTGGGCTTCAGTTTCTGAACAAAATATTGGAAATTGTGTACTTTTTTTTGTTCATAATTTTCAATATTTTGTTCAGTAACTGAAGCCCTAATAATACATATTTCTAAAATGTCAAATTAGTTTTAGAATCTGCATAAAATTTAAATTATGGGTACATGGTCATATTTTTATTTACATTTTGTGTTTCTGAAAAAATTGGCTAAGTGTCGAAATTTTACGCTGCCTGGAAAAATATTTTTAAGGTTATGTAGCTGCTCTCCTTGCAACACCCTTAATTGAAAAACTTACATAATATATTTTAAATGAATGTTCAACGAAATTTCAGAAAAATACTTAAACTTACAGAAATTACTTGAAAGAAAAAAAAAATTAAAACTTACAGAAAATAAATGAAAAAAGTTAAACGTATAATACAAAATTGAAGAGAACAATTTTTAAGTAAAAATATATAATTAAAAACTTTTTTAAAATTATGAAAAAGAACGAAAGTAATTAAAAATTGAAGAAAATAATTTCAAAAATAATATCAAAAATTAAAAATTGAATGAAATAATTGAAAAATCAGAAAAATAGTTTAAAGTTTTGAAAATTATAAAACAAATGAAAAAAATTGAAAATTCAAAGATATCAATTTTGGAAAATAATAGAAAAATGATTTTAAGGCTTGAAACGCTTAGATAATAATTAAAACATGATGAAAACAATGATAAGTTGTAAAAACATAAATGATATTTGAGAGAAACAATTGAAAAAAATTACGGAATTTTTTTTACATTAAAAAACTCATTGAAATTTGAGAAAAATAGATGAAGATCTTAAAAATTAATTGAAAAAAATTAGATTAATTCAAAATTGGATAAAAGAATTAAAAAGAAATAAAAATAATTGAAATTTTCAAAAATTAATAAAAAAAATTTTAAAAAATTGGAAGAAAAATAATTAAAAATAATAGTAAATAATTGAAATATAGAAAAATACTTATAAATCTTAAAAAATAATTGAAAAATGATACAAATTATTTAAAATAGAAAAAAATAATTGAAGAGTGCTGGAAATTATTTAAGAAAGAAAAAAAATTTAAATATGATAAAAATAATATAAATATGAAAAATTGATAACAGTAAATAAAATTTGAGGAAAATAATTGAAAAAATCATAACATATATTTTTATAGAAATAAAATAATTACAAAATTAGGTACTCAAAAAATTTTAATTAAAGACAATTATTAAAAAATCGCAGAAATAATCAAAAATTGATGAAAATAATTTAAATTATAGAAAAATACTTAAAAATCTTAGAAAATAATTTTAGAAAATAAGCTTAAGATTTAACAATCGAGGAAAATAATTGAAAAATGATACTAATTACATATTTAAAATAGGAAAAAATAATAGAAATGTGATAAAAATTATTTAAAGATGAAAAATTGAAAACAGGAAATGAAATTTGAGGGAAATAATTAAAAACATCATAGAATTTTCATTTTAATTTTTAATTCAAGAAAATTATTAAAAAATCGCAAATACAATCGAAAATTGATGAAAATAATTGGAATTTTAGAAAAATGCTTGAAAATCTTAGGAAATTATTTTAGAAAATGATTATCACAATTAACAAACTAGGAAAATAACTGAAAAATGATACAAATGATTGAAAATTTTAAAATAAAAATTTTAATTAAAGGAAATTGTTAAACAGTTGCAGAAATAATCGAAAATTGGTCAAAATAATTGAAATTTTAGAAAAATACTTCAAAATCTTAGAAAATATTAAATTTTAGAAAATGATAATAATATTTAACAATCGAGGAAAATAATTGAAAAATAATAAAATTAATTAAAAATTGAAAAAAAATAATTGAAATACGCTGGAAATAAGTAAAGATTGGGAAAAAATTGAAATATGATAAAAATACTTCTAATATCAAAAATTAAAAACAGTAAATACAATTTAAGGCAAATAATTGAAAAAGTCATAGAATATATGTTTAAAGAAAGAAAATAATTACAAAGTTACTTAAAAAATTTTAATTAAAGAGAATTGTTAAAAAATCGCAGAAATAATCGAAAATTGATCAAAATAATAAAAATTTTAGGAAAATACTTAAAAATCTTAGAAAATAATAATAATAATTAACAATCGAGGAAAATAATTGAAAAATGATTCAAATTATTCAAAATAGAAAAAAAAAAATTGAACTGTGCTTTAAAATAATATAAGATTGAGAAAAAAAATTGAAATATGAAAAATTGAAAAAAAATAAAATTTGAGGGAAATAATTGAAAAAATCATAGAATATATTTTTAAAGAAATAAAGTAATTTCAATATTACTTAAAAAATTTTAATTAAAGAGAATTATTAAAAAATCGCAGAAATAATGGGAAATTGATGAAAATAATTGAAATTTCAGATAAATAATTGAAATTTTTTAAAATAATGCAAAAATAATTAAAATAAATAGA
Organism: Ganaspis brasiliensis; assembly: GCA_037103525.1. Lineage (NCBI taxonomy): Eukaryota > Metazoa > Arthropoda > Insecta > Hymenoptera > Figitidae > Ganaspis > Ganaspis brasiliensis. Next base: position 1,108,459 of record JAZKLR010000105.1, on the reverse strand, counting down.
AATTGAAGAAAATAATAGAAAAATTTCAAAATTTATTTTTAAGCAAAAGAAAATAATTGAAAAAATCATGGAATATATGTTTAAAGAAAGAAAATAATTATAAAGTTACTTAAAAAATTTTATTTAAAGAAAATTATTAAAAAATAACAGAAATAATGGAAACTTATAAAAATAATTTTAAAAAATGTGAATAATAATTAACAATAGAGGAAAATAATTGAAAAATGATGCAAATTATGGAAAATAGAAAAATGTAATTGAAAAGTGCTGGAAATAATTTTAAATTAAGAAAAAAAATTGAAATATGATAAAAATAAGTTAAATATGAAAAATTGATAACAGTAAATAAAAGTTTAGGGGAATACCTAATTGAAAAAATCATAGAATATATGTTTAATGAAAGAAAATAAATACTTAATTACTTGAAAATTTTTATTTAAAGAAAATTACTAGAAAATAACAGAAATAATGGAAAATTCATGAAAAAATTTAAATTTTTGAAAATAATGCAAAAATAATTAAAATAATTAAAAATTGATGAAAATAATAGAAAAATTTCAAAATTTATTTTTAAGCAAAAGAAAATAATTGAAAAATCGTTTAAAATATGAAAAATTGAATAGACAATAATTTAAATTTTTGATAATAACTGCGAATTTAGGAAATTAATTGAAATACAATGAAAATATTAAAAGATGGTGAAAATCAAATGCAAAATATTAAAAAGAAATGAAATTTGAACAAAATAATAATTTGAAATATTTGAAAGTTCAGGAAATTAATTCAGAAATTATGAAAATGATTAATAATTGAAGGTAATAATTGCGAAATGACAAAAATAATGGTAAATAAAAAAAATTAATTTAAATTTGCGATGAATAATATAAAATTTAGGAATAATTAATTATATTGATTTAATATCAAGGGAAAAATAATTAATATAATTGAAAAAGTGATTGAAAAAACTAAACAAATTAATTAAAATTTGAGGAAGGTAAATTTAAGATTTTGGGAAACAATTTAAAGATAATTAAAAGAATTAAAAATTGCAGAAAATAATTAAAAAATGACAAAAATAGTTTAAAATTTAAATTTAGTATATTTGAAACGTGGATTAATTAAACTTTTAATCAATATAAGTTCATATTAACTGAAATTTGAAAATATTAAAATTGCTATAATTTTAGAATTTAAGAACATTGTGTAAAAAGGTGAAATATGATTTAAAATTTTAAAAGAAAAAAACATCTATTTAAAAAATCATATATAATTGGGGCCCCATTTTCCTGTTTGCCCCAAGACCCTTGCCCAGTTACGCAACTGATAATAATAAGTTGTAATTGGCCTTAGAACTGATGTCACAATTAAAACTTTTTAATATACATATATTAGAAATATAATATTATACATAATATAATAAGAAAACATTCAGAGAATCAATAAAATAGTTTTGAAATGTGTTAAAATTTTCAAAGCTGTTTATGTTTTCCAACTTTTTTAATTTTTTTTTTATTGTTATTTAATTTTTTTACTTAGTTATAAAAAATATACAAACTGTAGTCATTCGTACACAATATGTTATTATCGCTAATCTGAGCTATACTTTTTTAAGTTTTTTATTTATTTACATGATTAAGCTTAATCACTTTTCATACAACTTCTTTTGATTCCAATAAATAGAAATTACTAAAAAAATTGGAATTTATAATCCCTTTTTAAAAAACAATTTATCTTTTCGAAAGTGACTGGTTTCTGGAGAATCATCCATATATTTATACATTTACATGTATTTTCAAAAGTACCTTGAGGTTTCAAAAATTTATAACTATCATCATAAAATCATTATCTGCCAGTGGACCAAATTTGATTAAAATCGTAATCTTTTTACGATAGAACCTCCTTAACATTTATTCTCTTTATTTTAAGAATATATATTATATTCTTAAATAAATATCATCTAAAAATAATTCTCAAAAGAAGAATACTACTTTTTTTACTGCATAGGGGAGAGTCGGCCAAAATGCCTATAGTAAAGTTTAGAGCAAAAAAAAAGTATTTAATTATAGTTTTGAAAAATATAAACCATCAAATATTTAGAAAACATCCTTTAAGAATATAATAAGATAGTCATTTTAAGTGTTTATTTCAGAAAAAATAGAAAAAAGAATTATTTAAATATTGATGTCAAAATTCGCCATTTTGACACACGACTGGGCAAATCGCCTGTGCACAAAAATATGGAAAAATATGAATAAAAGTAAACAATTTTTTTTTATATTTTTTCTATAATCAATTATCTTGTTTATATTAAAAAAAGAACTAGCTGTGAATACAAAAATATAATCTTTTTGTCATAAAACTAAAATTTTAATCCAAAGCAGACCGACAAAAAATGGAAATAAAGTCTATAACAAATAAACAAAGCTTCTACAATTATAAAAAATCATACAAAAGTAAATTAAACACTATAATAAATTACAAAAATACCTGCTCGATTGAAAACTGCGTGAGTTTTAGGAAGAAAACGAAAATTTTGGCATTCAATGCCAAATGTGACAAGTTAATCCGCCATGATTCTTTATAGTCACGTGACAACACGTATCTCTCGTAATCTTATGTATTTTTTCTGCGCATGCGCACTTCTTTTGATTCATCCCGCGCTTATTTAAAATCATGTTTTAAAAATATATTAAAAATGATTCTTCAATGCATAATTATTATAATTATTATTAATATAAATGCAATAATTAATATAATTAATTTGTTTAAAACACTGATTTTTTATACAGAAGCAGTAACAACTTGATATTTAGTTTCTACATCAAAATATACGTGTAACCCGAGAGATTTTCCGTATCATACGTATCTTGTTTAGAAGTTTTACAGCATATAGGCAATTTAACCAAGGCAATTTACCCAAAAACACACGATGTAATTAAACTAATTATTTTCATTTTAGAACTCATTTTTATAAATTAAGTCAAAGTGATTAGATAGCTAAATATTCAAGGATTAATTTTAAAAAAAAATTATGTACGTATGTGAGATAGAAGTGCATGTTTTCTAATCTTTAAAAATGAAAAAATTATCGCTGGAAAGCATCATTTCTTTAATAAATTATTTAATAATAAACTGATAAACATGAAACTTTACAGAAATCATCTTCACCTTAATATACTTCATAATTAAAAACAATTATGATTAATATTTATTTTTGGCCAAGTTATTAACCATTGCCAATTTACCCAATTAGGCATTTTACCCGACTCTCCCCTATAGTTATTCTATATAATACACAAAATATACATAATCCTTGAACTTAAAAAAACGTTTTACAAAAATCTTTATTTAATATCATCTTTTTAATTGCAATATTCTTTCAATTGCAGCTCACAAATTAAATCTTCCAAAGCAATTAATTTATAATTTTTGATAAAAACATATGCGAGCGTTTCAATTTCCAAGATACGATTGAATAGCTATAGTGCACTAATACTTGTCGAAGATTCATAAATAATATATAAACGCAAAAAAAATGCCATAATCAATCAATGAAAATTCCTTTAGGATTGTGGCCCAAGTGGATACCAGGTAATATTGGAGAACCAAGTTGTCTGCGACTTGTGGTAGGGAGCGAAAGTGAACTCGCACCAAGAATGGGCAGGAAGAGGTAGGGTCCTTGATGTGGTCTCCAGCAGAAAGTTTCACGCGCCGATGCAGTTGCCTTTTGACAAGCATGTATGCCACAAATTTTCTTTCCATAAACACACATTGCTCGTGATTTCTCACTTGGAAAATTCAAGGTAACGGTGTCCCCCCCCCCCCCCCGACAATGGCGAATCAACATAAAAAAAGTTAATAATTAAGAGGGCACATTCCTCGGGGAAAAGTGAAGTTTTCGAGAAATAGTGTGAGTCTTTATTGCCATGGCAAACTAACTAGTATATATCCCAAAGTGATCAAGAGCTGCATGACCACATTCTTGATGCAACACCAGTGGCCGGACCTCGTAACAATTACAACATCTTTTCTCAGTAGACAAATTATTCAGTAGAGAGTTTACCAAAATGACTCGCAAATTGAGTAAATTTCTCATTCTCTTCGACAATACAAATTTACTTTATTTCCCGGGACATTTCTTGTCTGGAAGGGTACTCATTGAATTGGATGATGAAGCATAGTAAGTTGACAAAAAAATACTTTTTTCGGGCATAATTTTCATGCAATTAAAAATGTTGATTTTTATATAAGTTATATAAGTTTGATTTTTTTATTGACGGTGCAAATGTTTCCAAGAAACGAACAAAAAGAATATTGTACAACAAATTTCCCGGTAAAATAATTCCTCAAAATTCGTTTCTTAGAAACGTTGCACACTTCAGTGTTATATGTTTTTTTTTAATTAAATGATTTTTTGGTAGAGAGGATTATTTTTTTGTCTGGTTTAGATTTTTTGTACACATTGAGTTGTTTTTTTTTATCTTCTTTTAGTTTCCTGTAAATTCAGATAAGATTTTATGTAATGTTCAAATAGTACTTGTGGCGCTTTTTTCTTTTGTTGTAAAGAATGCTTTATTTTGTGTAAAAAAAACTTTTCTATTGTCAAGAAAACGCTTTGTGTTAAAAAACCATCAATATAAAATGTTTTTCGTTAAATCTTGTTCTTTAAATAAAAAACAGTTTAATAAAACAGAACTATATTTTCAGATTAGAAATAGTGTTTTGTGGAATAAACTGTATTTTATTAAATATAAACAATATTTAGTATTCAATAAAGTTGCTTAGAAAGATAATAAGTTTTAAAACAAGTTTTGTTCGCATATGAAGAAACTAGTTGATTGTATAATACAACTATTTACTATGAAGAAATATATTCCTCTGCGATTTAAAAGTTATTTTATTTATTTAGTATTTATTTTTCCAAGTACATCTCAAAGAAGTTCTTTAATTTAAAACAAATTTTTTTGTTTAAAACAAACTTCATGTTTAGAATCAAACCAAATTACTGTTTTAGAAACATTATTCTTGAAACATTCATTAGTTTCAAACAATATTTCTGTTTATTAAAATTATATTTTCAAATTGGTTGAATAAAAAAAAATTGGGATCAATGATTGTAGATCAATGGTCAAAATATTTAAGTAGGGATAAATTCAGATCAGTTATTTTTTATTCAAAGTTCAGAAATGTGATTAGCCTTAGAAAGTTATCAAACTAGTTAATGCGTTAAGTTTAAATTAATTCTTCCTATATATATTTAAATTAGTATTCGCATCAATGCCTCCTACACTGATTTTATATAAGACCTTGGAAATTGAAAAAAAATTGATTTTTTTTAAGAAAGTGGATGATTTGATGAAAATATATAGTTCATTTTAAATAAATCTCGGATGATGATAAAAATATAATAATAGTAATAATAATATTAAAATAAAATAAATCGTAGTATGAATATTAATATAGTTTGTAGATATTTATTTTATCTCCATGTACACCTCTTGAGTTATTTTTTATTAATATAATTATGTCGATATTTCAAAAACTGAATTTTATCAATCAATTTGGAGATATGTTACAATAATATTGTTTTTCAAAATTGATCTCCGGAATTATTATTTACTATTTTTCTTCTCAAAATCATGAGATTATTATTTCACAATTTCACAGAATCTACGATTGGTTTTCGTCTGTTATCTCTGACTTAATTGGAGTCTGCATTGATTTTTCTATTTACGAAAGACTGAATATTTCATGGCATTATAAATAGTCTCATCAGGTCACGAAGAATAATTAAACACTGAAAATTGATAAAATACAGTTTTCCATTTTATTTTTATTATTTTAAATTAAGTTATCAATTATTAATGTTAATTAAAAAAATAACATTTTTACATTTTCGAATTCTCAAGTTGAACAAATAGCTAAATTTTGAAATAAAATCTTTTATATTTTATTATAGGTTAATAATTACAATCCATTAAAAACAAAAGTCGAGAAATTTTTCAGTTTACAATGCGGAAAATTCGGGAATTTAAAAATAATTTAAATAGACGAACTCTGATTATATCATGAATATTTAGTTATATTAGAAAAAAAAAAAAATTATGCATATCATATTATAAGTAAAGATTGAAGTAACGTAATTTAATCGTAAACACAATTTTTCTCACGTGAGGATATTATGAGAACTGACGTTATAACTTTAGCATAAAGTGATTCAATCACTTGCAGTTTCTATATGTACTGGAATACTTATAACATAAAAATAATAAAATCCCATTGTCTTGTGTACATGCGAGGAGAAAATACTCAATTATTGTATACCTATTTATTATACTTTTTTTCAATCTGAATTTATAATTGCACTGTGCTTATATAGTTATCGAGTTTCATTTTTATTTATTATTTATTATTATTAGCGACATTTTAATTGACAAATGTTGCATTGTTGTTGATCATTTAAAACTGTAATTTTTGCAAATTCAAATAATGAAAATTACGAAATTGAAGAATAAATTATCTAATAAATGACAAAAATAATTGACAGGAACAAAATTCGAAAAATGGCTACATAAATGCACAATTGAAATGAATAGTTTAAAAAAATTAATCAATACATATAAAATTTAAACAAAATAGTTGAAGTGGAATTTGAATTTGAAGAAAATAACTGAGAATTGAAGAGAATAGTTCTAGAATTGAATAATTGAATTGAAAATTTAAAATAATTGAAAAAAATTAAAGAATTAAATTATAAAATCAAAGAAAATATTGAGGAATTTAAGAGTATAATTTTAAGAAATAAATTGAAAATTAAAGAATTAAATGGAAATTTCGAGAAAGTAATTGACAATTAAAAGAAAAATTACAATATGACGAAAATAATTAAATATTGAGGAAAAAAATTTTTAAATGTTTGAAATTAATGGATAATCGTAAAATTGAAGGAGAAAAATAAATTGTCAATAATTGACAATCGAAAGAAAAATTCGAAATCTGTCGAGGATAATCGACAACTGAACAAAATAATTAAACAAAATTGAAGAATAATTATAAAATTGAAAGAGAATAATAATAATAATAATAATAATAATAGTTTATATAAAAAATTATAGATTTATTTATTAATGAAATTAAATTTATTTGAACTTATATTATTTGATAAATTCAAATTTCAATCAATTTAAAAAAATATCTAGCCAAACGTCAGGTATGGATAGAATGACAAAATAAATCTTGTAGATTATTATTATAAACTAGCAAAATAAAACGCGCGCCAGCAGGCGATTACTTTTTCATACCTTTTAGAAATTATAAAATACAATAAAAAATATAACAAATCGGTAAATAATATTTATCTAATATGAAGAAATAAATATTTTAAATATAATATTTAAAAATCAATTAATATAAATAAAATAAATATTTATTTAGGACAAAAATTATAATATTTTAGAATTAAAAAAAGTTGCAAAAAATAATTGCGAATTTTGCAAATTAATTGAAAAAAAAATGAAAACAATTAAAAATTGGGGAAAGTAATTTAAACAATCATAAAAATGTTTTAAACATAAAGAAAATACTTTAAATTTGAGATAAATACTTGAGAATCTTAAAAGTAAATTAAAACAAAATTGAATAATGAAAAATTAAAGAAGATAATTGAAAATTGAAAAAACATGGTTAAAAATTGAGATAAATAAATTAAAATTAAAAATATAATTAAAATTTAGGAAAATAATTAAACAAATAACATAAAATATTTTAAATAAAGGAAAGTTAAGCAAAATTTGAAAAATATACTTAAAACTTTCAGAAGTTTATTGAAAAAAAAAAGAAAATAATTAAAAATTAGAGAAAATAAATGAAAAAAGATAAACATATAATTTAAAATTGAACAGAACAAGTTTTAATTAAAGAGAAATAAGTAAAAACTTTTTGGCAATTATGAAAAAGAACGGAAGTAATTGAAAATTGAAGAAAATAATATAAATAATGAAAGAACTGAAAAGTCAAATAAATAGTTAACAATTTTTGAAATTATGAAACAAATGTAAAAAATTAAAAATTGAAGAAAATAAATTTTGCTAAATAATTGAAAAATGTTTTTAAATTTTAAAACTTGAAGAAAATAATTAAACTATGATACAAACAATGATAAGTTGTAAAAAATAAATGACATTTAAGGGCATGTGATGGAGTATGACGTCACTTGTATAGGCAAAATTTGTCAGTAACTTTTCTCTTAAAATATTGAATATTTTTTTATGAAACTTGGTAGAATTACTTAAAATGTCATTAAGAAGGTCTCTCAGACCCGAGTTTGTTTGAATTTTGTCTCAAAATTGATTTTTAAAAAAGTTTGCAATTTTTCAAAAATTTCCAAAAATTAACTTTGGACCAAAATTTAAACAAATTTGGGTCTAAGAGACCTTCATAATGACATTTTAAGTAATTCTACCAAGTTTCATGAAAAAATATTCAATATTTTAAGAGAAAAGTTACGGACAAATTTTGCCTATACCAGTGATGTCATAATCCATCACATGCCCTTAAGTGTGATAATTGAAAAAACTACAGAATTTTTTTTAAATAATAAAGAATAAATAATTGAAATTTGACAAAAATACATGAAGATCTTAGAAATAAATTTAAAAAAAGAAAATAACTAAGAATTGGAGAAAAGAATTGAAGAAATAAGCTAAAAGTAATTGAAATTTACGATAATTAATAAACAAATTTTGAAATTATGAAAACAAATAAAAATAATTAAAAATTAAAGAAAACAATTGAAATTTTAGAAAAATTCTTAAAAATCTTAGAAAATAATTTTAGAAAATGAGAATATCTAAAAATTGGAAAAAAAACTGGAAGAATGCTAAAAATAATTGAAATTTACGATAATTAATAAATTTTTTTAGAAATTATGAAAACAAAGAAAAATAATTAAAAATTAAAGAAAACAATTGAAATTTTAGAAAAATTCTTATGAATTTTAGAAAATAATTTTAGAAAATGAGAATAACTAAAAATTGAAAAAAGACTGGAAGAATGCTAAAAATAATTGAAATTTACGATAATTAATAAATTTTTTTAGAAATTATGAAAACAAAGAAAAATAATTAAAAATTGAAGAAAAATTGGAGAAAATTTTGAGAAAAATACTTAAAAAATTTTAGAAATTTATTTTATAAAATGAGGAAAACTAAAAATTGGAGATAAGTCTGGAAGAAAGCTAAAAATAATTGAAATTTATGATAATTAATAAAAAAAATTTGAAATTCTGATAACAAATGAAAATAATTAGAAATTGAAGAAAATGTTTAAATTTTTAGAAAAATACTTAAAAATCTTAGAAAATGAGTATAATAATTAAAATCTAAATAAAATAATAGAAAAATGATAAAATTAATTAAAAATTGACAAAAATAATTGAAATATGCTGAAAATAATTTAAGATTGAGAAAGAAAATTGATTTATGATGAAAATAATTTAAATAATATAAATAATTACAAAATTACTTAAAAATTTTGAATTAAAGAAAATCATTAAAAAATCGCAGAAATAATCGAAAATTGATGAAAATAATTGCAATATCGGATAAGTAATTGAAAATTTTTTAAGTAATGCCATAATAATGTATATAATATTATAAATTGACGAAAATCAAGAAAAATTGCAGAATTTATTTTTAAGCAAAAGACAATAATTAAAAAATGGTTATATAATGGAAAATTGATGACAATAATCTAAATTTGAGATAGTAACTGAAAATTTAGAAAATTAATTGCATGTGTTTATGTATATTTTAAACTTCTTCAAAAACCATAATAAATTTTTAAAGCATTTTTCGAAACTGTTTTTTTTACACAAATGACAATTAAAAGCCAGTAAAACACTACACTAACGAAAAAGGTTACCTTATTCTTTCAATTCAAATTTCAAAATATTTCCTGATAAAGAGAGTCAACAATCAATAAAATAACAGGGAGTAAGACTAACTTCACTTCAGTTTTTAAAACATGGACAGAAAAAGATGAATAAATATTAATACTAAAGAACTTCACTTCAGACTTTAAAACGTGGACAGAAAAAATGAATAAATATAAAAAGTAACTAACTTCAGAAGTTTACGGAGATTATTATTATTTAATAATTAATAATTAATAATTAATAATTAATTATCATTATTTAATTTTCTTTTCTGATTTTAATTTCTTAAATCTTCTTTTTTAATGATAAAACAATGTTTTTCAAAAATAATAATGCACACTTGATTTTATATTTCTGTAAATAAACTCATACTGTGCGGAATTTCGAAATTCAATTATCACTAGCATATCTAAAATTCTTGAAAGTTTCGAGAATTTGAATATAGGTGTTAGAGCATAAGCTTTACGTGCATATTCATTAAATTGCATTCCTTCAACATTCAACTGACCATCATTGCATTTCAACTTTATATTAACATGTAATAAAATTGCTTTATAAACAATTCATGAAACAATAAGAAAAAGAAAATTACATTCTGTAAATGATTAATTTATAAATTATTATTTTTTATATCATTTGGGACTAATTTAGCTTATACAATTCACTAAAACACTCTCCGTTTTCTTATAGAATTTAATCATATCACTTTTATTTAGTTTTTTCTAGTTTTCAACTTTGTATTCTCTTTTTCTTATTCGAATTCTACGGAAACCTCTCTACGAAAAAATTGAAACTGGATTCCGAAAAATTTCTACAGAAATTAGAAAAAAATATTCTCCAAATCTGAATTAGTTAAAAATACCTAATTTAAAAGCAAAAATTCAGTAACTAATTTAAATAGCTATTTTTTCTACTAATCATTTACATAGTAAAGAATAACCAATTTTTAGTCAAGTTAATTTTTAGGTTATGTAAAAATAACTAATTTCTTAGTAAAATTATGTTTACTGATTCAATTAGTCCAATTTTAACTAATTCAGATTTAGAGAGCATATAAGTTTGTGAAATTGTGGGAATTTTAAAAAATTGGAAGAATAGCCAATTTTAAATACTTTTTAAGCTAAATAGATATATATATTAATTAATATTAAATAACATTTTAAATTTTTTAGTGTTTCGGGTTTACATTTTCACGTAATTGGAGAAGGAGTAGTCAGAGTCCGAAGTCATCGATCCGAAAGAATTTATGATAAGGAAAATTATATTGACTTTCGAATGAGACTTTTGGGAGAACCAGGTAATTGAAAAAATTCAAACAAAATTCAAACAAAATTTTAAAAAGCTTGTAAATATTTCCCATAAAAAACGTACCGTAAATTTTTAAATCTAAATTCAGTAACTTTTAAGTGATTTGACATTTATTTCTCCATTGTACACTATTTACAGATTTTACAATATCAGTCACACTATAGATCACTTTTATATAAAAAGGACAGCTTTCCCATGAATTGAAAGAAAGTTACAAAAAAGTATACTTCCGGAAAGACGTTCCTTTATTTTGTATTTATTTAGGGTAGAACCGACATCAATAGATCACTTTTTTCAATGAAACATTTATATTCTCTGGAACATTATATTCAAGAGAACTTTAAATATAAATAATGTTACACTCAGTGGCGTAACTGTTAAGGGGCAAAAAGGGGGCAGTTCCCCGGGGCCCTTGAGTTTAGGGGGACCTTGGTCAACCCTCATAGACCTTTTTTTAAAAAAAATTCCAAAAACTTTACTAATTGTAGTAATTTAAAGTTTGACTAAATTAAATAACGCGCGCTGGCCCGCGATTAGTGAAAAATTAGAGAAAATAATTGTAAATTACAAAATAAATGATTAAAAATTGAAAAAAGTAATTAAAATTTGAGAAAATAATTGAAAAAATTGCATAATATATTTTTAATAAAGGAAAGTTAAAGAAAATTTCAGAAAAATACTTACAACTTATACAAGTTCCTTGAAAAAAAAATTAAAACTTAGAGACAATAAATGAAAAAAGATAAACGTAACTTAAAATTGAAGAGAACAATTTTGAATTAAAAATATGTAATTAAAAACTTTTTGAAAATTATGAAAAACAACGAAAGTAATTAAAATTTAAAGAAAATAATATAAAAAATAATATCGATAATTGAAAATTGAATGAAATAATTGAAATGTCAGATAAATAGTTTAAAATTTTGAAAATTATAAAACAAATAAAAACAAACTTTAAATTAAAAGACATAAATTTTGGAAAATAATTGAAAAGTGATTTTAAAACTTGAATCTTTAAGAAAATATTTAAAAAATTATAAAAACAATGATAAGTTTCAAAAAAAAAATGACATTTGAGAGAAATAATTGAAAAAATTAAGGAATGTTTTTTAATTAAAAAAATCAAAAAAATTTGAGAAAAATAAATGACTATCTTAAAAATTATTTGAATAAATGAGATTAATTAAAAAGTGAATAAAAGAATTAAAGAGAACTAAAAATAATTGAAATTTACGATAGTTAAAAAAAAAACGGAATTTAAGAAAACAAAAAAAAAATAATTACAAATAATAGAAAATAATTGAAACATAGAAAAATACTTATAAATCTTAAAAAATAATTTTAGAAGATGAGAATAATAATCAAAAATCGAGGAAAATAATTGAAAAATAATGCAAATTATTCAGAATTGACAAAAAATAATTGAAATATGCTTGAAATAATTTAAGATTCAGAAAAAATTGAAATATGATAAAAATAATTTTAATATGAAAAATTAAAATAAAAAAAATTGAGGAAAATAATTGAGAAAATCACAGAATATAATTATGTTTAAAGAAAGAAAATAAATAGAAAAGTACTTAAAAGTGTTTAATTAGATAGAATTATTAAAAAATCGCAGAAATAATGGAAAATTAAAGAAAATAATTAAAATTTTAGAAAAATACTCCAAAATCTGAGAAAATAATAAGTTTTAGAAATTGATAATAATAATTAACAATAGAGGAAAAAAAGTCAGAAAAAAATGAAAAAATAATGGAAATAATTTAAATATGAAAAATTGATAACAGTAAATAAAATTTGAGGAAAATAATTGAAAAAATCATAGAATATATGTTTAAAGAAAGAAAATAATTACAAAATTACTTAACAAATTTCAATTAAAGAGAACCATTCAAAAGTCGCAGAAATAATCGAAAATTGATGAAAATAATGAAAATTTTAGTAAATACTTTAAAATTTTGGAAAATTATTTTAAAAAATAAGAATAATAATTTACAATCGTAGAAAATTATTCAAAATAGAAAAAAAAATTGAAATGTGTTGGAAATAATTTAAGATTGAGAAAAAAAATTGAATTAAGATGAAAATAATTTAAATATAAAAAGTTTATAACAGTAAATAAAATTTGAGGGGTATAATTGAAAAAATCATAGAATATATGTTTAAAGAAATAAAATAATTACAAAATTACTTAAAAAATTTTAATTACAGAGAATTATTAAAAAATCGCAGAAATAATCAAAAATTGATGAAATTAATTAAAATTTTAGAAAAATACTCAAGAATTTTAGAAAACAATTTTGGAAAGTGTGAATAATAATTAAGAAACAAGGAAAATAATTCAAAATTGAAGGAAGTAATTGAAATACTCTGATAAAAAATTGAAATATGACGAAAATAATTTAAATATGCAAAATTGATAACAGTAAATAAAATAGGAGGGAAAATTTTAATTGAAGAGTATTATTAAATAATCGAAGAAATAATGGAAAATTGATGAAAGTAATTGAAATTTTAAATAAATAAATAAAATGTTAGAAAAGACTTAAAAATCTTAGAAAATAAGTTTAGAAAATGAGAATAATAATTAACAATACAATCGAGGAAAATAATTGAAAAATGATACTTATTATTTAAAATAGAACAAAATAATTGGAATGTGATAAAAATAATTTAAATATGAAAAATTGAAAACCGTAATAATAAAAAATTGATGAAAATAATTGAACTTTCAGATAAATAATTGATATTTTTGAAAATAATTTTAAAGTAATTAAAATAAATAGAAATTGAAGAAAATATATAATAGAAAATTTTCAAAATTTATTAAGTAGTAAGTAAACGAAAATAATTGGAAAATCGTTTAAAATATGAAAAATTGAAATGCCAATAATTTAAATTAGTGATAATAACTGCAAATTTAGGAAATTAATTTAAAAATAATGGAAATATTAAAATATGGTAAAAATCAAATGCAAAATATTAAAAACAAAATGAAAATTGAACAAAATAATTATATGAAATATTTAAAAGTTGAGGAAATTAATTCAGAAATAATGAAAATTATTAAAAATTGAAGGTAATAATTGCAAAATGACAAAAATAATGGTAAATTAAAAAAATTAATTGAAATTTGATATGAATAATATAAAATTTAGGAATAAATAATTATAATGATTTAATGTCAAGGGGAAAATATTTAAAATTGAAAAAGTGATTGAAAAAACTAAACAAAGTAATTAAAATTTGAGGAAGGTAAATTTAAGGTTTTGGGAAACAATTTAAAGATAATTAAAAGAATAAAAATTAGAGAAAATAATTAATAATGATAAAAATAGTTCTAAATTCAAATTTAGTATATTTGAAAAGTAGATTAATTGAATTTTTAATCAGTGCAAGTTTACATTAACTGTAATTTGAAGAAATTAAAAGTGCTATAATTTACAAATTTAAGAAAATTTTAAAAAGGTGAAATATAATTTAAAATTTTTAAAGAAAAAAACATCTATTTAAAAATTATATATAATTGGGGCCCATTTTCTTGTTTGCCCCAGGGCCCTTATTGCCCTCCTAGTTACGTCACTGGTTACACTTAATTCATATAAATGAATATATAATAAATTAAATGTTATTTAATTTATAATACAATTATTTATATGTATTATATGTATAAATTAATTTAAATTTGAGATGAATAATATAAAATTGAGGAATAAATAATTATATTGATTTAATGTCAAGGGAAAAATATTTAAAATACACTTAATTGATAGAGATGAATATATTGTAAATTAAATGTTATTTAATTTATAATACATTTATTTATATCTGGTCGAGTCCATACCAAGTGATCACACCAATTTCAGTCATATTGAGTAATATTTACGAAATTGATATTTTGGGTTCCTTTAGGAGTAAAAAAAATAAATTTTAATTATTTTTAAAAAATTCAAAATATTTTCGAAAATATTCAAATTCAAAATTTTGAGTACTATTTTTTTTGTTTTATCATAACTTCTGTAATTTTGAAGCAATTGAGATCATTTTTTTTTAAATTACTCGTATTTAAATACTCTTTCAAGAAAAATTATAATAATTAAGAAATTGTTTATAATTAAATTTTTATTAAAAAAATTAAATTATTTATTTAAACAAAATCTAAAGTATATCATCGATCTTTTTCAAAAAATTCATAAACATAGCCTATAATGTGCTTAAAAATTTAAGCCAAAGAAAAAGATGGTATGTATTATAGTTTTTGAGAAAAAAATTATTAAGTTATGCTAGCGCGGCGCAGACCGGTGTCACCGCTACTCAACGCGTAGTTCCGTAGTAACCGAAATGTATGTATATTATTACATAATATAAATACAGTTAATCGTCATGTTTATTTTTTTATTTTACAAATTGTGCTGTGCACAGAATTTGAAAACATTTTTGTTTCAATTTTATTCTCAAGGGGTACGAAGGAATGAAATTTTTGTGTACCTTTAATGGTCATAGCTTGATTAAATCTTTCACTTAACAATTGTTTTTCAGCTTCATATTCTGCGTAATTACAAAATTCTACATTAATTTTCTCTAAACTGGATTTTGCCCACTCGTATAAGTCATTTTTTTTCTTACATCAATTAAGATGTAGAATTATGGTATTACATAAAAATTAAAAAACAATATTTTTTTGGTCATTTTCGAAATTTTATTTTTCAAAATCCATACGATGGATTGTAGAAAATCATTTAAAAATCCCACAAAAAAATTGTCGATGCAAAAAATGAAAATTGTGAAAGAGGTTTAATTTTTAAAATTTAAGTTTTTCTTAGAATAAATTTCTCAAACTCCGCAAATTATTTGTTTCTCTATTTTTGACATTACCCCATAATTTTAGGTCTAAAATTGCATAAGAAAAAAAATTAACACCCCTGAACATCGCGAATTTTGATAATTTTACCAGTCCATTATTTTTCTTTCTTCAGTTTTAAATTATTTTAATTATTCACTTATTTTCACTTATTTTTACCAGTTTTTAATTATATTAATTATTTTTCAATTGATTTAACAAATTTTCAATTATTATTCTTAAATTTTAATAATTTTCCCAATTTTTAGTTATTTTTATTATTTTTCTATAAATTACCAATTTTTTAATTACTTTTTTTTACTTTAATTATTTTCTCCGATTTTTTTAATTCTAAAGTTTGATGTCCATGTACTATGAAAAGATCAGTGTGACTTTCTGAAGCTTATAATTTAAATATAATACACTAACTATATTTACATTATGTAAAAATATACATACATTTCGGTTACTACGGAACTACGCGTTGAGTAGCGGTGACACCGCCGCGCCGCGCTAGCATAACTTAATAATTTTTTTCTCAAAAACTATAATACATACCATATTTTTCTTTGGCTTAAATTTTTAAGCACATTATAGGCTATGTTTATGAATTTTTTGAAAAAGAACGATTATATACTTTAGATTTTGTTTAAATAAATAATTTAATTTTTTTAATAAAAATTTAATTATAAACAATTTCTTAATTATTATAATTTTTCTTGAAAGAGTATTTAAATACGAGTAATTTAAAAAAAAAATGATCTCAATTGCTTCAAAATTACAGAAGTTATGATAACACAAAAAAAATAGTACATAAAATTTCGAATTTGAATATTTTCGAAAATATTTTGAATTTTTTAAAAATAATTAAAATTTATATTTTTTACTCCTAAAGGAACCCAAAATATCAATTTCGTAAATATTACTCAATATGACTGAAATTGGTGTGATCACTTGGTATGGACTCGACCATCTATTAAATGTAGCATTATAATTACATAGAAAATTCAAAAGTTAAGTTGATTTGAAATTTTCAGAATAATTTTTCAAAAAATAAAAAATTCTCAAGAAAGTGTCTCAATAAATGTCAACTTTTCCCTTGTTATTTTCACTGTATTAATAAAACTAATTAGCCAATAAAATAAATTAATTAATGAAACAAATAAAGCAAAATAACTATATAAACAAGTGTAGGATTTATTTATTCTCGATTTATTTACTTGTTTTTGCTTTATTCATGACTTGTTTTCAAGAGCTTGGAATTCTAAGTTTGTTATATACTTGCAAAATACCTCTTGTGGTAATTACTGGGATTACAAGCGTATGGTAGGAAAAGCGTATCGTGTACCGCATAATGATGCAACTTTTTCTTTTAAATTTTACATGATGCAGGTGAGGGACCTTCTATACTGTCACCTGGAATTCACAGCTTTCCTTTCAAGTTAGGATTGCCATTAGGATTACCTTCTACATTCCTCGGTAAAAATGGCTGGGTTCAGTATTATTGTAAAGCCGCTCTCAGGGAACCTGGCGGACTGACTCACAAAAATCAACAGGTGTTTATTGTCATGAACCCGATTGACCTCAACCTCGAGCCACCTATTTTAGCCGTGAGTTTCTATTTATTTATACCAAAAAAAAGAAGAAGAAAATAATAAAAAATATCCCCGGAAAAAATTGTTGTACCAAAGTCAGTACCCAGTGGAAAATTGACAATGTTTACGATTGACGAACTATTAGATCAATGCAGGAAACTAGGCCTTGAGTATTGGTCGAATATAAAAAACAAATGCAGGGATCACAGGTTGTCCCCTATTCACCTTTTTTCCCCTATTTTAAAGAATTGTCCCCTATTTCCCCTTTTTCTAATTTTCAGTATTAAAGTTTATAGTTATAGCCAAAAATTTTAGCAGTTCAATATAAAGAAAAAAATTTTATAAAAACCCAGCCCAATTAATTTACATTAATCTGCATCAGTCAATAGAAAATCCCCATTAAAAATACATGGGGAAAAATAAACTTTTAAAAATAAATTCCCAACTTTTTTAATTCATAAGCTAAAAATATTTTAGGTCATAAATTTCTTCATTTTTAGCCATATTTTAAGATATAATGTTTAAAGAAATTAAATTTTCAAAATGTCGGGTGTTATAAAAAATATGTAGAAATAATACATTGCAATATGTGCAATCTTTTATCACATAAATATTCAAGGAAATTCAACAAGTCTTATTTGGAGATTTTTGAGGTCGCAAATAAAGATTCCGAAGTCAAAAATTAATTTTTAAAAATTTTGGATATACATTCTCGTGTAAAAAATTCAGTTTTCAAAAAAATGACCTTACATCATCAATTTTTTTAATACAGTCTACAAATATTTAATTTTTACATCTCTTTTCAATTATCTTTTTAATTTTTATTCATTTTTAAAAACCTTTTGTCAATTTTCAAATAATTCTAAGATTTTGAACTTCATTTTTTCGTATATCAATTATTTTCTTCTGTCTTTAACTTATTGTCAGGAATATTTAAATTTATTACACAAGTTTTCATTTATTTTTGTCATTTTTATATTATTTTTTTAAAATTTCAATTATATTCTAAAATCTATAAATTATTGCCAAGAATATTCAAATTTTCTACACAATTTTCAATTTACTTTCGTCATTTTTTAATTATTTGCTTAAAAATTTCAATTACTTTTGTCATATTTCTTAGTATTTTCGTCATTTTCAAATTATTTTCTTCATATTTCTATTATTTTTGGCATATTAGAATTATTTTCTACAAATTTCAATTATTATATTCAATTTTTTTGTCATGAATTTTTAAATTTTACACCAATTTTAATTTATTTTCTTCAAATTTTAAAAATTGTCTTCATTCTTTTTATTATTGTCATGAATTTATTAATTTTTTACAACTTTTTCAATTATTTTTTACACATTTTAATTATTTTCTAGAAACTTTAATTACTTTCTTCATATTTAAATTTTTTGACTTTATATAATTAGTCTATTAAATTACAATTATTTTTTTTTTAACTTCAATTACTTTCTTCTAATTTAATTGTCAGAAGTATTTAAATTTTCTACACAAATTTCAATTTAGTTTTGTTATTTTTTAAATTATTTTCTTCAAATTTCAATTACTTTTGTCATTATTCAATTATTTCTGTCATTTTCCAATTATTTTCTTCATATTTTTATTATTTTTGGCATTTTTAAATTATTTTTATCAAATTTCAATTATTTTATTCAATTTTGTTTATTGTCAAAAAATTTAAAAAAAGTTAAAAAAAAAATTTCAATCATTTTTTTAATCCTTTTTATTATTCTCATAAATTTATTAATTTTTTACAACTTTTTCAATTTTTTTTCAATTATTTCTACAAATTTCAATTACTTTCCTTATACTTAAATTTTATGACATTTTGCAATTATTGTCTTCAAATTTCAATTTTTTCCTTTAGACTTCAATTAATTTCTAAAACTTTCAATTATTTTCCTCAAACTTCCAATATTTTTTTCAAAGGTTCAATTATTGTCTATAAATTTTTAATTTTTAAACCAGCTTTCAATTATTTAGCTCATTATTCAACTAGTTTCTTAATTTTTCAATTTTTTCGTCAATTTTTCAAGTATTGTCTTCAAATTTATAACTTTTTACACTTTTTCCAATTATTTTCTACCAATTTCAATTCCTTTTCTCATATTTAATTTTTTTGGCATTTTTGAATTATTCTCTTCAAATTTCAATTATTTTCTTCAGACGTCAATTAATATCTTCAACTTTTAATTATTTTCCTCAAACTTCTAATACTTTTTTCAATTTTTCAATGATTATTATCTATAAATTATCAATTACTTACATCAGTTATCAAGTATTTTTGTCATTTCTCAATTATTTTTTTCAAACAACTATTATTTTTCTTATTATTCAAATATTTTTGACATTTTGGAATTATTTTCTTTAAATGTCATTTTCTTCAATCTTTTTATTATTGTTGTCTATAAATTTTTAATTTTTACACTTGCTTTTAATTATTTATGACATTATTCAATTAGTTTCTTCACGTTTCAATTATGTCCTTAATTTTTCAATTAAAGTAATAAATTTTTTATTTTTTACTTCGTTTTTTGAGTTATATTTCACATTAATTTTTTTTTCCAAATTTCAGTTTTTTTATGGTAATTTTTCAACTGTTTTCTACATATTTTCTACATATGTAAATTTTTTTATTTTCTTTTAAATGTGAATCATTATTTTTCGTCAAATTTTACTTATTTTTATCATGCTTCAATTATTTTCTTGTAATTACAAGTATTCTTTACATTTTTCAATTATTTTCTTTAAATTTCAATTATTTTGTTTTAAATTAAAATTTTTTGTCTTCATTTCTTGATTTTTAATTCATTTTCCAATTAGTTTTCTCATTTAACAATTTTTTTTTTAAATTTGATATTGGGGAGCCCTGATTAATTATTTGCCTGCTGGCGGGCCCCAAATTAATATCAGTAATATTTTGTTTATTATTGCAAATTATTGTTTATTCACTTTTCTCACTTGAAAACTCCCTATTTATTCACCTTTTTTAAATAAAAAGTCACTTTTTTGTACTATTTTCAATCTACAAGTCCGCTGGCAGCCCTGTATAATGTTTCCTTATTTAAAATTTGTGAATAAAAAAGTCCTATAAAATCTTCAAGTACATAAGTTAAAGCAAATTTTTTGTCCCCTTTTTGTCCCCTATTTTTGAAAAAATTCGCACCTATTCACCTTTTTCAGTAGCAATAGGTACTGTGATCCCTGCAAATGTCAAAAAAAAAATTATAAACAAACGAATAATGGCTTTATTTATCTTTCTCGCAATTGAGTTGAGCTACTGAATGTATTATAAGAGGACCTTCTACTTATTACATTACATTACATTGTACATTGGTCAACTATTTTTCAATGTTTTAGTAGTTTTTTTTCATTTTTAACTATATATTGTTCAATTTTCAGTTGTTATTGTAATTTTTAATTACTTTTTCCATTAAAAATTGTTTTCCACGAATTTTAATTGTATTTCTAAATTTTCTATTTCCGTTTCAATTGATGGTTTATAACTTTGGAAAATATTCAAATTTTGAAAAACCCTTTATAGGTTTTTTTTAGTATCATCATGAACTATCAAAACATATATGAACAAAAAAAAATCCCTATACTTAACAAAAATTAAGGGGCCACTTCATGAATCGAGAATTTATAAGAATTTAAGTTTCTTATTTATTTATCAAATTAAGTCAAATTTTCTTAATCAATGTACGAAAATAGAATCTCTGGTGTCATTCTTATTAGTAATGATTTAAGTTTTAATGTTAATAGTAAGAATTATATATAATAACTATAGCAACATTAAAGACAAACTTTGCATTGTTGTTGGTCATTTAAAACTATAACTTTTTGCAAATTCAAATAATAAAAATTACGAAAAATTATTGATAACAATAGTTTAAAAAAATAAACAATAAATATATTAAATTTGAACGAACTGGATTGAAAATCGTAAAAAATAATTGAAATTGAAGAAAATAATAAAAAATTGAGGAAATAAAATGAAAATTTAAGAATTAAATAAAAATTTGAAAAAATAATTGATAATTGAAAAAAAAAATTGATAATTGAAAAAAAAAATTAACAAAATGACGAAAATAATTGACAATTGAAAACAAAGTACAAAAAATGGCTAGATTTTTTTTTATACACAACCGAACAAAATAATTTAAAAAATCAAAGAATAATTATAAAAAATTGAGATAATAATTAAAAATTGAAAAAATTGTAGGAAATAATTGAAAATTGCGGAAAATAATTAATAATTGAAGGAAATAATTGAAAAATTGAAGAAAATATGTCAAAAATTACGAAAATTATTGTCAATTGAAAACAAAGTACAAAAAATGGATAGATTTTTTTTTATACACAACCGAACAAAATAATTTAAAAAATCAAAGAATAATTATAAAAAATTGAGATAATAATTAAAAAATTGAAAAAATTGTAGGAAATAATTGAAAATTGCGGAAAATAATTAATAATTGAAGGAAATAATTGAAAAATTGAAGAAAATATGTCAAAAATTACGAAAATTATTGTCAATTGAAAACAAAATTTAAAAAATGAAAAAAATGACTAGATTAATAGACAACCGAAAAAAATAATTGTAAGAATTAAACAAGAAATATTAAGTTTAAAGAAAATAATTGCAAATTTAAAAATTATGAAAATTAGAGGAATAATTGTTGGATATAATTGCACATTTAACAACTGGATTGAAAATCGAAAAAAATAATTAAAATTAAAAAAAATAATTGAAAATTGAAGAAAGCAATAAAAATTGAAAAAATTGAATTACAATATATATACTATAAAATATAATTTTTATATACTTAAAAATTAAAAAAAATTAATTAAAAAAATTCGAGAATTAATGAATATAGAAAAAAACAATTAAAAACTGAAAAATGGAAATAAAAATTGAAGAATATTATTAAGAATTAAAGAAAATAATTGAACAATTGTAGTTAAAATTAAAGAAAATTAATGATAATCGAAAAAAATACTTGAAAAAAGGCGATAATTTTTTAATATTAAAGAAAACAATTGAAAATTTAAAAGTGAAATTTAAATTTGAAGAAAACAACTGAGAATTGAATAATTGAATTAAAAATTTAAAACAATTTTTATGAGTGAAAAAAATAATTGGAAAAATTAGAGAACTATTGAATATTGAGGAATTAATTGAAAATCGATAAAAATAATTAAAGATTAAAGAAAATATTTAAAAATGGAAGAAAATAATTGATAATTGAAGAAATAAATTGAAAATTAAAGAATTAAATGGAAATTTCAAGAAAATAATTGATAATCAAATAAATTGTATTGAAAGAAAATAATTGATAATTGAGAAAATGCGGGAATTAATTAATATTAAGGAATTAATTGAAAATCAATCAAAATAATTGAAATTTAAAGAAAATTTTTGAGAATTGAAAAAAATAATTAAAAATTTAAGAAATAAATTGGAAATTAAAGAATTAAATGTAAATTTCAAGAAAATAATTGATAATTAAACGGGAAATTACAATATGACGAAAATAATTAAATATTGACGAAAATAATTACCTATTCAAAAAAATAATTATCAATTGAAAAAAAAAATTCGACAATTGGTGAGAATAATCGGCATTCCAAAAAAAAAAATTTAAATTGATGAATAATCAAAAAATTAAAGGAGAAAAATAAATTGTCAATTGAAAACTGATGAAAATAATGAAAACAATGGTAAAAAATAAATGAAAATTAAAGAAATCATTTGGAAGTTGAAGAATTGTATTGAAATTTCAAGAAAATATTTGATAATTGAGAAGATGCGAGAATTATTGAATTTTGAATAAAGTAATTGAAAAACATAGAATGCAATTGAAAATTTAAGAAAATAATTGAAAATTAAAGAAATAAATAGAAGATTAAAGAATTAAATTAAGGATTAAAGATTTAAATTGAAATTTTAAACAAAATAGTTGATAATTGAAAGAAAAATAACAAAATTTTTTTCAACTTATCATTGTTTCATCATATTTCAATTATTGTCTTCAAGTTTCAAATTTTAAAATCGTTTTCCAATTATTTTCCACAAGTTTTAATTATTCTTATTTTTTTAAAATATTTTTCCCAAATTTCCCATTATTTTCTTTAATTTTTAATCATTTTAATTTATTTAATTCAATTTTCAATTATTTATATTATTTGCTTATTATTTTTAATTTCTCACGTTTTTTTTCATAATTTACAAAAAATTTTTAATTATTTATCTGAAATTTTCATTTTTCTATTTAATTTTCAATTATATCTACGATTTTCTTGTATTTTATCTACCTACATTCTGTATGTTTTGCAATTATTTCTCTTAAATTAAAAATTGTTTTTCTCAATTTTAAATTATGTTTATCTTTTTTCATTTATTTTCTCTAATTTTTAATTATTTTCTTTATTTTTTTGCAATTAACTTTTAAAAGTTTCAAGTATTTTTCTGAAATTTTCTTTAAATTTCCTTCACTGAAAAGAGGTTAGGAAATCTGTCAAACTTAGTTCCTTACAGCAGAAGTATTATAACCTCCGAATAACAGCAAATCCACTTTAGTGTTGCTCCTGCATTATTTTGGTACATATATTGTACCAAACTTGTTCCCCAGGACGTAAGATAGCTGCTGCTCTAAACTTTGGTACGGCTCCCGTACCAAACTGAGACAGCTCTGTTACCAAATTGTAATCATCTATCTATATCGTTCATTTCGAACATATCGTGTACTAAACTTTTTTCGGTGTTTATATTTAAAATATGTTATGCAATTTTTTCAATGATTTTTTTAATTTTTAATTATGTTTTTGAATTCAAAATTATTTATACTATTTCTTTCATTTTAAAATTATTCATAATTGTTGTATTTAATAATAATTTTTACACTTCATTGACTTATAGTTAATTTGTAGGGGAGAGTCGGCCAAAATGCCTATAGTAAAGTTTAGAGCAAAAAAAAAGTATTTAATTATAGTTTTGGAAAATATAAACCATCAAATATTTAGAAAACATCCTTTAAGAATATAATAAGATAGTCATTTTAAGTGTTTATTTCAGAAAAAATAGAAAAAAGAATTATTTAAATATTGATGTCAAAATTCGCCATTTTGACACACGACTGGGCAAATCGCCTGTGCACAAAAATATGGAAAAATATGAATAAAAGTAAACAATTTTTTTTTATATATTTTCTATAATCAATTATCTTGTTTATATTAAAAAAAGAACTAGCTGTGAATACAAAAATATAATCTTTTTGTCATAAAACTAAAATTTTAATCCAAAGCATACCGACAAAAAATGGAAATAAAGTCTATAACAAATAAATAAAGCTTCTACAATTATAAAAAATCATACAAAAGTAAATTAAACACTATAATAAATTACAAAAATACCTGCTCGATTGAAAACTGCGTGAGTTTTAGGAAGAAAACGACAATTTTGGCATTCAATGCCAAATGTGACAGGTTAATTCGCCATGATTCTTTATAGTCACGTGACAACACGTATCTCTCGTAATCTTATGTATTTTTTCTGCGCATGCGCACTTCTTTTGATTCATCCCGCGCTTATTTAAAATCATGTTTTAAAAATATATTAAAAATGATTCTTCAATGCATAATTATTATAATTATTATTAATATAAATGCAATAATTAATATAATTAATTTGTTTAAAACACTGATTTTTTATACAGAAGCAGTAACAACTTGATATTTAGTTTCTACATCAAAATATACGTGTAACCCGAGAGATTTTCCGTATCATACGTATCTTGTTTAGAAGTTTTACAGCATATAGGCAATTTAACCAAGGCAATTTACCCAAAAACACACGATGTAATTAAACTAATTATTTTCATTTTAGAACTCATTTTTATAAATTAAGTCAAAGTGATTAGATAGCTAAATATTCAAGGATTAATTTTAAAAACAAATTATGTACGTATGTGAGATAGAAGTGCATGTTTTCTAATCTTTAAAAATGAAAAAATTATCGTTGGAAAGCATCATTTTCACAATTCTTTAATAAATTATTTAATAATAAACTGATAAACATGAAACTTTACAGAAATCATCTTCACCTTAATATACCTCATAATTAAAAACAATTATGATTAATATTTATTTTTGGCCAAGTTATTAACCATTGCCAATTTACCCAATTAGGCATTTTACCCGACTCTCCCCTAATGATAATTATTTTGTTATTTGTCCATTTTTTTCTTTTTAATAAATTGTTTGTGTTTTAAAATAGTGGGGCTCATTCAAACATAGAAAATTCTCATAAATTCTCCAGAAGGAGAATATTCTCGGTTATATTCTCGAGAATGTAACCGGATTTTAAATTACCGAAAATTGTGCAACTCTAGACCCGTATGTATTATTTTTCAGTATAGCATGGTTAAAAATATACTCTGAATTAAAAAACATTATAAGATTTACAAAGATTATATGTATATGTGACGCACTTCTAAGAAAGGTACCTAAGAAGCAAAAAATCGATTTTTGGATTATGATTGATTGAGCTTCATTAAAGGTTTCTTTTTCATTATTAAAAGTTAGAAAATGTTTTTATTGAATATTTTTCAAGTTATGACAATTCCAACATCAGCGGTTTGTACAGACTACCATGTGCGCTCGACTTTTGTTTTCGCTCTCCTGAAAAATTCCCGTTTTGCTTCTTAGGTACCTTCCTTCGGAGTGCGTCACATATTCAGCATAGCTCAACTCATAATTATGTCCAATATTGCTACTAAAAATTTTACCAATGATCTAGTAATTCTCCAATCGTAAATTTCCATTAAACTAACTGACAAAATACTTTAAAAATTGTCGCAAAAAAGAAGAATGTTAAAAAATGTGTTTGTGAAGATATATTTTTAGATTGAAATTCTCAAGATGAGAGAAAGATGATTTGAATAAATCATAAAGTTTTGTTGAGAAATTATGAAAGAGAGAGAAAGAGTACATGTAATACTGTGATTATTATCCGTTGTGTAATATTTATGTGCAGCAACCGGCAAGATTAGAGGTTGAACAACGCGTAGGTGTATCTTGTGTCTCGAGTGGACCTGTATTCTGTAGAGTGAGTTTAGACAGAGGTGGATATGTCCCTGGAGAAACTATTGGGATTTCAGCTACTGTCAGTAATCGTAGTAAGGTGTGTTCCACATCACTTATTGATCATCTTACACCTCTCACAATGCATTCTTGGCAAAATAGTGTCAAATCCTTCATAAATCATTCAGCACAATATATTCTGTGTCTGTATCTTTCTTTCTTTTATTTACAATTTTGAATCTAATATTTGTTTCAATAGAAGTTTTTTTACTTGTTGTTTTCTTCCTGTTTGCGGTATTTTCACAAAATATACTCGATATTCCATTTAAAGAATTCCTAAAGGAATATTTAAATAGATTTATCTTAAGGGGTATAACATAGAGTTCCTGAACTCTAGTATAACACAACTCGAGAGGCAGAAATAAAAGACCCTTTTTGATGAATTATTTTGGGCAAAATATAGGATTTCTTTTTAAAGGATTTATTAAAATTAGGAAAAAGTTGTGTATTTCTAGGTGCACAAGAATGAATAATTATAAACAATTTTTTGTTAAAAACAATTGCAAATGGTTGTTGTGGTTAATTTTACGTAACCAACCCTAATTATTGTCAGATTTGAACAACAAAAATATTTTTTTTTTTGATTTGGAAACTTTTTAGGGAGCATAATATTTTAGACTTTTGTCTTTATGGACCACCCTAATAAATACTTTATTGCATTTTTTCAAAGAAACTAAGTTCTCCAAAAGAAATTTATGTTTTGTAATTGAAAAGTTAAAGTATAACATAAAATTTGAGGGATATTATTAAGCAATTTGTAGCCGATTTATAAATGCCACAAATTATTTTTTTCTGTGTATTGTAGGTCTTTTTTCTGCCTCTATAGAGTGGTGTTACCTCTTAAAGGAATTTTAAGATTTCTTAAAGATTTCCAATGGTCGCTATATATTTCTTATTTATATATTTTTGTTAAATGGTTTATATTGCTTTAAACTTACTTTTATTATCCTTGTTCCTGTTCTTTTTCTGGAGTGGTGATGATGATACTGTAAAATAATACTAGTTATAGACTAATTGAATAATTTTCTTAGGTGACAATGAAGTCGACTAAGGCCTCACTGACAGAGACGATTCAATATTTATGTAGAGGAAAAGTTCTAGCGAGTGAAACTCGAGAATTGGCAAGTGTTTGCAGAGGGAAAATTCGACCCGGGGAAGGTGAAGAATGGTTGAATGAACAAATGTACGTGCCACCTCTGCCTCCCACAAATTTGAGGGGTTGTCATCTAATTAACATCCTTTATCACGTTTATGTAAGTAAATAATATAAATTAACGAATTTTTAAAATTTTAAAAAATGAAACGGTCCATTTTCTATCTTTTGGTAAATATCTATAATAGTATATTTAATTTTTCGATAAATTAGAATAAATTGGAAATATTTATTATGATCATCAAATGCTTTTGTCCCAGTTACGGTTCATTTTTGCACATAGATATTTTAAATTATACTTTATTTATTTGATTATTAACAGTGGCGTAACTGTTAAGGAGAAAAAGACCTTTTTTAAAAACAAATTCCAGAAACTTTACTAATTGTAGTAATTTAAAGTTTGACTAAATTAAACAAAATGCGCTGGCCCGCGATTAGTTTCTACACCTTGTGTCATCAATAATTATAAATATTTTTAATATGATATTTAAAAATAAATTTATATGAACGAAAAAATATAATGAATAATTCTGTGGCTGAAAGGTAAAACAGCACAAGCGCCATTTTATCAAATTTGAGATAACATCAGATTCATATACATTTAGACATGCTTTTTAAAGTTTAATACTTGTAAAATGAGTAAAACATTTATTTACAGAGAAAATAATGAATAATATAATAACACAAGTCCATTTTTGTCGTCGATAGAATAGTATAACGACACAACTCCATTCAGGCTGAGAAAAACAGTTGACGCTTTAAAAAAATCACTGATTTTACAAAATGTTTTTTAAGTTATTGATTAAATTGACTTATCATTATGTATTTATATAATATACAATAATTATAATATATAATAAAAATATATATAAACCTAAAAATGGCTTATTTAAGCAAGAGTTTAAGAGAAAGAAAATCATAACCATTTTTTGAAAATGACATTTAAAAACAAATTGAAGTTAGTTAGATATTACAATTTAAAGTTAAAACGACACAACTCCAACAAAATATAATGTTACGGTGAAAAAATATTAAATTTCTTTAAAATCGAAGCGTTTTATTAAATCTGATAAACGTATTTAAAAAATCCATTAAATAATAAGACTTAATGCAAAACACCAAAAACATTTGTTGATTTTTCGATTTCACAGAACTAAGAAAAAATTAAAACTCGTTTATCTCGAAACCGTAAAAATGGAGTTGTGCTCTTTTACCTTTCAGCCACAGAATTATTCAGGACAGAATTTACAAAAAATTATAGAAATGTTTTAAAAATAATGAAAATAATCTAAACTGGAGAAAAATACTTGAAAATCTTAAAAATAAATTGAAAAAATTGAATAATGACAAAATAGAAAAAATCATAGCAAATTGAAAAATAAATGATTGAAAATTGAAAAAAATAATTAAAATTTGAGAATATAATTGAAAAAATTACATAATATATTTTAAATAAAGGAAATTTTAAGAAAATTTCAGAAAAACACTTAAAACTTACAGAAGTTCCTTGAAAAAAAAAAATAATATCAAAAATTGAAAATTAAATGGAATAATTGAAATGTCAGATAAATAGTTAAAAATTTTTTAAAATAATTGAAATATAATTTTAAAACTTGAAATTTTAGGAAAATAATTGAAATATGATGAAAACAATAATGTGTTGTAAAAAACATAAATGACATTTGAGAGAAATCATTGAAAAAATTTCAGAATTTTTTTTAAATAAAGAAGAAAATAATTGAAATTTGACAAAAAATACATGAAGATCTTAAAAATTAATGAAAAAAATGAGAATGATTAAAAATTGGATAAAAGAATTGAATTTAAAATAATTTAAATTTACGATAATTAATAACAAAATATTTGAAATTTAAGAAAACGAATAAAAATAATTAGAAATAATGGAAAATAATTGAAATATAGAAAAATACTTATAAATCTTAGAAAATAATTTCAGAAGATGAGAATAATAATTAAAAATTGAGGAAAATAATTGAAAAATGATACAAATTATTCAAAATTGAAAAAAATAATTGAAATATGCTTGAAGTA
The DNA here is from genome assembly GCA_037103525.1 of Ganaspis brasiliensis. NCBI lineage: Eukaryota > Metazoa > Arthropoda > Insecta > Hymenoptera > Figitidae > Ganaspis > Ganaspis brasiliensis. The sequence goes on along the minus strand of JAZKLR010000105.1, from coordinate 1,078,420 downwards.
ATTTAAGATTGAGAAAAAAAGTGAAATATGATAAAAATAATTTAAATATGGAAAATTGAAAACAGTAAATAAATTTTAAGGGAAAAATTTTAAAAATCATAGAATATATGTTTAAAAAAAGAAAATAATTACAAAGTAACTTGAAAAATTTTAATTGAAAAGAATTATTAAAAAATCGCAGAAATAATCGACAATTGATACAAAAAAAAATTAATATAAAAAAATTGATAAAAAAAAAAGTTAAAATTTTAGAAAAATACCTAAAAATCTTAGAAAATAATTTTAGAAAATGATAATAATAATTAAGAATCGAGGAAAATAATTAAAAATTGAAAAAAGTAATTGAAATATTCTGAAAATAACTTAAGATTCAGGAAAAAAATTGAAATACGATGAAAAATTGAAAACAGTAAATAAATATTGAGGGGAATAATTGAAAAAATCATAACATTTACTTTTAAAGAAAAAATAAAAAAATTACAAAATTACTTAAAAATTTGTAATTAAAGAGAATTATTTAAAAATCGCAAAAGTAATCGTAAATTGATGAATATAATTTAAATTACAGAAAAATACTTAAAAATCGCAGAAACGGATAATAATAATAAACAATCGAGGAAAATAATAGAAAAATGATAAAATTAATTAAAAATTGTAAAAAATAATTGAAATATTCTGGAAATAATTTATGATTGAGAAAAAAAATTGAAATATGATCAAAATAATTTAAATATGAAAAACTGAAAAAAGTAAATAAAGTTTGAGGGAAATAATTAAAAAAATCATAGAATATATGTTTAGGGAAATAAAATAATTACAAAATTACTTAAAAAATTTTAATTAAAGAGAATTATTAAAAAATCGCAGAAACAATGGAAAGTTGATGAAAATAATTGTAGAAAATGAGAATAATTATTAACAATCGAGGAAAATACTCGAAAAATGATACAAATTATTGAAAATAGAAAAAAGTAATTGAAAAGTGCTGGAAATAATTTAAAATTAAGAAAAAAAATTGAAATATGATAAAAAAGGTTAAATATGAATAATTTAAAACAGTAAATAAAATTTGAGAGAAATAATTAAAAAAAATCATAACATATATTTTCAAAGAAATAAAATAATTACAAAATTACTTGAAAAATTTTAATATAAGAGAATTATTAAAAAAACGCCGAAATAATCTAAATTTGATGAAAGTATTTGAATTTTTAAAATAATACCTAAAAACCTTAGAAAATGAAAATAATTATTAACAATCGAGGAAAACAATTGAAAAATGATGCAAATTATTCAAAATGGAAAAAATTATTGAAATCTGCTAAAAATAATTTAAATATGTAAAATTGATAAAATATGTCAATAAAATTTGAGGGAAATAATTGAAAAAATCATAAAATATATGTTAAAAAACAGAAAATAATTACAAAATCACTTTAAAAAAATTAATTAAAGCGAATTATTAAAAAATCGCTGAAAGAATTTTTTCTTTTAAGAATTTTTCTAAAATTTCAATTGTTTTCTTCAATTTTTAATTATTTTCATTTGTTTTCATAATTTCAAATTTTTTTGATTAATTATCGTAAATTTCAATTATTTTTTCTTATTTTTTCAATTCTTTTCTTTAATTGTTATTTATTTTCTTTTTTTTAATTGATTTCTAAGATCTTCATGTATTTTTTTCAAATTTCAATTATTTTTTCTTTATTTAAAAAAATTCTGTAATTTTTTCAATTATCACACTTAAATGTCATTTATTTTTTACAACTTATCATTGTTTGTATCATATTTTAATTATTTTTGTCAAGTTTTAAAATTTAAAAACATTTTTCAATTATTTTCCAAAACTTATTTTCCTCAATTTACAATTCTTTATATTTGTTTCATAATTTCAAATAAATTTAACTATATATCTGAATTTTCAATTATTTCATTATTTATATTATTTTCTTCAATTTTCAATTACTTTCGTTCTATTTCTCGTTCTTTTTCATAATTGTCAAAAAGTTTTTACTTATTTCTCTTTAATTAAAACTTGTTCTGTTCAATTTTAAATTATGTTTATCTTTTTTCATTTATTTTCTCTAATTTTTCATTATTTTCTCTTATTTCAATGAACTTCTGAAAGTTTCAAGTATTTTTCTTAAATTTTGTTTAACTTTCCTTTGTTTAAAATCTTTTATGTAATTTGTTTAATTATTTTTTTTAATTTTAATTTATTTATCTCAATTTTTAATCATGTTTTTCCAATTTTCAATTATTTTCTCTAATTTTTCATTATTCAATTTTGTTTTAATTTGCTTTTAAGATTCTCAAGTATTTTTCTCAAATTAAAATTATTTTTAATGAATTATTTTCGTTATATTTAAAACATTTTTATGATTATTTAAATTACTTTTCACAATTTTTAATTGATTTCATTTTTTTTTTTTCAATTAATTTGCCAAATTTGCAATTATATATTTTGTTTAATTATTCAATTATTTTTTGCAATTCTTTTTAATTCTAAAATATTATAAATTTTGTCCTAAATAAATATTTATTTTATTTATATTAATTGATTTTTAAATATTATATTTAAAATATTTATTTCTTCTTATTAGATAAATATTATTTACTGATTTGTTATATTTATTATTGTATTTTATAATTTCTAAAATGCATGAAAAACTAATCGCGCGCTTGCGCGCGTTCTATTTTGCTAGTATATAAAATAATATATAATTGGGGCCCTATTTTTCTCTTTGACCCAGGGCCCTCAACCTCCCAGTTACGCCACTGATTATTAATTGCATCTTCACTTAAATTCACATAATAATAACTGTATCTTAAGTCTTGAAAATCAAAAATATAAAGCTGTCGAAAACTGGCGCTTAGCTGAACGATAACTGGGACAATGACGATATAAAGTTAAAATAATTGATGTGTATATATTATAATAAACACTGATTTGTTTTATCGTAGTTTGTTATAAGTCCAAAGAGCCTGGACAAGGAAATTAAACTCCAAATTCCAATAGTCCTTGCCACTTATCCTCTGAGGCAAGAAGGTGCCCCGGCAGGAACTGCGCCTTCGAAAAGAGGAGCTCATTATCCGTCAACTCTACCAATTTTCAGACCTTGGCTGGACGACAAGGCTTTCGAAATTCAAGAATAATTCTTAAGCAATTTTTTACATATATATTTAAAACAAGTCTATAGCTTCTTACGATTCAACAAAGTCAATATTATAAACTGTAATTTTTATCGAAAGATATTTAGATAAGATAGTGCGAAAAGTAAAGCATTTTACCGAAAAGTGTACGATTATAGCTTTCTTGGAAAATTAAGTTCTTTAGGAGATTTACTTCTTTAAAAAAAATTATCTTCTTTAGAAAATACATTTTTTAGAATTTAAGCTTATTCAGAAGATTAACTTTTTTAGAGGATTAACGTCTTTAGAGGATTAATTTTTTTGGACAAATAACTTCTTTAAAAAATTAACTTCTTTAAAAATTTAAAATTTTAGAAAATCATCTTTTTTTGAACTTTTACTTATTTGTAAATAATAATTTGGAAATCAGAAGATTTGCTTTTTTTATAAGATTAACTTTTTTAGAAGATCAACTTCTTTACAGGATTAATTTATTTGACAAATTTTCTTCTTTGGAAAATTTACTTTTTTGACAAATTCTCTTCTTTAACAGATTATCTTCTTCTGAAGATCAACTTCTTTAAAAACTAACTTCTTCAGAAAAATAAATACTTCAGAAAATTAAATGTTTTTAAAGATAATTTTCTCTAGAACATCAACTTCTTTATAGAAAATTAACTGATTTGAAAGATTATATTCTTTTAAAGATATGTAAATTTCTTTTAAAAATTAGCTTCTTAAAAAGATGATCCTCTTTAAAAAAATATTTCCTTTAGATCGATTTCTCTAGAAGATGTTGATATTTTTAAAAGAACTTTTATAAAAGATAAACTTCTTCAAAAATAGAAGAAAATTAAAGATCTTGATTAGAAGATTAAATTTTTCAGAAGCATGATTAATATTATTTTCAACAATTGATACACCAATATTTAATCTCGTAATTATTTTCCACAAAGTGAGAAAATTGAACAACAGTTTTCAGAAATAAAAAAAAAACAAATTTTAAAAGAAGCTATATCTTTACAATGCACCAAGGAAATAAACTTATTCTAAGAAAAAAAGAAAGTAATAACTGAGTGATAAAAAAAACAATATTTCATAAATAACAGTTGAAGTAAAACAAAAATTTGTTTTTTCAATTTTCCTGATAAAGAGAAAGAAAAACAAAATGTTGCAAATTTTATACTTTTTGCATGTATTTATATGTTTATACCTCATATATATGAACGTTCTTATAGAAAAAACTGCCATACTTAGTAGATAAATGAGAATGTTTTTTATATTATAAATATTGATTATGTGACCAGTGTTCTTGTACTATGACTATTATGAGAAATGTGAATCATAATGTTAATGTGAATAATAATAATAATGATAATAATAATAATAATTGTACATTGATAAATGATAAAAATTGCGTTTTAATCAACTCTTCATCTCTATCTTCAAATTCTCCATAATTTTCTCTACACTTGATCCAGAAACTAGAAGTTTTTTGTAACGACTTCGGCATCCCTAAAAAATAAATATTTTTATGTTCAAATTAAAAATGTTTAATCAAACGTTTCAGTATATTTATTGAATTTAGAAAATATTTTTCATCTCTGGAATATTTATTTATAAATAGTTTTACCCTATCTAAAGAAACATCTGATTTTCTTAATCCTAAAACAGATGCCATGTATTTAATAAGTTCTGTATTGGCTTCTCCCTCGACTGGTGGGGCTGATATTGAAACTCCTATTGCTTCTTCTGATATATCTGAAAAATTTATAGATATTAATATAAAATTTATTTAGGAATTTAAATATTTAATTAACCTGTCTAAATATAGCAGGTAATATTAAGGCAACATTGCAAAATTTTTGATACAATCTTTCTTCAATATCTAAATTTTAATCAATCATTTCTCAATTATTTTCTATAATGTTTAATTATTTTAGTCATTTTGTAATTTTTCTTTCAGTAATCAACAATTTTCTTAAAATTTCCATTTAATTCTTTAATTTCCAATTTATTTCTTTATTTTTTAATTATTTTCTTTTATTTTCAATTATTTTTATCGATTTTCAATTAGTTCCTCAATATTCAATAATTCTTTTGATTTTTTTAAATTATTTTTTTCACTCAAATGGAATTTGAGCCCTTTTTGTTAAAATTATAATTAAAAATAGAAATATAAATAAGAAAATATTTAATTTATATATTAAATATTAAATTAATTTATAGTTATTTATTAAATCTCATGAATTTAAATTTATTATTAAGAAAATTATAACACAGGTCCACAAAAAATAATTGTCGGTGGGTTCCTTTGACCAAACCTGGTGTATTATATGTTTTTGGGGTCGCTGAACACGAATCTGAAGTTGGTTTTGCTCCATCACGTCATGATTTTTTCCTAACCTCAAAATCAATAAAATGACACTTTTTGCTCATTAGGATCTGAACCCGACTTAACATTAATATATGCCTATGTCTAGTAGAAAGCTTGATTTATTCCCTTTAAAACACTTTTTTAAAAAGTGTTCTACGATGATTTTTAACGAAGATATGATGTTTTCCATAAAGTAATTTTTGTTCATAATTCATTATTCACGTGTTTTTAGCATTTAAAAAAAATCATATATGTGAAGTAAAACATCGTATCTTCGTTAAAAATCATCGTAGAACACTTTTTAAAAAAGTGTTTTAAAGGGAATAAATCAAGCTTTCTACTAGACATAGGCATATATTAATGTTAAGTCGGGTTCAGATCCTAATGAGCAAAAAGTGTCATTTTATTGATTTTGAGGTTAGGAAAAAATCATGACGTGATGGAGCAAAACCAACTTCAGATTCGTGTTCAGCGACCCCAAAAACATATAATACACCAGGTTTGGTCAAAGGAACCCACCGACAATTATTTTTTGTGGACCTGTGTAATTAAAAGTATAATATCTCCAATTCGATTAGATATTAATGTAATTATTATTATTCTCAGTTATTTTCGTCAAGTTTAAATTCCACTTTTGAATTTTCGATTATTTTCTTAAATATTAAAAAAATTATCTCCTTTTTTTTATTATTTTCTGCGATTATCAATAAGTTTCTTTAATTTTAAATACAATTGTTGAATTATTTTCTTTAATTTTTAATTCCATTCTTCAATTTTTATTTACATTTTCAGTTTCTTCTACATTCATTAATTCTCGGCTTTTTTCAATTACTTTTTTTTTATTTTTAAAAAAAGAATATTTATTTATTTGTTTATTCATACATAAACAGGCAAAACACAAAATTAAATATATTCTTATAATTATTATAATTAATATAATTAAATATTCTTTAAATTTCAATTCAATTTTTAATTTTCAATTATTTTTTTTGATCCTATTTCAATCCAGTTGCTAAATGTGCAATTATTTCCAACAATTGTTCCTATAATTTTCTTAATTTTCAATCAATTATGCCCAACAACAATTTGTGTTTTACATGTGACAATTTTAAATATAGTGACTTTTAAATTGTTTCTTACAACATTTAAAATACATGTTTTTTAATATATATTTTTTTTTATTACCTGTTATATTGTTCTGTTTAGCACCCGGTTTTGCTTGGATTTTTATCGATATACTTCCACTTTTTTCAAGAATAACTGGCCCTTGAGGTGTTGCCTGCAATTTTTTACCAATTTAAATTTTTCTGTTAAAATTAATATTAACAATTTCATTTGAAAAATCCCTAGAGTTTTAGTATGCTTTATAAATTTTAATTTAATATTATCATTTTTTATTTTATTTCTTAATTCTTATTTCGTTATTTAAATTTACAATTAATGTCTTAATTGTAAATTAAAGCAAAAGTTACTAGAAACTCGACAAATATTATTTATTTTTTTAATTGAAAATTATTATTTTAAATCAATAAATGTCAAGTCTTCTCTCAGTTATTTAATTTTCTGAGGTTGGCATGCATGCTAATGTTTCTCAACCTCGAGAATCTCGAGATCGAGTTATTCATATTTCATTCCTGACAAAACATAGTGTAAGAACAATGCAAAATTTATATTTAAGTAGGTGATTGTGCCAAGAAAACATTCAGATTCAACAAACAAAACATTCACACTGGTAAGTACAAAAATTAATTATCATTTTACCTCAATTTGTTTTGTCGACACAGACTTTCCACCTTTATTCGCTTTTTTTGACATTTCTTGCACTTTTTTAAACTGCGGAATTGTGCACAAATTGTAAAGTATTTTTTTTCTGAAAACTAACATTGGTTATTTTACTTTATTTTGTGGTATTGTATTTTTTTGATTTGTTTAAACATGGTAGAATTATGAAAATTTTAGGCATAAAATCTGCTCTTAACCTTTACGAGTTTCTTTCCACTTTTTATCAGTGCTACCAATGTAATTTCAGCGCGGTATTTTTGAATTTCAGTTTATTTTTGAAACTTTGTTTCTATTTATTTCTGCTTTGTTTTAACAAATTATTTATTTTAAGAATATAATATTCAACAACCTTAATTATTTTGACAATTTAAAAAAAAATTATTACTTTTTGTGCTTATCAGTTTCTAACGATTTTTTAATTTATTTTCCTTTTTAGTTTTCCAGTAAATTACTTTTGGTTTTTTAAAACCGTTTAGTTGAAATTATAATTCATATTTGAAACTATTTAGTAAAAATTAGTAATTATTTGATAAGAATTTAATCAAATAAATTCTTTAGTATTTATTTTACTTTTTCAAATCTTAATTTCTTATACCTTTAATATATAATAATATATCATTTTTATTTCTCATCTATATTAGTCCATTTTATTAAAACAAATAATTTAATTAGTAATTCAAATCATAAACCCACTACATTTTAGTTTCATTTATTTTTATACTTATTCTACTTTTTTTTATTGAAAAGAGCATTATATATAAATAATTAACCTCTAAAATTTTTTCAGATCAATCATGCCAAAAAAATTTGTCGGTGAAAACAGCAAAGCTGTTGTGGCTCGGGCTCGAAAAGCTGCCGCAAAGGAAGCTGAAAATACAAAAAAAGCACAAGAAGCTGAAGACAGAGCTTGGCGGGATGACGATAAACAAGTTTTGAAGAAAAAACAGAAACAGGTAATTTGGTAATTATACATATTATAACATTTTCACAAGAACAATTGATTGAAAAAAAGTATTACAATTTTTTGTAGGAAGATACAGAGAAAAAACGTCAAGAGCAACTACAAAAGAAAGCTGAAGTAAAAGCTCTTTTGGAAAAAGAAATTTCGTCCATCAAAGTTGGTGGAAAGCAGCCCTTGGCGAAAGTGACGAGAGCCGAAATTATGGCAGAAACTGAAAAACGTAATCAGGTGGCAATGAAGAAAAAAGAGGAGGAGAAGCCAATTGAAGAAAATCTAAATAGAATTATAATTGATGGTGAAACAGCCCATGGAATTGACGAAGCACTTTCTGTTTTAAGGTTTAAAATTTTAATCAATAATTATTTTGCCTGTATAGCAGGGCTGCCAGTGATTCACTTTTATCATTTTTACTCAATTCTTTTCAAATCGCTATTACTCACTTTTTTAGTGAGTCGTCAATTTTTTTTATTACAGTCTATAATTATTTAATTTCTACACCTTTTTTCAATTACTTTTGTCAATTTTCAACTATTTTTGCGATTTTGAATTTAATTTGATCAAATATCAATTATTTTCTTCAGTCCTTAAATTATTGTAATGAATATTTTACTTTATTGCACAAGTTTTCATTTATTTTTGTCATTTTTCAACTATTTTCTTAAAAATTTCAATTATGTTCCTCAATCTTTAAATTGTTGTCAGAAATATTTAAATTTTCTACACTAAATTTTTGTCATTTTCAAATTATTTTCTTCATATTTCTATTATGAATTCTTTCAATTCTTTTATTCAATTTATTTTAATTGTCATGAATTTTTTAAATTCTTACACCGGTTTTCAATTATTTTCTTCCAATTTTAATCATTTTCTTCTTTCTTTTTATTATTGTCATGCATTTTTAAATTTCTTACACCAGTTTTCAATTACAGGGATCACAGTTTCTCCCCTTTTTCACCTAATCCCCTTTTTCCCCTTTTCCCCTTATTTTCCCCTTTTTTTAGAAAAATCACCTAAAATTAAGATTTTATCACCTAAAATCAACATTTTTCTCTTCTTTGACCTTCTTTTTTTAAAAAATTTTCTATTTTTCACTTTCGGAAATGCAAAAATTTATCATTTTTTAGGGTGTATGTACAATGATGAGAAATTAGTTATTGAATTTAAATGTTTAAAAATAATTTTTAACTTAAAATGGTTTTTTATTATTATTTATTGAATTTATTTAGATTTTAAACAGGAAACATGAGAAAAACATAATTAAAATAAAATTATTTTAAAAAGTTATATAATTTTCTTATTACCACGTATTCTTAATTAATTAAAGCAAATTAATTTATTGGATAAAAAATTTTTTATTAAATATTTTATACTCGTTTTAAACAAATATTACTAGTTTTGCATCATAAAATAAAATCATGTATTCTTGCTGAAATACATTAAATTTATTTTATTGGATGAAAAAAAATTGTTTATGAAATATATTTACTTATTTTAAACAAAAATTAATTGTTTTAAATTACAAAATATAAAAATACAATAAAAAAGATTAATAAAAATAATTTGAATTGATTTTGTCATATTTTGCTGAAAGATTTTTAATTTAATTTCTTTAACATTATATCAGAACATTTCACATCACAGATTTTTATGTTTCCTGTTTAAAATCTAATTATTAAATTATTAAATAAATAATTTAAAAAACCATTTGAAGTTAAAAATTATTTTTAAAAATATTTAATTGCAACAACCATCTTCTCGTCATTGAACAGACAACCTATTAAAAGACAAATTTATGTAATCCGAGAGTGCACTTTCTTTTGAAATTTTCATAAACAAGTTGAACAAAAAAAGACTAAATTAATTAATAAAACTGTTTTGAAAAAAAGAAAAAAGAAAATTTTGTAAAAGAAAACTTGAATTATTAATATAACCCTTTTTTCTTAATTTTCAAAATCCCCTTTTTCACCTAAAATTGAGCGAAGTAACCACTGTGATCCCTGCAATTATTTTCCTCAAATTTAAATCATTTTCTTCATTTTTATATTACTGTCATGAATTTACTAAATTTGTACACCTTTTTCAATTATTTTCTTCAAATTTCAGTAATTTTCTTCATTCTTTTTATTATAGTCATAAATTTATTCATTTTTTTACACCTTTTTCAATTATTTTCTACAAATTTCAATTGTTTTCTTCAAACTTTAATGAGTTTCTTCATAATTATTTTTGTTGTTGACATTTTTCAATTATTATCTTCAAATTTTAATTATGTTCTTCAATATTTAAATTATTGTCAGGAGTATTTAAATTTTCAACACAATTTTTAATTTACTTTTGTTAATTTTAAATTATTTTCTTCAAATTTCAATTACTTTTGTCATTATTCAAGTATTTTTGTCATTTTCAAATTATTCTCTTCATATTTTTATTATTTATGCCATTTTTGAATTATTTTCTATTAATTTCAATTCTTTTATTCAATTTATTTTTATTGTCATGAACTTTTAATTTCTTACGCCAGTTTTCAATTATTTTCTTCCAATTTCAATCATTTTCTTTTTTCTTTTTATTATTGTCATGCATTTTTAAATTTCTTACACCAGTTTTCAATTATTTTCCTCAAATTTAAATTATTTTCTTCATTTTTTTATTATTGCCGTGAATTTACTAAATTTTTACACGTTTTTCAATTATTTTCTTCAAACATTAATAACTTTCTTCATATATAAATTTTGTTGTTGATATTTATGAATTATTTTCTTCTAACTTCAATAAATTATTTCAACTTTACATTTAATTTCCTCAAACTTAAAATTTTTTTTTAAGTTTCCTATTATTGTCTATAGATTTTTTATTTTTACACCAGCTTTCAATTATTTATGTTCTTATTTAAGTAGTTCCTTAATATTTCAAATTTTTTGAAAGTATCGTCATCCAATTTTTAATTTTTTACACCAGTTTTCAATTATTTTCTTCAAATTTTAATAATTTTCATCATTCTTTTTATTATTGTCATAAATTTATTAATTTTTTACACCTTATTCAATTGTTTTCTACAAATTTCAATTGCTTTCTTCAAACTTTGATTGCTTTCTTCAAACTTTAATTAGTTTCTTCATATTTATTTTGTTTGTTGATATTTTTGAATTATTCTCTTCAAATTTCAATTATTTTCTCCAAACTTAATTAATTTCTTTAGGTTTCAATTATGTTCTTGAAACTTCTATTATTTTTTTTCAATTCTTAAACTATTGACAAAAAAGTTTAATTTTTATACCAGCTTTTAATTATTTATGTTTTTATTTAATTAGTTTTTTAACATTTCAAATGTTTTGTCAATTTTTGATGTATTGTCATCAAATTCTTAATTTTTTACAAGAGTTGTCAATAATTTTTATCATTTCTCAATTATTTTTTTCAAATTAAAATTATTTTTGTCATTTTTCAATTATTTTCTAGTAATTTTAATTATTTTAAAAGATTTTAATCATTTTCTTCAAACTTTAATTATGTTCTTCAATCTTTAAATTATAGTCCTGAATATTTACATTTTCTACACAAGTTTCTATTTACTTTTGTTATTTTTCAATTATTTTCTTCAAATTTCAATTACTTTTGACATGATTCAAGTATTTTTGTCATTTTTCACTTAACTTCTTTATATTTCTATTATTTTTGCCATTTTAGATTATTTTCTACAAATTTCAATTATTTTATTCACTTTTCTTGATTTTCATAACGTTTTAAATCTCTAACACCAGTTTTCAATTATTGTCTTCAAATTTCAACAATTTTCTTCATTTTTTTATAATTGTCATAAATTTACTAAATTTTTACACCTTTTTCAATTATTTTCTCAAAACATTAATAACTTTCTTCGTATTTAAACTTTTTTGTTGATATTTTTAAATTATTTTCTTCAAATTTTAATTATTTTCTTCAAACATTAATAACTTTCTTCATATCACAATTTTGTTGTTGATATTTTTGAATTATCTTCTTCAAATTTCAATTATTTTCTTCTAACTTCAATAAATTTCTTCAACTTTCAATTATTTTCCTCAAACTTCTTTTTTTATTTTATTTTTTAATTATTTATTTATTTATTTTATTTATTATGTATTAATTTTTTACACCATTTTTCAATTATTTTCTTCCAATTTCAATAATTTTCTTCATTCCTTTTATAATGGTCATGAATTTATTAATTTTTTACACCGTTTTGAATTATTTTCTACAAATTTCAATTGTTTTTTTCAAATTATAATTACTTTTTTCATATTTAATTTTTTTGCCATTTTTGAATTATTCTCTTCAAATTTAAATTATTTTCCTCGAACTTTGAATATTTTTTTCAATTTTTCAATCATTGTCTATAAATTTTTTATTTTTACACCACCTTTCAATTATTTATGTCATTATTCAATTAGTTTCTTAACATTTCCATTTTTCGTCAATTTTTCAAGTATTTAGTGATTATTAAAGTATTTTTCTGATTTCCCAATTTTTTGGTCATTTCTCAATTATTTTTGTCTTTATTCAAATATTTTTAACATTTTGGAATTATTTTCTCTGGGTATCATTTTCTTCAATCTTTTTATTTTATTAACTTCTACAACATTGTTCAATTATTTGTGTCATTATTTAATTAGTTTCTTCAGATTTCAAATATATTGTTGATTTTTCAATTATTTTATACAATTTTTTAATTAATGTATTCTTTTTTTTCAATTTTTCAACTATTGTCTAAAAATTTTAATTTTACACTAGTATTTAATTATTTATGTCATTATTCAATTAGTGTCTTCACCTTTTAATTATTTCGTCAATATTTCAATTAATGTACTCAAAATGTTAATTTTTTACACCTGGCTCAAATTCATTTTTTTAAAATTTTAATTATCTTTGTCATTCTTTAATTATTTTATTGTAATGTTAATTATGTTAATTATTTTTGATACTTTTAAATTATTTTCTTCAAATTTCAGTTATTTCGTTTTAATTTTTCAATTTTTGTCTTCATTTTTTGGTTTTTAATTAATTTTTCAATTGGTTTTGTTATATTTTTTCAAATTTGAATTATTTTGTCATTTTTCAAGTATTGTCTTCATATTTCAATTATTTTTGACATTTTCGAATTATTTTCTTTAAATTTGAACGGCTTTCCTGAATCTTTATATTGTTGTCATGAACCCCAATTAATATCAGTAATATCAAACTCATTATTGTTTACTTACTTTTTTGAATTAAAAAGTAATTTTTCTTTTACTATTTTAAATCTGCAAGTTCGCTGGCAGCCCCGGTACAAGAATACCTATCAGAATATAGTTTTTCTTAATTTTATTTAATAATCAATTTTTTTTTCACTCCAGTGTGAAATCGACCGAAGTGGACAAACATCCCGAAAGAAGGATGAAGGCAGCGTACACAGCTTTTGAAGAAAGGATGATGCCGCAAATAAAAGATGATAATCCAACTTTGAGGCTTAGCCAATTGAAACAAATATTAAGGAAAGAATGGATGAAATCTCCAGATAATCCTCTTAATCAAAAACTTCTTAATAGCTAGTCTTTATCGAATTAATTGATCTGCAATCATTGCACACAAACGACTGATTAAGCTTTCTCTTGAAATTACTAACTCAGGTTGCATGAAGGTATAGTGATTTAAAATTATTTCAACTCATTTCTTGTAAATTAATAATTTATTACTCGGTGCCGTAAAGTCGTTAAGTATAAACATAATTATGTAAATCGTCTTTGGTACAACTTACAACGTGCGCACTTTATTTTTTATTGACATTTTCAGAATGTTTGCAATTTCGTCTCGAATTTGACAATTCTATTGCAGATTCAACATTTTTGTTACGTATTTTACATTTATGTTAAGGTTTTGACAGTTTTATGGATTGAAAAAAAAAAAATTGTTGTGTATTTATATTTTCGATTTTGGAATATTATCAACTAGGTTGTGATTTGTGGAGTTTTTTTGACTGAGGGCGCATGTAGAGAAGGAAATTAAAAAAGAGTATTATATCAGAATGTACAAAAAAGTATGTCAACTATTTATACCTATCTACAAAGTTTCCGCAATTGCAAGTCTTTTTTTTTAAGTTGTTATTTCGCTTCAGGGAAAAAATAATCAGTATCGAATTTTTAATATCAATAATTCGAGCATTGAATTAGGGAACGAAAAATTCGAATATATTTAAATACTGTTTTATTAGGGTATTTAAATATTTTATTATTCAAATATTTGAATAATGTCCTACGTATTCAAACATTGAAATATTTAAATACTGAATAGTTCAAATATTGAATTAATATTTAATATTAATTCAGTAATTTGATTTGCTCTCGAATTCAATTCTTCATATTGCACTTTTTTCTTAACGCCATCTCTTATTCTTCCAAAGGTCTATGAAACAATGAATCATGTGATTTAATTGGTGTGGACAATCCGTCATTGGCGTATGACCTGCAGACGGCAAAGCTTCCAGAAATGCCTTAACCATCGTCTGAAAGAGAAAAAAAAACACTTTAAGTTGATAACATAAAAATTAATTTTAAAGTAGAGGATAATTTTTAGAAAAATTTCTCGAGAGATTTAAAAAGGATAAACCTTTTGCTGGGATCCACCTTGAAATTGATTTTTAAGAAACAAAATTTTTTAATTACTATATCTTTTAGAGAATTCTCTGGCACATCTTTCTTCTTCAGATAATATTTTTTCTATCTCTTACCGTTTTTGAAAAAAAAGAAAAAAACCTTAATTTTTCTGGAAATAATATTTTATTCAAATTTCAACTTTTATTCGTTCTAAAATGAAAATTCTTAATATTTTTTTTATGAATTTATAGAAGTTATAGTTTAAAGTATTCTTAAGATGATATGCTTATAATAATGCTTAATTATTTAACTGAATAAAAGTTATTAATTTTTTTGTTGCTCAATGTTATTGTTTGATAACAATAATAGTTTAACGAGGAAATTTTCAGTAAATGCAAAGTTCCATATGTTAAAATATTCATAAATATCCAATAGTTTTCTGGAAACTTTCATTTAAATAGAAATTATCATAAACAAAATATAAAAGCAATAATAATATTTTCGAGGCGCAACAGCTGTTGACAATTTACAAAAGCAAAAATTGAAAAAAAGAAAACTACTTTAATTAAAACATCTGTGTTAAAAAAAAACAATAAAATTTTTGTAAAAGAAAACTTGAAACATTAATATAATCGTTTTTTATTAATTTCAAAAATCCCCCTTTTTAATAAAAAAATTCCCTTTTTTACCTAAAATTGAACGAAATTTTAAAAAGCAGAATTTTTTTAAAAATATTTCTCGGCAGAATATCGACGCAATGTTGTTTCAATAATACGTGCTATTTTGTTAAAAATTTTGGAAATTTGATGAATAAAGACCCTTTTTAAAATAAAACAAGGTGTTCGGAGATAATCAAAATCTTAAATATTTCTTGAAATTTTTTTTTACTTTAGAAACCTTGAAATCACCTTGAACTTTAAAGTAAATTCTTGAATTACAATAGGATCGCAAATTATCATTTTTTCAACTTTTTCCTCATATTTAACATTTTGTCATCTTTTTTCTAAAAGAAACTTATAAAACTTTTAATTTATTCAATAGATTCGAATTTGCATTCATTAAAAATTCAAGTACGTCAAGCTTCAAATATACTGAATTTCAAATGATTAAAAAATTATTTTTAATCAATAAAGAAAATAATTTTGAATAATTCTTTTCTATTATTTTTTCCATTATTTTCTCCAATTATTAACTATTTTCATTGTTCTTCACTCAAATTTTTAAATTACCTTTCAGAAATTTTAATCATATTCTTAAATAGTTTCAATTACTTTTAATTTTTATTGATTTTGATACTTTTTAATTATTCTCTTCAATATTAAATTTACTTTTTTATTTTTCAATTATTTTCCCCAAATTGTCAATTAATTTATTCAATACTCAATTATTGCTTCCTCATAGAGAAAATATTTTTATTATTTTTTACTTAACTCACTTTTAAATTATTTTCTTCTATTTTTAGTTAATTTTTGCAATTTTTAATTAATTTTTGTAACTTTCAGTTATATTCTTCAATATTTTTAATGATTGTCTTTAATTAAAAAATATTTTCTTGTTTTTCTAATATATTCCACAATTTTTAAATTTATTTTCATCAATTTTCAATTAATTTCTTCAATTTTTAATTATCTTGAAGCAAATTTCAATTATTTATGTTATTATTCAATTATTTTGATCATTTTTCAATTATTTTCTGCATATTTCTATTAATTTTGACATTTGAAAATTATTTTCATCAACTTGCAATTATTTTTGTCAATTGATTTTTATTTTTAAATTAATTATTTTTATCATTTTTTAAGTTTTTTCTTCAAATTTTAATTTTTTTTTTCAATTGCAATTATTTTGTCATTATTCAATTATTTTCTTTAAGCGGTAATTTTTATCTCTAATTTTTCAAATATTGAATTCTAATTTTTAATTTGTTTAAACATTTTACAATTACTTATGTCATTTTTTACGTCTTTTCTTACATAATCATACATTTTTTATTTTTACATAATTTTGAATTAGTTTTATCATCTTTCTTTTTTTGTCTTCTTGGTACAATTATTTTTGTCATTTATTGACTATTTGTTCCATTTTTTGATTATTTTTGTAATTTTCAATTATTTTGATCATTTTGCAATTGTTTTTTTTTAATTTTACAGGGTGTATACTAACCGGGAATTAAAATTGACCGGGAAAAACCGGGAATTTTCTTTCTGGGCTAATAAATTTGGCTAATACATCAATTTGTTTTATAAATAAAGATGGTAACTTTATGCATTTTGAACCAATTTGATTATGCGTTTTAATTTTGTGTAATTATGCGACAATTATGCAATTGAAAAATAAAAAATATACATTAAAAATTAAAACATAATATATCAATATATTATTCAATTCTTCAATTATTCAACTATTTTCAGAAATTCACAATTATTTTCCTCAATTGCCAATTATTATTTTCAATTTTCAATTATTTTCTTCAACTCTCAATTATTTTTTTCAATTTTCAATTATTTTCTTCCATTTTAAATTCTTTTCATTAATTTCAAATTATTTCTTCAATTCTCAATTATTTTCTACTATTTTCTTCAACTCTAAATTATTTTTTTCAATTGCCAATTATTTGATTCAATTTTCAATTATTTTCTTCATTTTCCCATTATTTTCATCAATTTTTAATTATTTACTTCAGATCTCAACTATTTTTTTCAATTATCATTTATTTATTTCACATCTCAATAACTCCTCCAATTTTCAATTATTTTCTTCTATAATCAAACATTCTCGGCTTTTTTAAATATTTTTTTTTCAATTGTCAGTTATGTTTTTGAAACTTCAATTCAATTCATTAATCATTATTCAACAATTTTCATGAAATCATATTTTCCTCAATTTAAAATTATTTTCTACAATTTTTAATTAATTTCTTCAAATTACAATTACATTCTTCATTTTTTATTGTTTTCTTCAAATTCTATAATTCCTGGTTGTTTAATTTCTTTTTTCTTTAATTATCACTTATTTTCTTCTACTTTCAATCCAATTGTTCAATTCTTCAATTATTTTCTTTAATTCTCAAATATAATTTTCGACACTCAATTCCATTCTTCAATTTTCAATTTTTTTTTCAATATTCAATAACTCTCGGCTTTTTATAATAATTTTTTTTTAAATTCTCAATTGTTTTCTTCAATTTCCAATTATTTTTTCATATTTTTTTCAATTTCTCAATTTCTTTCAATTTCTTCTCAATTTTCTTCAATATTCAACAATTATCAGCTTTTTTAAATTATGTTTTTCTTTCAATTTTAATGTAAATTGATAATTTTTAAATTATTTTCATCAATTCGCAATTCTTTCTGTCGATTTCTAAATTTTTCTGCTGTTTTCAAATTTTGTCTTCAATTTTTAAGTACTTTCTTCAATTTTCAATTATTTTCTTTAATTTTTAATTATTTTCTTCAATTTTCAATTGTTTGTTTCAATATTCAGTAATCTCGACTTTTTTCAATTATCAGTTATTTATTTCATGTTTCAAAACCTCCTTCAATTTTCAATTTAATTGTTCAATTATTTTTTCAATTCTCAATTAATTTCTTTAACTATTCAATTATCGATTAATATTTCCTTTTTTTCTATTTTGTTTCTAATTGTCAAATATCTTTGTCATTGTTAAATTATTTCTTTCCATTATCAATTTTATATTTCAATTATTTAATTGTTTTTTGACATTTATTGATTTATTGGATCCACGATTTTGAATTGTGGACTGATTAGTTCATAAAATAAATTATATTATATTTTTCTAATTAGAAAATACGTGTATTGACTTTTTATACCCAATCTGTTTAATATTTCCTATTAACCGATAATTTTTTAATATTATTGCTATTAATCATACATAAAAGAAATCCGGGAAAAATGTGACTATAAATCCGGGAATTTGAAAATCATGTTTCTGTAGACACTAGACACCCTGTCAGCTGATCACCCTGTTAAAATCTCGAAAGAAAATTTAATAAGAGACATTCTTTATTAGGTCGAGTCCATACCAAGTGATCACACCAATTTCAGTCATATTGAGTAATATTTACGAAATTGATATTTTGGGTTCCTTTAGGAGTAAAAAAAATAAATTTTAATTATTTTTAAAAAATTCAAAATATTTTCGAAAATATTCAAATTCAAAATTTTGAGTACTATTTTTTTTGTTTTATCATAACTTCTGTAATTTTGAAGCAATTGAGATCATTTTTTTTAAATTACTCGTATTTAAATACTCTTTCAAGAAAAATTATAATAATTAAGAAATTGTTTATAATTAAATTTTTATTAAAAAAATTAAATTATTTATTTAAACAAAATCTAAAGTATATCATCGATCTTTTTCAAAAAATTCATAAACATAGCCTATAATGTGCTTAAAAATTTAAGCCAAAGAAAAAGATGGTATGTATTATAGTTTTTGAGAAAAAAATTATTAAGTTATGCTAGCGCGGCGCGGACCGGTGTCACCGCTACTCAACGCGTAGTTCCGTAGTAACCGAAATGTATGTATATTTTTACATAATGTAAATATAGTTAGTGTATTATATTTATATTATAAGCTTCAGAAAGTCACACTGATCTTTTCATAGTACATGGACATCAAACTTTAGAATTAAAAAAATCGGAGAAAATAATTAAAGTAAAAAAAAGTAATTAAAAAATTGGTAATTTATAGAAAAATAATAAAAATAACTAAAAATTGGGAATATTATTAAAATTTAAGAATAATAATTGAAAATTTGTTAAATCAATTGAAAAATAATTAATATAATTAAAAACTGGTAAAAATAAGTGAAAATAAGTGAATAATTAAAATAATTTAAAACTGAAGAAAGAAAAATAATGGACTGGTAAAATTATCAAAATTCGCGATGTTCAGGGGTGTTAATTTTTTTTCTTATGCAATTTTAGACCTAAAATTATGGGGTAATGTCAAAAATAGAGAAACAAATAATTTGCGGAGTTTGAGAAATTTATTCTAAGAAAAACTTAAATTTTAAAAATTAAACCTCTTTCACAATTTTCATTTTTTCCATCGACAATTTTTTTGTGGGATTTTTAAATGATTTTCTACAATCCATCGTATGGATTTTGAAAAATAAAATTTCGAAAATGACCAAAAAAATATTGTTTTTTAATTTTTATGTAATACCATAATTCTACATCTTAATTGATGTAAGAAAAAAAATGACACCTCTGAGCATCAAAAATTTTGTTGAGTTAAAATTTCACCTATCTCTCCCCTTAAAGAATGATAAAAATAGTTTGAAAATAGTTGAAAGAAATGAAAACTATAATAAATTTAAAAGATGACAAAATTTTATAAGGAGAAAAATATTAAAAATTTGAAACATAAAGTATGAAACATAAACTTTTGTCAGTACTGCGAAGTACTGACAAACTTCGCAGGTGTTGACAGATTGATTTAATGAATGAAATTTGAAGATTATTATAAATAACTATTTTTAATCAATGTTTGTAAAAAAAAATTTCAAATCAATCTTATAAGTTCACATAATAGAAAAAATTATATGAATTTGTGTTGATATCTATAATTAAATTCAATATTTAATATTTTAAAGATTTCGAATTTGCCGCTAACATTTGTAGTTCTTAACTTGCCGCTAGGTGCGTGTATTTCTCGAAAGAGAGATCGTTGAGTATTTTCTATATAAGCAAGCAAGCTTTAATTAAAAATTCACTTATATACAGGTTTGTATCCTTTGATTTTTTATCGTTTTGCGTTTGTAGTTGAAGTGATTGAATTTGGGTCATTATTAGTACTAGTCTCACTTTTTTCTAATTTTTTGACTATTAAAGGTACACAAAAATTTCATTCCTTCGTACCCCTTGAGAATAAAATTGAAACAAAAATTTTTTCAAATTCTGTGCACAGCACAATTTGTAAAATAAAAAAATAAACATGACGATTAACTGTATTTATATTATGTAATAATATACATACATTTCGGTTATTACGGAACTACGCGTTGAGTAGCGGTGACACCGGTCTGCGCCGCGCTAGCATAACTTAATAATTTTTTTCTCAAAAACTATAATACATACCATCTTTTTCTTTGGCTTAAATTTTTAAGCACATTATAGGCTATGTTTATGAATTTTTTGAAAAAGATCGATGATATACTTTAGATTTTGTTTAAATAAATAATTTAATTTTTTTAATAAAAATTTAATTATAAACAATTTCTTAATTATTATAATTTTTCTTGAAAGAGTATTTAAATACGAGTAATTTAAAAAAAAATGATCTCAATTGCTTCAAAATTACAGAAGTTATGATAAAACAAAAAAAATAGTACTCAAAATTTTGAATTTGAATATTTTCGAAAATATTTTGAATTTTTTAAAAATAATTAAAATTTATTTTTTTTACTCCTAAAGGAACCCAAAATATCAATTTCGTAAATATTACTCAATATGACTGAAATTGGTGTGATCACTTGGTATGGACTTGACCATTATTAGAAAGATATCCTTTCAAACAGTTCTTAGCCAAGCTAATAAGACATTTATAAATGAAGAAATAATGAACTTACTCTTTCCATTTGACATTCCTGAACAAGTGACACTTTTTTATCCCTGAGTCCGTATATTAAAAGTGTCGGTGTAGAGATCCTTTTATGGAAGACGCAGTCGCCTTCCGGCCATACCATTCCATTTAAAACGTGTTTCATATGAGATGGCCATTGTTCCTCGGGTTCAGAACCACAATAAGGATGTTGACGTCCCCCTGCTGAATACAAGATATCGCGACCAAGTCCACAAACAAGGAAAGGTGTTACAATTGCCCTGAAGCAGCAGTGTCGAGTATTTTCGTGACTCGGTGCAGCTAAAGGAGTTGGTCCACCGCCAGAAATTAGCACCAGCTGCTGGATGCTTCTCTCGTATTTGCAGGCCAAGGCCGTTGCAAAGCTACATCTGCAAGAAAAATCTCCTCAGTACACTCTTATAAACATGATTAAATACGTTTAATGGAATTTATGTCGTTGACTCTGCTAGAATCACTTTATTAATCGCTTGCCTACAACCTACAAGATATGTTGCAACTAATCAAGAATAAATAGGCTTCATTGTCTCCTCATTGCATGAAGCTTCAAGAAGCGTAGGTCGATTCATTTATAAACTGAGAAAATTCTTTTATGCCATTTGGCATAAAATCTTTTTAGGACAAATTTTCTACTTGTCGATTTAATAAATTGCATAAAGAATGATATATCCTTGAAGTTCTACCGTTAATCGAATAATCAAACAGATTTTGATAAAACTTGGTGTACTGCTAGATAAAGAGTCTAAAATTTTGTAGTTAAATTTTTGAGACCTGTAGGTTTATGAGGAAAAAGTTATGATCGATTTATTTTTTCACTGTTTAACATTGATTCCTATGAGAATTTATTACTCTGTCACATATTTTCGTACTAAAAATTATTAATTGACGAGATAGTGATCAAAGTTTGTATAGTTAATCACAGATATGTAAGGAACCGATATTGTATTTAAAAAAGGACAATAGGTTCCTGTGAGAGTTGCAAATTGCAACTAATTAATTTATTGCAACTTGCAATAAATTAATTTGTAAAAATATTTTACGTTTTACACGATACAGTTGAGACGTCCTAAAATTTTTAAATGTTGATTTTGATCGCACATGGAAAATAGTCATATTTAAAAAGTAAATAAAGTTAATAAACACAATTGTTTAATTATATATTAGTGAAATTAAATTTAAACCTAACCTCAAAATAATGGTCTCTGTTTTGACTAGTATCGTCATACGATAGAAGCTCCTTAGAAAAATTTATGACAGATATTTATTTTCTGTTATTTTTTTCGCAACTGCATAAGATGACAGGGAAAAATGACGCAAAATTATTTGCAGAATTAAATTGTTTTATAATAATCAACCTTTGGTTGAACACAATATTGTTTTATACACAATTAACAATAAAAGTATAAAAAAAAAACATCACGCATCGTAGAACATGCCGGAAATATATTAGTCCAGTCACTGGGGCGTCAAAAAGACCAAATAAAAACATTAATTAGAATATGGCCAATTCTTTTTTCATTCGAAAGAGCATTGTTCACAGAGTTTAAATCTTAGTTTTCGATCTCGGGGGGCGGTAACTTTACCCGCCATTTTGAAAAAAGGGGTGAAATTTGGTTTTGCAAATATCTCGCAAACTATCACTGTTACACAAAAAATTGTGAAGAGCAGTTTTATAGAGCACAACATTCTCTACTACATTTGTAGGAAACTTTTTTACACAAAATTAATATTTTCCATTTTATATTGCAAAATGTGTCAAACTGGGGGGATGCAAAACCGTAATTTTGCATTTTCCGCGAATCTAATGCGAATTTTGTAAAAAATATTCCAATGAAAGAGATTGCGTTTTAAAAAATAAATAAGTTTCATCTAAACTATTTTTTCATACAATAATTAGGTAAGTCCGTGGAACGTTGCAAAGTACGCAGCTACCGGGTGTTCGATAGGTAAACTTACCTTGCAATATTTTATTATTTTACTTTTAAGACAACGCATTAATAGAACATGGCCAATTTTTTTTTAATTCAAAAGGATATTGTTTACAAAGTTTAAATCTGAGTTTTCGACCTCGGGGGGTGGTAACTTTACCCGCCATTTTGAAAAAAGGGGTGAAATTTTGTTCTGCAAATATCTCGCAAACTATCACTGTTACGCAAAAAATTGTAAAAAGCAGTTTTGTAGAGCACAACTTTCTCTACAACATTTGTAGAAAACTTTTTTACACCAAATTAGTATTTTTCATTTTATATTGGAAAATGTGTCAAAGTGGGTGGGATGCCAAATCACAAAATCCTCTTTTTTCAAAATAGCGGGTTGAAGTTACAACTTCCCAAGGTCGAAAACTCAGATTTAAACTC
This sequence comes from Ganaspis brasiliensis, assembly GCA_037103525.1. Lineage (NCBI taxonomy): Eukaryota > Metazoa > Arthropoda > Insecta > Hymenoptera > Figitidae > Ganaspis > Ganaspis brasiliensis. Next base: position 1,054,596 of record JAZKLR010000105.1, on the reverse strand, counting down.
TATAAAGAATACCCTTTCAAATAAAAAAATTTAATTATGTTCTATTAATGCCTTGACCTACAAGTAAAATAATTAAATAGTTTACGCTATCGAACACCCGGTAGTTGCATACTTTGCAACTTTGTACAGTCTTACCTAAACTATATTGAAAAAATGGTCTAGATGAAAGTTATTTATTTTTCAAACATCATTTTTTTCATTGAAACACTTTTTACAAAATTTACATTGGATTCGTGGAAAATGCAAAATTATTATTTTGCATCCCCCACTTTGATACACTTTACAATATAACATGAAAAGTATTAATTTTGTGTGAAAATGTTCCTTACAAATGTTGTAGAGAATGTTGTGCTCTACAAAACTTATTTCAATAGTTTTTTAAGTAACAATCATAGTTTGCGAGATATTTGCAAAACAAAATTTCACCCCTTTATTCAAAATGTCGGGTAAAGTTACCACCCCCCGAGGTTGAAAACTTAGATTTAAACTTTGTGAACAGTACCCTTTAGAATAAAAAAAAAATTGTCCATGTTCTATTAATGCGTTGTTCTAAAAGTAAAATAATTAAATATTGCAAGGTAAGTTTACCTATCGAACACCCGGTAGCTGCGTACTTTGCAACGTTCCACGGACTTACCTAATTATTGTCTGAAAAAATGGTTGAGATGAAACTTATTTATTTTTGAAAACGCAATCTCTTTCATTAAAACATTTTTTACAAAATTTTCATTAGATTCGAGGACAATAAAAATATATGATTTTGCATCCCCCAACTTTGACACATTTTCCAATATAAAATGAAAAATACTAATTTGGTGTAAAAAAGTTTTCTACAAATGTTGTAGAGAATGTTGTGCTCTATAAAACTGCTTTTTACAATTTTTTGCGTAACAGTGATAGTTTGTGAGATATTTGCAGAACAAAATTTCGCCCCTTTTTTCAAAATGGCGGGTAAAGTTACCACCCCCCGAGGTCGAAAACTCAGAATTAAACTTTGTAAACAATATCCTTTTGAATTAAAAAAAATTGGCCATGTTCTATTAATGCGTTGTCTTAAAAGTAAAATAATAAAATATTGCAAGGTAAGTTTACCTATCGAACACCCGGTAGCTGCGTACTTTGCAACGTTCCACGGACTTACCTAATTATTATATGAAAAAATAGTTTAGATGAAACTTATTTATTTTTTAAAACGCAATCTCTTTCATTGGAATATTTTTTACAAAATTCGCATTAGATTCGCGGAAAATGCAAAATTACGGTTTTGCATCCCCCCAGTTTGACACATTTTGCAATATAAAATGGAAAATATTAATTTTGTGTAAAAAAGTTACCTACAAATGTAGTAGAGAATGTTGTGCTCTATAAAACGGCTTTTCACAATTTTTTGCGTAACAGTGATAGTTTGCGAGATATTTGCAAAACCAAATTTCACCCCTTTTTTCAAAATGGCGGGTAAAGTTACCACCCCCCGAGGTCGAAAACTCAGATTTAAACTTTGTGAACAATATCCTTTTGAATAAAAAAAAAAATTGGCCATGTTCTAATTAATGTTGGTTGAAATGTTTAATTTGACTGGACTATATGAGCATTATATATGATACACCATATTTGTACAATTTGCAACAATTTGTAGAAAGTTTCTTACAGTTAGGCAGGTATCTGTCGCAAAAAAAAATAACTAAAAAAATACTTCGATATCTTGAATTAAGGGTTTCTGATTGGCTGATAATCTTTTCGGAAAAATTACTAACCAATAAGAATGCCTTAATTCGAGATATCGAAGTACTCGTTAAAATCGATAGCTACCTAGTGATGTTTTGGTAATAGTTTAAATTTACCAAACGCCCCTATCGGTTACTTTAGGAACTATCCAATATGTCCGCCGACAGAGAGATAATTGACGTATTTAGTACATATAAAAATTCGATATTTATTTTAAAAACAAAATTTTAAAGTGTTAGTGAAAGTGAATTATAATTTTATAATAGTGAGAATTATTTATTATGTGAATATAAAATGGAATTCTCGATTTTTTCTCTAGTTTTATTGGTAGCTCCGCATACCAGAATTGACAACATTTTAACCCTCTATCATATTTCTAGACGACGGAGTAACTAGTAAATGAAAATAAATTGTTTAAGCTTGTAAAAATGAGTCTATTAATGTCTATAGTATGTTTTCTATTAAGAATTACAACATATATTGTTAAATAAAACAATCGCGAATTGTGAAAAAGTTTATAGTATTAATCTAACCTAAAAATTATGTACATATAATTACACGCAAAAGTGTTTTTAAATTTCTTAATTTATCAAGTTTATCAATATAATTTATCATTAACCCTTCATTTAATTAATATAAGTTATTTCTATACTGATAATAAGATTTTTATTTTTATTATTTATGTTTTAAACTTGTGATTCAATGCACATAAAGTGGAAACAAAAGAAGTTCCAAGTTTTAATTGTAGAGTAGAATTCGTTTTTTCTAAAATATTTCAATTATTAGGTAAATATATAATAATTTACAAGTTTCTTTCATTTATTTATTTTTTTTAATTCTGTTTACACTTAAAGTTTGTCACTAGATGTTGTTTTGTGTTAAATTTTTAAATCATACATATTTCACATTTTCAAAATGTTCTCAAATTTTAAACTTATAGAAATTTTAATTTCTTCGAATTTTTGTTAATTTAAACTCGCATTTATTAAAAGTTCAATTAATCCACGGTTCAAATATATTAAATTTGAAATGATTTAAAAATCTCAATTCTTTTCTCATGATTTCCATTACTTAACCTACAATTCTCAATTATTTTAATCATTTTTCATTTATTTTCTGCAAATTATAATTATTTTCATTATTTCTCACTTTTTCCCCTAAATTTTAAATTTACCTTCCGCAAATTTCAATTATCGTCTTCAATTTTTTCAATCACTTCAATTTTAATTATTGCATCTTCAACAATAAAACAATTTCATTATTTATTGCTAAATTTTATATTATTTATCATAAATTTAAAAATTAAATTTTTTAATTTCCAATTAATATTTTGAGTTTACAATTATTATCTTTATTTTTAGTTCTTTTTATTACTTCTGAATTAATATTTTAAACTTTCAAATATAATATATCTCAATTTTCAATCATTTTGTTCAATATTTATTTCTTTTAATTATTTTGTAACTATTTTCTCCATATTTTAATAATTTTAATTATTTTTAAATTAATTTCTTAAATTTTTTATTATTATCTCAAATTTAGATTGTTTTCTTCAATTTTTAATTTTTTAAACGAATTTTCAATTATTTTCTTTTATTTAAAAATAAACTCTGTACTTTTTCTATTATATTCTCAATTTATAATTATTTTCATTTTTTTGGCACAATTTTCAAAAATTTTAATCATTTTTTTTTAATATTCCGCAATTTTTTCAATTATTTATTTCAAATTTAATTTTCTTTCAACTTATTATAATTGTTTTGTATCATATTTCAATTATTTTCTACTTTCAAAATTTAAAATCACTTTTCGATTATTTTTTATTTTTAATTATTTTCAATTTGTTTATATAATTTCAAAAATTTTAAACTATTTATATGATATTTCAATTATTTAATTCAATTTTAAATTATTTATATTATTATTTTTATTAATTTTCAAAAACTTACGTTCTTTTTCATAACTTCCAAAAAGTTTTTAATTATTTATATCTGAAATTTACATTATTTTATTTAATTTTCAATTACATCTATGATTTTCTTGTATTTAATATATATTCTGTATTTTTTGCATTTATCTCTTTTAAATTACAAATTAAATTATTCTCTGCAATTTTAAATTATATTTAAATCTTTTTTCATTTATTTTCTCTAATTTCTAATTATTTTCTTTTTTCTTCAATGAACTTCAAAAAATTTTAAGTATTTTCCTGAAATTTTCTTTTCTCAATATAAATTTCCTAAATTTTTAATTATTTATCTCAATTTCGATCATTTTTTTCAATTTTATAACTTCTCCAATTTTTATTTTATAATAATAAGTCCTGTGGATAAAATATTCTAGATTAAAAGACGAACTCATTGGTCTATATAAAGTATATATTTTTCTGAAAATTGATAGATTCAATGGCTATTTTTTATTTTTAAAATCTTTTTAATTCAAATTTGATTTTTTTTCAGTTATTACATTCTATTGCTTCCTCTGTGAGAGAGCAAATTATTTTGCTTAGATGGAAGTAAAATGTTCATGTATGAAAATAATTTAAATTAATTTTTTTAATTTACCATTAATATTTTCATTTTGCAATTATTATCCTAATTTTTAACTCTTTTTATTATTATTACTTCTGAAATAATATTCTGAAATATCAAATATAATATATCTCAAGTTTTAATCACTTTGTTCAATATTCATTTCTTTTTATCATTTTGCAACTATTTTAACCATATTTTAATTATTTTTCAATTAATTTCCTGCATTTACGATTATTATCTCAAATTAAGATTATTTTCTTCAATTTTCAATTTTTTAAACGATTTTTCAATTACTTTCTTTTACTTAAAAATAAACTCTGTACTTTTTCTATTATTTTCTCAATTTCTAATTATTATCATTTTTTTGGCATAATTTTCAAAAATCCCAATCATTTTTTTTTTTAAAATATTCCGAACTTTTTTTAATTATTTATTTCATATTTCATTTTTTTGCAGCTTATTATCATTATTTTTATATTATTTCAATTATTTTCCCCAGTTTTTAATTATTCTTATTAATTATAAAATTATTTTCCAAGATTTTAAAATATTTTTCTTCAATTTTTAATTATTTTTAATTTTTTTTATAATTTCCAAAATTTTAAACTATTTATATGATATTTCAATTCAATTTTAAATTATTTATATTATTTTTTTTTAATTTTCAATAACTTGCGTTCTTTTCCATAATTTCCAAAAAGTTTTTAATTATTCACCTGAAATTTCCTTATGGAAATTTCAATATTTTTATTTTAATAGTAAACAATAATTTATTATTAAAATTATAAATTATTTTATTTAATTTTCAATTACATCTATGATTTTCTTGTACTTTATGTATATTCTGTATTTTTTGCGTTTATTTCTTTTAAATTTAGTAATTAAATTGTTTTCTTCAATTTCAATTTTAATTTAAATGGTGTTTAAATCTTTTTTCATATATATTCTCTGTAATTTTTAATTATTTTCTTTTTTTTTAATGAACATCTAAAAGTTTCAAGTATTTTTCTGAAATTTTCTTTTAACTTTTCTTTATTTAAAATATAATATGTAATTTTTTCAATTATTTTCTCAAATTCGACATTATTATTTCAATATTTTCTTCAATTTTTAATCATTTTCATTATTTCTAAATTAATTTCCTAAATTTTTAATTATTTATCTCAATTTGATAACTTCTACAATTTTTAATTTATAATAATAAGTCCTGTGGATAAAATATTCTAGATTAAAATACGAACTTATTGGTCTATATAAAGTATATATTTTTCTGAGAATTGATATATTTAATGGCTATTTTCTATCTTTAACGAAATTCAAATTTTATTTTTGTTGCGATATTATAAATATATTTTGCTTACATGGAAGCAAAATGTTCATGTATAAAAATAATTTTTACCTAAGTTAAAATTACTTTCACCTATTTTTAACTGTTTTCATTTTTTTTCCATTAATTTGCAAAATTTGCAATTATTTTTTTAAATTTCAATTATTTTTGCAATTTTGTTTAATATTCAATTATTTTAGCAATATTTTTCAATTCTAAAATTTTGTCGTATGTAAATAAAACTTGTTTTATTTATTGTTAAATATTATTTTTAATATAAAAAAAAAATAAATACCTGGCATAAATTTTCGTATTTTTCTTTTTTTCTAGCCTTGATATATTTATTATCATCATTTTCAATATTTATAATTACATTAACAATTCTCAGTGATTTAATTGTACTTTAATATTCTATTATTTTATTAATTAGTTTTGATTTTATAATCCGTCTTTAAGAGAAAACAATTATAATTTATAAAATTTCTCCTCTGTTTTCACTTGAATGTTTATTTAATCACTTCTAATTTATGGAGATGTGTGTGAACAGCAAATTTACAAGACTTCTGTCGAACGTGGTTGCTTGGATAAAATGTAAAATATGGTGTAATGTATGTGGGGCCATAAAAACCTCAGAGATATATCATATTTGCGAAAGGCAGTAACGGAACATGGACTTCATTGCGAGTGCAACGTTTTTGAAATTTCTTTACGTTTCATATCGTTTTGTACAGACACACCTTTGTAGAAACTCATTGCAGTTTTTCTGGACATAGATAAGGCGCTAATAAGACAAGTCTCGACTGTCACGATTAGAGAAATCGAAAGAAATTAAATTATCGATCAAATTAAATTATAAAATAAGATTAATGGATTTATTGTACATCAGCATGATTATTTAATTTTGCAATTCTAAAAAAATAGTTTCTTAAATTATTTTTAATTCTAAACACCTCCTTCAATGAAAAATATCAATTTAAAAAATTCTCTTTAATACTCTATAGACTTGGTTGTATTAAAGTGAAAGTTTTATTGATATAATCATAAATTGTTGATGACAGTTTATGTTCTTAAAAATTATGACTTTATTTGCATAAATAGTGTTTAACTTTCAAACCAGTTCTTTTAACATTAAACTGGTTTTAATATTTTTATTAATTTTATTTTATTTTATTTTATTTTATTTTAAATAATCATTTGTTTTATAAAAATATAAATATAAGAAACATCAATCATTTAATTGGTAAATTAAATCGTGTATTTAATTTTAAAATAATTGTTTATTTAATTTAAAAATAATTCTTTTAATTTAAAAATCGAAAAATAAAAAACTACAGTAACAAATTCTCCTTTTCTCAAGGAATACGACATTTTAAAATTAGGTAGGTATTTTTAGTTTAGGCATGTTCGAGAAAACAAAAAATGTAACCTTTGCTATCAGTTTGAAATACCGGTTTAGAATCCTAATAAAAAAATGAAAACGTTTTGGCATTTAAAATTCCAAGAAGGGTCAGAATACATTAATAACATTTCTAGACACGTATTGTCTTGATTATATCTCAATTATCATTCAAATGTAATTATTATAAGTTTAAATAAGCATGCATGTCCTCTTTTTTATATTTTTATAAAATTTTATATATTTTAAATTTAATATTTTTAATTTTTTTTTTATAAAAAAATATTCTCTTATTATTTTATTTTTCCGATAATATATTTATATTAAAATAATAAAATAAATCTTATTTCTATATAATAGCGTTTAATTAAATAGTTTTATTCATATAACGAGTGCTCAATTAAAAGTTCATTATATAGTTTCCTCTTTTCTTGCAATAATGGTTTTTTATCCATTTTATATCAATTTCAAAGTGAATTTACGTGTATCTTCTAAGCTAGAAACTCGCGAAAGTGGAAATATTGCGATTCCTTTAAATAATTAGTTTTACGAGTAGATTTTATCGTTGAATAATTTTCTTTTATCTTTGCTTTATACCTTGAATTCTTTAAAAAGTTTTTTTTACTTTCAAACTAAATCACAGGAAATTGTTGAGTAAATAAAGTAAATAAATTACATTTCATATTTTAAATTCGATTGAATGTATTTTTTATTCTTTGTAAAAAATATTATTTTGGATTTTTTATTGGCTTATAAGTGGCCAAATTTAGAAGATAAAATTTTTTAGATTTTGGTTCTGTAAAAAAACATCTCTCTTAAATGAAATGTAACTTTAAAAATATTGATTGACATTTAAGAAAAAATTAGAGAAATTGCTTGAAACTTCTTATTTGAGAAAATGACTTCCGCCATATTGGATTCGCCATTTTGAATTTTAAATATTTCAAAATACCTCTTAACTTTAAGAACTCATCTCAAACAATGTTTAAAAATTGAAATAAGTATTTTAAATAAATAAATGATTTCCTTGTTTTTGTTTACAACGGACACTTTTAATTTTTTTCTTTGCTTTAGTCCAACATTTAGATATTCAAAAATATCTTAAATCTTCTTAAAATACTTGCATTGATTGAAAGTTCAATTAATCCACGTTTCAAATATACTAAATTTGAATTTTTAACTATTTTTATCAGTTTTAATTTATTTTCTGCATAATTTAATTTTAATCTTTACATTGTTTCCCAAAATTACCATTTTTGTCATTTTGCAATTATTCCCTCAATTTTTAATCATTTTCATAATTTCTAAATTAATTTCCTCACCTTTAAAATATTTCAAATAATTATTTTGTTCAATTTACATTTCTTTTTAATATTTTGCATTTAATTTTCACCATCTTTTAATATTTTCAATATTTTTCAATTAATTTTCTAAATTTCAAGTTATTATCACAAATTTAGATTATTGTCACTTCATTTTCCTTTTTTAAACGATTTTTCAATTATTTTCTTTTGATTAAAAATCAATTTTGCAATTTTTCTATTATTTTCTTTAATTTCTAATTATTATAATTATTTTTGCATTATTTAAAAAATTTCAATTGTTTATCTGAAAATTCAATTATTTTCATCATTTTTAGACTATTTCTGCGATTTTTTTTAATAATTCTCTTTAATTAAATTTTTTTAATTTATTTTGTAATTATTTAATTTTTTTAAAAATGTATGTTATGATTCTTTCAATTATTTCCCTCAAATTTTATTTACTGTTTTCAATTTTTCATATTTATATTGTTTTTCTCAATCTTAAATTATTTCAAGTATATTTCAATTATTTTTGTCAATTTTGAATAATTTGTATCAGTTTTCAATTATTTTTCTCGATTGTTAATTATTATTCTCATCTTCTAAAATTATTTTCTAAGATGTATAAGTATTTTTCTATATTTTAATTATTTTCTATTATTTGTAATTATTTTTATTTGTTTTCTGAAATTCCATATTATTTTTTATTAATTATCGTAAATTTCAATTATTTTTAGTTCTCTTTAATTCTTTTAATCAATTTTTAATTAATCTCATTTATATCAATTAACATAGATCTTCATGTATTTTTCTCAAATTTCAATTATTTTTTTAATGTAAAGTAATTTTTGTAATTTTTTCAATTATTTCTCTCAAAAGTCATTTATTTTTTTTACAACTTATCATTGCTTTCACTATATTTCAATTATTTTCTTAAAGTTTCAAGTTTAAAAATCATTTTTCAATTATTTTCCAAAATTTATATCTTTCAATTTTGAATTATTTTCATTTGTATTATAATTTCCAAAATTTTAAACTATTTAACTGACATTTCAATTATTGTCTTCAATTTTCAATTATTGATTATTCAACTATTTTCAGAAATTCACAATTATTTTTATCAATTTCTAATTAATTTCTTTACTTTTGAAATATTTTCTACGATTTTCAATTATTTTAATCAATTTTAATTTTTTTTCTTCAACTCTAAATTATTTTTTTCAATTGCCAATTATTTAATTCAATTTTCCATTATTTTCTTCAATTTTCAATTATTTTTATCAATTTTTAATTATTTAATTCAATATTCAATAATTCTCGACATTTTTCAACTCTTTTTTGTTCAATTATCATTTATTTATTTCACATCTCAATAACTCCTCCAATTTTCAATTATTTTCTTCTATAATCAAACATTCTCGGCTTTTTTTAATATTTTTTTTCAATTATCAATTATGTGTTTGAAACTTCAATTCAATTCATTAATTATTATTAAACAATTTTCATGAAATCACATTTTCTTCAATTTCAAATTATTTTCTACAATTTTTAATTAATTTCTTCAAATTACTATTACCTTCTTAATTTTTTATTGTTTTCTTCAAATTCTATAATTCCTGGTTGTTCAATTCTTTTTTTTCAATTATCACTTATTTTCTTCTACTTTCAATCCAATTGTTCAATTCTTGAATTATTTTCTTTAATTCTCAATTATAATTTACGACATTCAATTCCATTCTTCAATTTTCAATTGTTTTTTTTTCAATATTCAATAACTCTAGGCTTTTTATGATTTTTTTTTTAAATTATCAATTATTTTCTTCAATTTTCAATTTTTTTCTTAAATTTAAATTATTTTCTTCAATTTTCAATTTTTTTCTTAAATTTAAATTATTTTCTTTAATTTCCAATTATTTTTTCATATTTCTTTCAATTTCTCTCAATTTTCTTCAATATTCAACAATTCTCAGCTTTTTCAAATTATGTTTTTCTTTCAATTTTATTGTAAATTGATAATTTTTAAATTATTTTCACCAGTTTGCAATTCTTTCAGTCGATTTCTAAATTTTTCTGCTGTTTTCAAATATTGTCTTCAATTTTAAAGTACTTTTTTCAATTTTCAATTATTTTCTATACTTTTTAATTATTTTGTTCAATTTTCATTTCTTTGTTTCAATATTCAGTAATCTCGACTTTTTTCAGTTATTTTTTTCAGTTATCAATTAATTTTTTTTTAATGTTTCAAAACCTCCTTCAATTTTTAATAATTTTCTTCTATTTTCAATTTAATTGTTCAATTGTTAAATTATTTTTTTTAGTTCTCAATTAATTTCTTTAAATAACAATTCTATTCTTCAATTTTTAATGTTTTCTTCAATATTAAATAATTCCTGTCATTTTCCATTTTTTTTTAATTATAAATTATTTCCTTCTTTTTTCAATCCAATTATTCAGTAATTTTCTTTAATTCTCAATTATTATATTCGAATTTCAATTTTATTTCTCAATTTTCAATTGTTTTGTTTTTTTAATATTCAATAATTCTGTGTTTTTCTGATTTTAATTTCATTATTTAATTTACAATTTATTTCTTCAATTTTGAATTATTAACTTAAATTTTGAATTATTTTTTTGTTGTTGATTTTTTATCTAGTTAATCAATTTTCAATTATATTCTTTGAAGTTAATAACCATTGTTCAATTTTTCCAATTATTTTATAATTGTCGATTAATATTTCCTTTTTTTTCTAATTTTGTTTCTAATTGTCAAATATCTTTGTCATTGTTCAATTATTTCTATCCATTATTAATTGTTTCGTTTCATTATTATTTGTTTCTTTTAATCCTTATTATTATTTTTTGTAAAGTTTAATATTTATTTCTTAAATTCTCAATTATTTTCCTTAAATTTCAATTAGCTTCTCCAATTACCAACTGTTATCTTCAATTTTTGTAGACATTTGTGGGTCTATTTATACTTATAATATATTTTAAGTTAACAGGAGAAAAAACCGGGAAAAATAGGAACAAATACCGGGAAAAACCGGAAAATGATCGGGGATTTTGTGGGACGAAATTAGTAGACACCCTGTTAATATTTACTTCTTTTTTTAAAATTTTGTTTCTAATTGTCAAATATCTTTGTCATTGTTCAATTATTTCTTTTCATTATTAATTATTTTATTTCATTATTAATTGTTTCTTTTAATTCCTAATTATTATTTTTTGTAAAGTTTAATATCTAATTCTTCAATTCTCAATTATTGTCTTCAATTATCAACTGTTATTTTCAATTTTTGTAGCCGTTTGTAGGTCTATTTATACCCAAAATAAATTCTAAGTTAACAAGAGAAAAAAACCGGGAACATGAATAAATATAAATACTGACTAACTTCAGGAGTTTACGAAGATTATTAATATTATTTAATTAATTTTGCATAAATTTTTGAACTCACCCATAGTTATGTGCCACTAAAACGCACTTTTGCTCAGGTTTGAAGGCATAATGATGCAGAATCAAATCAAGATCATGCAGCAATTTTTCAAAAAGATAATCCTGAGATTTATTGGGAGCAGAACTCAAACCATGACCCAAAAGATCTGGCGCTATGCAAGGATATCCTAAATTAGAAAAATACTCCAGTTGTCGTTCAAAGATTTCAGCAGAAGAACCAAAACCGTGGATAAAGACTATTGTTGGTTTACGATTTCTTCTATTGGCGACAAAGTCGTTTGGTTCCTGACCAGAAGCTGTTGATGATACCTCAAAATTGCCCTTACAGTCCTTTAATTCTAGAGAATGCTTATGCGAATTCTTCAAAGATTCCCCCTTCTTCCATCCATTTCGACTTTTATTTGGACTATTTAAACGAATCATCAGCTTTTCCTTCAAAACTCTGACTCTTTTCGTCTTTGCCTTTGGAGTGCTTGTACTTTTTCTAAATTCTAATCGAAGCCTCTCGAAACTTTGATCATTTACGAGATCCTCAAGTTCACTAAAATCCTCCGGACTAAAATCTACAGTATCTACTGAATCAAGGGTATTTCTCGCTTTTTCTAAGTTTTCAGTCTTTTTCGTTTCGGCAGTTTCGTTTTCAGTACTTTGGGATATTTCCTCATCTAGGGTTTTTGTATCTTTTTCGCCAATATTCGCTGTACTATCTTCCTCCAATTCTCTTGTACTGTTATCGTCTAATTTTATCGAGAAATTTTCTTCTTCAACTTTTTTATCGTGTTTTTCATTGGTTTGACTATCATTCTTATTGCTTTTATCTTCTTCTTTACAGCTCTCATGATCTTCTTCACCGCTTTTGATATCTTCTTTACCACTTTCACTATCTTCTTTATTGTTTATTTTATCACTCTTTTCACATTCATTAGCTTCCTTCTTCTGTTCAACATCTTTTGCAGATTTTTCCAGATTCTCCCAGCTTTTGCTGAGAGGTATCCTGCCTAATTTTGCATCGATGATTTCCAAAAGAGATTCCTCTAAACTAGGCTCGTGGTCCTGTTCCTGATCCTGCTCCTGTTGAAGTTCAACTGTCTCTACACTATTTATCCCAGAATCAATACAATCCAATTGTTCTAGAATAATTTCAGAGCCGAGTTGTCGTCGAAGATAGAAATGTAACGCGTCCGGTTCCTGAGTTGTACCTTCAAAAGCAGGATTCACATATCCATTGGGTGATGATTCAAAAATTGACATTTCCGATTTCTCATTGGGAAAGGCGAAATTGATTTCAAAGGCGTCGATCTTGGGAGTTTCAGAATTTCGACGTTCTTCTACTATTTTTTCCGCACTCTTATCAGCTATGTTTTCAGACGATCTGCACTTCCTCTGAAGAGAATTCCCAGCCTCGGATATAAACTTGATCGTGTCATTCATTATCTCATCTAGAAGGTCGTTTATGTAACTAAAAATAAACAAAGACAGCTAAATAATTGCTTATTAATTGAAGCGGATCGAGGAGAAAGAGGATAAGTTACAAAATTAGGTTAATCCATTAAAATTTGGTTATATTGATAATTAAATTAATTAAAAATTAGATAAATGAAAATTTGGATTAATTAATCAATTAAATTTCATTGAATCCCACTTCAATTCAACTTAATTTCATTTTAATTCAAACGGATCCCATTTTAATTCCATTTAATTCCAGTTTGATTTTACTCAATTCCATTTTATTTCAACTGAATTCGATTTTGATTCAAATTATTTTAAATTCAATACAGTTGAATTAAAATGGAATTTAATTAAAGTGGAATTCTGCTGTGTGGGAATTATTGGAAACTTTAATCGGTTTAAAAATTAATAAAGGTAAATTTCGAACGGAATTCAGTTGAATTAATTTCATTTCATTTCCAATACAACGAAACACCATTTTCATTAAATTGAATTCCTCTCAATTCTTACTTCAGTTTAATCAAATCTCATTTCAAATCAACAGAATCACTTTTAAATTTAACAGAATTCTGTCAAATTTTCTGTTTTGTACAAGTTAAAAATTTTATTTTATTTTATATATTCCTTTTCAATTCAACTAAACATTTTTAATTCTACTAAATCCTATTTCAATTCAAATGAATACAGTTTTAATTCAACCGGATTTCGCGTTAATTTCACTGAATTTCATTCTAATACATCAGATTCCATTTTTGCTTTAAAACATTTTATTTGAATTCAATAAAATTCCATTTTAATTCCACTGAATATCATTTTAATTCAAATTGATTACCAAGGGATTCAACTGTATTTCAGTTTAATATAACTAAATTCGATTCCAATTTAATTAGATCAAATCTCGAATTAAAATTTTAATTCAACTGAATAAAAATATAATTCAACCGAAGCTTATTTTAATTCAATTGAATTAAATTTTAATTTCAATTAATCCGAATTCTATTTAGCTATATTATATTTTAATTTAACTTAATTTTACCTGAAAAAAGTTTGAATCCAACTGAATTATGTTTTAATTAAATTAAATTAAATTTTAAATGTATTAAATTGAATTTATTTTAAAGATAAATCGTATTTCAATTCAACTGTGTCTCATTTCACATTTAACCAAATTCTACCGTAATGCAACTGAATTCCATTTTAAATCAACTGAATTCCCTTTTAATCCAACTAAATTTTAAGTAAATTTATTTCAATTCCAAAATTATTTAATTGGATGTTATGTTACTTCAACTCAATCCTACTCCAAATCATGAGAATCCCTTTTCAATTCAATTGAATCCTACCTCAATTCAACTGGATTCAGTTTAAATTTATCAGAATACATTTTCAACGGGATATCTTTTTAATTTAACTAAATTAAGTTTTAATTCTACTCAATTCTATTTCAATTCAGATAAATTTAATTCTAGTTCAGACAAATACCATTTTAATACAATTTTATTCTAACGGAATTAAACCGAATTTCATATTAATTCCTCTGAATTCTATTGTAATTCAACTCTATCCTGTTTTCATTTAACTTAATCTCGTTTCAAATCAACGGATCCCATTGTAATTTAACTAAATTCCATTTTAATTCAACTAAATTTTGTTTTAGTTTAGGTGAATATATTTCAATCCAATTGAGTTTCTTTTTATTTTAATTAAATCTCATTTTCATTTTTCTAAATCCAATTTCAATTCAAATTATTTTCATATCAATTCAACTATCTACACTGAGAAAATAAGTTGACTAAATATAACCAACTTTTGATTAAATTTAGCAGAGTGAAGTTGTTGATGTGTGTTTTGTTCAGAGTCCCTTAACATAGAAATTGGCTAGAGGTTTATTTTCTCAGTGTAAGTTCGAATGAATTTAATTCAACTTTATCTCGTTTCAGATTTAACCGAATCCCACCTTAATTCAACTGAATTGCGTTTTATTCCAACCAAATTTTAAGTGAAATTATTTCAATTCTAAATAAATTAAATTTGTTGTTTTTTCACTTCAAATGAATCTTAATGCAAATCTAAGGAATCCCTTTTTAATCCAATTGAATTCTATTTAATTCAACTAGATTCCTTTTCAATTTAACTAAATTACGTTTTAATTCTACTGAATTTTATTAGATTTAAAATAAATCCAATTTAATATCAGACGAATTTAATTTTAATTCAATTGACTGTAATTTCAATTCAACTGAATTCCATTTTGATTTTATTGTATTTTATTCTAACTCGAAACCTAATTCTATATTGATTTGAATAAATTCCGTTTCAATTTTTTAAAACTCCATTTTAATTTAACTGAGTGTCATTTTAATTTAAGTCAAGTTCCATTTTTAATCCAATTTTATTCTTACGGAATTCAATTGAATTTCATTTTAATTCCTCCGAATTCTATTGTAGTTCTACTAAATCCTATTTTTATTCAGCTTGATCCCGTTTTAAATCAACTGATCCCATTTTAATATGACTGAATTCCAATTTAATTCAACTAAATTGCACTTTAGTTAAGATTAATATATTTCAATCTAATTTAGTTTCTTTTTATTCAACTTAACCGCATTTGAATTCTTCTAAATTCTATTTTTATATCAATTCAATTAAATTCAACTGAATCTCATTTCTCGTTTCACTTTTGACCAAATCCCACCTTAGTGCAACTGAATTCCATTTTAACTCAACTAAATTGCATTTTAATCCAATCAAATATTTAGTTAATTTATTTCAATTTTAAATAAATTCAATTGGATGTTATTTTAATTTTACTGAATATTACTGCAAATAAAGGGAATCCCTTTTCAATTCAATTGAATTCTATTTTAATTAAACTAGATTCTTTTTCAATTTTACTACATTACATTTTAATGATACTGGATTTTATTAAAATTCAAAAAAATTCAATTTAGGTTCAAACGAATTCAGTTTTAATTCAATTGACTGTAATTTTAATTCAAGTAAATTCCATTTTGGTTTTATTGTATTTTATTCTACCTTAACAGAATTATATTTTGATTTGAATAAATTTAGTTTTAATTTTTTAAACTCCATTTTAATTTAGCTGAATGTCATTTCAACTTAAGTTAAATTCTATTTTAATCCAATTTTATTCTAACGGAATTCAACCGCATTCCATTTTAATTCCTCTGAATTCGATTATAATTCAACTGTATCCTATTTTCATACAACTTAATATCGTTTCAAATCAACTGATCCCATTTTAATCTAACTAACCTCCAATTTAATTCAACCAAATTTTAAGTGAATTTATTTTAATTCTAAATGAATTCAATTGGATGATTTTTCATTTCAACGGAATTTTACTGCAAATCTAGGGAATCCCTTTTCAATTCAATTGAATCCTATTTTAATTCAACTGGTTTCTTTTTCAATTTATCTAAATTACGTTTTAATTCTACTGAATTCTATTTAAATTTAAATAAATTTAATTTAAATTTAGACAAATTCAATTTTAATTAAGTTGACTACAATTTCATTTCAAATAATTTTCATTTTCATGTTATTGTATTTTTTTCTAACTTAACAGAATTATATTTTGATTTTATTAAATTTCGTTTCAATTTTTTTAAACTTCATTTTAATTTAACTGAATGTCATTTTAATTTAAGTTAAATTTAATTTTTAATCCAATTTTATTCTTACGGAATTAATCTCAATTTCATTTTAATTCCTCTTAATTCTATTGTAGTTCAACTAAATCCTATTTTTATTCTGCTTGATCCCGTTTCAAATCAACTGATCCCATTTTAATTTAACTGAATTCCAATTTAATTCAACTGAATTTCATTTTAGTTAAGATTAGTATATTTCAATCTAGTTGAGTTTATTTTTACTTAACTTAATGGATTTTGAATTCTTTTAAATCATGTATTCATATCAGTTCAACTGAATTCAATTTGAATTCAACTTATCTAAGCTCAAATGAAGTCTCTTTGAATTCAACTGTATCTCATTTATCATTTAACCAAATTCCACCTTAATGCAACTGAATTCCATTTTAACTCAACTAAATTGCATTTTAATCCAACCAAATATTTAGTGGATTTATTTCAATTTTAAATAAATTTAATTGCATGTTATTTCACTACAACTGAATCTTACTGCAAATCAAGAGAATCCCTTTTCAATTCCATTCAATTCCTTTTTAATTCGACTGGATTCTTTTTCAATTTAACTAAATTACATTTTAATGGTACTGTATTCTATTTAAATATAAATAAATTCAATTTAAGTTCAAACGAATTCAGTTTTTATTCAATTGACTGTAATTTCAATTCATCTGAATTCCAATTTGATTTTATTCTAACTTAACAGAATTATATTTTGATTTGAATGAATTCCATTTCAATTTTCTCAAACTCTATTTTAATTTAACTGAATTTCAATTCAATTTAATTCTTATGAAATTCAACCGAATCTCCTTCAAGTTCAACTGAAGTCTATTTTAATTCAACTAAATCCTATTTTCAATCAACTCTATCCCGTTTCAAATGAATTGATCTCACTTTAATTTAATTGAATTCCAATTTAATTCAACTAAATTTTATTTTAATTCAGCTGAATATATTACGATCTGAGTTTCCTTTTAATTTAACTAAATCTCATTTGAATTCTTCTAAATCCTATTTCAATTCAAATTATTCTCATATGAATTCAGCTGAATTCAATTTGAATTCAACTCATCTAAATTTGCAAAAATTCTCTTCCAATTCACCTGGTTAATTAAAAACTGCCTTCAATTATCTTCAAATCAACAAAAAAGATTTTTGAATAATTTAAAGCGAGGTTAAACTGAATAATTCTCTTATCCTTGTAATAAATTTTAAATCACACTTTCTGTTACACCGCTTGACAATTTTAACAAGGAAATTCCTTATTACTTGCATTTTTATTATCTTCATAATTATATAGTTCCTATTCACACAGGATGTAAACATTATTATATATTTTTAGATTTATGCCTCTTTACCCACAATTCAAACTTGAAGAAAAAAATATCATTTCTATAAAAAAATTATTTATTTTTAACAATCCTCTATACCAACCTTTCCAAATCACGGACAATTTTACTCTTGGCCGTCAATTCATCTTTTCTGTTCTTTTTCAAAATTCCCACATCTCCAATCTCTTCATCAATAGCCTCTTCCTGTTTCTCATTTCCCCAAATTTTCTCATCTCTCTCCACATTTGTGTCCCTCAAATTCTCCAAATTTGTCGCCACTTTTTTCTCAATTTCACCAATATTATCACCAGTTTCTCCCGCCTCACAAAGACTCGTCCTAATTCGATTAATCTCCGTAGAAATAATCCGTTCCTCAGTGGTACTCATTCTAAATGAATCTCGAAACGAGCATCGACAATTTTCCGAAGGATGGGGCCACCTCGTCCACTTGGAAAAAAACTTGTCATTTATCGATTCCGGTCTCCCTAGATCACTACAATTCTCATAATAACTGTCACTCTTTAAACTCGGTCTCAAAATCCTCAACGTCCGTCTTGGCTCCACTATAAAAAAATCACAATCCGGCAATTCCACTTTTCCCGGACCAATTCGATTTCTATTCCTCAAATATTCAAAACACTTTGAATACCAGGCTGGGCCCGGCGTTTCCGTTTCACTCTCCATTCTATTATTCCTTGATTATTTTTTCAAGGATCATAAACTTCCACTCGACTAGAGTTGAACACTGAAAACTCAAGATTCATTGGAACTTGGCAAATTTTGTTTTCATGAAAAGTTCGCAAAATTTGAATTTCAAAATTGAAAAATTTATTTAAATTTTCCAAACCAAGTAAACTCAAATAACATTGCACTTGTTTATTTTTATTTTATACTGCCATTTTTTTTAAAATTCAGGTAAAAACGAGCTGTTGGTGTTACTTAAAATTCCCACGATCATCCATTTCGAGAGAAGTTGATTTTTGTTGCTCTTTTTATTCCTTTTTCCTAAATTCTTGAAACCAGCCTTGACCGGCAAGTGAAACAAGACTACCGCGCTTTTCGAGGCTCGGAAGGAACTATCTCGTTTGGAAAAAACGAAAGTATATAATGTTACGCATGCTCTCCCCATTCACGCTGCGATGCCTCATCCAATAACCAAGATTAGGAATTTATTCCTCTTTTAAACATAAACTTTTTCCACGTCAAACTTTACCTTCCTGGAGAATTTCAATCTTTTTTCTCAAATTTTCAAATCTGTGAAAAATTATACGACGCTTTTTCTTCAAAATTATCTAGTGCAAAATTTTGCAAAGGTTTTTATTTTTTATTTCAAAACTTGTTTTTTTCTCCAATTTTATCGCTGCAAAAGGAAATTACTTTTTAAAAGTTTTTTGATTTCTTTGCGATTTTTATTACTTGCAATCTTCAAAAGTTTCTTTGTTGAATAAAACAACAATTTTCCCTTTTGGTTGTGTGAATTATAATAATACTTCCAGATTTTTTATTTCTTAAAATTTAAAGCAATTTTTATTCTTCAGTCTAGTTGAGTTTTCGTAAGGTTAGGTTATTTTTCGTAAGGTTATTTTTTAAGGTAAATTTTTTTAATTATTTTTGTACCTTCCTTGTACACAGGAATGTAAAAATATCCTTTTTTTTATAATTACTATTAAGATTTAGAGCCAAATTGATAATTGCAAGATTAAAAAGTGACTTTTTCGAGGAGAAATAAAGAAATTGTTGGAAATAGAAAAATAGAAATCTTTAACAGGTGGCTATATTTTTGTGTCGAGTCAGCAGAAATGTCAGCTCGACCTTTTGACACAATTTCTCGTCACTTGTGATCCCAAGTGTCAATCGTCGACGATGTGAGAGTTAAATTTCTTTCTCACGACGTCAGCTGACGGGGACCACTTGTTGCACGTTAGGGACACTCAACTTCATGTTTTCAATATTTACGATACATTAAAATTTTATCATAAATTTCGTCTATTTAAAACTATAAATTTCAATATATTAACTCAACACATTCTAAATTTTCTTTCACTTTATTTAATTCAATAGTTTTCATTCCAGTTTCTTGAAATATTTAGCTTTTTCTATCTCAATTTCTTAATTAAATCTTCCTTCCCTCACTTCAGTCTTTTCTCCATTATTTTTATACCAATAATATTTCTATTTCACCCAAGATCGATTATTAATTCATCTCACCTATTTTTTCTCTTTATCCTTTCTAATTCTTTCTCTATTTCATTTTTCCTTTTTTTAAATTCCAATACAAATTTTTCCTCTATCTTCTTTTCTAGATTTAATTCACATCTCTTGTTCTTCTATTTCCTTTCCTTGGTATTCTTATTTAATTTTTTTCCCACTCTTTTCCCGTATTATGCACTCGCCTGTTTTTTTTCTCTAATTCCTAACCTCTCTTTCTCTCCAATTCTTAACTAATTTTTCTTCAATTCCTACTCTTTTCAATTTTTGTTTTTTTTTCTCTCTTCTATATGATCTTTTTTTTATCTCTCTCTCTACCTTGTCCCGACTCGGTATCCTTTTTCTTCCTTTTACAATTCATCTACTTCCCGTTTATACACTCGACACTTTCAAACATTATAAACCTGTGAAAATGTACAAAAAAAAACTGAAATTAAGAAACAGGAAGTGGTATTTTGTTCATCGTGGAGTGATTATGTTATCAATAACGCGCAGAAAGTGACAAAGGAATTTCTGCATTATGCACACTGCACTGACTCATATTTTTTGCACTGAGAAACAAAAAAATAAATATAATCTGCACAATCATAATCCGAGGCGAAAAGTGGCACAGTTTTGACAAATTTGTGATTTCGGCACATGGCTTTTCCCAAGTTTTTTTTAACGAAATTGGTTTTAACGAAAAAAAAAAATTTATAAACGCACTGCGAACGATTCAAGATCACGGCAGCCATAGAAGACCCAGGATCGTACTGATCAGGTCCCAACTTTTCCCCCCTCTCTCCAGCCACCTGTTACCCCCCTCTTTCTGATACAATAACCCCCATGAAAAAAGGACCGAAAACCGATTAAATGTACAGTTATATTGGTTAAAAGGCTTTCTTCGATTTTTGATGCGGCTTTGTGTAAAAAAAAACTTACTCCAATTATGTTTAATTAGAAATTGACATTCAGGTCAATTTTGTTCGTTTTGAGTTGTTTATTAAAAATTATGATTAATTGTAGTTTTAATATGCTGTGAATTAATATTTGGTGTATATTTAACATTTTTTTTATTGAGCCGAAAACTTTAAAGGAATACAAAAGAATGAGGTTTGTTTTTGAGATAGTTGTCGTTCAGCATGCTAATGACTTCTTTATTTTCAACTGAAGTATTTCCGGTTAGTCAACGGTAAATAGCGAATAGATATTAGGGCTGATTGGTACACTTACTGTTTAATGTCCTCATTTTGTTGCAATAATTTGAAAAAAGAAATGCTACCAGTCAAAAAGAAAATAACTTTAATTTTTTTTTAAAAGCTACCTACATTTTTTTGTAATTAATTTTTGTATTTTTTATATTACCAGTAAATCAAAAATTGGTGAAAAAAAATTAATTTAAGATATGAATTAGAAATTAAAATTATTCGTTCAATAATTTTTAAATATAAATCTAATAAAGTGCATCCTGTTTCTTTATCGAATAAATATATACCTAATATTAATAATATTAATATATAAATATATATATATATAAATATATATAAAATATATTTGAGGTTATAAAAAATAAAATTATAAAAAATAACCTCAAAAAAATAGTATAGAACAAATATAATTTTAATACTGACTACTTATAATTTTAAGGTATTATTAGATTCAAAAGAACTCTCATTTCATCGTGAGATTAAATTTTCTATAGGTAATAATAATAAGTTCCATTGCGATGAAGACATGAAGATTATCGGTTTAAAATTTTTTAGAAGAGTTCAGGTTCAAATTGATCACGTGAGATTTTACTAATCGTGCAATTATCAGACAAGAATGTTTTAAATATTAGTTCTCACAGTGGAAACAATTAATAATGCATTAACATTTTTTAAGTATATATTATATATTTTTAATTGCAGTTTAAGTGTCTTTTGTCTTTATTGTATTAATATTATATATAGTTATAGAATTATGTCAATTATGACATAAAATATTTTGTATCTACTTTTGTTCAACTTTGATTATAAAAGATATGCGTCAATTGGAATTTTTATTATTTTAAAGTAATTTTTAAATTTTAGGTATTTTTAACTATACCAAATTTACAAATAACTACTATTATTTTTTGTTTAGATCACCGAATTAATATTTAGCAAAATTTATTTTTAAGTTTTAACCTACTCTTTATTAATAAAGAATTCGAACTAATTGAAATTTCCATTTAGCAGAATTCTCATTTAACCTAAATGACTAATTTTAGAAACCAATTGAAAAATAATGAAAATAAATAAACATTGAGGAAAACAATTAAAAAATCGTAGAAATATTTTTAAATTAAAGAAAATAATGGAAAATTGAGAAAAAAAATTAAAAATATCAGATGCACGTGAAAAGATAAATATAATTTTTGCAAAACGATAGAAATAATGATAAATTAAAATTACAGATAGATATAGTCACAAATTTTGGAAATTAATGTAAAACTAATGAAAATAATGGAAAATTGGAGAAGATAGTTGCAAAATAATTAAAATATTAGACATTTGAGAAAAATACTTGCCAAATTTAGAAATGAATAAATTGGAAAAAAGAGAATAATTAATAAATTGGAAAAATATTTGAAAATTTGTAAAAATAATTGAAATTTAAGAAAAATACTTGAAAATGTTGGAAACTAATGGGAAAACTGAGAATAAATGAAAATAAAATAATAATGGAAAAATTGAGAAAAGTAATTTTAAAATGAATGAAATAAACAAAAATTGAAAAAAATAATTGAAATTCGAGAAAAATTATTTGAAAAAATTACAGACACACATGAAAAGACGAAAATAATTGCAAAATGATAAAAATAATGATAAATTAAAATTACTGATAAATATTCACAAATTTTGGAAATTAATTTAAGAATATAATGAAAATAATGGAACGTTTGAGAAAATAGTTGCAAAATAACGAAAATAATTAGACAGTTGAGAAAAATACTTGCCAAATTTAGAAATAAATTGAAAAAAAGAGAATAATTAATAATTTGGAAAAATAATTAAAAATTTGTAAAAATAATTGAAATTCAAGAAAAATGTTGGAAATTAATTGGAAAAATAAGAATAATTAAAAATTGAGAAAAGTAATTTTAAAATGATTAAAATAATCAAAAATTGAAGAAATTACAGATACACATGAAAAAACGAATATAAAAACAATAAAAATAATGACAAATTGAAATTACAGATAAATATTCACATATTTTACAAATTAATTTAAAACTAATGAAAATAATGGAAAATTGGAGAAAATAGTTAAAAATAATGAAAATAATTAGACATTTAAGAAAAATACTTGCCAAATTTAGAAATAAATTGAAAAGAAGAGAGTAATTAATAATTTAGAAAAATAATTGAAAATTTGTATAAATAATTGAAAATTTGTAAAAATAATTGAAAATTTTTAAAAATAATTGAAATTTCAGAAAAATACTTGAAAATGTGAAAAATTAATGGGAAAAATGAGAATAACTAAAAATTGAGAAAATTAATTTTAAGATGATTAAAATAATGAAAAATTGAAGAAAATAATTGAAATTTTTCGAAAAATAATTGAGAAAATTACAAACACATATGAAAAGACGAATATAATTGCAAAACGAGAAATTTGATGATAAATTAAAATTACAGGTCAATATTCACAAATTTTGGAAATTACGTAATTTAAAAATATAAATAAAATTGAAAATTGGAGAAAATAGTTGCAAAATAATGAAAATAATTAGACATTTGAGAAAAATACTTGCCAAATTTAGAAATAAATTGAAAAGAAGAGAGTAATTAATAATTTAGAAAAATAATTGAAAATTTGTATAAATAATTGAAAATTTGTAAAAATAATTGAAAATTTTTAAAAATAATTGAAATTTCAGAAAAATACTTGAAAATGTGAAAAATTAATGGGAAAAATGAGAATAACTAAAAATTGAGAAAATTAATTTTAAGATGATTAAAATAATGAAAAATTGAAGAAAATAATTGAAATTTTTCGAAAAATAATTGAGAAAATTACAAACACATATGAAAAGACGAATATAATTGCAAAACGAGAAATTTGATGATAAATTAAAATTACAGGTCAATATTCACAAATTTTGGAAATTACGTAATTTAAAAATATAAATAAAATTGAAAATTGGAGAAAATAGTTGCAAAATAATGAAAATAATTAGACATTTGAGAAAAATACTTGCCAAATTTAGAAATAAATTGAAAAGAAGAGAGTAATTAATAATTTAGAAAAATAATTGAAAATTTGTATAAATAATTGAAAATTTGTAAAAATAATTGAAAATTTTTAAAAATAATTGAAATTTCAGAAAAATACTTGAAAATGTGAAAAATTAATGGGAAAAATGAGAATAACTAAAAATTGAGAAAATTAATTTTAAGATGATTAAAATAATGAAAAATTGAAGAAAATAATTGAAATTTTTCGAAAAATAATTGAGAAAATTACAAACACATATGAAAAGACGAATATAATTGCAAAACGAGAAATTTGATGATAAATTAAAATTACAGGTCAATATTCACAAATTTTGGAAATTACGTAATTTAAAAATATAAATAAAATTGAAAATTGGAGAAAATAGTTGCAAAATAATGAAAATAATTAGACATTTGAGAAAAATACTTGCCAAATTTAGAAATAAATTGAAAAGAAGAGAATAATTAATAATTTAGAAAAATAATTGAAAATTTTTAAAAATAATTGAAATTTCAGAAAAATACTTGAAAATGTTAAAAATTAATGGGAAAAATGAGAATAACTAAAAATTGAGAAAATTAATTTTAAGATGATTAAAATAATGAAAAATTGAAGAAAATAATTGAAATTTTTCGAAAAATAATTGAGAAAATTACAAACCCATATGAAAAGACGAATATAATTGCAAAACGAGAAATTGAATGATAAATTAAAATTACAGGTCAATATTCACAAATTTTGGAAATTACGTAATTTAAAAATATAAATAAAATAATTGAAAATTGGAGAAAATAGTTGCAAAATAATGAAAATAATTAGACATTTGAGAAAAATACTTGCCAAATTTAGAAATAAATTGAAAAGAAGAGAATAATTAATAATTTAGAAAAATAATTGAAAATTTGTAAAAATAGTACTTGAAAATGTTGGAAATTAATTGGAAAAATGAGAATAATTAAAAATTGAGAAAAGTAATTTTAAAATGATTAAAATAATCAAAAATTGAAGAAAATAATTGAAATTCGAGAAAAATAATTGAAAAAATTACAGACACACATGAAAAGACGAATATAATTGCAAAACGATAAAGATAATAATAAATAGAAATTACTGATAAATATTTACAAATTTTGGAAATTAGTTTAAAGATATATTATGAAAATAATTAAAATTTGGAGAAAATAGTTGCAAAATAATGAAAATAGTAAGAAATTGGAGAAAAATACTTGCCAAATTTCGAAATAAATTGAAGAAAAGAGAATACAAAAATAAGAAAAAGATATAATTAATAATTTGACAAAATAATTAGAATTTTTTAAAAATAATTGAAATTTAAGAAAAATACTTGAAAATGTTGGAAATTAATTTAAAAATAATGAAAATAATTGAAAATCTTTGAAATTATTTTTAAAAATAAGAATCATTAAAAATTGTATAAAATGATTGTCAATCGAAGATAATAATCGATAATAATTGGGGAAATTTATTGAAAACTGATAAAAAAACAATTGTAAATTGAAAAAAATAATTTAAATTTAAGATAAATAAGTGAAAATTAAAAAAATAAAAAGAAGAATAATGAAAATAATTAAAAATTGGAGAAAATAATTAATAATTAAAGAATATAACAGTTTTATTTTAAATTGAAGAAAACAATTAAAGTATTACAGAAATAATTGAAATATTTAGAAATTATGAAAAAGAATAAAAATAATTAAAAATCGGAAAAAGTAATTAAAAATTATTAGAAATAATTAAAAATTGAAGAATACAAAAAAAATTTGTGTTAATTAATTGAAAAAAATACAAAATATATTTGAAATAAACTAAATTGTTAAAATTTCAAAAAAAGACATGAAAATTTAATAAAAATTAAAGCAATAAAATTTTGTTTTTAGTATTGAAGAATATTTGATAAAATTAAAGAAATTAATTGAAATTTGCGGAATTTATATTTAAAATTTAAGGAAAGATTAGAAAAATAATTAAAAATTGGAGAAAAATATTGAAAAATTATTAAAGTAGTTGAAAATTGTATAAAGTAATTGAAATCACAATAAAAAAGGTTTATTAAAAATTAAAGAAATCTTTTTAATGATTTTGAGTTTAAATACTTGAAGCGTGTTTAATTGAATTTTTAAGTTTAAATTAATTAAAGTTTGAAAAAATAAGAATTTCTATAAAATTAAAACTTGATAAAGATTTAAATAAGTAAAAAATGTTTGGAAATTTAAAAGAAAAAAAATCTATTAACAAACTTCAGTTGTGGACAGAATGAACGAATGAAACTTGGAAGTTTTAAATAATACTTTCATTTAATTTCCCCGCGCATATACAAATATTTTTTTGTCCCTACATTGGTAGCACTGAATTCTTACCTCCTACTCCTATAAATAGAACGGACGCGGCATTTCTCGTCCATTTTGTTTCTGAACTCGTCGAGAGAACATCTTCTGCACAAATTTTTTCTTTCGATAAATGCTATTATTCGAGAATTATTCAATGAAAAAGTTATTCCGTGAAAATTTAACTCAAAAATGCTCAATGCATTTAACTTTTGCGATATCGAGAAATAAAACTAAAAGGTGAAAATGTTCTGGAATCGTCCACGTGGTAAGTAAATTTCAAATGTGCCTTAATTAAAATCTATAAACATCCTTGTGAAAAAAGAACATTATACAAAAATATTCTCATAAATTAATTGTTAATGCAAAAATCATTGCTACAAGCATTATATTTTTTCAAAAACTTAATTTCTTAAATGATGAAAACTGTTGTCTCGTTCGTATGAATTTGTGATTATAAATTTGGTCTGATTTTCTATCTTATTTCTATTTATTGTTAAGAAATCTTTATTTTTTGTTAAAAGAAATTTTCTTTTTAAAGGTAGTTCACAAGGATGCTGACGCTTTGCGTTAAAAATAACCGATTTAAGGTGATAATTGATTTATTTAAATAGATAATTATTTTACATTTTTTCCAAGTCCATTTTTCTCTTCACGTGATTTCTATTTTATATATTATTGAATTGGTGTTTTTGTTTTTAGTGGTTAAATATTTACTGATTAAATAAATAATTTGAAAAAATAAATTTCGAATCTTAAATTTTACATTAACTTTTGCTTATTTTAAATGATGTTAAAAATATCGCCCCAGTCTGAATTCTATGACTGATTGATTTCTTCTGATTTTCTAGTTTATATAATTCAAGTAGATTTTAGTTTTTTGAACATATTTTACAAATTTGTTTCTTTTTTTAGGATCTCGAAACAAACTGTACGTGAAAATGTTCTACTTGCTGATACATAAAGGTGAGTCCAAAATTTTGGTTTTTTATAATAGTTCCAAATTTATTAAAGTTTACAAAGATCGATTTTTCAAAGCGGTAGATACTTTCAAATTTGCATAATTTCTACCATTAAAATGATGTTAGAGTTACCGCCCCAGTCTGAATTCCGTGACTGATTGGTAGTTTCTGATTTATTATTTTTATAAAAAATGAATTTTGTACATATCTTTAAAATGTGTATTAAACATATTTTATAAATGTATTTTTTATTTGTTTAGGAGATGCAAAAGAGGAATGGATCACATAAAAAAGAATTCATAAAACCCAAAGGTGAGTTCATTTTTAAAAATTTAATTCTGCAATATTTTTATGTAAAAGAAATCTCAAGATAATTCCAAGATTTGAAAAGATTTCCAACTTAAGATTCATTTCAAAAATTGCATTATTTTTTCTTAAATGATGTTAAAAATATCGCCCCAGTCTGAGTTCTGTGACTGATTGAAATTTTCTGATTTAATAATTTAGAAATTTTTAAGAAATTAATTTTTATAAAAGTAAAAATATTTCAAAAGTATAATTATCTGTTTAGAATCAAACAAGCAATGGATTTCTTGTCGAGAAGAAGGAGAGGGTTCCCTACATTTATTTGGTATGTATTATTTTATATTTAAAAATATATTTCAATTAAATGCGAATGATTAGGAAAAAAAATTAAACTTAGTTTATTAAAATGATGAATTTTTTAGTTATCCCTGTCATACATAAACGTGGTGATACTGTAATCTGAAATAATTGAAATAATGAACTACTTTATCGTTATTTATTAATAGAATTTCACTAATGAATATTTTTTGTTTCAGATGTTTTCATTTCGGAAAAAACAAGGAAATAGTCTCAAGTTACTAAATTGGATGTTGAATTTTATTAAAAAATGTATCAACGTGGAAATAAAGTAATGGTTAGTATTTTATTTGTAATTATATTTTAACTGGGTGTCTAGCTATTTGGGTATTTCATTTTAAAAATAAAAAAAAATCTGATTTCAACCTTTCTATTAATTTTATCGTATTTTTTCTATTTCTTAGAAATCTTTATTCTTTGGAACTACTCAGTTTTTTTCTTTATAGTATGTCAAAAGTGTATTTAGTATTTTTTTTACTTTTTTCATAATTTTTCATGTATTTTAGAACTTAACCTTTTAGTTTATTTACATTAAAGTTGTAATTAATTTAATATTAACAATTAATTATTCTTGTACAATTTGTAACTTTAAAAAATTCAAATCACTCCGAATTTAGATTTTTCCAAATTATGCACTGAGAAAAATCTGTTGCGATTATCGCATGAGCAGATGATATGAATATAGCATAGACGCTAACTGTACCAAAATTGCAAGAATCCATCTAAATATTAGGCCGGTCCGCCTAGTTTTCAGGCCAAGTCCGAGCAATAACTATACGTTCTGTTAGAAATATAGCAGCAATAGAATTATGGAAAAAATGCACAAATGATTTCAAGCAATTATCACAACAGATTTTTCTCAGTGTGTATATTAGCTTTATAAAGCCGCTTTTCTCAATATTTCTTTTTAACATCTTAGAAAATTGCATGAAATACATTTTTAAAAAAAACCTGGAAATTTAAAAAAATAATTTGCTAGACACCTTGGATTTTAAGCTAATTATTTTTAAAATTTAATCCCGTTCTATTTTTTATTTTAAATATGATGTTAATTTAATTTGACAAGCATATGTCTGAACATATTTGATGTCACTCTTTATTTCTGAATTTTTATCAAAAAATTATATTTTATAATAATAATTAAAATACAGTATTAATAAATTTTCTTTTTTGTAGGTTAGATGCGCTTTCATTTCCTAAATATCTGGATTTTCTTCACGAATAAGCAAGGTAATTTTTATTATACATAAAATTAAATTTTAAGAGTATTATATCAGGATGATGTTACAAATTATACGCTATTATGATTTTATGATTCGTACTTGCCCTCACTGACTTTTTTTAAAATAAAAATTACTTTTTTGTTAATTTTCCATTACAGTCATTAATAATTTGTTTTATTTTCTTTCAGTTTCAAAGCTGTGGAAATGTAAAATCGTCCTTCAAAATTCTTAAAAACCGTATTGAAGATCCAGTTTCAATGTATTCAACTTCAATGATGGTGAGTTACATTTATTAATTAATTTTCCAAACAAAATCATTTTGTCATTATTTATAATGATGTACTTTTTAATATACGCAATGAATTTCTATGAAATTAACTTAATTCTGATTAGTAATTATAATATGACTGTTTTGCCGAAACTATGAAATTTATTCTCATTCACAATTTTTCTATTTCAGAGTAATGGATCTCGGCGAATTTTGGAAATTTACTAAAATTGAATTAAAGTAAAAATACTGATGTTTGCAATTATTTTAAATTTGTACCTTTGCTGGAGATAAAAAAATTGTTTTAAATAAAAATATTTTAAACATGACACTCAATTTCTTTTAATATTCTATAAATTTATATTTCGATTGGAAAGCGCTTTGCTTTTAAATAACCCTTTTTTTTAAATTCTATAAAGCTAGTTTTTTAAAAAAAAAAAGTTTAGGTTTTAAGAAAATCTGTTTGCATATTCCATTAATCTATATCTTGAGTGACTTTCATTTCTGCAATGACCGTGAGAAAATAATAATAGAACTAAAAGTCCTTTTATCAACTCATTGTGTAGCATAAAATGTAATATTTACATATATAGCATTCATTTCAAAATTTTACACACTCTTTTTAAATATATAAAAAAAATTTAGCATATTTTGAATTAATATCTGTAATATTAAATTTCAACTATCTTGTATGTGGATATAAAATTATTAGACCAGGCTATCTTAAATTTCACGTAGGTATGCATGAAATTTAAACCACGTGGTATAATTCACTATATTCATTTAAAAAAAAATTATATATCTTAAGACATTTTTTATCATTAACCGCAATTTTCCAATTCTCAATATTTCTTAAATATATGAACAATTGGATAATTACAGTCAAGTATCAACATATTAATTTTTTGTACTGTAAAATGGTAAGAATCTTGTGCTTTTAAGAAAGACATTAAAACAGTTTATGGAAAAATTGAATAAATTTTATGCGACTTTTCAACGAATTTAAATTAAGTGGTGCTAACTATTATCTTTGCTAGATATTTCGTCACGGTACATTTCTTATAAATATATACTACAGACAATATCAATGATCTAGTAGGAAACAGTTTACTTTTACTTTGTTTGAACTGCAATAATTTCGTTTCACACGAAATAATCATTACCAACGTTTGCCAAGAATATTAATGATGTCATTTATACATAATCATTAAACGAAAATTGTTATACGTTTATATATCGAAAATTTGCACATTTTTTTATTTTCAATCTAATCTACTTTTCTATAAATTTTGTTTTTAATTTAATTAGATAAAAAACATGTTCATTGATTAAAGTTAGAATCCACTCAAACATTAATTCATCCAAATTTAATTTTAATAAACTTTCAGTCTGTTCAAATTTTAATAAATCTTAAATTCATCAAAAACTACTCGAGAAGAGGTTATGTTTGAAGTCATTTTTCTTTTTGTAATAAAAAAAAACTAACTTATAATCTAATTTAATATTTGGACAAAGTGTGTCACTTTTAGTTTAAAATAAAATAAAGTATTAAAAATAAACGTTATTTGACATTAAGAAATAAATTTAGTTTCTCTAAAATGTTCCTGAATGTCAACAATTTTTATCCAATTATGAGTTTTCGTGGTTTATTTTGTTTTAAATTAAATTTGACACATTTTGTCTATTAAGATAGATTAAAAGTTAATTTTTCTATTTCAAAATCCGAAATATTTTTACTTTTACCATTTTTTTTATATTATCCTAGATATTATTTTAATTTACCCAAAACTCATTTTATCTACATGAAACTAATTTGAATCAATTCCTACTAGAAAATAAACCAGAGTTTGGCTCATAATTCTGAACATGGTGAACTTTAAAAAAAAACAAAGAGTATTTAAAATTCCTGAAAAGTGCTTTTTTTTGCAAATAATAGTCAAAAAACTAAACAATGACGATTTTCATGTATATAAACAAAAGTTTAGTACACGCCTATTTCGAATGTATAGATAATAGACAATCCCTTTCGTCTGAAAGGATCAAACTCTCTGGACCAGCAAGACTATAAGAACTTCTAAGAACGTAGAAACTTGTATCAGTTCTTAGTTTCTACCCAGAGCAAGGACAGCTCTAAATTTCAAGCGAAAGTCAGGTGTGTTTTAATTTGTAAGTATAAAGAAAAAAAAGGGAAAAAAATTAGTAAATTATCAAAAGAATGTAAAAAATGTTTCTTCCGCGATTTGAACGACCGCAAGTTTCCTCAAGTTCAAAGACAACCGCGATTTTCTCCAGAGTCTTATTCTGAGTCAAGAGAAAATTTATTTATTTTTTTTTAAGTGACAAAAGTGATTTTTAATTTTTAAAAAGATTCAAGGTGTTGAAAAAAGGGTCAATTTATAAAAAATATGTAAGTTTTCTTTCTAGATTTCAATAATTTTTGTTTTCAATTTTTTGCAAATATTTTTATAAATTGAAAAATTAATGATTTTAGTAATTTTTCTTTTAATTTGAAAATGTTTGAATTTAAATAAATTATAAAAATTATATTAATAATAAAAAATAAAGTAATTTTAATTAATATTTTATAAAAATTTGGGGAAGGCTTGAGGGTCGAATAACCGATTTGGATGGGGGTGTTTATTTTTTGAATACAGTTTGTCAAATATGAATGATTTTGAAGCTAGGAAGTCAAATCCAACTTTTAATGTTTTTCTATAGATATGGTTTTTTAGAAAATTTGACGTTTTACAATTTTTTACTATATTTTTATGTAATAATTTTCATTAGAACTCTAATTCTGAATTAGTTAACAATAACAAATTTTAAAACAAAAAATCATCCACTAATTCAAGGAGTTATATTTCTGCTGATAATTTAGTAAAAAATAACTAATTATTAGTTCAATTCATTTTTAGGCAAAATAGATAATAGTAAAATTCTGTTCAATTAGTCAAATTTGGACTTTTTTTTTACTAATAATTAGTCATTTGTTACTAGTAATTAGTTATTTTCACTAATTTCTGATATAAAAAATCAGTTGATGTTTTTTTTTTAGATATAGACAAAATTTCTGCTTTATAAATATTTTTTTTTTATAAAATGTAGATTTCTTATTGGTTTTGATTTTTTGACTATTTTTTAGTTCTTTTATTCACTAAAAATAAGCAGTTATTTTTAACTAATTCAGATTTAGAGAGTGAGTTAGTATTCCTTAAAATATTATTATTTTTATTATTCACTAAAAATAATCAGTTATTCTTAACTAATTCCGATTTAAAGAGTGAGTTAGTATTCCTTAAAATATATTTTTTTTATTATTTTTTTTTAATATTATCATATTATTTATTACTTTTATTTTATACTACAAAATATTACTAATTAATGTTGATTATTTTTAAAAACATTTTATTAAAGCAATATACAAATTGTCAAATTTAAAAAACTATTTCTCAAAATATCAGGGTCGATTTTTTAAATTCCTATGTTGGTAAACTATTTTTTTTTTTAAATTAATTTTTATAATTAATGAGCAGGTTAAACAGCCCTTACAAACTCATTATAATTTTCAACAAAATAAAAAATTCTAAAATGGTCAAATAGCTTTTCTTTTAATTTTTGGGTTTTAGATTAAAAAAAAAAAAACATAAAAATTATGTAAAAAAAAATTGGCACCTCTGAAAAATGTTTTAGTCTCTCTCCTTAAATATTCCACCTCTACGATTTTTACTAATCGTAATAAATAAATTCTATTTAGAATTTGTATCATACAAAGCAAGATTTAAAATAATTACCAAATTTTTTAGTCACGAAATTAAAAATCAGGAATTTTTGAAAATGGAAATTTGCCGCGACCCTGAAATTCTAAAATTTGCAAAAATTAAGATATTTTATTTTTTAATTAAAACTATTCAGGATTTGAATAATTTTTTTTTAATTAATGATCTTTCTCTAATATCTGAGAATCAAATTTCTAGAAAGATAGAAACTTGTTACCAAGTTTTTCTAGAATCTTTGCATATTTAAAATTCTAGAAATGAAAATTAACGTTAATCATATACCCTGTTTAATAATTTTTTTTTTCATATCTTATGTCACAACAGACAGCTCTTTTTTTTTTTCTTTCTTTCTAAACTGCAATTTTCATCAGCACCACTCATATCAAGTTTAAGCATATAGATTGAAATCTAATAGTTCTTGAAATAGACCTTCGTCTATGAGAACTGCTTTGCGCCTTGTCGATTTTGTATTTGTGTAGATGTAGATTATTTCTTATAAGTAACCTATGGTAATTGTAAGCCGCTCGCTACCACTTAAGGCCGCAGGGATTTGAAAGGGCGGTGCCTGAAAAAGTTTATCGTAAATGCTCACTTTCCACCACAGAATAGACAAGTATTCTATTCAACGATATTATAGACAAATGCGTGCACTTTGTCCAGTTCATTTGATAAATTTAATTCACTGATATATACAACTCTATAATATAGTTTGAGCCAGAGTGATTTTTGAATTTCAACCATTGCAAATCCTTGCGAAATATTGCCCTGGAAGTAAATAGTCACGTTCAATAAAATTCTCTGGCTTTTAACATTTTTATCGTGAAGCATGTGACCAATCCTTTAAACACTAAATTTAAAAACGGAACTGCACGAACTCTCCTCATTGTTGAAAGTCAAGTTGCAAACACAGCGATAAATCATTTCTTTTATCTGATATTCGCGAAAATAATGAATAAACGAATATGGCACAAAATAATTGATTGAATTTACCAAATATATTTCATTTTAAAAAAGGCAATTTTTTTTTCAATTTTAATCCTGATGCAGGGGCGTCGAATTGTAAATTTTTGACATTTGTATACACTTAAAGTTGGGGGGGGGGGGGGGAGAGGGGAATAAAACAAAAATAAATTAAAGAATTTTTTAATTAGCGTAATTATTTTCACGTGGAAGCTAACAATTTTATTTGATTTTAAATAGTAAATTCATTTGTTATTATTTATATCAAGATTAAGCAACGGGCGATTAGTTTCTAGAAATTGTTTTATCAACATTTATAAATATTCTAAATACTGTATTTAAAGATAAATAAAACAAGATTTGTTTGTATAGGAATTGAAAAAAATTTTAAAAAAAATAATTTAAATTTGAGAAAAAATGCATAACATTGTTAGAAATTGTTTGGATAAAAATGAGAGTAATTAAAATTAAGTATGTGAAATAATTAGAAAATGATAAAAATAATAAGAAATTGAAGATTATTGCAATTTCAGAAAAAGAATTGAAAAAAATACAAGAATATATGTAAAGCAAAAAAAAAAAATACCTAATTACAAAGTAATTTCAAGACTTTTAAGAAAAATAAATAAAACATTCTAGAAAAAATCGAAAAGTATCTAATTAAAAAGTGGAGAAATATAATTGCAAAAAAATAAAAGAAAATGGACATTGACAAAAATAATTGAATGAGTTAAATAATTGAAAATGTAAAAAATGAAAAGAAAAATAATTAAAAATCGGAGAAAATGATTGCACAATCATAAAAATAATTAATAACTAAAGAAAATAACAATTTTATTTTAAATTGAAGAAAAAAATTAAAGAAATAATTGAAAATTCTAAAAATTATGATAATGAATAAAAATAATTTGAAAATTGATAAAAATAATTGAAAATTGAGATAAATAATTGAAAATTTAGGGATTTAATTGAGGAATAGTAAAAATAATTAGAAATTTAAGAAATTTCCAACAAACAGTTCAAATTTTTTTGTTCAATATATTTACTATAAAATATTCTGATTGTATTTAAGGGCAACTTGTACCCGTTTATTGAAATAAATTGAAATTAAAATTGATTGCAAAATGATGACAATAATAATTGAAAATAGAAGAAAATTATTAAAATTGGATAAAAATATTTTAAAATCTAGAAAATTAATTGAAGAATAATGAAAGTAATAAAAATAATTAAAAATTGAAAAAAATAATTTTAATTTGTAAAAAATAATTTTAAAAATAACAACGTATATTTGTAATAAGGAAAATAATTGCAGAATGATAAAAATAATATGAATCGAAAAAATAACTGGAATTTGAGAGATAAAATAAAAAAAAATAGAAAATTAATTGAAAAATAATTAAAAATAACAAAAAGTAACGGAAAAATGATAGAAATAATTGAAAATTGAAGAAAATAATTAAAAAATAACAAGAGGTAATTGAAGTTTGTTTTGTAAGAATATAAATAATCCTGATAATAATTTAAATATTGAAAAACACAATTAAAAAATAAGATAATCACTTGAAAATGTAGGAATGTAATTAAGAAATAGTAAAAATAATTAAAAACTGAAGAAATTATTTGCAAAATATTAACAATATGAAATGAAAATTGAAGAAATTTATTAAAATTTGAGAAAAATTCGTTTTAATCTAAGAAATTAGTTGAAGAATAATGATAATAATAAAGAAGTCGAAAAAATATTTGCAAAGTAATAAAAATAATTACACATTGAAGAAAATAATGTTAATTTGTGAAAAATAGTTGAAAAAACTACAACATATATTGTATTAAAAGAAAATAATTGCAGAATGATAAAAATAAGAATAATTTAAAAAATAATTTTTAATAATTATTAATTATTTTTAATAAAAAATAATAATTTAAAAAAAAATAGTAAATTAATTAAAAAATAATAATTCAAAAATGATAAAAATAATTGAAAATTAAAGAAAATAATGAAAATTTGTAAAAAATAATTTTAAAAATTACATAATATATTTGAGATAAACGAGACTATTCGAAAAATGATAAAAATAATTGTAAATAAGAGATAAATAAAAGAAGATTGATTTGTATAGGACAAAATTATTAAAATTTTGAAATTGAAAAAAAAAATTTTAAATTATAGATTTCTGACAAAAAAATACTTTACATTTTTAGAAATTCATTGGATAAAAATGATAATAATTAAAATTGCGTGAATTAATTCCAAAAAGAGAACAATAATAATTGAAAATTGGAGAAAATTATTAAAATTTGAGAAAAATATTTTGAAATCTAGAAACTTAATTGAAGAATAATAAAAATAATAAAAAAGTTTAGAAAAGATTTGCAAAGTAATAAATATAATTAAAAATTGAAAAAAATAATTTTAATCTGTAAAAAATAATTGATAAAATTACAACATATATTTGTAATTAAAGAAAATAATTGCAGAATGATAAAAATAATAGTAAATTGAAAAAATAACTAAATTTGAGAGATATACAAAAAAAAATTAGAAAATTAATTAAAAAATAATTGGAAATGACAAAAAGTAATGGAAAAATGATAGAAATAATTGAAAATTGAAGAAGATAATTGAAAAATAATAAAAGTTAAATAAAACTTGTGTAGTAAAAATTTAAATATTCCTGACAATAATTTAAAGATTAAAAACATAATTGAAAAATTAGATAAATACTTGAAAATATAGGAATTTCTTTGAGGAAAAGTAAAATTAATTTAAAATTGAAAAAATTTATTACAAAATGATAACAATAAGAATTGAAAGTTGAAGAAAATTATTTAAATTTGTAAAAAATTCTTTTAAATCTAAGAAATTAATTAAAAATAATGATAATAATAAAAAAGTCGAGAAAGTATTTGCAAATTAATAAAGATAATTAAGAATTAATAAAAATAATTGAAAAATAACAAAAGTTAAATAAAACTTGTGTAGTAAAAATTTTAATATTCCTAATAATAATTTAAAGGTTGAAAAACATAATTGAAAAATGAGGTAAATACTTGAAAATGTAGGAATTTAATTGAGGATTAGTAAAAATAATTTAAAATTGAAAAAATTGAGTGCAAAATGATAACAATAAGAATTGAAAATTGAAGGAATTTATTAAAATGTGTGAAAAATTCTTTTAAATCTAGGAAATTAATTAAAGAATAATGAAAATAATAAAGAAGTCGAGAAAATAATTGCAAAGTGATAAAAATAATTAAAAATTGAAGAAAATAATTTTAATTTGTAAAAAATAATTGATAGAATTACAACATGTATTTGTAATAAAATAAAATAATTGCAGAATAATGAAAATAATTGTAAATTAAAAAACTAACTGGAATTTGAGAGAAATAATAAAAAAATTAATTAAAAAATAATTGAAAATGAAAATAGTAATGGAAAAATGATAGAATGATAGAAATAATTGAAAATTGAAGAAAATAATTGAAAAATATCAGAAGTAAATTGAAACTTGTGTAGTAAAAATTTTAATATTCCTAATAATAATTTAAAGATTGAAAAACATAATTGAAAAATGAGGTAAATACTTGAAAATGTAGGAATATAATTGAGGAATAGTAAAATTAATTTATAATTGAAGAAATTAATTGCAATATAATAACAATAAGAATTGAAAACTGAAGAAATTTATTAAAATTTGAGAAAAATTCTTTTAAATCTAAGAAATTAATTGATGAATAATGATAATAATAAGAAATTCGAGAAAATATTTGCAAAGTAATAAAAATAATAATAAATTGAAGAAAATAATTTTAATTTGTGAAAAATAATTGATAAAATTACAACATATATTTGTAATAAAAGAAAATAATTGCAGAATAATAAAAATAATTGTAAATTGAAGAAATAACTGGAATTTGAGAGAATTAATAACAAAATTAGAAAATAATTGAAAATGACAAAAAGTATTGGAAAAATGATAGAAATAATTAAA
Organism: Ganaspis brasiliensis; assembly: GCA_037103525.1. Lineage (NCBI taxonomy): Eukaryota > Metazoa > Arthropoda > Insecta > Hymenoptera > Figitidae > Ganaspis > Ganaspis brasiliensis. The sequence goes on along the minus strand of JAZKLR010000105.1, from coordinate 1,015,775 downwards.
ATTTGAAGAAAATAATTGAAAAAATTACAGAATATACTTGAGCTAAACGAGGCTACTTGAAAAATGATAAAAATAATTGGAAATTAAAGATAATTACTGAAATGTAACAAACAAAATTTATTTATTTATTTATTTATTGTGAAAATTGCAGAATTTATTTAATATAAAAGAAATTAATCGAAAATCGAAGAACATCATTTATATACTTAAGAAGTACAACTAGAATTTAAAAACTTTACTAAAAACTAAACTAAATAAAACTTTAATAATTTTTTTTTTTAAATAAAAATTGATGAAACATGAAACAGGTTTTTTAATATTGACAAATATTTGGAAAATGATTATGAATGACCATGAAAATAGTGAAACTGATAATTAAATTAACAAATTGGATGAGTTATGTCCTTTTATTATTTGACATTACAAATTGATATTAATAATTCGATATTGAAGAAAGTAATTGTAATTAGAATAAAAAAAATTGCAGTTTAAAAACAAAAATCATATTTTGTAAAAATAATTGAAAAATGATGAAGGAAATTATTGAACATTAATTAATAATTAATTAAACTAATTTGACATTCAAGGAAATAATTAAAACTGAAAAAGTTTTATTTGAAAAAATTAAAGAAAATAATTAAAACTTGCGAAAATTGAATTTAAAATTTAGGGGAAAAATTGGAAAATAATGAAAATAATTTATAATTTATTTACTAAATAAATAAATTAGAAATTTAAGAGAACTTTTGAAAAATAATAAAAATAGTTGAAAATTGGAGCAAATAATTGAAACCATAAGTATTGTTAAGAATTGAAGATATTTTTAAACAATTTCAAATTTACTATTCTCAAAACGTGAATTAATAAAATTTGTAATCAATGAAATTTCAAATTATTTGAACTTCGTAGAAATTAAAATTATAATAAGCCATAAGCTTGACAAAATGTAAGTGGTAAATAATTTAAAATTTAAAGGAAAAAAACATCTAGTAACAAATTTAGATGAAGACAGAATTGAAATTATTAATATTATATTAATTATTTTGTCATTAAATCATTAATAAATGATTTAATTAAATTTAAACTAAGTGAATGAATGAAAGAAACATGTAAATTCGAATATATAATCGTAAATTCATTTATCCACATTCTTATTAAGAAATTTATTTTTTGTCTTTAATTTTGCCTTCTGGAATTCGACACGGCGCCACTGATTTGATGCTTATATCAAAATTATTTGAATTTAAATTATTTATATTAATAAAACTTCTAAAAATGTTGGAACTGAGAATAAAGAAGATTCGATTATTTATTTCAATTAGTATATTCGCTTGATTAGTTTAATTACCATACTTACACAACTTTAGCGAAATAAATATTGTAACTAATTTAAGTTATACAATTTGTTACGTTTTAAGATCGTCTCTGATATCACCTGATAATTACTTGATTGTAAATAAATTAGAAAGTGCTGGTTTTTCTTGAAAAATGTTTTCTGCAGAGTCTCAGGAAATTCAGTGGGGAAAAATTAAAAAGTCGTCAATCGATGACGGTAGCAGAAAAATGTCTTATATTGAAGGATAGACTACTTTGATTCTCTTTTTCTTCCAAAATCAATCTAAAGTTCAGTTAGTTCCGTTTAGTAATCAACCGAGCAGAGCTCTTGGTTTTAGAGAAATTGGCACGAGAATCGAAGAAAAAGCCGTTCATAAAAAGATATTGTATAATCTTCTGGCATAAGTGGTAGTCTAAGCAGAATACTTTTCTTTATACAGAACGTAATTTTGAAACATATACTTTCGTTTACCCCTTTGTATAATGGAAACTGCTCAATTCATAATTTATTGTCAATTTCTTTTTCTTTCAATACCATAATTGAACTGAGTTCATGACGTAAACGATATGCGTGAATGATTTTGCGAAATGAATTTAAATAAATATGAATGACAAGAGTTATTTATTCGATCAGGATGTTGATTAATTTATAGGTTATAATTTTATAAAGAGAAAATTTAAAGAAAATTTAAAAAAAAATAGATACTGATTTTTATGAAAATTCGAGTATTTTTAACAAATTGGATCCGTTATTTTTAATTTTGAAACTGATTTTAAATATAAAAAATTACTAAGTAAAAAAAATATATAACGCACTTCCAATCATGATTATTGTGATAAGTTGATAAAATTCTAAAAATAATCAGATCTGGAAAATCTGATTTTGTTAAAATTCTATTTTTGTATAAAATACAATGATCAGTATCTAAACAAAATGTCGACAAAATCACTTATTCTCAGTGTAATTAAAAAAAATAATTGTAAATTGAAAAATAAATGATTGAAAATTTGAAAAAATAATTAAAATTTGAGAAAATAATTAAAAAAAATTACATAATATTATTTTAAATAAAGGAAAGTTAAAGAATATTTCAGAAAAATACTTTAAACTTACAGAAGTTACTTGAAAAAAAAAATAATAATTAAAACTTTGAGAAAATAAATGAAAAAATATAAAAGTAATTTAAAATTGAAGAGAACAATTTTTAATTAAAAATATATATAATTAGAAAATTTTTGAATTTTTGATTTTTTTTTTTTTTGTCAGATGTATAGTTTCAAATTTTAAAAATTATAAAACAAATAAAAAAAATTGAAAACTGAAAGATATAAATTTTGGAAAATAATTGAAAAATGATGAAAACAATGATAAGTTGTAAAAAAAATAAATGACATTTGAGAGAAATATTTGAAAAAATTACGGAATTTTTTTTACATTAAAAAAATCATTGAAATTTGAGAAAAACATATGAAGATCTTCAAAATTAATTGAACAAAATGAGATTAATTAAAAATTGGATTAAAGAATTGAAGAGAACTAAAAATTATTGTTTATGATAATTAAAAAAGAAAAATTTGGAGTTCAAGAAAACAACCAAAAATAATTTTAAAAAATAGAAAATAATTGAAATATAGAAAAATACTTATAAATTTTAGAAAATATTTTTAGTAGGTGAGAATAATAATTAACAATCGAGAAAAATAATAAAAAAATGATACAAATTATTGAAAATTGAAAAAAATAATTGAAATATGATAAAAATAATTTAAATATGAAAAATTGATAACAGTAAACAAAATTTGAAGGAAATAATTGAAAAAATCATAAAATATATGTTTAAAGAAAGAAAATAATTACAGAGTTACTTAAAAAATTTTAATTAAAGAGAATTATTAAAAAATTGCAAAAATAATCGAAAATTGATGAAGATAATTAAATTTTTAGAAAAATACTTCACAATCTTAGAAAATAATGAATTTTAGGAAATGATAATAATAATTAACAATCGAGGAAAATAATTGAAAAATGATACAAATTAATTCAAAAATGAAAAAAATAATTGAAATGTGCTGGAAATAATTTAAGACTGAGGAAAAAAATTGAAATATGATGAAAGTAATTTGAATATAAAAAACTGAAAACAGTAAATAAAATTTGAGGGAAATAAATGAAAAAATCATAGAATCTTAGAAAATAGTAAAGCTTAAAAAATGATAATAATAATTAACAATCGAGGAAAATAATTGAAAAATGATACAAATTATTCAAAATTGAAAGAAATAATTGAAATATGAAAAAAAAAAATTTAAATATGAAAAATTGAAAATAGTAAATAAAATTTGAGGGAAATAATTGAAAAAATCATGTAATATATGTTTAAAAAATGAAAATAATTACAGAGTAATTTAAAAATTTTTTAATTAAAGAGAATTATTAAAAAATCGCAAAAATAATCAAAAATTGATCAAAATAATAAAAATTTAAGAAAAATACTTAAAAATTTTAAAAATGATAATAACAATTAACAAACGAGGAAAATAATTCAAAATTGAAAAAGTAATTAAAATTTTCTAAAAATAAGTTAAGAGTCAGAAAAAAATTGAAATATGATGAAAGTAATTTGAATATAAAAAATTTAAAACAGTAAATAAAATTTGAGGGACATCATTGAAAATATCATAGAATCTTAGAAAATAATAAAGCTTAGAAAATGATAATAATAATTAACAATCGAGGAAAATAATTGAAAAATGATACAAATTATTCAAAATTGAAAGAAATAATTGAAATATGATAAAAATAATTTAAATCTGAAAAATTGAAAATAGTAAATAAAATTTGAGGGAAATAATTCAAAAAAATCATATAATATATGTTTAAAAAATGAAAATAATTACAGAGTTACTTAAAAAAATTTAAGCAAAGAAAATTATTAAAAGATCGCAGAAATAATCAAAAATTGATCAAAATAATGGAAATTCCAGATAAATAATTGACATTTTTAAAAAGAATAGAAAAATTGCAAAATTTATTGTTAAGGAAAAACAAATAATTGAAAAATTGTTTTAAATATGGAAAATTGAAATGACAATAATCTAAATTTTTGACAATAACTGCAAAGTTAGGAAATTAATTGAAGAATAATTAAAATATTAAAAGATGGTGAAAATCATTGCAAAATATTAAAAAGAAATGAAAATTGAACAAAATAATTATTTGAAATATTTGAAAGTTGATGATATTAATTCAGAAATTATGAAAATGATTAAAAATTGAAGATATAATAATTGCATAATGACAAAAATAATGGTAAATTAAAAAAATTAATTTAAATTTACGATGAATAATACAAAATTGAGAAATAAATAATTATATTCGTTTAATGTCAAAGGAAAAATAATTAAAATCGAAAAAGTGAATTTAAAGACTAAACAATATAATTAAAATTTGAGGAAGGTAAATTTAAGATTTTGGAAAATAATTTACAAATATTTAAAAGAATTAAAAAATGATAAAAATAGTTCAAAATTCAAATTTGGTACATTTGAAACGTAGACTAATTGACCCTTTAATCAATGCAAGTTCACATTAACTGAAATTTGAAGAAAGTAAAATTGCTATAATTTTAAAATTCAAGAATTTTTAAAAAGGTGAAATATGATTTAAAGTTTTAAAAGATAAAAACATCTATTTAAAAAATCTTATATAATTGGGGCCCTATTTTCCTGTTTGCCCCAGGGCGCTTGCCCTCCCAGTTACGCCACTGCTTATTCTTTCAAGTTTTATTCGAGGCGCATGAATATTCCCTAAAACCCATTTAGCCTAAAACCATATAACCTAAATCCCATTTAACCTAAAATGCATTCAACCTACAATGCATTTATCCTAAAACCCATTTAGCCTGAATTCCATTTAACCTAAAATGCATTCAGCCTAAAACCTATTTAACCTAAATCTCATTCAGCCTATATCTCATTAATTATAAATTCCATTCAACCTAAAATCCATTCAGTCTGAATCACATTTAATCTAAAATCCATTCAGCCTACATCTCATTTGACCTAAATTCCATTTAACCTGAATCCCATTTAAACTAAAATGCATTCAGCCTAGACCCCATTTAACCTAAAATTTAATTAGCCTAAATCCCATTTAACCTAAAATGCGTTTAGCTTAAATTTTATTTATCCTAAACCCCATTCAACCTAAATCTCATTTAACTTAAATCCCTTAAAATGCATTCAGTTTAAGTATCATGTAACCTAAAATTCATTCAGTCTAAATCTCATTTAACCAATATTCTATTTAACCTAAATTCCATTTAACCTAACATGCAATCAGACTAAATTTTATTTAACATAAAATGCAAATATACACTAAAACCATTTGTCCTAAATCCCATTTAATCTAAAATTTACATTATAAATTAGGTTCAATGAAATTTAGGAAAAATGATTTTACACTATATGCACTTTAGGTTAAACGGGATTTAGGCTGAATGGATTTTAGGTTAAATGGGATTTAGGATAAATAAAATTTAGGCTAAACGCATTTTAGGTTAAATGGGATTTGGGCTGATTGAATTTTAAGTTGAATGGAATTTATGTTAAATAGAATTTTCGTTTAAATAAGATTGAAACTGAATGAATTTTAGTTTAAATGGGACTCAGACTGAATACATTTTAGGTTGAATGGGTTTTAGGCTGAATACATTTTAGGTTAAATGGGATTTAGGTTAAATGAGATTTATGTAAAATGTGATTTAGACTGAATGCATTTTAGCTTAAATGGGATTTAGGTTAAATGGTTTTTAGGTTGAATGTATTTTAGGTTAAATGAGATTTAGGCTGAATGCATTTTAGGTTAAATGTGTTTTAGACTGTATTCATTATATGGGATTTAAGTTGAATGCATTTTAGGTTAAATAGAATTAATATTAAATGAGATTTAAGCTAAATGTGTTTTAGACTTGATGCATTTTAGGTTAAATGGGATTTAGGCTGAATGCAGTTTAGATTAAATGTGTTTTAGGCTGATTGCATTTTAGGTTAATTGGGATTTAGGCTAAATGGGTTTTAGGTAATATTTATACGCCTTTTTTATTCTTCCCAGAATTTTATCAACATTTTACAAAATCGTCAAAATAAACATATAATCGTAAATAAACAAATGATCCTCTTTCATGAAATTATTATTTTTATCAATATTTTCCAGATAAATTAGAAATAAACGACAGAATGAAGATCATCTTGATTTTCGCCAGTGTGAGCTTGGTTCTGGGTAGCCCGGCAAAAGAACGTCACATTCTGGACAGAAAGCAAATAGATCAGCTTGTGGATAGCTTAGATTTTGAATATATTAGACAGGATCCTGGATATTCAGCGGAATATGCGGAAGCTCCTGCTCCAGTAGCAACTCAACCAAAACCAAAAACGGGTTACAGTGCTGGAGGAGGATTGGTGAGCATTGCCCAAGGTGCAGCTAATGCTGCACACAACTCGGTTATAAATCAACCATCCGCTGCTGGTCAAGCAGCCTATGTTGCCAAAAATACTTTGGCTCAAGCAGCAGCTCAGTCTGCTGCAACCGCGGCTGCTGCTTTGGCAGGAAAGCAAATTATTCTCATGGGTCTCGAACAACAGTCCTATGATGCTCATCAAGCTGTCAATTCTGAAAAAACACAATTGCAACAGGCACAGCGTGCTGCCACTGCTTCACAAAATGCTGCTCAGCAAGCCATGCATCAGGTAAGAGAGTCGGGTAAAATGCCTAATTGGGTAAATTGGCAATGGTTAATAACTTGGCCAAAAATAAATATTAATCATAATTGTTTTTAATTATGAAGTATATTAAGGTGAAGATGATTTCTGTAAAGTTTCATGTTTATCAGTTTATTATTAAATAATTTATTAAAGAATTGTGAAAATGATGCTTTCCAACGATAATTTTTTCATTTTTAAAGATTAGAAAACATGCACTTCTATCTCACATACGTACATAATTTTTTTTTAAAATTAATCCTTGAATATTTAGCTATCTAATCACTTTGACTTAATTTATAAAAATGAGTTCTAAAATGAAAATAATTAGTTTAATTACATCGTGTGTTTTTGGGTAAATTGCCTTGGTTAAATTGCCTATATGCTGTAAAACTTCTAAACAAGATACGTATGATACGGAAAATCTCTCGGGTTACACGTAGTATATTTTGATGTAGAAACTAAATATCAAGTTGTTACTGCTTCTGTATAAAAAATCAGTGTTTTAAACAAATTAATTATATTAATTATTGCATTTATATTAATAATAATTATAATAATTATGCATTGAAGAATCATTTTTAATATATTTTTAAAACATGATTTTAAATAAGCGCGGGATGAATCAAAAGAAGTGCGCATGCGCAGAAAAAATACATAAGATTACGAGAGATACGTGTTGTCACGTGACTATAAAGAATCATGGCGGATTAACTTGTCACATTTGGCATTGAATGCCAAAATTTTCGTTTTCTTCCTAAAACTCACGCAGTTTTCAATCGAGCAGGTATTTTTGTAATTTATTATAGTGTTTAATTTACTTTTGTATGATTTTTTATAATTGTAGAAGCTTTATTTATTTGTTATAGACTTTATTTCCATTTTTTGTCGGTCTGCTTTGGATTAAAATTTTAGTTTTATGACAAAAAGATTATATTTTTGTATTCACAGCTAGTTCTTTTTTTAATATAAACAAGATAATTGATTATAGAAAATATATAAAAAAAAATTGTTTACTTTTATTCATATTTTTCCATATTTTTGTGCACAGGCGATTTGCCCAGTCGTGTGTCAAAATGGCGAATTTTGACATCAATATTTAAATAATTCTTTTTTCTATTTTTTCTGAAATAAGCACTTAAAATGACTATCTTATTATATTCTTAAAGGATGTTTTCTAAATATTTGATGGTTTATATTTTTCAAAACTATAATTAAATACTTTTTTTTTGCTCTAAACTTTACTATAGGCATTTTGGCCGACTCTCCCCTAATCTTATAAAAAGAGGAAAATTCCTCTTCTAATATCTTCTCACTTTATCCTCTCAAAACAAGAGTATTCCATTTCATTGTAGAATATGTTTGTTCTTTGTTTTAATGGAAGTATAGCAAAAGGAATAGTCCTTAAAAATTTTCCTCTTCAGTTAAGATTTTTCGTATCAAATTAAAAGTATTTTAGGAGAGGAAGAGGAAAAAAAACGCAACGATATTGCTTTTCAATTGTTTTTGTATGACATTGTGTCTAATTCGCAACTATATTCAAACCCGTCAAATTTTTTACTTTTGGTGTTGATGATAAATAAAACATGGAACATACACTAAGGAATATTAACTAAAATCTTTTTAAACGATAGTCAAAATATATTATAACATGTTTCCAGGGTGTCTACTAGGGTGGTCCTTAAAATGAGAATTTTCGAATTTTAAAGTACTCACCCCCACATTTTGTTACTAATCGAAAAAGAAGAGATACGTATTTTTTTATTTTTTTTTATTCTAATATTTGATGGTGCCTCATCGACCCTGAAATTTCCCATGTATTTTGCATGGAGAAAAAACAATTTTTCGTAGATTTGCAATAAAATCATGAAATATCAACATTTTTTTACCGGATTACTCTGTTTCTCTTAAAAAATGTTCAAACAATGACATTCAATAATTTATTTATGAATTTTTTATTATTAACTATTTTTTACAGGGCCGTAAAAATATCCCATAAATTGCAAAATTATGGAAAAATCGTTAAAAAATATTTCTTATCACATTTTACAATATTTTCCACTAAAATTCTGTTTAATTACATGAAAATTAACAACTAACAATTGTTGCATGTGTTTTTTAATTTGTTTAAACAAATTAATATTGTTTATTTGCAACTTTTCATCTAATAGAGCTAGAGAGCTGTAACTTTTTCCTAATTTTGCAACTATCTTAGCCTAGTGAAGCGCAATATTACTAAAAAACTAAAATATACAATTACAAAAATTGTTTAAACAAATTCATATCGTTTATTTGCAACTTTTCATCTAATAGAGCTAGAGAGCTGTAATTTTTTCCTAATTTTGCAACTATCCAAGCCTAGTGAAGCCCAATATTAGTAAGAAACAAAAATATACCATTATAAACAATTTTTAAACAAACTAATATTGTTGATTTGCAACTTTTTATCTAATAGGGCTAGAAAGCTGTAACTTTCTTTATATTTGCAAGCTTTTATTTTTGGAAAGGTAAGAATGAATGTAAAACACAATAATTGTGCAGAAATTCTGCAGTTTACTTTTTAAACAAAACGCGACAAATTTCTTTACCATTACAGCATTGTTTCTGTTAACATTTTTTTATTTCAGTCTGAGAGTCTGGGAACTGTTTACTATATTCCGTAACAACTTATAGAAAGTGCTGTTATTGATCCTCATCTCTTACTATTAGATCATTATAATCTGTCATTAATTTAACATTTCACTCCGCAATATCAATAGTCACTTTTTAATCCTGGACATAATTTTTAAACAAACTTTTGTCGCAGTAAAAAAAGACAAACTTGAAGAGACAAATTGATAAATTCCCAAGAATTAATAACTTATCATCACTTACAATTCTCTTAATTTCATTGATAAAAAATTAGAAAATATACCATATTAATATGTTGAAAAAATTGGAATGATTGTTGATTTTACTTTGCTGTTAGTACTGGGCTTTATGTAGCTTAAAAAGTTGCAAAATTAAGAAAAAATTAAAACACTCAAGCTCAATTAATTGAAAAGTTGCATATAAACAATATTAATTTCTTTAAACGATTTTCATAATTGTGGTTTTTGTTTATTATTAGTATCGGGCTACACTAGGCTTCAATAGTTGCAAAATTAGGAAAAAGTTACAGGTCTCTAGCTCTATTAGATGAAAAGTTGCAAATAAACAATATTAATTTGTTTAAACAATTTTTATAATTGTATATTTTTGTTTCTTACTAATATTGGGCTTCACTAGGCTTCAATAGTTGCAAAATTAGGAAAAAGTTACAGGTCTCTAGCTCTATTAGATGAAAAGTTGCAAATAAACAATATTAATTTGTTTAAACAATTTTTATAATTGTATATTTTAGTTTTTTACTAATATTGGGCTTCACTAGGCTTAGATAGTTGCAAAATTAGGAAAAAATTACAGCTCTCTAGCTCTATTAGATGAAAAGTTGCAAATAAACGATATGAATTTGTTTAAACAATTTTTTTAATTGTATATTTTAGTTTTTTAGTAATATTGCGCTTCACTTGGCTAGGATAGTTGCAAAATTAGGAAAAAGTTACAGCTCTCTAGCTCTATTAGATGAAAAGTTGCAAATAAACAATATTAATTTGTTTAAACAATTTAAAAAACACATGCAACAATTGTTAGTTGTTAATTTCCATGTAATTAAACGGAATTTTAGTGGAAAATATTGTAAAATGTGATAAGAAATATTTTTTAACGATTTTTCCATAACTTTGCAATTTATGGGATATTTTTACAGCCCTGTAAAAAATAGTTAATAATAAAAAATTCATAAATAAATTATTGAATGTCATTGTTTGAACATTTTTTAAGAGAAACAGAGTAATCCGGTAAAAAAATGTTGATTTTTCATGATTTTATTGCAAATCTACGAAAAATTGTTTTTTCCTTATGCAAAATACATGGGAAATTTTAGGGTCGATGAGGCACCATCAAATATTAGAATAAAAAAAAAAAAAAAAATACGTATCTCTTCTTTTTCGATTAGTAACAAAATGTGGGGGTGAGAACTTTAAAATTCGAAAATTCTCATTTTAAGGACCACCCTGTGTCTACTCACCGGGAATTCCGGGAAAACCGTGAATTTGCCGGGATTTTAGTTCCACCGGGAAAAATCCGTGAAATTGCCGGAAAAAAAAATTATATTCGGGAATTTCTAAAAATTTCAGCTAATTCGTTTTCATAATTCTTCAAATTCGCTTGAAACTTATTACTCGTTTTCGAAATCTCTGATTGTGAAAACGTTATCATATTTACCAATTTTTCAAAATTTAAAATGGCGGATCCAATATGCAGGCTGTCTACTAACCGGGAAAACCGGGAAATAACCGGGAATTTAAATCGACCGGGAATTAACCGGGAATTTACCGTCAAACCGGGAATTTTCTTTCTAGGCTAATAAATTTAACTAATATATCAATTTGTTTTATAAATAAAGATAATAACTTTATGCATTTTGAACCAATCTGATTATGCGTTTAAATTTTGTGTAATTATGCGACAATTATGCAATTGAAAAATAAAAAACATACATTAAAAATTAAAATATAATATAATATATTCTCATGAAATAAAGATGTTTTCTACTATCTTTTTTTCTTAACGCTAACAATACCACAAAAACAATAAAAGACATTAAACATGAAAAAGTCATATTATTATGAAAAATTGTAGATAGAACTTCAGTTTTTTTATCAGACCGTACTTTGCATAATAGTTTATATATAGTTATGGGCAATTCTATTGTGTGCTTTCTATTATCAATTCTTTTCATCATATTTCAATTATTTTCTTCGATAATCAATAATTTTTGGCTTTTTTCAATTTTTTTTTCAATTCTCGATTACGTTTTTGAAACTTTAATTCAATTCTTCAATTATTCAACTATTTCAGAAATTCACAATTATTTTCTTCAACTGACAATTATTCTTTTCAATTTTCAATTATTTTCTCCAATTTCCAATTATTTTTTCATATTTCTTTCAGTTTCTCAATTTCTTTCAATTTTCTTCTGTATTTAACAATTCTCAGCTTTTTTGAATTATATCTTTCTTTCAATTTTTATTTAAATTGAGAATTTTTAAATTATTTTCATCAATTCGCAGTTATTTCCGTCGATTTCTAAATTTTTCTGCTGTTTTCAAATATTGTATTTAATTTTTAAGTACTTTCTTCAATTTTTAATTATTTTCTTCAATTTTCAATTATTTTCTTAAATTTTTAATTATTTTGTTCAATTTTCAATTGTTTGTTTCAATATTCTGTAATCTCGACTTTTTTCAATTATTTTTTTTCAATTATCAGTTATTTATTTTTATTTCATGTTTCAAAACCTCCTTCAATTTTCAACAATTTTCTTCTATTTTCAATTTAATTGTTCAATTATTTTTTTCAATTCTCAAATAATTTCTTTAAATAACAATTCTATTCTTCAATTTTTAATGTTTTCTTCAATATTAAATAATTCCTGTCATTTTCCATTTTTTTTTAATTATAAATTATTTTCTTCTTTTTTCAATCCAATTGTTCAGTAATTTTCTTTAATTCTCAATTTCTTTTCAAATTTTAATTATTTTTATCATTTTTCAAGTCTTTTCTTCAAATTTTTTATTTTTTACTTAATTTTTAATTAGTTTTGTCACTTTTCAATTATTTGTCTCAAATTTCTGTTCTTTTTGTTATTTCTTGATTATTTTTTCCCATTATAAATATTTTTTTCATTTTTTAATTGCTTTTAAAATTTTCAAATAATTTAGTCATTTCTCAAGTATTATCAATATTTTCGACATTTTTTTATTACCTACTTTCTCCAAATTTAACTTATTTTCTTATATCTTTAAATTATTGTCATGGATTCTTTAATTTCTTACTTTAATTTACATGAAATTTTTCATTTTTCAATTATTTTTGTCATTTGACAATTGCTTTTTATATTTAATTTTAATTATTTTTATCATTTTCAAGTATTTTCTTCAAATTTCAATTTTTTTGGGATATTTCAATTATTTTGTGATTATTTATTTTCTTTAAACGTCAATTTTTATTTCCAATTTTTTAATTATTGATTTCTAATTGTTATTTTGTTTCTCCATTTTTCAATTATTTATGTCATTTTTCACGTGTTTTTTTTTCAAATCATAAATTTTCTACATAATTTTAAATTAGCTTTATCATCCTTCTTTTTTTTTAAGGTTCAATTATTTTTGTCATTTCTCGACTATTTGTTCCATTTTTTGATTATTTTTGTAATTTTCAATTATTTTTGTCATTTCTCAATTATTTTTTTTTAATTTTAATTATTTTGATTATTTGTTCAAGTATTTTTTTCAAATTTCTATCAATTTTATGATTTTTCAATTATTTAATTATTTTCTTTCATGGTCAATTTTTTTCTCCAATTTTTTAATTATATATTGACATCAAATTTTTATTTTGTTTTTCCATCTTTCAATTATTTTTGTCATTTTCCAAGTCTTTTTTTCAAATTTTTAATTATTTACTTAGTTTTTAAATTATTTTTGTCATCTTTCATTTTGTTTCTTCAAATTTCAATTATTTTTGTCATTCTCCAATTATTTTCTTCAAATTTCTATTATTTTTGCCATTTTGGAATTATTTTCTTCAAAAATCAATTTTACCTTAAAAACTTATATATTACGCACTTAATTTTTTCACTATTTTAATATTATAGCTATTAATCATAGATAAAAGAAATCCGGGAAAATTGTGATTTTAGATCCGGGAAAACCGGGAATTTGCCGGGAATTTGAAAATCATGTTTCGGTAGACACCCTGAATATATAAAATACCCTGCAGATGATTTTTTTTTTGCAAAAGCCAAAAAAATTATATTTATTGTAAGATTTTTGTTCCATATAAAAATTACTTATCATTATCAAAAAAAAAGCCAGAACCGACTCTACAAACTCCGACTAAACATGAAAATAAATTCTTCAAAATCTCAATCCTTACAGACATCCTGCAAACACCGACTAAACATAAACATAAAATATTAAAATTTCGATCCTAAAAAACATACCGACCTTACAAACACAGACTGAACAATGTACATACTAGGGTGGTCCAAAAATAAACAGTTAAAATTTTTTTTTAATATTTTGCTGATACCCTTCAAAAGTTACAAAATTAAAAAAAAAAAGATGCATATTTTTTCTTTTTTTTTTTAATCGGACAATATTTAGGGGTCACTCAAACCCCTTCCCCATTGATTTTACATGGGAAAAACCCACTTTTTCGTAAATTTGCTACAAAATTCTCAAAACAAATTTATAGCTATTATCCAAATAAACTTTTAGCGAATTGTAGTTTTTTCTGACTTAACTATTTTTTATATTTAAAATGAAAAAAGGATTATGTTAAATTAACCACAACAACAATTTGCAATTGTTTAAACAAATTATTGTTAATAATTATTAATTCTTTACAAATACATCTGGAAACACACAACTTTTTCCTAATTTCACAAATTAATGGTCTCTGGTTAGAATAAGAGAAATTATTTACTATAATTTATTATTTTTACTTTGTTTAAACAATTTATTATTGTTAATTTATAACTTTTATCAAAATAAACTTAGCGAATTGTAGTTTGTTCTGACTTAACTATTTTTTATATTTAAAATTTTTTAAATATTCAGAAAATTAAACACAACAACCAATTGCAATTGTTTAAATAAATTAATGTTAATAATTAATAATTCTTTACAAATACACCTGGAAACACAACTTTTTCCTAATTCCACATATTAATGGTCTCTGGTTAGAATAAGACAAATTATTGACTATTATTAATTATTTTTACTATGTTTAGACAATTTATTATTGTTAATTTATAATTTTTTTTTTAAAACACCTTGCAAGTTGTAGTTTTCTTACATTGTTAGCTTTTTATTTCGAAGGAAAAAAGATAATTAGCAAAGTTAACCGTAGTTACCACTAAAAATATCAAATCGTATTGGAGATATTATACTATTAATAATAATTTTTCTATTAATAAATATAAATTCATGAAATCTATTAAATAATTATAAATTAAATAACTTTTTATTTATATTAATATTTCTAATTATAATTATAATAAAAAGAGCTCAAATTCCTTTCTCAATATGACTCCCTGCTGCCATAGCAGCTCCAACCCCAGTTTCATCTCTTGTCCACTCATCAACTTTAATAACAGCAGGAATTTATCTTCTAATAAATAACACTAGTTTACAAAAAAAAAATTTTATGTACATTCAATGTCACTATTTTTTTCTTATGTACTAAGCTTCTCGTTACTTAAAAATGACATTAACAGATTTTCCTATGGATAGGTTTTCGAAATATGAATTTTTAAAATTTTTTTACGTTTTTTTCGGAGGTGACTTCACGTTTTAGGCCCTATCTCGAGTGACAGAAGTCTGATTGAGTTTTTCTAAGTGTCAAATTAAAGGTAATCAAATTCCAAACAATCGCTTTTAACATTATTTTTCAATCGGTTAAATATTTTAAGTGATATAGTCCAAAAAAAAATAGAAAATTTGAGTTTCTGGCCCAAAATCTAAAAAACAAATTCATTCTACCGCCATGCAAAAATAGAAAACGTCAAATTATGTCCAGTTTCAATTTTTTTACATATATGGCTCACTTTTAGGAAGAAAATAATGTATGGATGAAAAAAAACTATGGGTAATTATTGAAGTTATAAGCCAGGGTAATCTAATTAGAAAATGGACTTTTTTCACAGATTTCAAATAATTTTCAGTGCTTTACTAATTCAAATTTGACTGAAAATTTTTTTGGAGTTTTTGACAAAAATTTCTGATGAGGCATAAATTGATTAAAATCGGTTTTTTTGACAAGTTGCATCAGATGCGCAGTAGTTCAATTTTTGTTGAATTTTGTTCGTTAATAGATAAAAAAGTTTGAAATTAGATTTAGAAATATAGAAAATAAAAAATATTTGTCTGAAAATTTTTTGGAGTTTTTGACAAAAATTTCTGGAGAGGCATAAATTGATTAAAATCTACTTTTTTGACAAGTTGAATCAGATGCGCAGAGATTCAATTTTTGGTGAATTTTGTTCGTTAATAGATAAAAAAGTTTGAAATTAGATATAGAAATGTGAAAAATAAATGATATTTGACTGAAAAATTATTTGGAGTTTTTGACAAAAATATCTGAAGAGGCATAAATTGATTAAAATTTGCTTCTTTGACTATCATTGAAATAAAAGAAAATAATTGAATTTTCAGAAAAAAAATTTTAAATCTTAGAAATTAATTTAAAAAAATCGCAGAATATATATATTAAATAATATAATAGAAATAAATTGAAAATTGAAGAAAATAATTGAACATTGAAGAGAATAACTGAAAATTTAAGAAAATAATTTAGAATTGAAGAAAATAGTTAAAAATTAAAAAAATAAATTGAAGATTAATGAGTTGAATTGAAATTTTACGAAAATAGCTGATAATTAAAAGAAAAATTAAAAAACAATTAAATCTTAAAGAAAAAAATTGACAATCGAAGAAAAAATTTAAAAACTGACGAAAATAATCGACAATACAAAAAAGGCGATAATTTTTTAATATTAAAGAAAATAATTGAAAATTGAAAAGTGGGAATTTGAAGAAAATAATTGAGTTTTCAGAAAAATAATTTAAAATCTTAGAAATTAATTTAAAAAATCGCAGAATATATATAATAAATAATATAATAGAAATAAATTGAAAATTGAAAAAAATAATTAAACTAGGTGTAAATTCTGTCCATTTCATGGACACTTCGCTTCCAAGGAAGCAAAACAATTTGCTTCCTCATAGAGGAAGCAATAATTTAATAATATTTTAAATATTTTAAGTTAATAAAAACAAAAATTAAATAAAAAAACATGAATTATTTTGATTAAAAAGATACTAAAACAATTTGATTAGTTAATTTCAAAAATCCCTAAGTTCAAATTTAGATATTTATAATTTTAATAACTAATTTAAATTTTATTTTATTGAATAAAAAATTGTTTGAAAAAATTAAAAACTGTTAAAACCCATACGATATTTTGTTTGAAATCTTAAAAAAGGTATATAAAAAAATTGGCATTAAAAAAATATGAAAAATTGTAGGAGGAGATAGATTTTTACAACAACAAAAAAAAATTTTCAACAAAAAGAAATTTTTTTTTCAAAATTTTTTTTTTTTTTTTTAATTTTGATAATATGGCATTCTTTTACATCCAAAATAGTCCCAAAAAAAATTGGCACCGATAGTAACATATATTTCGATGGGTTGAAATTTCTCAGGTGACTCCACTTAATGAACCAAATTTGATGATTTTCATTTCTCCCAAAAAATTTGTTTTTTCAGTCAATCAAAAAAAGGCTTAAACAGACTTAAGGTACATGTTTAAAGCTTTAAAAATCCACTTAGAAATTTTATTTATGTCTATTTTTCGTGTTACTATAGCTATTTGAAAAAAACGACATTTTAAAAAAGTATCTTTACATTTCTTGAAATATTTAAAAAAATATTAAAGACACATTAATTTAAGCTAGATATTCTGTTTCTACAGGTTCTGGCAATAAGTTTTAAAAAAAAAGACGTCCCGATATGTTCATTAGGCTCTGAGCAATCAGCGTTTGAAAATCGCTCTGGTCCCGTAGACCCAATCTAGCAGTTACGTTAAATCCCGATAGTGTAACAGTTGAGGGTTAATATTATTAGTAATATTATTATTATTATTATTATCATTATTTTACTAGGTAAAAATTATGTCCATTTCGTGGGTATTTCGTTTCAAAGTTAGTAAACAAATTTGCTTTCTTATAGAAAAAGCAATATATTAATAATATAAAATTTAATTCGAGAAATTCTTTAAAAAAAGGAATTTTAAGTGTAAAAAAATTAAAAAACATCAATTAATTTACGAATTTTTGATCAATTATAAAAGTTATTTAGGTCAATCGATTCGTTTTGAGATAAGGAATATGATTTTTTTATTCATTAAGTTGTATTTTTAGCTTGGAAAAAAATTTTGGCAAAAAACGATTTTTTTCGATGAAAAAAGGTGCTCAACAAAATTTGATTGGGTATTTTCAAAAATCCCTGTGTCCAAATTTAGATATTCACGAGCTTAAAAAGTCATCCAAATTTTATTGAAATCCGTTAAAGCGTTCTCGAGATATCCTGGCGACAAAAAACGCTATACACACACACGTACACACACACACATACGTACACAGACACACACACACACACACACACACACACACACACACACACACACACACACACACACACACACACACACACACACACACACACATACACATACACATACATCTGGACATTTGCTTAGGAATGAAAATTTACGCTTTTTAGATGAAAATGAGTCGATTTAGACTATTTTTGGAAAATCGAAAATCTTAACGATCACAAAGCTTCCTCTATGAGGAAGCAAAATAATAAATTATAGTCATTAAATTGTCTCATTCTAACCAGAGCCGATTAATTTGTAAAATTAGAAAAGGATGTGTGTTTCCAGGTGCATTTGTAAAGAATAAATAATTATTAGCAATAATTTGTTTAAACAATTGCAAATTGTTGTTGTGATTAATTAAATATAATAAATAGTTAAATCAGAAAAAACTACAACTCGCTAGATTTATTTTGCATAATAGCTATAAATTAACAATAATAAATTGTTTAAACAAATTAAAAATACATAAAAATATCTATAAACCTTGTAAACTGATGATATATGTAACAATTTTGTTAAAAAACCCCTGAAGAAACTATTAGTTGACAGACCCCTAAATATTGTCCGATTAAAAAAAAAAGAAAAAAAAAATAAGAGTATATTTTTTTCGATTTTAAAACTTTTTGTAGGGTAGGAGCAAAACATTTCAGACTTTCGTTATAGACTATAGGTAGTAGAAAGTTACGTGATTCTAGAGGTAGAAGAAAGTTACGTAATTTTTAAGGAAGGAGGAAGTTACGTGGTTCTAGAGGTGGAAGAGAGTTACGTGGTTTTTAAGGTAGGACGTAGTTACGTGGTTCTAAACGTAGAAGAACTTTACGTGGTTATTCAGGTAGGAGGAAGTAACCTGGTTCTAGAGGTAAAAGGAAGTTACGTGTTTTTTAAGGTAGGACAAAGTTATGTGATTCTTAACGTAGAAGAAATTTAAGTGATTTTTGAGGGAGGAGAAAGTTGCGTGGTTTTAGAGGAATAAAAAAACTTACGTGGTTTTTAAGGTAGGAAAAAGTTACGTGGTTATTGAGGGCTAAGAAAGTTACGTGGTTTTTAAGGGAGGAGGAAGTTACGTGTTTCTAGAAAAAGAAGAAAGTTACGTGGTTTTTTTATGTATGAAGGAATTACGTGGTTCTAGAGGAAAAAGAAAGTTATGTGGTTGTTGATGAATGAGGGAGTTACGAGGTTCTCGAGGTAGAAGAAAGTTATGTGGTTTTTGAGGTAACAGGAAGTTACCTGGTTCTAGAGGTAGAAGGAAGTTACCTGTTTTTAAGGTAGGACGAAGTTACGTGGTTCTAGAAGTAGAAAAAAGGTTCTGGATGTATGAGGGAGTTAGGTGTTTCTTGGGGTATGAGGGAGTTACGTGGTTCTAGAAATAGAAGAAATTTACGTGGTTTTTGAGGAAGGACAAAGTTACGTGGTTCTAGAGACGGAAGAAAGATACGTGGTTTTTAAAGTAGGACTATGTTACGTGGTTCTAAACGTAGCAGAAATTCACTTGATTTTTAAGGGAGAAGGCAGTTAAGTAATTCTAGAGAAAGAAAAAATTTACGTGGTTTTTAAGGTAGGACGAAGTTACCTGGTTCTAGAGGTAAAACGAAGTTACGTGTTTTTTAAGGTAGGACAAAGTTATGTGATTCTTAATGTAGAAGGAATTTACGTGATTTTTGAAGAAGAAGGAAGTTGCGTGGTTCTAGAGGAAGCAAAAACTTACGTGGTTTTTAAGGTAGAACAAAGTTACGTGGTTCTAGATATAGAAGAAAGCTACAAGGGTTTTAATATAGGCCCCAAGTTATATGGTTCTGGAAGTAGTAAAAAGTTATGTGGTTATTGAGGGCGATGGAAATTACGTGGTTCTAGAGGTGGAAGAGAGTTAAGTGGTTTTTAAGGGAGGAGGAAGTTACGTGTTTCTAGAAATAGAAGAAAGTTATGTGGTTGTTGATGTATGAGGGAGTTACGTGGTTCTAGATGAAGAAGAAAGTTATGTGGTTGTTGTTGTATGAGGGAGTTACGAGGTTCTAGAAAGAAAAGAAATCTACGTGGTTTTTGAGGGAGGACAAAGTTACTTGGTTCTAGAGGTGGAAGAGAGTTACTTGGTTTTTAAGGTAGGAGAGAATTACGTGGTTCTAGTAGTAGAGGAAAGTTACGTGGTTTTTTAGTGCATAAGGGAGTTACAGGCATTTCAAGTTAGCAGGGAGTTACGTGGTTCTTGATGTAAGAGGGAGTTAGGTGGTTCTTGAGGTATGAGAGAGTTACGTTGTTCTAGAATTAGAAGAAAGTAACGTGGTTTTTAATGCATGAGGGCGTTACATGCTTCTATGTGTAGAAGGAAGTTATGTTGTTCTTGATGTATGAGGGAGTTTAGAAATTTTAGAGGTTGAAGGGACTTACGTGGTTCTTGATGCATGAATAACTTTTTAGTTTCTGAAGGTAGAAGAAAGTTACGTGGTTTTTTAATGCATGAGGAGTTCCCTGCTTCTAGAGTTAGAAGGAAGTTACATCGTTCTTGGTGTATGAATGAGTTTTTAGGTTTTAGAGTTAGAAGGCAGTTCTTCGTGATTCTTGATGTATGAGGGAGTTACGTGGTTCTATATGTAGAAGAAAGTTACGTGATTCTTGATGTAAGAGGGAGTTACGTGGTTTTAGAGGTAGAAGAAAGTTACGTGGTTTTTGAGTTAGGGAAGAGTTACGTGGTTCTAGAAGTAAAAGAAAGTTACGTGGTTTCTTAGTGCATGAGGAGTGCCTTGCTTCTAGAGGTAGAAGGAACTTACGTGGTTTTTGAGGTAAGAGGAATTACGTGGTTTTAGAGGTTGGAGTGCGTTAAATGGTGTCAATCTTTTTGACTTAGTGGCGGCGGTGAAATGTTTTTATATAATAGGGTGTGATATAGAAGGTGAAGGGTAGGAGGGCTAAAATGATAAATTATAGAATAAAAATGTAGATTTTTTAACATTTTCATTTGTGTTTGTGAGAGAGAGAGGCAACACTGGTCCGTGATGATTGGATTTTTAAGAATTCATTTTCCTGTTCAGTCGAAGTTTGTAGGCTCAGTCTGTTAATGATCGGTTTCTGATATTTTCGATACTTTAGACCAAGCATAGGTTTAATTGTGTATCATTGGTAATGCAGTGTTGAACTTTGCATAATCGGAAAAGATTGAAGTGACACCCTGCCCGCATTAAAATCCGACACCAAGTTTAATTAATTTCCTATTTTCAGGTGCAAGTGATAACGACCGCCCTGAACGCAGCTCAAGCAACTTCAGAGCACGCCACTCAGGCTGCTTCTGAAGCTGCTGCTGAATTAGCTGCTCAGACGACAATGGTAGGCCAAGCTAAGCAACGATCTCATCAAATTGACGAACAACTGGAATCTGCCAGAATTGATTTTGCCGCAACTCAAGCTGCTGCTCAGAAAGCTGCAGCACTCGCCCAAAAAGCACAGAGCAATGCTGCAGCGGCCGCTGCTCATGCTGCCCAAACTGCAAGCGAAGCTGCTGCACACGCTGTTGCCACCAAACACGATCATGAAGCTCTGCAAAACAGCATTCAAAATTCCATCAGAGTACATCCCTTGAGCAAATTTCTTCGTGGTTCTGTTAATCTAGAGCAGTCAGCTGCACCTCAAGAACCAGCTCCTCTCGACCAAAGTGGACCCGGCAGTGATGAAAATTATTCCACAAGCTCCTATGATTCACCCAGTGCCTACACCACTGCTGCAATTTCTCAATCCTCCTATCCATCCTCTTCATCGCTCGATTATGATTACAAAAGTTCTCCAAGGGTACTAGACTATCCTGGATTTTAAATACAATCAATTAAATCATATCACCATCAGTTCTCATTATCTCCTGGTTTCCTTATCATCACATTTAATTATAGAGATTATGATGATTGGTTTTTTCTTTCTAAACTGTCAAAGTAAATGTGCCAAATATTGTCATTACACTGTCTGTCTTATTGAATATTTTCGTTTTAACCCTCTGCCTACGCTAACTTCTCCCTACTCTAGCGCCTCACTATGTGCTTCCTATAGTCCCCACCTGGCGTCCAAATAGACGATTTTAGACGATAACGGTCATTTGAGTAGTCAGAGGGTTAAACTGTTTCCAAGCAAATTTTAGAATATGTGTTTCATTTTTCTGTCTCGTTTTTAAAACAAAAGGAATGACAGAAAAAACAACAAGAAAATTGATAGAAAATATGATATAAAAGATTATTATCTTTATCACAAACTAACATTAGGTTAGTTTGTGCGCATCGAAAATCAGCGAAAAAGGCGATGCGCATTAACTAACCTGCTGTTTATCACGACCTTGGCCATAGGCTTTATAGTTACCATAACTATATAATCATCAGTGGAACACAATATCGTATTTAATAATTAATAAAAATATGTTTGAAGAAGTCGTGGATTACTATTGATATCGTACGTTATTTTTGTACGAAATTGTGAAAAGGGATAAATATATGGCACATGACCAAGTTCGGTATAGACGTCAGGTTAGTTTGTGCGCATCAAAAGTCAGCTGAAAAATGATGCGCACAAACTAACCTGCTGTTTATCACGACCTTGGTCGTAGGTTATATAGTTACTATCTACAATCATCAGTGTTACACAATATAGTACGTCACATTTGTGCGAAATTGGTAAAAAGAATAATAAATATAACTACGAAATGGTAAAAGGCGTAAATATATGACACATGGCCATGGTAGGTATAAAAATCAGGTTAGTTTGTGCGCATCAAAAGTCAGCTGAAAACTAATGCGCACAAACTAACCTGTTGTTTATCACGACCTTGGCCATAGGCTACATAGTTATCATACTTATATAATCAGCGGTGGAACACCATATCGTATTTAATAATTAATAAAAATATGTTCGAAGAAATCGTGGATAACTATTGATATCCTACGTTATTTTTGTACGAAATTGTCAAAAGGGGATAAGTATATGGCACATGACCAAGTTCGGTATAGACGTCAGGTTAGTTTGTGCGCATCAAAAGTCAGCTGAAAAATGATGCGCACAAACTAACCTGCTGTTTATCACGACCTTGGTCGTAGGTTATATAGTTACTATCTACAATCATCAATGTTACACAATGTAGTACGTCACATTTGTGCGAAATTGGTAAAAAGAATAATAAATATAACTACGAAATGGTAAAAGGCGTAAATATATGACACATGGCCATGGTAGGTATAAAAATCAGGTTAGTTTGCGCGCATCGAAAGTCAGCAGTAAAATGATGCGCATAAACTAAAAATAATTACAGACGGTAACATAAAAAAAATTCTCATAATTGGCACATTTACCTTCTGCTTTAAAAAAAAAGAAAAAGATCTCCAAAAAAGTCGATTTAACTGACATATCATGTAAATTCTATTTTCTTTTAAACTAAAATAATTTTACAAAAAATACATTTTTTTAAAAACTGGGAGAGATTAATTTTTTTAAAATTTGAAACCACAATACTTGATTGAAGAATAAAATCAAGTATTTATTCTTGCGATGAATTTAGTGCCTTTTTTATACTAAATTAAAAATATTTTTATTTTAAGATTTTAAAGACTTGCTTCAAGGTTAACTATATGTCAAATATATCTTGATTTTTTTGCCAAAAAGCCGTGTTTGAAAATAGTTGAAGGAAATAATTTTGAAGCTATATTATAAATATTTTAAGAATTGTTTCAATCAAAATTATATTAAGAAATTTATCTATATGAAAATAATTGTTAAAGCGATTATTTTCTGATAATAAACTGAACTCGAATTTGTCCCAATGTAACAAATATAGTATAGTTGTCATTTTTATCAATATTAGGTGTATAATCTGTTAACTCTTATAAAAGATCAGAAGGAGAGTGAAAGTCAATGAGTCACGGGAACAAAGAAAAAATCTGTCTTACGTGACCACTGATAAAATCAACAAATGTTTCACTTTTTTTACTAAAATAGAATTAAATTTTTAATTGATTTTAATTGAAAGAGAAATAAAAATGATTTAAATTAGAAGAAAAATAATATCAATTTCACCGAAAATTAATATAAAGTTTGTTTTGAATAAAAACAAAATAACAATCAGATTTATTTAAATTAATTTAATTTATTCAAAATAAAAAATTATTTTAAGTATTTACATTTAAATTATCTTGTTTAAAGGTCAAATAACAAGGTAATTTTAAATAAACCACATTGTGATTTGACGTTTAAACGAAATCATTAATATGCTGTTTTTGCGTATTTAATAGATTCTAAATGCTTTATTTACAAACTTGTTTTGATTTCAAAACATTAATAAAATGAATGAAAAACGAAATTAACAATCTGGGTATCTGTCTTCACATTCTTCACTTGTAAATTAAAAACTAAAAAAAGTTTAATATGAACATTGATATAGCCAATTTATTTACAAATATAGTTATATCACTCAGTCCTTGCATAATAATGAATTTTAGCATTTTTCATCACGAAATATGAAAGCGTTAAATATAAGAATTATGCAACTCGTTACTTGCAGAATTAGCGCATTTTTTCATTTCAATAATGCAGCTATTCCAAAAGTTGAATGCGCAGGTTTATTTCCTTTGATGAATATGTTATACTTGATTTTAGATCAATTTCTAGAGGAACTGGAGTGTCAGGTCCTAAGTTCAGTCGATATTTGTTTAGAATACTGATTAATGCTATTTTTGTCTGCACATAAGCAAATCTCATTCCTGAAAAAATAACTTTTTTTAGTTGTTTTTCACTTGATTCAAACTTTTATTGAACCAATTAAAATTGATGCAAATTTAAATTAATACAAACTTTAATTAATCTAAGTTTTATTAAATTAAACTTGTGAAATTGGTTGAAACTTTTATTGATACATACTTTAATTGATCCTAAGTTTAATTGATTTAACTATAATTAATTTAAACGTTAATTAATCCAAATTTTAATTAATACAAACTTGAATTGATTCAAAGTTTAACTTACGCAAATTTTAGTTGATTCAATTTTTATTTACCCAAACTTTAATTGATTCAAATTTCAGTTAACCCAAACTTTAATTAATCCAAACTTTAATTGATTCAAAACTTAAAAGTTGTAAACTTGGAATTGATCAAAATTTTAATTTATCCAAAATTCAATTATTTCAAAGTTTAACTCATGCAAATTTTAATAGTTCCAAATTTAATTTATCCAAACTTTAATAGTTACAAATTTAATTTACCCAAACTTTAATTGTTTCAAATTTTAACTAATCAAAACTTTAATTGACTCAAAGTTTTCGTGTTTCCAACTTTGACTGACCCAAATTTTAATTGACTGAAACTTTAATTGATCAAAAGTTTAAATCATTCAAATTTTATTTGAAATTCAGACATTAATTGATCCAAATTTTTATTACTAAAAACTTTAATTAATTAATGTTTAATAAATCCAAAGTAAAATTGATCTAAACTTTAATTAACCAGAAATTTGATTCATCCAAACTTTAATTGATTTAAACTTTAATTGATTCAAACTTTAATTGATTCAAACGTTAATTAATATTATTTCAAATTTTAATTAATTCTAAGTTTGATTGATCCAAAGTTGAATTAATATAAGGAATAATTATACCAAACTGTAATTAATCCAATTTTTAATTCACCCAAACTTAACTGATTAAAAATATAATTTATCCGACTTTAATTAAAAATTTAATTTTGAATCTGTCAAGCTTTAATTTATTTAAATTTCAATCAAATCAAAGAGTGAATTTAATTAACATTCAATAAAAATAAATTTTCTGAAGAGTATATTTACCAATACATATTCTGGGACCTTCGCCAAAAGGTAAAAAAGTATAAGGATGTCGAGCTGCTATATTTTTCTCAGTAAATCTATCAGGATCAAATTTCAAAGGATCAGGATAAATTTCCGGATCCAGGTGAATCCCCAAAACGGGAATAACAACATCGATATCTTTTTTTACATGCAAATTAGTTGTCGGTAAAACGATATCTTTTCTACAAATACGATTTAAAATAGCCAAGGCTGGATATTTCCTCAAAGTTTCTAAAGTTTTTGTATAAAATGTTATTATTATTAATAGTTATTTATTTCTTTCTTCACATAATATTATTCAAATTACACAATATACATCATAACTTTTTCAAAAAATTATATAAACTTTATAAAATACATTTCGGAAGTACCCGAACACAAGCGGAAACAGCCGAACGGTTCCGGAAAAACTCGAAAGGTTTCGGAAGTACCCGAATATATCCGGAAGTATCCGAACACAGGCGGAAACAGCCGAAAAGTGAAAAACGACCAAACCGAGCCGAAAACTTTTTTAATTAAATATAAGAATTTTAATAAAATTTATATTTCTTACTTAATTACAAAAATGTATGACTTTCGTAATTATTCAAATTAAATAAAACCTTAATATCAAATAAAGAAAATTTTAAATGTGTTTTTTATTTTTTACATTCTCATCCTAAATGAGAAGGTATTAAATTTGTGCGATTTTGAACTTTTGCTAAAACCTACATTTCTCGACGTTTTGAGACCTCCTGATTCCAAAAAGATAGTTTTTTTTTTTATATAAGTGCCACATTCGTCTTGGTTTAATGGAAAATTTGAAATTCGCCTCTCAGCCTTCAGAAACATTATTAATATTTTGAAATTTAAATCTTTGAGTAAATTGAAGTGTTTTTAAATTTAAAACATTTGTGAATAAGTCTGTGGCTGAAAGGCATAACATCATAACTGACATTTTATCAAATTTGAGATAACATCAGATTTGTATTCATTCAGTAACGCTTCTTAATGTTTCGTAACTATAAAATTATTTTAATGTTTATTTTCATAGAAAATGTTAAATAACACAACTACATAACTGCATTTTTGTCGTCGATAGAATGGCATAATTGCATATCTACATTCAGGCTGCGAAAAACAATTGAACTTTTTAAAAACTCAAAGTTCAGACAAAAAACTTTTTTAGATTATATTTAATTCGGTTTATTATTATAATATAAATTTATTATAGTACATTTAAAAAAAATATATATATAAATTTGTCATTTTAGTAAAAGATTAAAAAGATAATAAGTAAAAGAACGTTCATAAATTGCATTTATTTGTAACGATTTTTTAAAAATATTTGTATGTTAAACATTCTATTTTTTATACTTACAAATTTCAATTTCTATTTATTTTGTAATAATATATTCGTAATGTAGAATGATAATTAAAATAAAACAATTTTGTGATGATTTTTTAATAATACTTTGATGTAAAAGATTTTATTTGCGTTTAGAATTATTTTCATACTCTAAAATAATTAAAAAAATATAACCACAAAAAATCTTCAAATCGAAAATTCATTATGTTTTCATTCGTACAAAATATAAAATAAGTAAAAACAATTTAGCAGTAACAAATTTTATTCTCTTCATTGCTGTCCGATAAGGCAGATTTTGAATCGGATTTGTACGTAGCTATTAAATCCATTTTTTTAATTTTGACAATTGAAAACAAACTGAAGTTAGTTACATAATACAATTTGAACGACATAACTACATAACTGTAACAACACACATGATAATAATAAAATATATTAAATTTCTTTAAAATCTGTATTTTTTATCAAATTTAGTAAACATATTTGAAAAATACATTAAATAATAAGACTAAAATGCCAAACACCAAACAGATATATTTATTTTTCGATTTTACAGAACTGAAAGAATATTAAACCTCGTTTATCTCAAAACAATGAAAATGCAGTTATGATATTATGCCTTTCAGCCACAGAAGTAATATTATGTGGTTATTAGTAATATATTAAGAATAAATTTTAAGTAATGAATATTTGAAATTCACATTTTTGGCATAAAAGGAATAATGAGACAGGCACACAATAGAAATACACACTAGTGTATTTCTATCTGATTTTTGGTGCTGAATTCGAATTTGAAGTCAGAAGTTTTAGATTGGCAAAATTTTTTGAAAATACCTCAAAAAACAGAATTTGATTCCATTAAATGGAAATAAACGAATTGAATTATTCCAATGTATTTTTCCTTCTGCATCTTAATTTAAAGTGAGAATTGTCTCCATTTTGGTATCAATAGATTCGTTGAATAGAACTGCATGTGCACTGCAAAAACATGGTATCTTAAATTTTACAAAAATGTCTTATTTTAAGACATTTTTGAACAATTTAAGATACCTATTTTGCAGTGTGATAGTTATAGTTTAAATCATTTTTTAAAATTATTTACAAAAAAAAAATTCTAATAGTAACGGATTCCTCTCATTTTGATGCAATTTGACCTCTTCTATATAGTCACTAAATTATCCCTTTCTATTCGAGAGGATTTTCCTCTTCTATCTTCTTCTGTCAAATTTACAAATTTCACATATTATTGTAAAATTCATAATTTGTCACAAACTTGATATTTTTTTACATAAAAAATTTACCCGTTTTAAAATTAGAGTATGTAATTTCCCGAATATATCTCAAGTATCAGAATTTTTTATTATTTTTAATTCTTTATACTATTAAATTAGGTTTAATAGCATTTCCGGTTGTGTGCGAGAGAGAGAGAATTTTTATTAATAAATTTTTCTCTAATTGAATATTAATAATATTAATAATAATAATAATTGTATAAGTTCATACCACAGATACATTGGTGCAGATATGGCATGTCATTCAAACTGTCATAAGTCAATTGACCATGTTGTTTTAAAGCCGATTGAATTTCTTCACGAACTTTCTCTTGAATTTTTGGATTGACAGACAATTCATACAAACAGTGAGAAATTGTAGTCGATGATGTTTCAAATCCGGCAATAAAAAAAACAAACGCTTGTGCTGCAGCTTCCAATAAAGTTATTTTCCCATCCGTTGAATCTGGGAAAATAAATTATGCTTCTTTATAATTTATTTTAGAATTAGAAACTTCCACATTTTTTTAATTGACGCAAAACAAAAAACACGGTAATCTGTTAAGAATTATTCTTGCGCCTATATTTAAGAATATAAAGAATATAATATTCTTATCTTATTTTTCCTAAAAATACAGATTTGATTTAAAAATATGCTTCTTATTTTAAGGGCGCGATTAAAATTATTTTAAATTCTACAAAGTTAAATTACACAATAAAACTCTACAATAGGATTTTTTATAAAAACATTTATATTAAATTCTAATCATTATTAAATAATTTGCTACAATTTTCAACTATTTTTATCATTTTTCAAAAATTATCTTCAATAATTTTCATTATTTTCCAATTTTCTCCCTAAAATTTAAATTTAATTTTCGCAAGTTTTAATTATTTTTTTTAATTTTTTCAAATAAAACTCTTTCAGTTTTAATTATTTCCTTCAATGTCAAATTAGTTTCATTATTTATTAATTATTAATACCTTTTTATTTTCAATTTCTTTCGTCATTTTTCAATTATTTTTGACAATGTTTAATTAGTTTCCTCTAATTTTAATTAATTTCAAAATTTTTTAATTAATGTCTATAAATTTAAATTTTTTAAACCAGTATTGTCAATTAATTTCGTCGTCTTTCAATTTTTTCATCAAATTTCAATTATTTTTGTTATTATTCAATTATTTTTATAATTTTTCAATTCTTTTCTGCATATTTCTATTAGTTTTAACATTGAAAAATTATTTTCATCAAATTTCAATAATTTTTTTCAATCTTTTTTTTATAGTCTTGAATTTCTTAATTAAATTAACAGTTTTCAATTTTTTTCAACGAATTTCAATTATTTTCTTCAAATTACGGCAATTTTCTGCAATAATTTTATTATTATGTACCAATAATTGAAGGGTACGCTAAAACAAAGCTGTAACCGCCAATTTTTTTTAGGTTACTTTTGCACCCTGTTTGATGTTTTTTCATGAGCTTTCTCGTTCATTGTGTGGCTGACTATATGAAATTATTAGTTTAATATCTCTTATAATAATTATTAAGAGTTTTAATTAACAATACAACGACATTTATTGTAAAATAATTAGCTCTAAAAGTTGGAATGTCGCCCTGGCGGTTACAGCTTTGTTTTAGCGCACCCTTCAATTTTTAAATACTTTACACCAATTGCCATTTTTATTTTACAAATTTCATTTTCTTTTCAAATTTCAATTGTTTTTTTCTCAATCTTTCATTCTTTTAATTATTTACAACAGTTATCAATTATTCATGTCATGATTCAATTATTTATCTGAAATTTTTATTACTTTTGTTATTCTCCATGTACTACCTTAAAATTTAAATTTTTTATGATTTCTGAATTATTTTCTTCAATGAAAAAAATTATTTTTGTCATTTCTGAAAATTCTTTTCAAATTTTAATTATTTTTATCATTTTTCAAATATTTTCTTTAAATTTTTTATTTTTTACTTTATTTTTGATTAGTTTTGTCATCTTTTCAATTATTTGTCTCAAATTTTTATTTTGATTTTGATTTTTCACGTATTACCTTCAAATTTAATTTTTTTGTGATTTCTCAATTATTTTCTTCAAATTTTTGTTAATTTTGGTATTTCACGACTATTTTTTCCTATTTTTAATTATTTTTGTTATTTTTAAATTGTTACTTAAAATTTTCAATTAATCTAGTAATTTCTCAATTGTTGTCAATATTTTTGACATTACTTTATTACTTTCTCCAAATTTTATACTTATTTTCTTATATCTTTAAATTATTTTCATGAATTATTAAATATCTTACTTCAATTTCCATTTATTTTTGTCATTTCTCAAATTCTTTTCAAATTTTTATTATTTATATCATTTTTCAAGTCTTTTCTTCAAATTTTTTATGTATTATTTAATTTTTAATTAGTTTTGTCATCTTTTCAATTATTTGTCTCTAATTTTTATTATGTTTTTTATTTTTCACTTATGACCTTCAAATTTAATTTTTTTGTGATTTCTCAATTATTTTCTTCAAATTTCTATTATTTTTGTTATCTCTCAACTATTTTTCCTATTTTAAATTATTTTTGTCATTTTTTAATTATTTTTAAAAATTTTCAATTAATACCTATCAATATTTTCTAAATTTTTTTATTACTTTCCCTAAATTATATCTTATATCTTTAAATTATTGTGATGGATTCTTTAATTTCTTACTTTGATTTAAATTTACTCTCTAAAACTGAATCAGTGAAATTTGAACAACTTCTCTTTGCTGACTCAGTGAAAATGACTGATCTTCAGTGAATTTCACTGATTCAGCAACGAGAAGTTGTTCACTGATTTCAAATCAGTGAAAATTTCACTGATTCAGTTTTAGAGAGTAATTTGTTCATTTTTCAATTATTTTTGTCATTTTTCATTTGTTTTTTATTTTTAAATTTAATTACTTTTATCATTTTTTAAGTATTTTCTTTAAATTTTATTTTTTTTGTGATTTTGCAGTTATTTTGTCATTATTTAATTATTTTCTTTAAGCGTCAATTTTTATCTCCAATTTTTTAATTATGTATTGACATCAAAATTTTTTTTTCCATTTTCCAATTATTTTTGTCATTTTCCAAGTCTTTTCTTCAATATTTTAATTTTTAACCTATTTTTTAATTAGTTTTGTCATCTTTTATTTTGTTTCATCAAATTTCAATTATTTTTGTCATTTTCCAATTATTTTCTTCAAATTTCTATTATCTTTGACATTTGATATTGGATCCGCGATATTGAATTGTGGACTGATTAGTTTATAAAATAAACTATATTATATTTTTCTAATTATTAATTAATTTAATTTAATTAATTTTGCAATCAATTTCTTAAATTTTTTATTATTATTCTTTTTCTCAAACTTCAATTACGTTCGTCAATTTGTAATTATTTTGGTTTAATTTGCAATGATTTTCACAAATTTTATATTATTTTAATTATTTGTTGATTAATTCCGAAAATTTCAATTATTTATCTCAAATTCCAATTATTTTTTTCAGTTTTGGATTATTTCTTTGTTTTAATTATTTTCTTCTTGAAATTGTTTTTTAATTAGGTACTTTCATTTACTTCACATACATATATATATTCTGTATTTTTTAAAATTATTTTTCTAAAATTGAAATTATTATCTTCAATTTTCTATTATTTTTATCATTTTTCAATTATTTCACCTATATGTAATTTTAATTATTCTCATTTTTATCCAATCAATTTTTAAAAATTTTAACTATTTTTTTGTCTCAAATTTCAATTATTTTTTTTACATTTTTTTCAGTTCCAAAATTTTATAAATTTTTAGTCCTATAGAAATAAATCTTATTTTATTTATCTCTCAGTATTATATTTAAAATATTTATAATTATTTTTATCACAAGCTGTAGAAGTTAATCAAAATAATTACAAATAATATTTGGAGCCAAGAATAATTCTTTTACCATTTTTTTAGTGAATTATATTTTCAAAAAATATAATAAATTTTTTTGGAAATGTATACTACACCCGCAATTTTTTCTGACGTTTCTCCTTCTAATTGACCTGTCTGCACAAGTTGCATCAAAAGATCCAAAAAATCATTTTTTCTTATATTATTAGCCGTTCTGTAATTAACAGTGTCATAAAAAACTTTTGTAAAAAATTGACTGACGCCGTCTGCGAGCATTGGAATTTTAAAACGCTCCGCAAATTTTGGCGCAAAAAAAGCGACGGCAATTTTTGCTGGATTCATGCTAAATATTTTTTTACCCCAGTAACGAAATTCACTTTCTGAATTTTGAAGACTGTTACAGTCAACTCCAAAGGCTGTTGAAAATATCACATCAGTTGCAAAACTAATTAAAAAAAAAATCATCAGTTATATAAAAATTGATAATTTTTATAAAAATATATTATTATTTATAAGCAAAGTTAAAAATTTTATGTATTTGTGTAGAAAACAGTCCTTGTTCAATTGCTTGTGTTAAAATTTAACATTTTTTGTGAGTTGATGTTACATATTCTGCAAATGTCATACGATTCTTGAACATAACCTCAAATTTTTTAGTAATCTGTAATTTACGTTTATTTTGTTGTTGTAAAGCATAAGTTTCTTATTGAAAATTTATTTTAAACGTTAAGAACTTCAACTATATTTAGTTAGAATCACTATATAATGTGTAAAATAAGAGGTTAAAATTTATATATACAAATTTAACATATTTGCCGTGTGTTGAATTAACACAAAGTTTTGAGTGGACCGTTTGGGACATATGTGAAAAATGTTAAATTTTACACAAAATTTTTAACTGTGCATATTCAAATTTTAAATTATATATATTTATAAAGTCACATTAATTACCGGGCCATTAAATCTTTTATCTCAATGATTTCTTGATTGCGAGCTTTATCTTCTAAAATTTCGGACAAAGCGTCGCCCTTTTCTTTCACAACACCGAACATCAGTTTTATTTTTCCGGAAGTAAAGGTTGGTGTTAATTTGGTTCTTAAATTTTTCCATTTTTGACCAGATAGTAAAAAAATATGTCCAATGAGAGGCTCAAGCTCGTCATTACAATAAAGTCCTCGATCTTGAAAGTGTGCAAATTCTTTGGTCAACACCATTTTTACTAACTCTAAATCAACAATTACCAAACTCGGTTTCTGAAAAGTGTACATTCCGAAATATCGATTTTTTTTCATTTTTTCATACGCATTTTCAAAACATTGACCTATAACATAAAAATGTAAAGTTAAACTTAAGAAAGTTCTCTTATTCATTATGACATAACCTCAAACTAGAAAGTGGTTTTTTTTACAAAAAACAATAAACAAAAATAAAACTATTATTAAAACTAATTTTACAAAATTTTGAATGTTCCAGATGCACATTTTAGTTCTTTAATAACTATTTATTTTATTTGAATAAAAATATTTGAAACTATTTAAATAAAATGCTATTATAACAAAGTCCAACAAATGAAATTGTTGAAAATGTTTCAAAGAGCAAAATGAACTTTTATTTGTCAAAGTTGGATGTGAATTACAAATTTAACTAGATTTATAGAAAAAAAACACACAAAAATTATATAATTATTCCAAGCTTCAAAAATACTAAATTTAGAATAATTTTAAAATTCCTTGAATTTTTAATAATTTTCTTCTATTATGATTTCAATTACTTATACTACAAATTGCAACAATTTTCATCATTTTAAAATTATTTTCTTCAATTTTCAATTATTTCCATTATTTTTCAAATTCTTCGTTAATAAGTTTTAAATTTACTTTCCGCAAATTTCGATTATTTTTTTAAATTTAGTTTTTATCAAAATACAATAATTATTTTCTTCTACTTCAAATATTTGTTTTTTGTAATTCTTTCAATTAATTTTTTCTAATTAAAATTATTTTCTTCAATTTTCAAATTATTCATATATTTCTTCAATATATTATATCTGTATTATTTCTTCAATTTTCAAATTATTTATAATAATCTTACAATATTATTTTCCCCAATTTTTAATTATTTTTATTACACTTCAATTAATTTTCCTCAAATTACAGTTTTTTTTTAATTTGTAATTAATTACCTCAACTTTTAATTGCTTTCTTTAATTTTTAATTATTTTGCAAGCATTTTCTCGAATTTTTAACCATTTTCACTATTTTTCGATTAATTTCCTAAATTTTTCAATACTTTATCCTAATTTTAAATTATTGTTTGTTTAATGTACATTTATTTTTATCATTGTTTATAAATAAATACATTAGTTTCTCTACTTTTTAATTATTTACCTTATTTTTTATTATTTTTTTAAATTTCAAATGATTTATTTTTTATTCATTTATTCAGTATTAAAATTACGGGCTCAATCCCCTTTTCTAAATTATTGACTTGAATTTTCAACATTTAAGATTGTTTTTAAATTATTTTTTGTATTTTAAATATTTTATACTTTATTTACTCTCCCTTACGGGTTCGAGGGCCTCCGCTCCCTTTACATATTTTTTACAAACTTATTCTATCTTAACCTAAATTACACTTAAACTAACGTTCTCTTACTTACTAACGCTTATAGTATTCCTAAACTCTTTAAAATGCTCTTTGCTGTGCCAGGGCTTCCGTTTCCTATTACCTTTATATACATTTTTATCTTCAACACGATTCTTTAGTTTCAAAATATTTCAAAATATTTTTGGCCTTTTCAATATTCCATTCTCTCTCTCTTATTCTCTAATTCTCTCATCCACTTCTCTCCTTTTCCACTTTCATGCAAAATCTCTAACACTCTCTCTCCCAAACTTCTTTCTACATCGTCACCTACCATACACACATCCAACACATGCCCCCAGTCCTCCTCTTCATACATGCACACTCTGCATTTTCTCTCATCCTCTATCTTCCAATATTTACACGCATTCATCCCTTCTCCCATTCTGAATCTCAACACTCTATTCCACTTGCACTCCTTTTTCATTCTCCCTAAGTATTCAGGTTCTCTTTCGTTTTTCACCATTTTATACCACCTGTTGTACTTCGACTCCTCTATTTTTTCCCACCTCTCTATCTTATCGTGCTTTTTTAATTCCTCTTCTATATCCTCCCACCTTCCTACTTCGACCCTTCCTTTCCGCCCTTCTTTCCGCGCATCCCTCCTTTTCTTTTCCCATTCCGACATACCTGTGTCTCCCCTCTTGGCTCTGTCCTCAATCTGATTCAGGCATAATTGGGCAATCCTGCTTCCTTTTCCTTGTCTTAATCTCTCCTCCATCATCCATGCTCTCTTTCTCTGTCTGACCATTATTCGTTCTCTTCCTAATTCCTCCCTTAGCATATACCCTGGGCAATTCCTGCTTACTCCCATCGTCCACCTCAGGTACTTCTCATGCATTCGTTCCACGCTCTTTTCCTCCTTCCATCCCCACACTTCCACTCCGTAGCTCATCACTGACCACACTAGCACGTCAAACATCCACACTCTTTTCTTCCAATCATTCCCAAACCTTCTCTTTCCTATCCCCCATACTTGTCCCATCACCTTTCCCGCTCTCTCACACCTTTTCTTTACATTCAATCTGCTACCCTCCTTGCATTTAAACCAGTATCCCAGATAACAAAATTCTTTAACTTCCTCCACCATCTTTCCATTCAGTTTCCATTCCTCTTGCTCCCCATCCACTCTCTTCCTGAATCTCATTATCTTTGTTTTTTCCACATTCACCCATAGATCTTTCTCTCTTACATACTTCTCGCATTCACTCATCATCAGTCTCATACCCCTTTCATCCTCCGCCAGCAACACCACATCGTCCGCATATGCTAAGGAAAAAATCCTTGTATTTCCCAATACCACCCCTCCTTTACCTCTTCTGCATAACTTTTCCTCTAAATCCGATATTAATAGATTAAACAGCAAGGGACTTAGCGGGCACCCTTGTAACAATCCCCTGCCTAACCAAAACTCCTCTCCCAATCTCTCTCCTATCTTCACTCTTACCCTCGTGTCTTCATATACTTCTTTTACCCTTTCAATTAAACCTTTCTCTATTCCCCTTTCTTTCAAAACTTTCCACAGCTTGCCTCTATTTACCGACGGGAATGCTGACTTAAAGTCTATGAATAATGCTACTAACTTTCCCTTTTTCTTTTTCAGATTTCTTTCTATTAGATAGTTTAAAACGTATACATTATCCATTGTTCCCATTCCTTTTCTAAACCCTGCTTGATTGTGTGGAATACACCCAAGTTCTTCTACTTTCTTTTCTAGCCTCTTTCTTAAAATTTCCGCGTACACTTTATAGCCCACCGGCATTAGCGTTATCCCTATATATTCTTCTATACTCTTCCCTTCTCCTTTCTTAACTAGTGGCACCACTAGTTCCGTCTTCCATTCTTCCGGCCATCCCTCTCCCTTCCATACTTTCTTTACTATTTTCCACATTTGCTCCCTTACTATTTCTCCTCCATATTTTAAACTCTCGTTTTCAACTTCATCCCAACCTGTGGCTTTATTCCTTTTGAGCCTATCTATAGCCTCTTCTACTTCCTCTCTTCTTATTTCTTCCTCATCACTCTTCTCTATCTTTTTTCTTCCTTCTCCTCTTACTCTACCTTTGACTCCTCCATACATTTCGCTAAAGAACTTTGTCCAGTCCTTCATCTCTATTTCTCTATTTATCTCTTTCCTACATTTTCTCTCCCTATTTATTACCTCCCATTCTCTTCCTTCTCTTATCGCCTTTTCCACTTCCTCCATGAATCTTTTTCTCGCCTCTTCTCTCTTCCCTTCTAACAGTTTCTCATGTTCTTTATGCTTTCTATTATATTCCTTTTTTTCCATCCTACCTCTCCTCCACTCCTTTATATTCTTCCTCATTAATTTCCTACTTTTCTCGCACTCTTCATCCCACCATCCGCTATACCTTCTATCACCTTGTTCTTCTTTTCCTATATCCTCTTTAACTCTATCTATCCTTTTCCTTAGTTCTTTCAACCATTCATCTACGCTCTTTCCTTCCATTGCTTCTCCTTCTTCTCTCTGCATACTTTCTCTGGATTCACTAAGCCTTTTTTCTCCCCACTCTCCCATCCTGTACTTTTTCTTTCTTTCTTTACCTCCTCCTCCTCCTCCTCTTCTTCTTCTTCTTCCTCCTTCCCTTCCTCTCATCGTGATTACCAGTGGGAAGTGCTCCGATCCTACTTCCCTTGCCACTTTAAACTTTTTTATTCCCTTCCTCGTATTCTCGTCCGTCACTACATAGTCTATCACCGTTTCCCCCATACCTTTAAATGTATACTCTCCCTGTTCGTCTCCCTCCATATTTCCATTACAAATTGACCATCCTGCTTCCTCCACCAACCTAATCATCTTTTTTCCCTCTTTATCCACTTCCTTATGCTTTGAGTTTCTCGTATACCTTTGCTTTTCCTCCTCCCATATGCCACCTCCTAATTCTCCTGTCCAAGCATTCCAATCTCCTCCTATTATCACTTTTTCCTCCTTCCCTACTTCCATCCACTTTTCCATTATCTCCCAACCTTTTTCTTCTCCTCTTCTTCTATACACTCCTACAATAGTTAACTTCTCCTTTCCCTCTCCTATCTTTCTAACCATGCAACCTTCCTCTTCTTCCCTACCCATACCTGCCTTCTCCTTACTTTCCTTAATTCCTAGTCTCACTCCCGATACCATTCCTCCTGCTTTTCTACCTTTGTTACTTTCTTTCCTTGCCTCTTGCATCCTCCAAGTATATCCTGTCGGTAACTTTCTTCTCACTTTTCCCCAATCTTTCTCATCTATCCAAGTTTCACACAGCATTAACACATCCCATTTCCCTAGTACCTTCCAAAATCCCTCATCTTTGTTTTTTAACCCTGACACATTCCAGAACGCAATTTTTATTTCCTCCATTTTCTCCCCTTTTTCTCTATTGCTGCTCTTCCCGAAACCCCTTATTTTCTATCTCTTTGTCGATCTCCCTTTGTTTTTCCAGTTCCTTTTTAACCTTTTTTAACTCTAATCCTTCTTCCCCCTCTTCCACTCTCCATTTCTCTCCATTAATCCACATACACTCCCATCCTATCCTTACTACATTTCCTTTGCTTCTTTCATCCCATGCTCTTCGGTTCAGTACTTCTAAAACCCTTCTTTCTCTCCTTGTTCTATCCTCTTCTATTCTTTCTTTCCTTCCCTTTAACAGCTTTTTCTTTTTCATCACCTCCCATTTTTGATCCTTATTTTCCATTTCCACTAACCATATTCTTGGTTTATTGCCCTCATCTTCTCCTATTCCTACCACTCGTTTTATCTGAACCCTTGCTCCTATACTAACCAGCAATTTTTCCAACTCGTCCTTCCCGTCCTTCCTTTCCGCGTCCAATCCTTTGATTACTAAATTCGCGCGCCTTCTCTCCTTATCTACCCTTTCCAGCTGCCTATCCAACTCTTTCATTTTTCTTTCCATCTCTCTCTTCTTTGGCTCTTCATATCTCTCTTCCCCATCTATTTCAACTATCTGCCCTTTTCTATTTCTCATATCTTTTTCCAACGCTCCTAGTCTCTTCTTTAACTCCCCTATATCCTTTCCGCCTTCCTCCTTTCTTTCTGTCATATCATATTCCAACTCTTCTACTCTTTTTACTACTTTCTCATGCTCTACTTGCCACTTAGCCTCCCACTGTTTTCGCGCTTTCTTCATCTCTCTTAGCTCCGTCCATATTGCTACTAATTTTTGGTTATGATCCTCTTTTTCTTTCCTTAACTCTCCAAATTCTTTATCTACCTTTTCAAAATTACTTTTCATATTTTCCTCCAACCCTTTCATCATTTTTCCTACCTCCTTGATGATCCCCCCCGCCAAATCATTATTCACCACCCACCTGTCCAGTTTTTGTCCTGACTCTAAACTATTCGCCCTTTTCAATTTAACTGCATTTGACGGCCTACCTCTCGACTTTACCGGTGTGTCTGCCTTGCTATCACTCGCCTTTGTCTTGCTATCTCCCCCCTTACTCGGCGTACTATATGTCTCATCGACGGACTCTTTCCCCTCACCCTCACCATCACTTGTCCCAGCAGCTACTAACTCATCGCTCACAGCCTTGTGCTGCTCTCTATCGTTCCCTTTCTTACCACTCATATCCATCCTCACGCTGCTCTCCCGCCTTTTCCCACCTTATATTCTCTCTCTCACTCACTCTTTTCCTAACCTACAATCCAGTCACACTTAGCAATGTGCCGTTGAAAGTTTCATTTTGAAATTTTCGTTTTGAAAGTTTCAAATCATGAAACTTATGATCGATGAAACTTTTCATGAAATTTATCAAATTTGTAAATTATTAAAATTAAAGTAGACAATTTTTCCAAAAGCTTTTATCTTAAAAGTGAGAACTTAAAAATTGTAAAAATTAAAAAAAAATACTCTTTTGTGCGAGATATTTCCATTTTAATTTACACAAAAATATTTATTATAAAAATTTAATGAATACAATTCTTCTAGAA
The DNA here is from genome assembly GCA_037103525.1 of Ganaspis brasiliensis. Classification (NCBI taxonomy): domain Eukaryota; kingdom Metazoa; phylum Arthropoda; class Insecta; order Hymenoptera; family Figitidae; genus Ganaspis; species Ganaspis brasiliensis. The sequence continues at coordinate 975,423 of JAZKLR010000105.1, read as the reverse complement.
AAACTTATTCTTCACTATTTTTTGAGGCACTTTTTTATGAAAAAAGTTTTTCTCCTTTTTTTAAAGAAATGTAAAAGAAATTTAAAGAATTTAAGATTAAATTTAACTAAAAATTTTTGCAAATCAAATAATGAAAATTAGAACAACAATTACAAAATTTAAGATAGAAACTGAAAAAAACGAAACTAATTTAAAATTGAAAACAAAACTCGAAAAATGTCTAGATAATTACACAATTTAAAAAGAATAATTTAAAAAATTAAACAAAAAATATTAAAGTTAAACAAGAAAATTAAAAAGAAAAAAAAGAAAATTATAGAAATAACTGTTGGAAATAATTGCAAATTGAAAAACTGTTTTGAAAATCCTAAATAATTGAAATTAAAGAAAAAAATTGAAAAACGAAGAAAATAATAAAAACTTCAAGAAATAAATTGAAAATTTAAGAATTGAATTGAAACTTGAAAAAATAATTATAATAATTGAAAAAAAATTATAAACGAAAGAAAAAAAAATTCAAATTCAGAATAAAATTCCAACAATGGCTAGATTAATACAAAACTGAGCAAAAAATACATAATAAATAATAATTGTAAGAATTAGTTGGAAAGTGAATTAATTCACAATTAAAAAAATATAATTTTAAAAAATAAACAATTAATATTAAATTTAAACAAAATAATTTGAAAAATATGAAAATTATAGGAATAATTGTTGGAAGTAATTGAACATTGAACAACTAGATTGAAAATTGAAAAAAATAATTTAAAAAAGAGGAAAAAAATTGAAAAATTAAGAAAATAATAAAAAATTGCAAAAAGGAATTGAAATTTGAAGAATAAAACTAAAAATTGAAAAAGCACAATAATTATTAAATGTAGAAGAAAATAAAATCAAAAAAATTTATTGGTACTCGGAAAAATAATTGAAAAAAGGCAATAAATTTTTAATAATAAAGAAAATAATTAAAAAATGGAATTGAAATTTGAAGGAAATAGTGGAGAATTAAAAGAAATAGTCTTACAATTGAAAAATTGAATTTAAATTTTAAAACAACTTTTATGAGTGAAAAAATAATTTAAAAAATCCGGGAATGAACCTGCAAATTATTATTATTATTTATTGTTTGAATGCAATTATTTTTTTGAAAAATAAACAATTTATGGTTTCCTTTATTTAGCTGATTAAGTAACTGATCCTTAATTTAAATGATTCAAATTTTACCGTAAAATGGGGTAAAGTCGGCCATGTAGGGAAAAGTCGGCCAGCAGTTTTAAACACTTTAAAGATTTACTATTACTTTTTCCAAGAGAAAATCCAAGTTTTATAGTTTTTGTAGTTAGAATAAATGTTAAACAATAATTAAAATACAATATTTCTGTATTTAAAATGCCGGCCGACTTTTCCCCGCATGGTCGACTTTGCCCCATTTTACGGTACTAAAATACTTTATTTTAAGAAAATAATATAATTCGAAATATTTCTACTTCTGAAAATTTTGGTAATATTTTTAAATTTATAATGTTTAATTTGAATGAACAATGTGAAATTGCTTTGTTTACTGTTTTATTCCCAAAATTATCCTTTCTGAAAACAAAAATTAAAAATATAATTTTTCAAAATAAAGCAATTTGCCTTCACCAAATATTAATATCAAGTTATATTTTATATTTATATTTATTATATTATATTATATTTAATTTAAAGAAGATCTTAGTTTATTAATTAAAAATAAAGAAAAAATAATGTTATAACAATTAAAATTAAGGAAATAAATTTTTTAGAAATAAAACATTAAAATTAAAACATTTAGAATAGTTTAATACTCATGCACTTACTTAGAAATATTAGAATTAACTTGAATAATTATTAACCAATATTATGCAAATTTAAATTTTAGCGCCATAGTAAGAGTACTGAGTTTGCGCAGAAGGTCCCAACCTCTATTTCGTGAAATAAAATCATTTTCAAAAATTATTTGCATTGAAATTTGATTTTTACAGTTAAAAAGACTAATTCGAAACGTAACTAAATCATTTTTAAACTATTAACTTTAAAAAATTAGACGTTATGGCTAAAGTTTCATAAGTTTCAATTAATTTGAAATTTTTCATTGAAACTTTCAACTGAAAGTTTCAAAAATTATAAATTTCGGAAACGGCACATTGCTAGTCACACTACAAATTCACTTACTTACTTTAAACCATCCACTCCCACACCTTTACGCCTTCACTCACCTATACCTGGTTCTTCCACACAAATTCTCTCTACACATTTTCACTCACTTTTCCACTTTACCTTTAACCAACGACCAATTTATTTTTCCAAAATCCGCGAACGTCAATCTACTAACGGTACCGGAAACGGAAGCCTTGTATTTTAAATATATTTTGTAATTTTTTCAATTATTTCTCTTAAAATTGAATTAGTTTTAACTGATTTTTCATTAATTTTTTCTTGTCTTATATTATTTTCTTCAATTTTAAATTATTTTTATTCATTTTCAATTATTTCGCCCATTTTTGCTGTAGTGATGACAATTCCTACTCCAATTTTTCTAATTCTTTATTATTTCCATTCTATATTATCATTTCTAAAATTTCAATTTATTTCTATTATATTATTTAATATATATATATATTCTGCGTTTTTTTTAAATTAATTTCTGAGATTTATAATTTTTTTTCTAACAAAAAAACAAGTATTTTCTTAAAATTCAATTATTTTTATCATTCTTCATTTATTTTCTTTTATTTCAAAGATATTCTATAGTTTTTTTTAACTATTTTCCAAAAACTTTTAATTATTTCCCCCAATTTTTAATTATTTTTCGTTTTTTAAATAATTTTTAATATTTTCAAGTAATTTTCTCAACTTTTAATTAGTTGCTTTAATTTAAAAGTATTTATGTAATTTTTTAATTATTATTTTCTTCAATTCTCAAATATTTTGTTCAATTTTCAATTATTTTTACCGATTTTCAACTAATTCCTTAATATTTAATAATTCTCGAATTTTTCCAACTATTTTTCTCACTTATAAAAATTATTTTAAAATTTAAATTCAATTATTCAATTCTAGAACTATTCTCTTCAATTCTCAGTTATTTTCTTCAAATTTAAATTCCACTTTTTAGTTTTTCTAATCTTTGTTTTTCAATTATTTTATTCAATATTCAATAATTCTCGAATTTTCTCAATTATCAATTATTTCCTTGAAATTCCAATAAAATTATTTAATTTCTAACTGATTTCTTCGATTTTTACTTTTAACTTTCATCAGTTTTCAATTAAAAAATTATTATTCTCCTTCAAGTTTAGGATTATTGATTCATATTAAAAAAAATTTTGTTCAAAAACCGATTATTCTCACCGTTTTTCGATTTTTTTTCAATTGTTAATTACTTTTTTTAATAGTTATTTATTTTCTTTATATTGTAATTTTACTTTTAATAATCAATTATTTTCTTGAAATTTCCATTTAATTCCTTTATTAATTAATTAATTAATCAATTAATTCCTCAATATTTAATAATTCTCGAGTTTTTTAAACTATTTTTCTCACTCGTAAAAAAAATTGTTTTAAAATTTTAATTCAATTCTGGAACTATTATCTTCAATTTTCTTCAAATTCCCACTTTTCAATTTTCAAACATTTTCTTTAATATTAAAAAATTATCGCCTTTTTTGTATTATTTTTATTGTCATTAAGTTTCTTAATTTTTAAATACAAATATTCAATTATTTTCTTTAATTTTTAATTCCATTCTTCAATTTTTATTTCCATTTTTCAGTTTTCAATTATTTTCTTCTATATATTCTATATATTCATTTTGTTCTGTTGTCGATTATTTTCGTCAGTTTTTAAATTTTTTCTTCGATTGTCAATTTTTTTCTTTAAGATTTAATTGTTTTTTAATTTTTCTTTTAATTATTAGCTATTTTCGTAAAATTTCAATTCAACTCTTTAATCTTTAATTTATTTTTTTAATTTTTAACTATTTTCTTCAATTCTCAATTATTTTCTTCAATTTAAATTATTTTGTTCAATTTTTAATTATTTTTTTCAATTTTCAATTTATTTCTATTATATTATTTATTATATATATTCTGCGATTTTTCAAATTACTTTCTAAGATTTTAAATTATTTTTCTGAAAAGTCAATAATTTTCTTCAAATTCCAACTTTTCAATTTTCAATTATTTTCTTTAATATTATAAAATTATCGCCTTTTTTGTATTATTTTTATTGTCATTAAGTTTCTTAAATTTTTAATTAAAAATATTCAATTATTTTATTGTATTTTTAATTCCATTCTTCAATTTTTATTTCCATTTTTCAGTTTTGAATTATTTTCTTCTTATATATTCTCTATGTATTCACTTTGTTCTGTTGTCGATTATTTTCGTGAGTTTTCAAATTTTTTTTCGATTGTCAATTATTTTCTTTAAGATTTAATTATTTTGTACTTTTTCTTTTAATTGTCAGCTATTTTCGTAAAATTTCAATTCAACTCTTTAATCTTCAATTTATTTTTTTAATTTTTAACTATTTTTTTCAATTCTCAATTATTTTCTTCAATTTAAATTATTTTGTTCAATTTTTAATTATTTTTTTCAATTTTCAATTTATTTCTATTATATTATTTATTATATATATTCTGCGATTTTTAAAATTAATTTCTAGGTTTTTTAAATTTTTTTCTGAAAACTCAATTATTTTCTTCAAATTTAATTTTTTTTTATCATTCGTCAATTATTTCTTTTATTTCAAAGATATTCTATAGTTTTTTCAATTATTTTCCAAAAACTTTTAATTATTTTCCCCAATTTTTAATTATTCTCATTTTTTCTAATAATTTATAATATTTACAAAAAATTATCTTAGCTTTTAATTAGTTGCTTTAATTTAAAAGTATTTATGTGATTTTTAAATTATTATCCCCATTTTTTAATTGTTTTCATTATATTTTAATTATTTTGCAAAATTTGCAATTATTTTAATTTTTCCCAGATTTTTTGACGTCAAATTGCATATTTTAAAATATGCAATTATTTTTTCAAATTTCAATTATATTCTCTTCAATTTTTTTTAATTCTAAAATTTTATATATTCTATGTTCTACATAAATAAAACTTGTTTTACTCATATTTAAATATATAATATTAAAAATATTAAAATATATTTTTGTAGTATTTAAATATTCAGAAACTAATCGCGCGCGTTATATTATCTATAGTATTAAATAATTATAGACCACAAATTTTGGTTCAATCCAATTTTTTCCGAAAAATGTACAACGGAATTTTTCAACATTTTGTAAAACCACTTTTAATAATATTTTTAATTTGCGTGAAAAACTAATTTCTAGTTTGAGGTTATGTCAATGGAACCTTCTTAATTTTAATTTATAGTAAAGTTCGAAACATTTTTTAGAATTTTTTTTCAAACTTATATCAAGAAATATAAATACCAATATGTTTTTTTCCAACCACGGCCTTAAAAAGATTTCCAAAAGGCACTATTGGTTCGATATAGGGTACTCCATTTTTTTGCCAGTAATTGTATAAAACTAATTTAAAATATAAGTACAGTCCAAACAACACCACAATCACTCCACTTAAAATTTCAAAGACAGGGATACGCGAAATTAAGGACATTTTAAAAATTGTTTAAATACACTTTTATTTAACGAATTAATATTTTTTTATTATTTATTTAATAGGTAAAAAACAATTTCTTAACGTATCGATTAAATGTAGACTCTGACCGCTGACCATTCTTGAACTAGTACCTGAGCGTACGAATTTTAGCGCTTAATAACACTGATTTATCAGAAAGAGATAAAAGATATTTAACGTGTTTGTCCTCCTGTGCACTCATAATTATACAAATTTTTATAAATCTCACTTATTTGCAGAATAGAGTAATGAGTATTTGTAAAACATTACGTGTCAGTTACGAAACAGTTTTTACTAACATTTATCATTTCACGGCCTTGACTTTCCTCAAGTAAAACAGCGGCTAATCAATACCTCGTTTAAACTGAAAAAAGACGCATTTTAAAAGTAACATGTCATCACTTCCCACGCATAAATTTTGCACGAAAGATCTCATCTAGAATTTCTCGAATGACTCGTTATAAATTTCATGAAAAGTTCATCAAAATTTTAATAGATAACAGTAAATAAATAAATTTATTATTAAAGTTTTACAAAAAACTACTTAAAATTGTTTGGAACTGGTTTTTAAAATGTTTCTAACCTAGCTCGTTGGAAAATATTCAGGACTAGGTATTAATAACTATTTTTTAAAAAAATTGTTTAAAATTATTTAAAAACGTTTATAACTGATTTAACACTGTTTATAACTATTTTTAAATAATTTAAAATTAACTTTAAACGGTTTTAAACTATTTAGAAAAATTAAAAACTATTTAAAATTATTTTAAACTGTTTAGAAGTGATTTCAAACAATTTAGAACAAGTTACAAATTCTTTAGAACTGGTTTAAACTTGTTGAAACTAGCTCAAAACTGTTTCGTACTATTTAGGAATAATTTAACTTTAATTATAAAAGTGACTCAAAGTTGTTTAGGATTATTTATTTAAAATTCCCTAAAACTTGTTTTAACGGTTCAAAACTAGTTGAAAATGGTTATAAACTGATTAAAAAATGCGTATGAGAATCTTTAAAAAATTTATTCATTTTTTGTCTGTTCATAGGGGAGAGTCGGCCAAAATGCCTAATTGGGTAAATTGGCAAACGTTAATAGCTTGGCCAAAAATAAATATTAATCATAATTGTTTTGATTAATGATGTATATTAAGGTAAAGATGATTTCTATAAAGTTTCATATTTATCAGTTTATTATTAAAGAATTTATTAAAGAATTGTGAAAATGATGCTTTCCAACAATAATTTTTTCATTTTTAAATTTTAGAAAATATGCACTTCTATCGCACAGACGTACATAATTTTTTTTTAAAATTAATCCTTAAACATTTAGCTATCTAAAGGCTTTGATTTAATTTATAAAAATGAGTTCTAAAATGAAAATAATTAGTTTAATTACATCGTGTGTTTTTGGGCAAATTGCCTTGGTTAAATTGCCTATATGCTGTAAAACTTCTAAGCAAGATACGTACGATACGGAAAATTTCTCAGGTTACGTATATTTTGATGTAGAAACTAAATATCAAGTTGTTACTGCTTCTGTAAAAAAAAACCAGTGTTTAAACAAATTAATTATATTAATTATTGCATTTATGTTAATAATAATTATAATAATTATGCATTGAAGAATCATTTTTAATATATTTTAAAACATGATTTTAAATAACAGCGGGATGAATAAAAAGAAGTGCGCATGCGCAGAATTGTCACGTGACTATAAAGAATCATGGCGGATTAATCTGTCACATTTGGCATTGAATGTCAAAATTTTCGATTTCTTTCTAAAACTCACGCTGTTTTGAAGCAAGCAGGTATTTTTGTAATTTATTCCAGTGTTCAATTTACTTTTGCAAGTTATTTTATAATTGTAGCTTTATTTATTTGTTATAGACTTTATTTCCATTTTTTGTCAGACTGCTTTGGCTTGAAACTTTAGTTTTATGATGAAAAGATTATATTTTTGTATTCAAAGCTGGTTCTTTTTTTAACATTAACAAGATAATTGATTATAGAAAACATATACAAAAAATTTTTTTTACTTTTATTCATATTTTTTAATATTTTTGTGCACAGGCGGTTTACCCAGTCGTAAGTCAAAATGGCGAATTTTGACATCAATTTTTTAATAATTCTTTTGTCTATTTTTTCTGAAATAAATACTTAAAATTACTACCTCATTATATTCTTAAAAGTTGTTTTCTAAATATTTGATGGTTTATATTTTTCAAAACTATAATTAAATACTTTTTTTTTTACTCCAAACTTTACTATAGGCATTTTGTCCGACTCTCCCCTATCTTAAGTTTGAAACATAGATATTTTTTGTTTTACATCAGAAACTTTTTAAAAAATGCATTCAACCTTGATTCAAATTTAAATTTACATTATCAGTTCAAATAATTTTGGATTAATAAATAAATCTATAATTTTTTCTATATTTTTCAAAAGTTTTTAATACGAAATTATTTTCTTTAAATTTTATAAGTAGGCTTTAATTTTTTTACATTTTTATGTTTTGTTTTCGATTATTCTCGCCAGTTTCCAAATTTTTCTTTCGATTATCAATTATTTTTCGTTATTTCTCAATTATTTTCTTTAATACTTAATTATTTTGTAATTTTTCTTCTAATTATCAACTACTTTTTTAAAATTTCAATTTAATTCTTTAATCTTCAATTTATTTTTTATTTCTTTGATTTCTAATTATTTTCTTCAATTCTCAATTATTTTCTTAAATTTTCAATTCCATTCTTCATTTTTCTATTATTTTATTCAATATTCAATAATTCTCGCAGTTTTTCAATTATCAATTTCTTGAAATTTTAATACAATTCTTCAATTTCCAAATGATTTCTTTAATTTTTATTAAAATAAATAAAAATTAATAATAAATTCTTTAATTTCCAATTAATTTTGTTTATTTTTAATTATTTTCTTTAATTCGCAAATATTCTATTTAATTTTCAATTTTATTTTATCGGTTTTCAATTAATTCCTTAACATTTAATAATTCTCGAATTTTTTTAACTATTTTTCTCACTCATAAAAATTGTTTTAAAATTTCAATTCAATAATTCAATTATTATTATTATTATTATTATTATTATTACTACTATTCAATTCAATTTATTTTAATTATCAGCCATTTTCTTTAAATTTCAATTTAACTCTTTAATCTTCTATTTATTTCTTAAGTTTTTAACTATTTTCTTCAATTCTCAATTATTATATTCAAATTTCAATTGCATTCTTTGTTTTTCAATTATTTTATTCAATATTCAATAATTCTCGAATTTTCTCAATTATCAATTATTTCCTTGAAATTCCAATAAAATTATTTAATTTCTAACTGATTTCTTCGATTTTTACCTTTAACTTTCATCAGTTTTCAATTAAAAAATTATTATTCTCCTTCAAGTTTAGGATTATTGATTCATATTAAAAAAAATTTTGTTCAAAAACCGATTATTCTCACCGTTTTTCGATTTTTTTTCAATTGTTAATTACTTTTTTTAATAGTTATTTATTTTCTTTATATTGTAATTTTACTTTTAATAATCAATTATTTTCTTGAAATTTCCATTTAATTCCTTTATTAATTAATTAATTAATCAATTAATTCCTCAATATTTAATAATTCTCGAGTTTTTTAAACTATTTTTCTCACTCGTAAAAAAAATTGTTTTAAAATTTTAATTCAATTCTGGAACTATTATCTTCAATTTTCTTCAAATTCCCACTTTTCAATTTTCAATTATTTTCTTTAATATTAAAAAATTATCGCCTTTTTGTATTTTTTTATTGTCATTAAGTTTCTTTAATTTTAAATACAAATATTCAATTATTTTTTTTAATTATAATTATTATTATTTATTTTGTCCTGTTGTCGATTATTTTCGTCAGTTTTCAAATTTTTTCTTCGATTGTCAATTATTTTCTTTAAGATTTAATTATTTTGTAATTTTTCTTTTAATTATCAGCTATTGTCGTAAAATTTCCATTCAACTCTTTAATCTTCAATTTATTTTTTTAATTTTTAACTATTTTTTTCAATTCTCAATTATTTTCTTGAATTTTCAATTCCATTCTTTGGTTTTCATTTATTTTATTAAATATTGAATAATTTTCGCACTATTTCAATTATTAATTATTTCCTTAAAATTCCAATATAATTCTTCAATTTCCAACTGATTCTTTCAATTTTCATATATTTTCTACAATTTTAACCATAATTTTCATCAGTCCTCAATTGACAAATTATTATTCTTCTTTAATTTTATGATTATACATTTATTTTAAAAAATTCTTTGTTCAAAAGCCGATTATTCTCACCATTTTTTGATTTTTTTTTCAATTGCTCAAAATATTTAATTATTTTCGTTATATTGTAATTTTTCTTTTAATTATTAATTATTTTCTTGAAATTTCCATTTAATTCTTTAATTTAAAATTTATTTCTTCAATTTTAAAATTATTTTTTTCAATTCCTAAATACTTTCTTTAATTTTCAATTATTTTTATCGATTTTCAATTAATTCCTCAATATTTAATAATTCTTGAATTTTTTTAACTATTTTTCTCACTCATAAAAATTGTTTTAAATTTTCAATTCAATTATTCAAATCTAGAATTATTGTCTTCAATTCTCAGTTATTTTCTTCAAATTTAAATTCCACTTTTTAGTTTTTAATTATTTTCTTTAATATTAAAAAAATTATCGCCTTTTTTCTATTAATTTTTTTGTGGATTGTCATTAAGCTTTTTTAATTTTAAATACAATTATTCAATTACTTTCTTTAATTTTTAATTCCATTCTTTAATTTTTTTTCCATTCTTCAATTTTTAATTGTTTGCTTCTAATTTAATTAATTCTTGGCTTTTTTCAATTATTTTTTTTTTCAATTTTTCAGTATATTCTTTAGTTTTTAATTCCATTATTCAATTTTTAATTGCTATCTTCAATTTTGAATTATTTTTTTCAATTTTAATGATTTTTTTTTGATTTTCAATCCAGTTGTTAAATGTGCAATTATTTCCAACAATTATTTTTTTTAATTTTTCAATTTGTAATTATTTTCTTTAAATGTAATATTTCTTGTTAAATTTTATCAATTATTTTTTTCGGTTGTTTTTGAATCTATAGTCATTTTTATAATTCTGTTTTCAATTCACAATTATTTTTATGATTTTTAACATATTTTCTTCAATTTTTGAATTATTAATTATTTATAATTATTCTTTGTTTTTTAAATTATTTTGTTTCATTCTGTTGTTAAATCCAGACATTTTTTGAATTTTGTTTTCAATTGACAATTATTTTCGGCATTTTGTAATTTTTTTTTCACTTATCAATTATTTTTTCAACTTTTAATTCTTAAATTTTCAATTTATATTCTCAATTCTTTTATTTATTTTATTCTGTTGTTTATTTATTTATTATTTTATTTTATTTTTTTTTTTTTTTTTTTTGCGTAGGATGTGAAAACCTGCCTTCAGGTACCCTGTAGCCCGTACTACAGGGTTATGCGGGGGTGGCGATGTTCTGCCGACCCGCTAAAAACACACCCTTATTTGGGACCTTAAGACCACTCCCAGGTAGAGCCAGTTCACTGACGTATCGCCTTCAGGAGTGGTCTTATATCCCGCCTCTATCGCCTAAACGATATCATTCCTCGACCTACGGGAACTACCTTTGTTGGCGGCCATCGAGATCTTTAACCCTCATAACATGTTGGATGAAGGTCTCGATGTGTCGCCAATTCTCTTTGGACTCGGTCATTAACAGAATCATGTTCCCCGGTGTAACTTCGCAGTTTACACCGGCGAACATGAGTTGTCTCTGAGCGTTCCATCGTGTACATGTAAAGAGTGTGTGCTCTGCGTCATCCTTTGGGGATTGGCAGTACGCACACTCTGAACTTTCTCGTCTTTTGAAGCGCTCCAGGTACGAGTTAAAACACCCGTGACCCGAGAGCGCTTGGGTGAGGTAGTACGAGACTACTCCGTGCTTTCGATCTATCCAGGTGGCGAGTGTAGGTATGAGCCAATATGTCCATCGACCCTTCTCATCCCCGCTCCATCTTGCTTGCCATCTTTCGACGAGTCTGCTTCTCGCATCTCGGCGAATTTGGCCCTTGCTGGGTCTATTGTCATCCGTGTAACGGGTGGACATCCTATCTTTGAAAAGGAGGAAAATTTCCTCCCTTTCTTGCGCCAAAAGATCTGCCGGCGGGACGCTGGCAAGGACCTGAGCAGCACTCGCAGATACTGTCCTATATGCAGAGATTATACGCTTAGTGATAATCCTTTGCGAGGACAGTATCTTTTCCAAGATGGTCTTGCTTCTATCTGTTCGCAGGGAGGGAGCCCACACTGGTGCTGCATAAAGCAGCTTTGAGTGGAACACACTCGCCACCAATCTCCTTTTCTTTTCAAAGGGCCCACCGACGTTCGGCATTATACGGGCTAGGTTAAGTGCACATTCTGCTGCTTTGTCAGAAGCCACAGCGATGTGGTGCTTAAAATTCAAGAACTTGTCGAGTTGTACACCAAGATACTTTATATGCGTGCTCCACTTGACCTCGAATCCGTCTACTTCGATCCGGGGAAGTTCGTAACCACGTCTGTCTGTGACCATGAGCGCTTCGGTTTTGTCCAGGGCCATTTGAAGACCTCTGGCATCCAGCCAGCTCTTTGTTCGTCGCAGACATTCGTTCACCAAAATTCCGAGCTCTTCTGCAGTTTCGGCAGAGCACACGATCAACGCGTCGTCCGCGAAGCCGATGATCACCGCACCTTCGGGTAGACCCATTCGCAAGAAGTCATCATAAGAGACGTTCCATACGAATGGTCCTATCCTAGAACCTTGAGGGGCACCTCTTTGCATCTCTTCCTTCAGAGTGCAGGTGTCTCCCTCATATATTACCCACCTGTCGCTAAGATAATTATTCATTATCCGCAACAGGTAGGGCGGTATTCCTTTGTTTCTCATCGACTTGATGAGATCTTCCCATCGCGCGGTATTAAACGCGTTGCGTATATCTATAGCTACCAAAGCGCAGAAGCTCTTTTTCTTCCCCGGGCCCAATTTGTCCTTTCCTTCCTTGGCTAGGTCCACTGCCTTTTGTATGGCATCTACTGTGGACAGGCCTTTACGGAAACCAAATTGGTAGTCGGATAGACTATTCTCTCCATTTAAGTGGAGCTGCATCCTCTGCAGAACCATGTCCTCCAGAAGTTTGCCCATCGTATCTAACAGGCATATTGGCCTGTAAGATGAGACACTATCTAGAGGTTTGTTACCTTTCCTTAGGAGGACCAGCCTCTGTCGTTTCCAGTCCCGGAAGAACTCTCCTCTTTTTAGGCAGTTGTTGAAACAACCTAAGAGAATCTGGGGTGAAGCAACGATCACTTGTTTAAGTATCTCGTTACTTATCCCATCGATTCCAGGCGCTTTGCCTGGCTTCAATCTTCTGCCGGCTTGATGGAGCTCTGCAAGAGTGAAGAGTTCCTCCTCACGGACTTGACAGTCACTCCAGTCCATCCTAGGCCATGGTTCTGCTGGTGGAAACAAGGCCCTGATTATTTGACGCACCCAATCGGGATTGTCCAGGCCGGGGGTCTTTTGCTTCGTTACCAATTTCTTGGTGACGATTTTATAGCCTAAACCCCATGGGTCCTTCTCGACATCCTCGATCAGGGTCTTCCAACACCTTCGCTGTGAAGCTCGAATCTCCTTTCTGAGGATCCTCTTGGCCTCTATATATGCGTCCTTTAGCATAGGATCTCCCTTAGAGCGGGTGTATATCCTTCTTGCTCTGACGCATGCTTTTCGCAAAGAGGCCAGCTCCTCTGACCACCAGTATACATTACGTCTTCTGGGAGTGGTACTTCTACAACGCGGCATTGACGCGTTGCATGCGGTGATTATCATGTTCATCACCGGCCGCACCTCCCCATCCAGATTGTTCGGTCTCTTTACCCATCCAAGTTCCTCAATGAGGCGGGATTCTTCAAGGGACCGACCGAACTTTTCGACGTCTAGCTTCTTAATGTTCCACCTAGGGCCTTTCTTACAGGAAGCAACCTGCTTGTTTGCTCTAGGTGTGTCTCCTCCCGAGACTGAAAACTTAATATACTGGTGGTCACTTTCGGTATGATCCTCAGAGACATGCCAGTCTTTAATACGCTTGTTTAGGAGAGATGTTGTTATCGTTAGATCGATAATTGATCCGATATTATGGTCTCTCCTAAACGTCCATTTATGACCCTGGTTGACAACCATCAGATTGTTCCTGGAGACCATTTCTGCGATTAGGATTCCTCTATTGTCGAGCCTTGTCTCGCCCCAGTCTGGCGACTTTGCATTAAAGTCACCAGTGACGAGAACATCCAGCCTCGATTCTCGCAGGCTCGATTCAAGTTCATCTATCTCGGCTTCGAAGGCTGTCAGTGGGTCGTTGGGTGAGAAGTAGCAGCTATACATGCGTATACCTGAAATTTCCACCCACACAAACCCACTGCTCGTCTCCAGGAACTTGTCTACCCTCAAGTCGGGATTAAAGACCTGAATGGCTGCCCTACCCGATGAATCCTGGTACCTGGGAGCGATGTCGTTTCTTTTGTTCTGTTCACTAAGGAACAAAACATCGATCCGCTCCTCACTGGCTGTCACCAGCAACAGGTCTTGAGCCTTCTTAGATGTATGCAGGTTAACCTGCAGAAACTTTAGGCTCTTGCCAGTTTAAGTTTCTGCAGTTCTGCCTTGTATATTGGGCATGCATTGCTGCCTGTCCAGTGGGCACAGTCGTTCTTGCCTAAGTCTGTGCAAGTAATGCATTTAGGCTCCACGACTGTACAGTTCTTGAACAGATGACCCGGCTCGCCGCATCTTCGGCAGTTTTTAGACCTGTCGGGGCCTTTGCAATTCCGAGCCAGGTGGCCATATGCAAGGCACTTAAAGCAACTTGCAACCTGCACATGCTCGCGGATCGGACAGTTGATCCAGCCGACAGGGATCTTTCCTGCTTTCAAGAGTGTCAAGCACTCAACCTCTGGCAGGCGTACAACCGCCGTTTTCGATCCCCCATATCGGGTGAACAAACGGCATGTTGCTTCCAAGTCGGCTTTTTCAAGCTTCTCTTTTAAAACAGAGAGCACCTCTTCCTCCGTCGTAGTCTCATCCAGGTCTCTGATTTCGAGAGACCTCATATTTTGGAAGACTTTTACGTCTACCTTATCCCCCGCCACTTCGGTGAGGGCCTTAGAAAATTTGGAGGTATCTCCTCCCTTTTTCAGAACGAGGAGAACCTCGTTCTTCTGAGTTCTTCTTATTCTAAGAACCTCTGTACCATTTTCTGCAGGCTTAAGCTTTTCCTTCATAAATTTCAAGATGTCGGCATAGGATAGGTTTTCCTTTGCCGACAGCTTGATTGCCTCGCATTGTCGAGGTTTGAAGACGGCTTTATCCTTCTTCTTTTTTTCTTCTGCTTCTTTTATTGCGTGTTCTTTTTTCTTCTTTCTATTCTCCGCCCTATGAAGCTTCCTTTTATCGGTGTACGTCTCAAAACCATCACCTTCTGGAGCTTTTTCCTGTTCTGTGACAACCTCCGCAAGGGTCACTTTCTCCTTCTCCGGCCTGGAAGTGATCTTCTTCGAAGCCTTCTTTTCCGGAGAATCGGAGTTTTTCCCTTTTTTTGAAGCATTTTCCGGAGGTGTCCCAGTCGCTTGCCTCTTTTTTTCAGGTCCGAGCAGAGAGGCCGGGTTCCCTAAGGAAGACGACCGTGGCCGTGGTATCACTGGTCTCCTCTTCTGCCCTTTTGCTACTTGAATTTTTTTCAGGAGTAATTGGCTCTCCATTTTCATGGTTTTTGAGATGCCAACGACTTGGCTAATAAAACTTAGTGCAGTCTTGGACTGGTCCTTGAGTGCCTGAACTACCGCTTTTGAGTTGTTGAGAAGCAACTTGTCTGTGAGTTCCTTTTGTGCCTTTTCGGCCATCTCACTGACAAGTATCTGCCTCTCCATCAAATCGGTCATTCGTTCCCAAGCATTTACCCATGCTGGGACAGAACTATCTTTTCCTCCGTCCGCTTTCTCATTGCCAGCAGCAGTAATTGCGTTTGGCTGAGTGCTAAGCCCTGGGTCGATGGGGCATAGTTCCACCTCCATCTCAGCTCCAAAAATTCCGTTTATTTTATCTACGTCCATTAATTCGAGTTTACCAGCGCCTGGTGCGTAAAGTGGCGGGCCATCATGATTGGGAACGGGTACACCCTCGGATACTGCGATCCTACCCCAGATCCCTGAGGCCCAATCAACTGCTTAGCCGTTCCCGGAATACACGGACGGAACGGACTCGCCAGTAGCAATGAAGGTTCCGATCCCTTACATCCATTACGCACTTGCCGATCAATCCCGAAGGGGCTGGCTCCTGACACCCTACCGCAGATCCACCTCGGCAGAGCTAAGCTCACAGCAGACTCGTACCTGCCACGGTTGGAAACTCCGTGACAGAACTTATCACTCCCAGTGTACTGCCTGTAAGGTGCCGATCGGACTAGTGTCGTTGGTCAGACCGAACAGACAACCGGTCCGTCGGGCGCCAACCCTGGATCGAAGCTACTCCACACCAACTTAGAAAAACCAAGAAGGCAGAAGTGTCCCATTCCTCCCAGAACCCATGTAGTCCACAGCTGACGAGGATGGTTAGCCCCCATTTGGAATCCGAATTAACATCATCCGCACAGGATAGCTAGTGCACAGGTTCACAAAACGGCGATTACCCGAATTAACGGGGTCCCGTTCATTCCCCTGAGCCCAAACTCGCCAGACATCGGGAGTCGATGAGTTCCGGGAAGAGCCGAACAGCTCGTCCAGTGATGGCGCCCGAAGGACAAGCGCCTGGCCGGTCCTAAGCCCCCTCACCACGACAAGGTGACACCACGAGGGGGTTATTATTTTATTTTATTATTATTCTTAACAATCTTTATTATTTTTTTTTTATTTTCCATTAAGTTGTTTAATTTGCAATTATTTCCAACAGTTATTTCTACCTTTTTCAACTATTTTTTTTAAATTTAATATTTATTGTTTAATTTTTTTAAACTATTCTTTTCAATTATTTAATTATGTAGACATATTTTGAATATTGTTTTCAACTGTTATAAATAGTTTACGTAGCATTTACAAAATTTTTAAAACTATTTTTTAATCATTTTTAACCAGTTTTTATCAGTTTTAAGTAGTTTTGAATTATTCTTTAGACTTTTGAACTATTTATTAAGTAATTTTAAAAAAGTTCTAAACAAAGTTAAGTGGTTTTAAAGAGTTATAAAAAATTGTTAACAAGTTTTTGACAGTTCCAAACAACTTTTAAACATATCGAAACCATTTCTTAACAATTTAATTAGTTATAACCAATTTTAAAAATCTTATAGTATTTTTGAACAATCTTAAACCAGTTCTGAAGTGTTATAAACAATTTTTAAACAATTTAGAAACAGTTTTTAATCATTCTAACTAGTTTTAAAATGTTCTAAAGAGTTAAAAACTGAGAATAGTTATAAAACAATCTTAAACAACTTCTAAATAGTTTTAAACAAGTTCTAAATAGTTATATATATATGTTAAACAATCTTAAGCTTGTCGTAGTGTTTTTTTAATGAGATTAGTTAAATTTTGTTTTGTATAAAGTTTTTTATTTCAAACAGTGAAAATATTTTTTTTTATTAATATCAAAGTGGGTCAAAGGTGAAACAATGTTTGACTTTATTGCTCTCAATAAAGAAATTCTTTTAATTTTTGTAAATTAAAAAAGTAGTTTAATCGAACAAAAATTGTATAAATAAATATTTATATATACATAGACAAATCGTATTGGGTACAAAAATTAACGAGTGAATTTTAGAACTATTTTTTCTTTAAAGTACATCAATATTTACATTTTAAAAATTGTTCAGGTAATTTTTACAGTGGTTCAATTCGAACATCGACGGTGCTTGCTGCATAAACTAGATTTCCTGGATCAACTACATATGGTACATCTTGTTTTGGTCCCAAAGTATATCGGCAATTTTTTAAGGCATTAACTAAAGCTACTTTTGTTTGTGCTAATCCAAATCTCATTCCTAAAAAAAATTTATTTATTTAATTTTAGTAAGTAGTTTATTTTTCAACTGAGAACATTTAATAAGAAATAATGAAGAATAAAACATTTAATCAAAATCAAACAAATTATTTCGAATAAATGAGGAAAATTCAAAAAAATATTTTTCGCAAAATTACGAAAATTAGGTCAAAGCAACAAAAAAATAATAAATTATGAAAAGAAATCAAAAACGTAAAAAGATAAGAAAACAGTCTAGTTTATAAAAATAAGAAACTTCTTTTAAATAAAAAAAGTTATGGACATTATTAAAGAAATAAAGAAAAATTAACAAAGAAAAAACAACACACGAATGAAACAGTGTCATAAAATTTAGAAAAAAGTAGAAACTCTTCAAAAATTTAAACTATATACGGACAAGATTTGCAACAGTAAATTTAGAAAAATAAAAAAAATCTTCAATATTTCCATTTCCAACAATAAATTTAGAAAAATAAAGAAAATCTAAAAAATTTTATACAAGAATAAATAAGTTTAAATTATTTTAAAGACATTATTTTATAGACTTGTTTAAATCGACAAGATGTGAAAACAAATTGAATAAATTTACAAAAAAATGGGCGTGCTTATTTTTAAAAATATGAAAATAATCAAGAAAATCAATAAAATATAAAGTTTAGTGAATGTTATCATAACAAAATTGTGTAGAATAATATTTAATAATTTGCATAAAACGACAAAAAAAAATTCGAAAAAAAAATTTGAAACAGCAATATCTTTTGTTCTATCAGTTGTAACAAGGTATTCTTTTTTTTGAAATGCTCAAAAAAATATAAGGAATAATTCTATTTTAGGACAATTTTTTAAAATGTTAATATCAGGAAAGTTATTAAATAAAAATTGTACAACTTTTAATCAGACAAAAAAAATTAAATAACCCAAATGCTAGAACGAACTTATTTGTGTTATTTTCAATATTCCAGAAGAAATGAAGTTGACAGTTAATTTCTTGATATTTAATTTCAATAAATTATGAATGTAAGCATTGGAAATTTTTTTGGAATCGTTGGAAATCGTTTGGAAAATTTTTATTCTCATTTACTAAAATTATTTTCTAAGATTTTTAAGTATTTTTCTAAAGTTTTAATAATTTTCATCAGTTTTCGATTATTTTTGCGATTTTTTAATCATTCTCTTTAATTAAAAATTTGTTAAGTAATTTTGTAATTATTTTCTTTCTTTAAACATATATTCTATGATTTTTTCAATTATTTCCTTCAAATTTTATTTACTGTTTTCAATTTTTCATATTAAAATTATTTTTATCATATTTAAATTTTTTCTCAATCTTAAATTATTTCAAGCATATTATAATTATTTTGTTCTATTTTGAATAATTTGTATAATTTTTTTCCTCGGCTGTTAGGTAATTATTATTCTTTTCGATTATTTTTAATTATTTTTATTTGTTTTCTTAAATTCCAAATTTTTTTTAAATTAATTATCGTAAATTTCAATTATTTTTAGTTCTCTTGAATTCTTTTATCCAATTTTTAATTAATCTCATTTTTTTAAATTAATTTTTAAAATCTTAATGTATTTTTCTTAAATTTCAATTACTTTTTTAGTTTAAAAAAAATTCCGTAATTTTTTTAATGATTTTTCTTAAATGTAATTTTTTTACAAACTATTATTGTTTTTATCATATTTCAATTATTTTCTTAAAGTTTTAAGTTTTAATATTATTTTTCAATTATTTTCCAAAATTTATATCTTTTGATTTTCAATTTTCTTAATTTGTTTTATAATTTCCAACATTTTTAACTATTTATCTGACATTTCAATTAATTCATTCAATTTTGAATTATTGATATTATTTTTTATAGTATTTTCTTCAATTTTCAATCATTTATTTTTCAATTTACAATTATTTTCTCTAATTTTTCATTATTCAATGTTTTCAATTTATTTCTAAGATTTTCAAGTATTTTTTCTTCAGTTTAAATTATTTCCATTATTTTTAAAACATTTCCATAATTTTTTATAAATTTTGTCCTAAATAATTCATTTTTTTTTGTTTATATTAATTTATTTTTAAGTATCATTTGTCATGTTTAAAATATTTATAATTCTTGATAACACAATTTTAGAAATTAAATTTTTTTTTTAACTTTTTCATTTTACAAATTCAAATTTTGCAGCCTCAACAGAAATCTGCAATGTTTACGTTTTTAATTTATCAAAATTTAATATCAAGAAATGAACTGTCAACTTAATTTCTTTTGGAATCTTGAGAAGAACACAGATAACACAGGCTGGGTAGGTGAGTGAGAATGAATGAAGTAGAGATGGAGACGGACAGAGTGCAGCAGCACGTTGGAGACCAAAGGGCTGACCCAGAACAGGGGAATGTAGAGTCGCAGAAAAAAGAGGAAGAGGGAACCCATCCGAGCGGGGAAGAGGTTTTCGTGACGCCAAAACAGAGTGGAGGAGGAAGAAAGGGTAGACTCTCCAATTATGAAAGGGTGCAACGGTCGGGTAGTTTAGGGTCGGAGGGAGATATGAGGAAATGGATAGGAGAGAAGGGAAAGAAAAGGATAAGAGAGGAAGGAAAGATAGAGGAATGGCAAGATGAAGTGACGACGGCTCTCAGGGATTTGGCGGTAGGTACGAGAGAGACATTTGAAAAGGTAGGGGTGGAGGTGGAAAGTTTTAAAAACAAAGAGGAGAACAGGGAGCGAAGGTTATAGGAGACGTGGGAAGAGATAGGCAAAATTAAGGGGATGCTAAATGGGTGGAGGAAAAATGGAAGGTGGAAAAGGGTAAGATGTGGGAAAGCATTACACGATTAGAAAAAAAGGAGAGGAAGAAGAAGTAGACAAGAATGCATTGAAAAGTAGGATGCAGCAGTTAGAAGAGAGGAAAAGTGATGGAGTGGGGGGTAAGGACGGGGTAGAGAGAATAATGCGGGGAGAGGAAGTGGAGGAAAAGATGATAGAGTTGGAGAAAAAAATAGAGAGAATGGAAAAATATAGGAGAAAGGCGAATATAGTGATAAAAAGGATAAAGGTGGAGAGAAGGAAGGGGAAAGAGGAAGTGTAAAGATTTTGAATGAGATAGGAGTAGAGGTACAAGTAAGAAAGGTAATGGTATTAGGAGGGGAAGATAGAGAGAACCCTAAGGTATGGGTAGTGGAATTGGGAAGTGAGGAAGAGAAGTGTCAAGTAATGGGAAAGAAAAAGCTATTAAGAGGTAGGAATGAGAGAATAGAAGAAGACAAGACACAGAGGGAGAGAAGAATGAGTTGGATAATTAATCAGAAAGCATGAGACGAAAGAGCAAAGTAGAATATTGCAAAGGTGGGAAGAGAAGGCATGTGGATTAATGGAGAGAAATGGCAGGTTGAGGAAAGGGAAGGAATAATGGAGCTAAGAAAGAAGGATAAGAGGAGGGAAGTAGCAGGAGAAAGGTTTAAAATTGGGTTTCGGGAGGAACAGGAGGAGAGAAGGGAGGAGTAAAGAGGAGGACGGGGTAAAAGAAGGCGTGAAGGTAGTGTTCTGGAATGTCGCAGGGCTAAAGAATAAGAACGATGGGTTCTGGAGAGATTTAGAGAAACGGGATGTAGTTTTCTTGAGTGAAACGTGGGTAGATGAGAGGGAGTGGATGAAATTAAGAGGAAAAGTGCCTAAAGGATATGTCTGGAGGTGACAGGAGGCCAAAAAGGCAGGGAAGGTAGAAAGAAAGGAGGGTGGCATGTTAGTGGGAATAAAAAGAAAAATGAAGAGTAGAGTCAAACAGGAGATGAACAGTGAAAGAGAGGGGTACATAGCAACAAAGATTAGAGTAGGAAGAGAGGAGATAACACTAGTGGGATTGTATAGGAGAAGGGGGGATGCGGAGGGATGGGAGAGTTTAGAAGAATGGATGGAGGAAGGAAAAGACAAAAAGGTTCTAATCGGAGGGGACCTGAATGCTTGGACAGGGGAAAGAGGAGGAGCTTGTTGGGAAGAGACAAGTCAGGATTTCGTAAGGAAATCGAGACATAAGGAGATAGATAAAGAACGGAGGAAACTATTATCGATTTTGAGGGAAAGAGGATGGTCGATTCTGAATGGAAATACGAAAGGAGATGAGGAGGGAGAATATACTTTCCATGGAAAGGGGAATACGGTTATAGATTACCTAATGGCAGACGAGAAAATGAAAAAGGACGTGAGAATGTTAAAGGTGGGAGGGAGATAGGGTCGGACCACTTTCCCATTGAAATTACGGTAGGTGGAGAAAACGAGGGAAGGAAAAAATGAGGGAGAGTAGAGGGGTAAAGAGAGTGAGGAAAATGGGAAAATGGAAGAAGGAGAGTTTAATAGAGTATGAGAGGAGGATGAATGCATGGGAAGGAGGAAAATCAGGAAAGGTTAAAGTAGAGGAAAGAATTACAGGCTAAAAGGAAAGAGTAGATAGTGTAAGAGAGGAGGTTGAAAGGGAGTTTGAGGAAGAAGATATGGGATATCGAGGATGGTGGGATGAGGAATGTGAAAGTAGTAAAAAGGGGTTAAGGGAGGATATTAAGAAATAGTGAAAAGGAAGGCTAGATAAAAGGGAGTACAATAGGAGACATAGGATACATGAAAGGCTGTTGGAGCAGAAGAGGGAGTTGGACAGAAAGAGATTTATGGAGCAGATAGAAGTGGCGATAAGAGAAGGGGAGGAATGGGAAGTAATAAATAGGGAAAGGAAGAATAGACAAGAAATAAACCAGGAGATAGAAGTAAAGAAGTGGACGGAATATTTTAAAGATATGTATGGTAGAGTGGGAGGGGGGGGGAATAAAAGGGGAGAGTAGGAAAGGAAAAGGAAAAGTTGTAGGAGAAGAGGGGGTTAGTAGGGAAGAGGTGAATAAGGCAATAGAGAGACTTAAGAGAAATAAAGCGGCAGGATTGGATGGGATGGAGAATGGAGAGCTGAAGTATGGAGGAGAAAGGGTTAGGGAGGAGTTGTGAAGAATAGTGAATGGAGTATGGAAAGGGGAAGGTTGGCCGGAGGAGTGAAAGACAGGAGTGATTGTCCCTATACTAAAAAAGGGGGATGGGAAAAAGGTAGAGGACTATAGGGGTATTACTCTAATGCCAGTAGGGTACAAAATATATGCGGAGGTGATTCGGAGGAGATTAAAGAAGCAGGTAGAAGAAATAGGTTGTATCCCACATAATCAAACTGGATTTAGGAAGGGGATGGGTACGATGGATAATATATATGTGCTAAATTATTATTAAATAGAAATTTAGAAAATAAGAAGGGGAAACTAGTGGCAGTATTCGTAGATTTCAAGGCGGCCTTTCGATCGGTAAACAGGGGAATTCTATGGAAGATATTGAAAGAGAGAGGAGTGGAAGAAGGAATTATAGAAAGGATTAAGGAAATATATGAGGAACCAAGAGTGAGAGTAAGAGTAGGGGGGAGAGTGGGAAAAGAATTGTGGCTAAGAAGAGGGTTAATACAGGGGTTCCCGCTCAGCCCGTTGCTCTTTAACCTGCTGATCGCGGATATGGCGGAATGATTATGGCGGAAAGGGAAGGGAGGAGTAGTATTAGGTAAAACTAGAATCTATACTCTGGCATATGCGGATGATTTGGTGTTGATAGCGGAAGAAGAATGTGGAATGAGATTGTTATTGAGAGAGTTTAAAGTATATGTGAGGGAAAGAGATTTAGGAAGAGGGTAGAGAAAGCAAGTGAGATAATGGGACAAGTGTGGGGGATAGGAAAAAGAAGGTTTAAGAACGATTGGAAAAGGAGAGTGTGGATGTTTGATATGTTTTTTTTTTATTACGAGGTTTGGAAAATGCATTTACGCACCATAAAGAACACCTTACAATGAATGATGCACGCATCATTTAAGGAGGGTGTGTGGGGCTCGAGCCCAGAGTATAGTTTACCAGGGAATATAAATATTCCCCGGCAAGTTTATCTCTGGGTAATACCCACTAAACCTTCCACGCTTTATAGGAGTACTTAACACTCAGCGGAACGATTGAACTAAGCAACCAACATCACCGAAGATGTTTGATATGTTGGTATGGTCGGTGCTGTGTTATGGGGTAGAAGTAAAGGGATGGAAGGAAAGAGAGGACGTGAGGAGATTGCATGAAAGGTTTATAAGATGGGTGATGGGAGTGAGTGGCAAATGTCCAGGGTATATGATTAGAGAGGAGTTGGAAAGGGACAAGATGATAGTAAGGCAGAGGAAAAGAGTATGGGGCTTTGAAGAGAAGATGAGACAAGAAAAAGGGAGCAAGTTAGCACAGATGTGTTGGAGAGCAGTAAAGGAAAGAGAGAAAAATGGTACAGAGAGTAAGTTTGGATGGGAGAAGGAAAGATGGATGGTGAGGAAGGAGGAAAAAGAAAAAGGAGTGGAGAGTTGGACAGAAATAGAAAAGTACATGAAAGAGAAAGAAAAAGCAGAAAGATGGGCTAAAATAAAGGATTCGAAGTATAACAGATGGTATGGGATGGTAAGAGGGGAAGGACTGCCGAGATATTTATGTGAGCTTAGGAAGGAAAAAAAGTGGAATAGGGTCCTGAGGTTCAGAATAGGGGAGGGAATGAGAGAATGCATGTACTGGATGGATGAGCAGGAAAAGTTGTGCAGAGTGTGTGAGTTTGAATTCGAAGACTGAGGGCATGTGTTGGATAGGTGTACGGGAGAAAATGAGGAAAAGAAGGGAGTAGGAGAATGTGTGTGTTGGATTTTAGATGAGAATGGGAAAGGGGAGAGGTGGATGAGAGAGTTGGAGGAACGTAGGGAAAGAATGAGAATAGGGATTGGCCAAAGAAATGAAATAGAGTCAGGTAGTGTAGATTCGTAAGCTCGATAATGAGAGCAGAGGTTTAGGAAACGGAAGCCCTGGCACTGGAGGTAGTTAGGTAGATGGCGTAATATTAGTTATTGAGTAAGGATATAGAGTTAGTTAGTTAAGTAAAAATGTAATTAGGTTAAGGTTATGTAAAGGGAACGGGAGCCCTTCGAGCCCGTAAAAGGGAGAATAAACTTTATACAACACGAATATTTCGCTTCTCCGCACCCTAAATTGTAAAATACTTTAGTAAAATTTTTTTATGTTGTTAATGTGTTAAATTTACCAATACATATTCTGGGCCCCTCTCCAAAAGGAAGATACGCATACGGATGCCTATTGGCGACATTTTTCTCATTAAATCTTTCAGGATCGAATTTCATTGGATCTGGGTAAATATCTGGATCTGTATGAATAGCAAGTACTGGAATAACCACGTCTACACCTTTGCTCACATGCAAATTGGTTGTAGGTAGATCAATGTCCTTAGTACAAACCCGATTTAAAATCGCTACTGGTGGATGCTTTCTTAAAGTTTCTGAAATAAAAATTATTATTTTAGTTTCACAATTTTCTCTGAATTTAATTATAATATATAGATCTCGACAAAAAATATTTTCCTACCCACCTTGGACTACTTTATGCAAATAAGTCATTTCATTTAGACACTCGTACGTCAGGTCACCATGTTTTTTTAAAGTTGAATTAATTTCTTCTCGAACTTTGTTCTGGATTTCCTGATCCTGAGCTAGTTCGTAAATACTATGTGTTGCCGTGGTTGAAGAAGTTTCGAAACCTGCTAAATAAAAAACAAATGCCTGAGCTGCTCCTTCTTCTAAAGTTATTTTACCATCCATTGATTCTGAAAAATTAGAATTTTTTGATTAATATAAAATGATTAATCAAGTTGTTCAATTTGCAAAGTGTTAA
The DNA here is from genome assembly GCA_037103525.1 of Ganaspis brasiliensis. Classification (NCBI taxonomy): domain Eukaryota; kingdom Metazoa; phylum Arthropoda; class Insecta; order Hymenoptera; family Figitidae; genus Ganaspis; species Ganaspis brasiliensis. The sequence goes on along the minus strand of JAZKLR010000105.1, from coordinate 949,858 downwards.
TCTTAAATTTAAGTATAAAGTTATATTTTAAATAAAGAGATGAAAGCCCGGGAATTTAATTTCATTAAAAAAGTGTCAACCCTGTACAAAAAAAAAAACAAATAAAAGCCATTTTTTATTCGTGAATACCTGAAATGTGAGCTGCTTCTTTTTCATCGCCATCTTCAACACGCCCTTTGTGAATCAATTGCACCAAAAGGTCCATAAAATCATTTCTCCTCTCGTCATTATCGACTCGAAATTCGACATTCTTTTTAAAAATCGTCATAAAGAATTTTCTGATGTCCATCGAGAAAAATGGAATATTGAGAAAATAAAGGATATTGGGAAAGAAAAAAGAAAGTGTGTTTTTTATAGGTGCCGGATCAAATACCTTTTTACCCCAATAACGAAATTCACAGTCTGGATTAGTGAGACTGTCACAATTTACTCCAAATGCCGTACTCATTATTACGTCTGTAGAATATCTAAAAATTATATTTTTTTTAATGAACGCTGTTTAAATTTGATTTTAATGATGCAAAATAGATTTTTATACAACACCTTGCAAACACGTCCTTGATTTCAATAATAGATTTATCTCGTGCTTTGTTTTCCAAAAATTTACTCAAAATTGCTCCTCGATCTTTGACCGTGCCAAACATTTGTTTCATTTTTCCGGATGTAAAAGTCGGCGACATTTTAACACGTAAATTTCTCCATTTTTGGCCAGGTAGAGAAAAAATATGTCCAGTTAGAGGATCCACCTTTTCGTGACAATACAAGCCACGATCATGAAAGTGAGCAAATTCCTTGGTTAAAATTGTACGCACAAGGTCCAGATCGACGATAACTAAACTAGGTTTGTGAAACATGTACAATCCAAACATTTTATTTTTCTTGAATTTGTCGTAGGATTCTCCAAACACTGCAGCTAATCGGTTTTTTAAATAATAATTATGTTTATATTAGAATTTTGGAAAATGTACCTGAAACTGTAACTAACACTACATAAGGTACATGCACCAGTTATCGTCACTGCTTTATTTATCGATACTTTTTAATATTTTTTTTACAAAATATTCTTTAAATCTTGTTTATTATACGTTTTGCTAGTTTATATAAAATCATTTCATAAGAATCGAATTTAACTTCTACAGCGGTAAAATCATTTTAGCTATAAATAAAAATTTCGAAAGTGTTTATAACTAAATGGTTCATTTAATATGAAATATGGAAATGAGCATTGAGTAAAAATAAAATTATAAGTAACGCCAAATAGTACATAATAGTATATTTTAATATAATATATTATATTCTTATGTTATTTTATTTTAATTTCTATGGTTATTTTGTCTCCTTTTGGTGTTTTACTTATTTTTTACTTACTTTTCAGGTACTTTTTGAACTTCTAGTTACTTTATAACAGTTGTTATGAAAACAAATAAGAATAATAAAAAACAATAGAGAATAATTGAAATTTAGGAAAATACTTATAAATCTTAGAAAATAATTTTAGAAGATGAGAATAATAATTAACAATCGAGAAAAATAATTTAAAAAGTATACATTATTCAAAATTCAAAAACATAATTGAAATATGCTTAAAATAATTCAAAAGAAAAAATTGAAATATGATAAAAATAATTTTAATATGAAAAATTGAAAACTGTAAATAAAATTTAAGAAAAATAATTGCAAAAATCATAGAATATATGTTTGAAGAAAGAAAATAATTACAAAGTTACGTAAAAAATTTTAATTCAAGAGAATTATTAAAAAATCGCAGAAATAATCGAAAATTGATCAAAATAATTAAAATTTTAAGAAAATACTTAAAAATCTTAGTAAATAATAATAATAATTAACAATCGAGGAAAATACTTGAAAAATGATCAAATTAAATTAAAAATAAACAAAATAATTGGAATATGTTTAAAATAATTTGAGATTGAGAAAAAATTGAAATATGATGAAAATAATATGAATATAAAAAATTGAAAACAGTAAATACCTAGTATTTGAAGGAATTAATTAAAAAAATTATAGAATATAAATGTTTAAAGATATAAAATAATTAGAAAATTAATTTAAATATTTTAATTCAATAGAATTATTAAAAAATTTCAGAAATAATCGAAAATTGATCAAAATAATTAAAATTTTAGGAAAATTCTTAAAAATCTTAGAAAATAAGAATAAAAATTAACAATCGAGGAAAAAAATTGAAAAATGATTTAATTAAATTAAAAATAAACAAAATAATTGAATTATGCTTAAAATAATTTAAGATTGAGAAAAAATTGAAATATGATGAAAATAATATGAATATAAAAAATTCAAAACAGTAAATAGTATTCGAAGGAATTAATTTAAAAAATCATAGAATATATGTTTAAAAAAATAAAATGATTAGAAAATTAATTTAAAAATTTATATTCAAGAGAATTATTAAAAAATCGCAGAAATAATCGAAAATTGATCAAAACCATTAAAATTTTAGAAAAATACTTAAAAATCTTAGAAAATAATAAATTTTAGAAAATGATAATAATAATTAACAATCCAGGAAAATTATTGAATAAAGATCAAATTAATTTAAAATTGAAAAAATTAATTGAAATGAACTGGAAATAATTTAAGATTAAGAAAAAAATATTAAAATATGACAAAAATAATTTAAATATGAAAAAATGATAACAGCAAATAAAATTCGAGGGAAATATTTGAAAAAATCATAAAATATATGTTTAAAGAAATAAAATAATTACAAAATTACTTGCAAAATTTTAATTAAAGAAAATTATTAATTAAAGTGAATTAATAAAAAACCGAAGAAATATTCTAAAATTGATCAAAATCACTAAAATTTTAGAATAATACTTAAAAATCTTAGAAAATAATAAATTGTAGAAAATAATAAAAATAATTAACAATCGAGGAAAATAATTGAAAAATAATCAAATTAAATTAAAAATAAACAAAGTAATTAAAATATGCTTAAAATAATTTAAGATTGAGAAAAAATTGAAATATGATGAAAATAATATGAATATAAAAAATTGAAAACAGTAAATAGTATTTGAAGGAATTAATTTGAAAAATCATAGAATATATGTTTAAAGAAATCAAATAATTAGAAATTTAATTTAAAAATTGTAATTCACGAGAATTATTAAAAAATCGCAGAAATAATCGAAAATTGATCAAAATAATTAAAATTGTAGGAAAATACTTAATAATCTTAGAAAATAAAAAATTTTTAGAAAACGATAATAATAATGAACAATTGATGAAAATTATTGAAAAAAGATCAAATTAATTAAAAACTGAAAAAATTAATTGAAATGAACCGGAAATAGTTTAAGATTGAGAAAAAATATTAAAAAATGATAAAAATATTTTAAATATGAATAATTGATGACAGTAAATAAATTTGAGGGAAATAATTCAAAAAATCATAGAATATATATGTTTAAAGAAATAAAATAATTACAAAATTACTTGCAAAATTTTAATTAAAGAAAATTATTAAATAAAGTGAATTAATAAAAGACCGAAGAAATATTCTAAATTGATCAAAATAATTAAAATTTTAGAAAAATACTTAAAAATCTTAGAAAATAGTGCAAAAATAATTAAAATTATTAGAAATTGAAAAAATAATAGAAAAATTGCAAAATTTATTTTTAAGCAAATGAAAATAATTGAAAAATCGTTTAAAATACAGAAAATTGAAATGACAATAATCTGAATTTGTGATAATAACTGAAAATTAGGAAAATTAATTGAAAAATAATGAAAATATCAAAAGATTGTGAAAATCATTGGGAAATATTAAAAAGAAATGAAAATTGAACAAAATATTTATTTACAATTTTTGAAAGTTGAGGAAATTAATTCAGAAATTATGAAAATTATTAAAAATTGAAAATAATAATTGCAAAATGATTAAAAATTAAAACTAATAATTGCAAAATGACAAAAATAATGGTAAATTAAGAAAATGAATTTAAATTTGCGATGAGTAATTTGAATTTAGGAATAAATTATTATATTGATTTAATGTCAAGAGAAAAATAATTAAAATTGTAAAAGTGATTGAAAAACTAAACAAAATAATTAAAATTTGAGAAAGGTAAATTTAAGATATTGGGAAACAATTTAAAGAAAATTTAAATTTTCAAATACATTAGCAATAAGAAATAGTAAACATAGAAAATACTAGAAAGAAATTGCGAAATCAGAGAAAATATTTTTTTAAATCTAACAAATTATAAAAATGAAAAAATAAAAATTTTTTTAAACATATTAAAACATTTTAAAATAAGAAAAAACAAAAAGAGAAGTAAAGAGATTACAAAAGAAATGAAGAAATCATTTAAAAGTAGAAAGGTAAGAGAAATTATTCAAAATTGGGAGATTGAAAAAAATACGAAAATAATGTTGAAAGGAGGAAATCGTTCAAAAATTTTACAAAATTTTATAAATAAAAATAGAATAATCTGGAATATCCAAGCTGAAAAAAGAAAGTTAAGAAACCGTGCAAAAATCTAAGACAAAGGTTTTAATCAAGTTTTTAATTAAAGTAGAAATAAAGGAGTTGAAACAACGCCGAAACTCAGAAAAATTACAAAAAACTGAAAGAGAAAAAAACGTATAAAAAACAAGAAAATCTTTATAAAGAATCTTACAAAGCATTGTTTTTCAAATAATTTTTTTCTATTTTTAATGAATTTATTTTTGGGGTCAGTTTATAAATTTGTTTCTTCTCTTTATTATTATTATTATACCCTTTACAAAAATTTACTTCTCTTATTATGTTGAAAAATTATGAATAATATTTTGTAAAATAAATTCCAAATAATTAAAAATTATTAACGAATTGAAAAGTAAAATTGAAATTTCCGATATGTTTATGCTAATTTCCGGAGCTTTGTAAAAATTAATTCTCTTGTAAATTCATGTTTTTTTTTCAAGATCACATATTCATTTTAAAAAATCTTACACTTAATAGGTGGCTAAAAAAAAGAAGGTCCAATAAATTGATTTATGAAAAATTTTTAAAAATTAATTAAGCTTTCTTTAAAAACCTTTTTCAAAAACCAAAAATCATAAAACTACGAAACTTGAAATTTATGTTAAAAAACTTACCCAAATGTTGTTTAGCAGAAACAACCGTAGAAAGATTTCCAACTGGTACCGTTGGCTCCAAAAAGGGAATATTATTTTTTCGCCAAAAGTTGAATAAAACTAATTTTATATATAAGTATAAACCACCTATGATCAAACTAAATGCACCCAAAATTTTCATCACAAAATAAACGGAAATGATTGCCATTTTTGAAAATTTTTGCGTTCAAATTAATTAAAATTTATTGTCCTGAAATTCTAAGAAAAATGACACTGAACTTGAAAAACTTGGCCTTATATAGATTTCTTACGAAACGGTACAGAAGAAGAAACATTCAATTATCTCGATTGACAGTGCAGATTTTAATATTGTCTTTATTTTAATCCATTTTTAAATATTTTAAAATTTTCTATCTTAGAAGTAGAATTTTATTATAAAAAAAAACCTCGTGACAAACTTTTAATTAATTTAATTATCAACATTGTTTAAAATTAATTTGTATTTCTCTAAAGGATTAACTTAAAAAATTGAATAAATTTGAAAATGATTTTTCGTATTTTGTAAATTACAAAATGATTAGCAAGTCACTGTTACTTGCACTCTGTTTTCCTAAAAATTATCTTTTTTTATTCTTACGTCACATTGGGTAATTATTAAAGAAAGAAAAAAATTAAATTCAGGAGACAATGTTTCAGTCATGATATTGTTAAAATAATGAAACGTAAGCAGTGATTATATATTGTAGAAAATGTATTCGTCTTAAGAAATTACTTTTTTATTTTAAATATTCTATTCTTATAAAATTACAATTTTTCAAAACTTTAAATTATTTACTCATGTTTTGCTGTTTTTTATATTGGTTAAATAGTTTTCTTTTCCAAACCAAAGTGTTTCTTAGCGTATATAAAGTTAACCACAAATTTAACATCTAAAAAAAAATTGTTTAAATTAAACTCGAAAAAACAAAATTGTCTTTTCAGCATTTATTCAGATTCTCAACAAGAATAAAATTATAACGGTTCAACTTTCAGATGAACACCAATTTTTGGCGCATACGCCATTTTTTCCTTATTGATTGGAAGAGGTATTTGTGTATTTGGTCCTACTAAAACTCTACAATTCCTTAAAGAACTTATTATCGCTATTTTCACTTGTATTAATCCGAGTTTCATTCCTAAAAAATAAAAGTTGTTGTATGGTTAAAATTATTATTTTAACATAATATATAAGATGTATAATAATATAGGGAAATTAATTATAAAGTTTATAAAATTGTTTAACAATTTAGGGAAAAAGATCAAAAAGAGAAAAATTTAGATTGAAAATCAGAAGTTTAACGATTAGGAGAAAAACAAGAGAATATGAAAAAAGAAAAAGGATAAACAAATTTTAAAGAGTTCAGAAAATAGAAAATGTCAGCTTTTTGAAACTAGAACCAAAGAGTCGCTTTCTGTCGTTTTGACCCAATTTATAAAATATTTTAATAAAATTTATAATTAATTTCCTTTCCGTGCAGTATAAGAATATGTTATGTATGTTAAGATATGTATGTTAAGATGTTAAGATATTAAGATTTATTTTTTTTTATTTTTTAAAATATTGTCTTCAATTTACCAATACATATTCTGGGCCCCTCTCCAAAGGGGAGAAAAGTATATGAATGTCTAGAAGCGATATTTTCTTCATTAAATCTTTCCGGGTCGAATTTCAATGGATTAGGATAAATGTCAGGATCCCTGTGAATCCCAAGTACTGGTATAACAAGATCAGTACCTTTTTCAATGATTATGTCAGTGTCAGGTAATGTAATGCTCTGAGTGCACCTCCGATTTAACAAAGATACAGGTGGATACTTCCTTAAAGTCTCTAAAAAAATATATATATATATATATAAAAAATAAAAATTTAAGCAAATTCTTAAATATTTTAAGAATATTTTCTTCTGTTCTTAAGAATAAAAGTATGATTTAAAACGTTTTTTTTATTTTAAGAATATTATGGTCAGTCAATTAAAAGGTGGATGAAATAATTACAAAAGAATAAAAGAAAATTAAAATTGAAAAAAAATAATTGAAAATTTAGGAATTTAATTGAGGAATAGTAAAAAAAATTAAAAATTAAAAAAATTGATTGCAAATGAATTAAAAAAATAACTGGAACTTGAGATAAATAATAAAAAAAAATTAGAGAATTTATTAAAAAATAATTGAAAATGACAAAAAACTAATTGAAAAATTATAGAAATAATTAAGAAAAGAAGAATTTAATAAAAATTTGTAAAAAAAATTATTGTATAAATTACAGAATATATTTGAGATAAACAAGACTACTTGAAAAAGGATAAAAGTAATTGGAAATTAAAGTTAATTATAGAAATTTAAGAAAAAAAAAATCGGGCAAGTACGAGTTACACCCGTACCAAAATCTAGGGTTCCGTACAGAGAGCTCTAATTTGGTACACATATGTAATTTCACGTGTAGATTACAGGAAAATTATAGCAAACATTATTTGGCGTGACAGTACAAGATGTTGTAAAAAAAAACTGCAAATTTTTGAAAAACTAAGAAAGTATAATTATGTCGATTTTTAGTTGTGTTTTCTTTTCGGTCGTCTATGCCGAATACTCGTAGTCACCGTGTGAGTCTCTCGATCAGGTGCAAACATCTGCTATTAAATTCCCGAATTGCCCGGCCTGCGGACTTTTGTAAATTTGTAAATTTTGACTTTTCTAAATTTAAACATTATAAAAACCAAAAAAACCCGTGTAACGAATTCAAGTAAAATAGGCTGTTTTCCATATTTTCGTCCGTTTTATTGGATCCGCTATATTGAATTTTGTAAATCCGACGTCGAATTCGTAATTAGCGACCCCAAAAACCCCCAAGTACCAAGTTTCAAGCAAATATACAGACTTTTTATATTTTAAGTCCGCCATCTTGGATCCGCCATTTTGAATTTTCAAAATCCGACGCCGAATTCGTAATCAGCGAGCCCAAAAAAGTCTAAAGACTTTTGGCCAAAAAAAAGGGTTTACTGTCCCAATGAAGCCCTATAAAAATATAAAACATTCGTTCACCAATACGCCCAGAGCTATACTGCAGTTCCGGTAGCCGCTAAACTGAGGTCGTGAAACTGCGAAAACTGCGAAAACCGTGTAACCGCGGAAACCGCAAAAACCGCGAAAACCGTGTAACCGCGGAAACTGCGAAAACCGTGTAACCGCGAAAACCGTGTAACACATCCTCCCTTACCATACACACATCCAACACATGCCTCCAGTCCTCCTATTCATACATGCACACTCTACATTTCCTCTCGTCTTCATGTTTCCAATTTTTTCACGCATTCATACGTTCTCCCATTCTAAATCGCAACACTCTATTCCATTTGCACTCCTTTTTCATTCTCTCTAAGTATTCAGGTACTCCTTCGCTTTTCCCCATTTTATACCACCTGTTATACTTCGACTCCTCTATTTTTTCCCACCTCTCTACCTTATCCTTCTTTTTTAATTCTTCTTCCATATCCTCCCACCTTCCTACTTCGACCTTTCCTTTCCGCCCTTCTTTCTACGCCTCTCTCCTTTCCTTTTCCCATTCCCATTCTGACATACCTGTGTCCCCCCTCTTGGCTCTGTCCTCAATCTGATTCAGGAATAACTGCGCAATCCTGCTTCCCTTTCCTGGTCTTTATCCCTCCTCCATCATCCATTCTCTCTTTCTCTGTCTGATCATTATTCTTTCTCTTCCTAGTTTCTCCCTTAGCATATACAATTCCGGCTTACTCCCATTGTCCACCTCAGGTACATCTCATGCATTCGTTCCACACACTTTTCCTCCTTCCATTCCCATACTTCCACTCCATAACTCATCACCGACCACACTATAGCACATCAAACATCCACACTCTTTTCTTCCAATCATTCCCAAACCTTCTCTTTCTTATCCCCCATACGTGTCCCATCACCTTACCTGCCTTTTCACACCCTTTTTTACATTCAATCTACTACCCCCCCCCCCTTGCATTCGAACCTATATCCCAGATAACAAAATTCTTTTACTTCCTCCACCATCTTTCCATATAGTTTCCATCCTTCTTGCACCCCATCCTCTCTCTTCCTAAATGTCATTACCTTCGTTTTTTTCACATTTACCCATAAATCTTTTTCTCTTACATACTTTTTGCATCGTCCGCATATGCTAAGAAAAAAATCCTCGTATTTCCCAGTACCACCCCTCCTTTTACCTCTTCTCCATAGTTTTTCCTATAGATCCGACATCAATAAGTTAAAGAGCAAGGGACTTAACGGATAACCTTGTAACAATCCTCTCCCTAACTATCTTTACTCTTTCCCTCGTGTCTTCATATACTTCTTTTATTCTTTCAATTAAACTTTCCTCTATTCCCCTTTATTTCAAAACCTTCCACAGCCTGCTTCTGTTTACCGACGGAAATACTGACTTACAGTCTATGAATAATGCTAATAATACTAACTATCCCTTTTGTTTTTTAGATTTCTTTCTATTAGATAGTTTAAACCGCATACATTATCCATCGTTCCCATTCCCTTTCTGAATCCTGATTGGTTGTGTGGAATACACCCGAGTTCTTCTACTTCCTTTTCAAGCCTCTTTCTTAAAATCTCCGCATACACTGTGTATAACCCACCGGCATTAGTGTTATACCTCTGTTCTCTTCTATTCTTCTCCTCCATATTTTAAACTCTCGTTTTCCACTTCATCCCAACCTGTGGCTTTATTCCTTTAGAGCCTATATATGGCCTCTTCTACCTCCTTTCTTCTTAGTAGTAGAAGAGATAACTCTTCTACTTCCATCTTCTCAATCATTTTTCTACCCCCTCCTCCTTACTCTACCTTTAACTCCTCCATACATTTCACTAAAGAATTTTGTCCAGTTCTTCATCTCTATTTATCTCTTTCCTGCCATTTCTCTCCCTATTTATTACCTCCCATTGTCTTCCTTCCCTTATCGCCTTATCCACCTCCACAATAAATTTTTTCCTCGCCTCTTCTCATTTTCTTTCTAACAGCTTCTCATGTTCTTCTTCTTATGCTTTTTATTATATTCCTTTTTTTCCATCCTACCTCTCCTCCACTCTTTTATATTTTTTCTCATCCATTTTCTACTTTCTTCGCACTCCATATCCCACAATCCGCTAAGCCTTTTCTCTCCTCACTCTCCCATTCTATGCTTTCTCTTTTTCTCTTTACCTCCAGCCGCAGTTTTCGCGTTTACACGGTTCTCGCGGTTTTCGCGGTTACAAGGTTTTCGCGGTTACACGGTTTTCGCGATTACACGGTTTTCGCGGTTACACGGTTTTCGCGGTTACACGGTTTCGCGGTTATGCGGTTTTCGCGGTTACACGGTTTTCGCGGTTACGCGGTTTTCGCGGTTACACGGTTTTCGCGGTTTTCGCGGTTACACGGTTTTCGCGGTTTTCGCGGTTACACGGTTTCGCGGTTATGCGGTTTTCGCGGTTACACGGTTTTCGCGGTATGAGTAAAAAAGAGTAGGAAGGTTGCATGGTTAGAATGATAAGAGAAGGAAGGGTTAAGTTAACTATAATTGTAGGAGTGTATAGAAGAAAAAAAATTAGAAAAGGGTTACGAAATACTAGAAAAGTAAGATGGAAGTAGGGAAGGAGGAGAGAGTGATATAATAGGAGGCGACTGGCATGCGTGGACAGGAGAATTGGGAGACGGCATATGGCAGGAGGAAAAGCAAAGGCATACGAGAAACTTCGAAACATAAGGAGGTAGATAAAGAGGGGAAAAAGATGATTAAGTTGGTGGAAGAAGGAGCATGGTCAGTTTGTAATGGTTACGATGAGAGGAAGGTAGGTACGAAGAAGAGCAGCAGAAGGAGCAGCTGGAGGTAAAGAGAAAAAGAGAAAGCATAGAATGGGAGAGTGAGGAGAGAAAAGGCTTAGCGGATTGTGGGATATGGAGTGCGAAGAAAGTAGAAAATGGATGAGAAAAAATATAAAAGAGTGGAGGAGAGGTAGGATGGAAAAAAAGGAATATAATAAAAAGCATAAGAAGAAGAACATGAGAAGCTGTTAGAAAGAAAATGAGAAGAGGCGAGGAAAAAATTTATGGTGGAGGTGGATAAGGCGATAAGGGAAGGAAGACAATGGGAGGTAATAAATAGGGAGAGAAATGGCAGGAAAGAGATAAATAGAGATGAAGAACTGGACAAAATTCTTTAGTGAAATGTATGGAGGAGTTAAAGGTAGAGTAAGGAGGAGGGGGTAGAAAAATGATTGAGAAGATGGAAGTAGAAGAGTTATCTCTTCTACTACTAAGAAGAAAGGAGGTAGAAGAGGCCATATATAGGCTCTAAAGAAATAAAGCCACAGGTTGGGATGAAGTGGAAAACGAGAGTTTAAAGTATGGAGGAGAAACAGTAAGGGAGCAAATGTGGAAGATAGTCAATAAAGTATGGAAGCGGGAGGGATGGCCGGAAGAATGGAAGACTGGATTGGTGGTGCCACTAGTTAAGAAAGGAGAAGGGAAAAGAATAGAAGAGTACAGAGGGATAACACTAATACCGGTGGGTTATACAGTGTATGCGGAAATTTTAAGAAAGAGGCTTGAAAAGGAAGTAGAAGAACTCGGGTGTATTCCACACAACCAATCAGGATTCAGAAAGGGAATGGGAACGATGGATAATGTATGCGGTTTAAACTATCTAATAGAAAGAAATCTAAAAAAGAAAAAGGGAAAGTAAGTAGCATTATTCATAGACTGTAAGTCAGCATTTCCGTCGGTAAACAGAAGCAGGCTGTGGAAGGTTTTGAAATAAAGGGGAATAGAGGAAAGTTTAATTGAAAGAATAAAAGAAGTATATGAAGACACGAGGGAAAGAGTAAAGATAGTTAGGCAGAGGATTGTTACAAGGTTGTCCGCTAAGTCCCTTGCTATTTAACTTATTGATGTCGGATCTATAGGAAAAACTATGGAGAAGAGGTAAAAGGAGGGGTGGTACTGGGAAACACGAGGATTTTTTTTTAGCATATGCGGACGATGCAAAAAGTATGTAAGAGAAAAAGATTTTTGGGTGAATGAGAAAAAAAGGAAGGTAATGACATTTAGGAAGAGATAGGATGGGGTGCAAGAAGGATGGAAATTATATGGAAAGATGGTGGAGGACGTAAAAGAATTTTGTTATCTGGGATATTGGTTCGAATGCAAGGGGGGGTAGTAGATTGAATGTAAAAAAGGGTGTGAAAAGGCAGGTAAGGTGATGGGACAATTATGGGGGATCAGAAAGAGAAGATTTGGGAATGATTGGAAGAAAAGAGTGTGGATGTTTGATGTGCTATAGTGTGGTCAGTGATGAGTTATGGAGTGGAAGTATGGGGATGGAAGGAGGAAAAGTGTGTGGAACGAATGCATGAGATGTACCTGAGGTGGACAATGGGAGTAAGCCGGAATTGTATATGCTAAGGGAGAAACTAGGAAGAGAAAGAATAATGATCAGACAGAGAAAGAGAGAATGGATGATGGAGGAGAGATAAAGACAAGGAAAGGGAAGCAGGATTGCGCAGTTATTCCTGAATCAGATTGAGGACGGAGCCAAGAGGGGGGACACAGGTATGTCAGAATGGGAATGGGAAAAGGAAAGGAGAGAGGCATAGAAAGAAGGGCGGAAAGGAAAGGTCGAAGTAGGAAGGTGGGAGGATATGGAAGAAGAATTAAAAAAGAAGGATAAGGTAGAGAGGTGGGAAAAAATAGAGGAGTCGAAGTATAACAGGTGGTATAAAATGGGGAAAAGCGAAGGAGCACCTGAATACTTAGAGAGAATGAAAAAGGAGTGCAAATGGAATAGAGTGTTGAGATTTAGAATGGGAGAAGGTATGAATGCGTGAAAAAATTGAAAGCATGAAGACGAGAGGAAATGTAGAGTGTGTATGTATGAATAGGAGGACTGGGGGCATGTGTTGGATGTGTGTATGGTAAGGGAGGATGTAGAAAGAAATTCGAGCGAAAGAGTGCTAGAGATTTTTCATGAAAGTGGAAAAGGAGAGAAATGGATGAGGGAACTGGAGATTAAGAGAGAGAAGATGAAAAAATGAAAAGGCCAAGAATACTTTAAAGCGACTGAAAATTAAAGAATCGTGTTAAAAATAAAAATGCACATAAAGATAATAGGAAACGGAAGCCTTGGCACGGAAGAGAGCAATTTAGAGAAGTTAAGAATATTATAAGCGTTAGTGTATAAGGAAACGTTAGTTTAAGTGTAATTAAGTTAAGATAGGATAAGTTTGTAAAGAATATGTAAAGGGAACTGTGGCCCTCGAACTTGTAAAGGGAGAGTAAATAAAGTATATAAAAAAAATAATTAGAACGTACAGATTATGAAAATACTTCTACCTTCAAGTACAAGAAACTTTTGCTTAAGGGTACAGGCTTGTATTTCATATAAGTAACATAAAAATCAAGATTTTTTTTAGGGGGAGGACCTGAAATTTTTTAAATTCTGAGTATACAAATAAAAATTTTATTGGTTTGAGGGGTACTGTAGGACAATTAGGGTGAGCTCTAGCATAGGGGTCTAAACCTCTTTTTGGTCATTTTTTGAATTTTTTTTGTGTCCTCATAATATTCAATTTTATTTCCAAACATAATTTTTCCATAGTCTGCATGAAAAAATACACAAGTGTATCAAATTTTAGCCCTGTAGCTGAAATGATGGCAAAGTTAGAGAAAAAAACATTTTTTTATGAAAATTGTAGTTTCTCCTTGACAACGCTATGGTCATAAATTCAGATCATGTTCTCTATATGTTTCGTGTAATCTACACGTGAAAAATACATATGTGTACCAAATTTCAGACCTCTAGGTCAAATATATTTGAAAAAATAAAAAAAAAATAAAACTTGAAATGAAATTGAAACTTGGGAAAATTTTGAATTTAAAATTAAGGGGAAAAATTGAAAAATAATGAAAATAATTAAAGAAAAATTGTTGAAAAATGATAAAAATAGTTGAAATTTGTAGATATAATTTGCACTTTTAGAAAAATAATTTTAAAAAATACAGAATATTTGTGAAGTAAAAGAAAGTACCTTAATACTAAATGATTTCAGAAATTTTAAATTCAGGAAAATAATTACAACATAATATAAATAATAAAGAATTTATTGAAAAAAAAATAATGGAAATTTGAGATGAATAATTGAATTTTTTGGAATTAATCAACAAATACTCAAAATAATATTAAAAATTTGTAAAAATAATTACAAATTACAAAAAAATATAATTAAAACTTGACGAACATAATTGAAATTTGAGAAAAATAATTGAAGAATGATTAAAAAATTGAAAAGTGGATACATTAACTTAGATTTGAGATAATAATTAGAAATTTTTTTAATTAATTGAAAAATAATTAATATATCTAATTAAAAGGTGGACAAAATAATTGAAGAGAAATAAAAGAAAATGAAAATTGAAAAAAATAATTAAGAAATGAGACAATTATTTAAAAATTTAGGAAGTTTGAAGAAATGAAGTTTGAGATTAATTAAAAATTGAACAAATTGATTGCAAAATGGGAACAATAATAATTGAAAATTAAAGAAAATAATTAAAATTTGAGAAACATATTTTAAATTCTAGGAAATTAATTGAAGAATAATGAAAGTAACAACAAATCTGGGAAAAAATAATTGTAAGAGTTACAACATGAGTTTGTAATAAAAAAAATGATTTCAGAATGATAAAAATAATTATTTTAAAAGAATTTATCACTCGGTGAAGTTATTAATTCATAGGAATTTATCAAGAATTTGAAGTTAATAATAAAAAAATTAGAAATTTGATTTAAATATAATTGAAAAAGACAAAAAGTAATTGAAAATTAAATTTAATAAAAAAATAATTGATAGAAATAATTGTTAATTGAAGAAATTAATAAAAATTTGTAAAAAATTATTGAAAGAATTACAGAATATATTTGGGATAACAAGACGAGAATTACAATTATACATTATAATTCTTCGAACTTCAATTAATTTGAAATTTCATTGATTAAAAATTTAATTAATCCACGCATTGAGAATAATAAGTTTAAAATTATTGGAAAATTTCTTAAATTTTTACCAATTCTTTTCTATCATGTTTTCAATTATTTGCTACAATTTTCATCTATTTCTATCATTTTTCAAAAATTTTCTTCAATTTCTAATTATTATTTTTTTCTTAATTTTTCCCCTAATTTTTAAATTCAATTTCTGCAAGTTTCAATTATTATCTTTAATTTTTTCTAATCAAACTTTTCCATTATTAATTATTTCCTTCAATATCAAATTAGTTCCATTATTTATTAATTTTCAATTTCTTTCGTCATTTTTCAATTACTTTAGCAAAATATGATTTTTGTTTTTTAAATTTTAATCTTTTTCTTTGAATTTTTTTGTATTAAATCAAAAATATTCTAGTAATTGTTTTGATAATTAATTCAATTAGTCAAATTTGACAATTTTTTTTATTTTTGTTTATTTTTATCAGGCTTGGGTCCGTAAATAGTCTACTTCACTATAGATTTTACTTTTATAGTGAATCAGACTATTTACGGACACAAGCCTGATTTTTATGTAATTACGCATTTCTTAACAGAAAACCAGTCATTGATTTTTTTTTACTAACAATCAGTTATTTCTCATTGATTGTTGAAACAAAATTCAATTAATATTTTACTGACAATTACTTATTTTTAACTGATTGAAAAAAAACTTAAGAATTTTGAAGAAGAAGAATAAGAAGCAGATTTTATATTTTGGTAAGTGTTTCTTATTATGAATTTATAAATTTTTTATTTACGAGTTTCTTAATGCATTTCATGATTTTTTGTTTGTTTGAATTTATGTGTTTTCATGAAGTTTTGCAATTTTTCATGGCTCTATGTTTTTGAATACATGTTCACACGAGTTTAAAGAATTCTATATGTGTTTGTATCCAACAGATTTATTCACATGATTATTTTAATATTATTAATTTTTTTATCCTTAAATTTAATTAATAAATATACTTAATTACTTTAATAAATTTACTTAATAAAAATCAACTCACCCAAAATAACT
Source organism: Ganaspis brasiliensis (assembly GCA_037103525.1). Taxonomy (NCBI): domain Eukaryota; kingdom Metazoa; phylum Arthropoda; class Insecta; order Hymenoptera; family Figitidae; genus Ganaspis; species Ganaspis brasiliensis. The sequence goes on along the minus strand of JAZKLR010000105.1, from coordinate 933,637 downwards.
TTATGAAGATAATTCATCTCGTTTAGACTATCATAAGTGAGCTCATCATTGTCTCCCAATTTGGACAAAATTTCTTCTCTTACCCGGTCTTGCATCTCTTGATTAATAGCTAATTCATATAAACAGAATGCCGCTGTTGTTGATGATGTTTCAAAACCCGCGAGAAAAAAAATAAAAGCTTGCGCAGCTCCTTCAGCCATTGTAATGTTCTCCACCTTAGTTTCTGAAAAAAAGGACCTGTTCTTAATATATTTAATAATCGTAGAAACAACTTGGAAATATGATAAACAAACACTAATATTAAGTTAAGTTCAATCAGTTCATCCCTTTTTTTTTTTACGTCAATTAGACACTGGATAAATTTTCAATTAGACACCAAAAAATAGACATAAATTTATCCTATAGACATTGAACATTAAACAAATTTACACGTTGTTTCATTTAAATTTGCATAATATAACAATTGGATTCAAATTAAAAGTTGAATATTTTTAAATTTGGATTAGAATTTAATAGCGATTATAGACTGGAAAATTTTCAAATTCAATTGGTTTACAATTGAAAATTATAAAAATTTACATTTTGGTCAATTAAAAGATTAAAACTTAAATTGATAAACATTTGGAACAATAAAACAATTTCGATTGGCTGATAATGGGGTCTCTTGAAACTAATACCGATAAAAGTTTAGATTAAAATTAGTGATATTGGAATCAATAAAACTTTGTATCAATGGCCTCAGTTAATAAAGTTGATGATAAAAATTGAATTTTTTATCTTACCTGATGTGTGTTGATGAGTTTCTTCATCATCTTCATTCACGTAACCTGTCTTCATCAATTGAATTATAAGATCCATGAAGTCTTGACATTTAATATTATTTTTCAACCGATATTTGACGGTTTTTTCAAAAACTGTTATAAAAAAATTCTGCACTCCCACGTCATTAAAAGGTATCGAGAAAAAATTCAAAATTTGAGGGGCAAAAAATCCAATTGCATTTTTAAATGTGTGTGGCTCGAAAACTTGCTTTCCCCAATAACGATACTCATTATCTTTATTCTGCATTGTATTGCAATTCACTCCAAATACTGTGTTCATTATCACATCTGTTGTAAACCTTTAACAATTTTAATTCAGTAAATTAATAATTAAGGGGCTCTAAAATGTCTATTTTTAACACCAGTACAAGAAATCGACATTTTTTTTCTCTAGTGTGGAAAATGGTATTTTTCCTCACGATTGTATAAAATCGTTCTTTTTCTCACTATTAGTGTAAAGAATTGACATTTTCTTCCATAGTGTAAAAATGATAATTTTCTCTCTGATTGTAAAAAATTGTCATTTTCTTCCCTAGTGTAAAAATGATCAATTTCTCCCCGAGTGTAAAAAAACATTATTTCCTTCCCTAGTGCAAAAATTGTCATTTTCTTTAATAGTATAGAAAATAGTATTTTCTCTCTACCAGTGTAGAAAACAGTCATTTTCTCCACTAGAGTTGACAATGGTCACTAGATGTTTTTTTCTTTTAAAATTTTAAATCATTTTTCATCTTTTGAAAATGTTTTTAAATTTTAAATTCATAGCAATTTTTATCATCTTTCAATTATTTCTTGCAATTTTTAATTATTTTTAAACAGCTTCCCTAAACCATAAATTTTCCTTCTTCAAATTTCAATTATTTTGTTTAGTTTTTTCAATCATTTTTTCAATTTTAATTATTATTCCCTTGAAATTAAATCAATTCAATGATTAAGTTCTAAATTTTATATTATTCATTGAAAATTTAAATTAATTTTTGTAATTTACCATTATTTTTGTCATTTTGCAGTTATTATTTTCAACTTTTAATCATTTTCTTAATTTTTGAATCAATTTTCTGAACTTTCAATTATAACATATCTTAATTTTCAATTATTTTATTCAATTTCATTTTTTTTTATTATTTTGCTATTACTTTCTCCACCTTTTAGTATTTTCATTATTTTCCAATTTTTTTTTTATTTGGCAAAATTTTAAGCCTACAGTCAAGTGAAATTAATTTCAAAAATTTTTAGTTATTAGAATCTCAAATTTAGATTATTGTCAACAATTTTCTAGGTTTTAAACAATTTTTCAATTATTTTCTTTTGCTTGAAAATAAATTCTGCAATTTTTCTATCATTTTCTTTAATTTCTAATTATTTTCATTATTTTGGCATAATTTACCAATATTTCAATTACTTTCATCAATTTTCGATTATTTCTGTGACTTTTTATTTATTCTCATTAATTTAATTCTCATTAAAATTGTTAAGTAATTTTGTAATTATTTTCTTTTTTTAAACATATATTCTATGGTTTTTTCAATTATTTCTCTCAAATTTTATTGAGTGTTTTCAATTTATCATATTTAAATAACTTTCAGTAAATTTAAATTATTTTTTTTCAATTTTGAATTAATTTTATCATTTTTCAATTATCTACCTCAATTGTTAATGATTATTCTCATTTTCTAAAATAATTTTCTAAGATTTTTAAGTATTTTTCTAAACATTCAATTTTTTCAATTATTTTTTTCAATTTTTAACTATTTTCATTTTTTTATAACATCAACAATTTCTTATTATTTATTAGTAAATTCCAATTATTTTTAGTTTCATTCAATTATTTTCTCCAATTTTCATTTTTTTCATTTTTTTCAATTAATTACTAAGATACTCATGTATTTTTCTTAAATTTCAATTATTTTTCTTTGTTTAAAAAAAATTCTGTAATTTTTTCAATTATTTCACTCAAATGTCATTTATTTTTTACAACTTATCATGTTTGTATCATATTTTAAATACTTTCTTCAAGTTTCAAATTTGAAAATCATTTTTCAATTATTGTCCAAAGTTTATTTTCTTCAATTTAAAATTTTTTTCGTTTGTTTTCCAATTTCCAAAATTTTAAACTATTTATCTGCCATTTTAATTATTTCATTCGATTTTCAATTATTTCTATTATTTTTTATATTATCTTCTTCAATTTTCAATTACTTTTGTTTTTTTTTTGATAATTTACAAAAATGTTTAAATTATTTCTCTTTAATTAAAAGTTATTCTCTTTAAATTTAAATTATGTTTATTCTTTTTCATTTTTTTTCTAATTTTTTTTTTTTCAATGATTTTCGGAAAATTTTAATCATTTTTCTGAAATTTTCTTTAACTTTCTTCTTTATTCAATTGTTTTCAATTCATTTTTAAGCTTTTCAAGTATTTTTCACAAATTTAAATTATTTTCCTTAATTTTAAAACATTTCTATGATTTTTTAAATTACTTGCCCCAATTTTTAATTGATTTCGTTTTTTTTTTGTTAATGATTATTCTCATTTTCTAAAATTATTTTCTAAGATTCTTAAGTATTCTTCTAAAATTTCAATTATTTTCTTCAATTTTTAATTATTTCATTTTTTTTTGTTACATCCAAATTTTTTTTATTATTTATTCGTAAATTTCAATTATTTTTATCTTTATTCAATTATTTTCTACAGTTTTTAGTTTTTTCATTTTTTGTCAATTAATGTTTTAAGACGGCCACGTCTTTTTCTCAAATTTTAATTATTTCACTCAAATGTCATTTATTTTTTACAACTTATCATGTTTGTATCATATTTTAAATACTTTCTTCAAGTTTCAAATTTGAAAATCATTTTTCAATTATTGTCCAAAGTTTATTTTCTTCAATTTAAAATTTTTTTCGTTTGTTTTCCAATTTCCAAAATTTTAAACTATATATCTGACATTTCAATTATGTCATTCGATTTTCAATTATTTATATTATTTTTTATATTCTATTCTTCAATTTTCAATTACTTTCGTTCTTGTTCATAATTTTCTTAAACATTTTAATTATTTCTCTTTTATTGAAAATTAATGTCTTCAATTTTAAATTATGTTTATCCTTTTTCATGTTTTTTCTCTAATTTTTAATAATTTTTCTTTTATTTTCAATCAACTTTTTTCCTAAAAGTTTTAAGTATTTTTCTTATATTTTCTTTAACTTTCCTTTATTTAAAATATTTATTTCCCAATTTTTAAATAATTTTATTATTTTTTGTAATTAATTTGCAATTATTTTTTTTCAAATTTGAATTAATTTTATCATTTTTCAATTATCTACCTCAATTATGAATGATTATTTTCATTTTCTGAAATTATTTTCTAAGATTTGTAAGTATTTTTCTGAAATTTCAATTGTTTTCTTCAATTTTCAATTATTTTCATTTGTTTTCATTGCATCAAATTTTTTTTTATTATTTATTAGTAAATTTCAATTATTTTTAGCTTTATTCAATTATTTTCTCCAATTTTTGGTTTTTTACATTTTTTCCAATTAATTTTGAAGATGTTCATGTATTTTTCTTAAACTTAAATTATTTTCTTTAATTTTAAAACATTTCTATGATTTTTTAAATTACTTTCCCGCATTTTTAATTAATTTCATTTTTTTTTTTTTTACTTAATTTGCAATTATTTTGCTTAATTTTCAATTATTTTCATTCAATTTTTTTTAATTCTAAAATTTTATTAATTTCTTCCTAAATAAATATTTATTTTTTTATAAAAATGTATTTTTAACTATTATAATTAAAATATTAACAATTGTTAATAACACAAGATGTAGAATTTTTTAATTCAGTAAAAAACATTAGGCAATGGTCATTTTCCCACTAGTTTAAAAAATCGTGATTTTCCCCAACAGAATAAAAAATCGACATTTCTCCCACTGATGTTGAAAAAAGTAATTTTCTCCACTGGTGTTGGAAATAGCCACTTTGCGCACTAACAGTAGAAAATCTCACTTTACCCACTGGTGTTAAAAATACCCACTTTGGCTACTAGTAAAGAAAATTCCCATTTTTGCCGAATTTGCATTCCCAGAATAAAATATTTTCAATTAAATTACAAACCTTGCGAACAATTCTTGTACTTCAACAATAGATCTTTCTTGCGCTTTCTCTTGCAAAAATTGATTTAAAATAGTTCCACGATCTTTTAAACATCCAAACATCAATTTTATCTTTCCGGGTGTAATTGCCGGACTCACTTTTGTCCTGAGAGATTTCCACTTTTGTCCAGGGAGAAAAAATAAATTTCCCGAGAGTGGATCAACTTTTTCATTGCAGTAAACTCCACGATCATGAAAACTCGTGAATTCTTTGGTGAGAACAAAACGAATTAAATCAGGATCGGCGATTAGTAGTGAAGGTTTATGAAATGTGTACATTCCGAAAACTTTGTTATTTTTCAGTCTTTCGTATCCATAGGCAAATGTCTCGCCAATGTGACTTTTCTTTCTCACAAGTGAGAGAAAATTTCCAACAGGTACCACAGGTTCTAAATATGGAATTCCTCGTTTCCTCCAATACGTGTATAATACAAACTTAATGTAAATATAAATACCACTTAACACAATGAAAATTGTTCCTAATAGTTTTAACGTAAAAGCACTAAAAATTAGAGACATTTTTTCGCCGTTTTAAAAATAATTAACACATCTATACTACGGCTGTTTATGATTTTTTTTTTTTAAGTTTCCTAATTTATTTATTTTTCCGCACTTTTTTTTTTTTTATTATTTTATTAGTTCTTTAATGCACAGGTCGAAATCCATTCTTATTTTTAAGTGTTGATTTATTTGTTCAAAGTTTGATTGGAAAAAAATTCCTCAGCCTTCCCAGATAGGATCTGAAATGTTAATTGAAGAATTTAATGATTAATTTAGATCTTTTATTTGCTTTCTTACGGAAAAATAATGATGCTTTTTTGTCTTAATATTCTTGTAGAAAATTATATCTCTCAGATGTAGTACTTTTTTTTTTGGTAACTTTTCAACGAAATATTTGATTAATTTTTTTTTTTTTAACGATTAATTAGTTTGTCAAATTTATATTTACCTGAACGATTACGTTAATGAATTTCAAATGACCGAATAAATTCGGTAACTGATTAAAATGCCTACAAAATAAAATCGATCACACAGTAGCATTATCTTTATTTTATCTAATCGGAAAATAATATTACGTGATTGCGAAAAATTGCGAAAAAAATTATATATTTACTCTTTGCTCTTCCGTTTTCATTTATAAATAAGTGACAATATTTTTGTTATTGTTATAGTTCTGTTTTATAATTTTAAAAGTTTGCTTACAATTGTATTTTTTTCTTTCGATATTTTATACTTTGTATTAGTACTTCAAAGTTTTAGACAATAATTATTTAAAATTGCTGTAAATTTTTTGTTTTTTATCGATTTACAATTTTTTAGTTTAGAGATTAGTTGTGTGATTGTTTAAAGTTCAAAATTTCTGTTTCTTGAATAAAAATAAAAAAAAAGCTTTCGTAGAATTTTAAAAAGAACACTATAAATGTTTAAAATTCTTAAGAAAATAAAGTATAAAAGCAGGTCCAAAGTCTTTGTTATCTGCTTTAAGTAACTGATCAAGAATTCGCGAATCGAAATTTAAATTTAATGTAATTATCAACTCAATACATATGCTAAATTAAGAATTCTTTAAAATTCTCAAATAAAGGATATTTATTTTTTCAGTGTTTTATAATCCTAATTTTAAGAATAAAGAGAGATATAAATTAAATAAAACAAAACAAGAATTGAAAGAATAAAAGTATATAGAAGATTTTTTTCTACTTTATTTTGAAGAGAAAAAAATTTTTCTCAAAATACATTGATGATGATTTTTATCCGAAATGAGTCAGTTCTTGAAAATCCGAGTAAAAAATTAAACAAGACGTTGTTTTGTTAATGAAAACATTTTATTAAACTTTCAGAGTTTAGCGATAGAATATTTTTTGTCAGCAGTACAGAATCACGTAGTAGCTACTTTTTACGTCGATTTTTCGATCGTCACAAAAATTACTGGCACAAAAGAGGAAGAATATCAAGCAAGTGTAAAGCTTACGTTTTTATGATTTTTTACAAAATTCACCACCTTAACATTCACACCAGGGAAAAGTTCAGTTTCATTTTTTGAAAATTTTAACAACAAAAATTAGGTAAAAAAATGTATTCTTCGTTTAAGAATATTTCTTGGATTCTATTTTATTTATAATATTCTTAAAATGAGAAACATAATCTTAGATAAAACTTTATTCTTACAACGTAAGAAAATATTCGTATTTTGAATGATTCTTAAAATTTTAAGAATATTTTATACTTAAAATAAGAATAATTCTTAAAATATTAAATATAAGTTGATTTACATAATTAAATAATTTGCTTCTTAGATTTAACGATATAAAATAATTAAATAATTAGTATTGAAATAGAAATTTTCCTAAAAGAGATAAATAACAAATTTCTTTTTTTTTTTATAGTTTCAAACGCATGTTGAAAAATTACGTTTTAAAATTATATTTGAAACATCAGTCACCGGCCCTAATGTAAATGCTATTCGCAATTTTGTTATTTTACATGTAATTATGCACATTTATGAACTTTGTCATTTGTTATTATTATTATTTACAGAGTGCAAATAATGAAATGATGTTTGTTCTGATATATATATTTATTTACACCGCGAAAATAATTTTCGTTTGAGAAACTTTTTTGCAATAGGGTATCAAAATTAATTAAATTCACTTATTGAGAAAATTATACTTTAAAGAGTTTTAGAGTAATATTTTCATTTTGAGAAGAATTTTTTTCTTTTGAATATTATAATATTCTTCTTTTAAGCAGAATATTATCAGAATATACTCAGTGGCGTAACTGGAAGTATATATGATTTTTTAAATACATGTTTTTTTCTTTTAAAATTTTAAATCATATTTCACCTTTTTAAAATGTTCTTAAATTTTAAAATTATAGCAATTTCAATTTCTTCAAATTTCAGTTAATGTGAACTTGCATTGATTAAAAGTTCAATTAATCCACATTTCAAATATACTAAATTTGAATTCTGAACTATTTTTATCATTTTTAAATTAGTTTCAGCAATTTTTCATTCTTTCTATTATCTTTAAATAGTTTCACAAAATCTTGAATTTACCTTCCTCAAATTTTAATTTTTTTGTTTAGTTTTTTCGATCAATTTTTCAATTTTAATTATTTTTTCCCTTGACATTAAATTAATATAATTATTTATTTTTAAATTTTATATTAGTCATTGCAAATTTAAAATAATTTTTTAATTTACCATTATTTTTGTCATTTTGCAATTATTACCTTCAATTTTTAATCATTTTCATAACTAAATAATTATTCATTTTCTGAATTAATTTCCTGAACTTTCAAATATTTCAAATAATTATTTTGTTCAATTTGCATTTATTTTTAATATTTTGTAATGATTTTCACCATCTTCTAATATTTTCATTATTTTTCAATTAATTTCCTAAATTTGCAGTTATTATCACAAATTTAGATTATTGGCATTTCAATTTTCCATATTTTAAACAATTTTTTAAATATTTCCTTTTGCTTAAAAATAAATTTTGCAATGTTACTATTATTCTCTTCAATTTTTAATTATTTATGCATTATTTTCAAAAATTTCAATTATTTATCAGAAATTTCGATCATTTTCATCAATTTTGCATAATTTCTGCGATATTTTAGAATTTCTCTTAAAATTCAACATTTTTAAGTAATTTTGTAATTATTTTCTTTCTTTAAACATATATTCTACTATTTTCTCAATTATTTCCCTCAAATTTTATTTACTGTTTTCAATTTTTCATATTTAAATTTTTTTTATCAATTTTTATTTAATTCTATCATTTTTCAATTTTTTTCCAAAATTTATATCTTTTAATTTTCAATTTTTTTCATTTTTTTCGTTTTTCAATTATTTTTTTCATATTTTAATTTTCTTTCTCAAACTTAAATTATTTCGCAAGCAAATTTCAATTTTTTTTCAATTTTAAATTATTTTTATCATTTTTTAATTATTTTCCTCGATTGTTAATTATTATTATCATTTTCTAAAATTTATTATTTTCTAAGATTTTTAAGTATTTTCCTAAATTTTTAATTATTTTGATCAATTTTCGGTTATTTCTGCGATAAATTAATAATTCTCTTTAATTAAAATTTTTTAAGTAACTTTGTAATTATTATATTTCTTTAAAAATATATGTTATGATTTTGTCAATTATATCCCTCAAATTTTATTTACTGTTATCAATTTTTTATATTTGAATTTTTTTATATTTCAATTTCTTTTGTGAATCTTAAGTTATTTTTAGAATATTTCAATTACTTTTTTAATTTTGAATTATTTTCCTCGATTGTTAGTTATTATTCACATTTTCCAAAATTATTTTGTAAGATTTTTAAGTATTTTTCTAAAATTTTAATTATGTTGATCAAATTTCGTTTGTTTCTGCGCTTTTCTAATAATTCTCTTTAATTAAATTTGTAATTTTTTTTTCTTTAAATAATAAATATATATTCTAATGATTTTTTCAAGTATTTCCCTCAAATTTTATTTACTGTTATCAATTTCTCATATTTAAATTATTTTCGTCACTTTTCAATCTTTTTCCTGAACTTGAGTTATTTTTAGAATATTTTAATTACTTTTATCAATTTTGTATTATTTGCCTCGATTGATAATTATTATTATCATTTTTTAAAATTATTTTCTCGGATTTTTAAGTATGTTAATAAAATTCCAATCAACTTCATAAATTTTCTATTATTTCTGCGATTTTGAATAATTCTCTAGAATTAAGAATTTTAAAGTAATTTTGTAATTATTTTGTTTCTTTAAAAATAAGTTTTAATGTTTTTAATTATTTCCCTCAAATTTTATTTATTGTTATCAATTTTTCATATTTAAATTAATTTCATCATATTTCAATTTTTTTTCTCAATCTTAAATTATTCCCAACACATTTTATATTTTAATTTTTTTTTTCTATTTTGAATAATTTTCCTCGATTGTTAATTATTATTCTCATTTTCTAAAATTATTTTCCAAGATTTTTAAGTATTTTTCTAAAATTTCAATTATTTTCATCAATTTTCGATTATTTTTGTGATTTTTTAATAATTCTCTGTAATTAAAATTTTTTAAGTAATTTTGTAATTATTTTCTTTCTTGAAACATATATTTTATGATTTTCTCAATTATATCCCTAAAATTTTATTTACTATTATCAATTTTTAATATTTAAATTATTTTTATCATATTTCAATTTTTTTATCTCATTCTTAAATTATTTCAAGCATTCTTCAATAATTTTGTTTAATTTTGAATAATATGTATCATTTTTAAATTATGTTCATCGATTGTTAATTATTATTCTCATCTTCTAAAATTATTTTCTAAAATTTATAAGTATTTTTTTATATTTCAATTATTTTCATCAATTTTCGATTTTTTTTCGATTTTTTAATAATTCTCTTTAATTAAAAATTGTTAAGTATTTTTGTAATTATTTTCTTTCTTTAAACATATATTCTATGACTTTTTCAGTTTTTTCATTTAAATTTTTATTACTGTTTTCAATTTTTCATATTTAAATTATTTTCATCATATTTCAATTTTTCTCAATTTTAAATTATTTATATTGCAATTATTTTTTAAAATTTTAATTTAATTTGTATCGTTTTTCAATTACTTTCCTCGGTTGTTAATTATTATTCTCCTCTTCTACGAATATTATCTAAGATTTATAAGGATTTTGCTGTATTTCAATTATGTTCTTTTATTTTTAATTATTTTTATTTGTTTTCTTAAACTCCAGTTTTTTTTTATTAATTATCGTAAATTTTAATTATTTTTAACTCTCTTGAATTCTCTTATATAATTTTTAATTAATCTCATTTTTTGCAATTAAATTTTAAGATCTTCATGTATTTTTCTTAAATTTCAATTAATTTTTTAAGGTAACAAAAATTCCGTTTTTTTTCAATATTTCTGTCAAAAGTCATTTATTTTTTTTACAACTTATCATTGTTTTCATTATATTTCGATTATTTCCTGAAAGTTTCAAGTTTTAAAATTATTTTTCAATTATTTTTCAAAATTCATTTCTTTCAATTGTTAATATTTTTCGTTTGTTTTCCAATTTCCAAAAATTTAAACTATTTATCTGACATTTCAATTATTTCATTCAATTTTCAATTATTAACATTATTCTCTTCAATTTTTAATTACTTTCGTTTTTTTTCATAATTTTCAAAAATTCTTCTCTTTAATTTTAAATTACGTTTATCTTTTTTCATTTCTTTTCTTTAAGTTTTAATTTTTTTTTCTTCAAGGAACTTCTGTAAGTTTTAAGTATTTTTCTGAAATCTTTTTTAACTTTCCTTGATTTAAAATATATTATATAATTTTTTCAATTCGTTTCTCAAATTTTAATTTTTTTTTACAATTTTCAATCATTTATTCATCAATTTACAATTATTTTCTCTAATTTTTTATTATTCAATTCTTTCTTTTTAAGATTTTCAAGTATTTGTCTCAAATTTAAATTATTTTCATTATTTTTTAAACATTTCTATAATTTTTTATCAATTTTGTCCTAAATAATTATTTATTTTAATTATTTGTTTATATAATTTTTTTTTGAAATATCATATTTAAAATATTTATAATTATTGATACGCCACTGAATATAATTCTTTGAATTAAAATAATATTTTTTCTAAAGAGAATATACTTTTTGAAATCAGAATATTTTTATTTTAAGTAAAAACTTCATCACTGCCTATTTTACTTAAAATAAGAATATTAATTTGTTTTAAAAGCATAATTTTTATCAATTTGAGATGATACCATATTTACAGAAAATCTTCTAATCCATTATTTTTCGAGTGCAATAATCGATAACACTAATAAATTTTTTACTTCTTATTTAAGGTTTTTGGTCTCATTTGTGTCGCCAGACTGTCGATCACTTTATGTTTGCGAAAATGGCAGACTTACATTTATTTAATCATACCCTCTATAAACAATTATTACAACTTATAAAATACAAGTATAATCTGTAAATTATTATTACAACTTATAAACAAAAGCACCTTCATTGGCTCATTAAAATTTCAATATTCTCTTATTTTATTTGTTTCACAACAATCTCGTGCACATTATATGTTGCATATTATGTATATAATATAATGTATATAAAATAATGTTTTAGGCGCTTTAAATTATCTTTCATTGTACAGATTTTCATATCGTCTTATTTCAAACTTTATTAAATATAACTCAATTCTCCATTCTCTTAATTTTCAAAATTAATCAATCTTTTATAATTTAATGGCCATCATGGTTTAATGCCATAATTATTTTTTGAAAACTATTTCAAGATTTATAATATTATGCAGATTTTATTAATTTTGACATTAAGTGAATAAATAACCTTAGAATACTCTTTTATCGGTATTAACCTAATTTTATAATTTTGAACGAAATTAATAATACTGTTTTTTTTTTGTTTATAATCTCACATGAAATCATAATACTACATATATGTTTAATTTCAGAGAAATTATAATACTTGATTCATTTCAGAAGAAATTTCTTACACTTTTAATATAATACGAGAGAAACCTATAATTCGATTTTTCTACTTTTTTATAATAATCTAAAATCCTATAAAATAGTTTGCTTAACCTAATGCAGAAAGACAGAGATAGAGATCTTTATGGAAGAGAGATAGAGAAAATTTTCTAATAAAGTATATTGTTCAATTTTTAAATAATACTTTCACCCTAATAAGTGTGACACACTTTTTTTTTGCATTTAATTATTTCAATATTAAAGGAATATTGTATAAAATTTAAAAGTTGAATTTACTAGGATAAAATATCATTCAGTGGAGTATTATTTAAAATTTGAACAACAATTTTAAGTTTAAGAGTTTTGTACACATCAGTTATTTTATTCCAAAGACTTATTTTTTATGAAACAGTAGAAAACTCATTAAGTCACTTGTAAAGAATTTAGAATGTAGTTGTTCAATAATGCAAATATTTGTCGAAATATTTAAAATCAATTTGAATGATTTTTTGGAAATTGCCTTTTTTCTTTCATTTATTATATTAATTAACTTGCATAGTTTTTGGCCAATTTTTTTTCTTTATGACTAAAACGAATAATTATAGAGATTAATAAACCCTCAAGAATTTTTAGTATTTTTAGTTATACAATATTTATTAAATATTTAGTTTACAAATATGACACTTTTATCAGAACGAGCAACATTGAATCGAGAAAATATTTCTTTACAATAATAATTGATTAAAAATTTGAAAAACAAGATCTGTGATTTGTATTTAAAATTATAATTTCATTATTTAATGAAATAAAATTATTAATCGAGTTTATAATTAGTAGATTGGATTTATCAGTCAGTAATATTAATTGATTACGAATTAATCACTCCCAGACATCAGTTAAATTAAATTATATTACAAATATCATTTTAATAAATTTTAACATTTTTTTTTAAATTGAAATATGTTTTTAATCCAATGTCGTTCAAATATTTTTAATCTATGTGCAACTATTTAGAAGTTGTGCTTATTTATTTATCTTATAAAGACAATATAATATAATCTTGAGGGTTACATAAATAATGGTTTGAAAATCGCTTTTAATACTTCCTTGCATTTCAGTTTAGCACCATTAATAATTACATATTTTTCAGAAAACGAATTAACTTTATAATAAAGTTTCATCTGTTAGTTTTTATAATATTTAACAATGATAATTAGTAAATATTTTATATGTGTTATTCAATTATATATCACGTAGCAACAAGTTATAGTTTTGTCATAGTATAATATCTATACATAGCAAGAAAAATTTGCTGAAAATTCTTGTCAACTGTTGATATTTTTTTTTCTTTTTATTTATAATCATATTTTAAGATCGGGTTTGTAAAATTATATTTTGGCAATTTGTATTTTTTGAAATCACAGTCTTAAATTACTTATTTTAATCTGCATTAAAACGACTCTAAATTAATCATTTTAGTTTTTTTTTACTTTATGACAATTTTAGAAATCAATCTAAAACAAAATTGAAAATTTAAATATTGAAGGAGCAATTTTATCGGCTTTAATTTTTATTAAAAACATTTTTCATTTCTCTAAGCCTTATTTTTTAATTTATTTGTTTTTTTTTTCTTTTTATCGGTAAATTCTGTCATTTTATTTGTCTTGGTCCTATACATGTGAAATTTCTTAACTTTTAAAATATTCTTTTTTTAAACATTTAAATATATTTTTTCCTCAATATTTGTTTATAATGTAAAACAATTCCTTGTTTAAAATAATTTGTTTTTAAAATGGATTTTTAGACTGGTCTTTTTTAATATCAGTCTCATTAATATCATACATTTTGCTTTGGGCTCTAAAAAAGAAAAAAAAAGTCTGTTTTAAAAATTGTGTCTGATGAACAAAATTGGATTATTATGGATGTTTAACAGAAAAAGATTAAAAGGTTTTGAATCTTTTTTTATAATTTTCAGTCTCAATTAAATTTTTTACCAATTATTTACTTTCTTGGTTTTAACAATATATGGTATAATATATTTATAGAATGTACACATATATATGTGTGTATGTATATATTCTATAGATAACGTCACAATTCGATAAAATAATCTCTACATTATTAACAAATAATCAATTGTAGTTTTTAAAAATATTCTACAATAAAATTGAAAATTGGACGGGACACTTAACGTAGTAAAAGAATACACATTTTTAAAATTAAAAAAAATAATAATTAAGTCATAAAAAACTTAGCAATATTGTCGTCTATAACAATATCAACTAAAAATTTCACAAAATTACAACAAATTAATTTTAATCTGCGATTATTGGATAAGAATCTTCTAGTCGAGAACTATAACCATCGCATTGAGATTAGATTTCAGTCAATTATCGGTTAAAATATATAGATTTCCATTTCCTTTAATCAATTTTATATAGACAGGAATTAATTTTTTTTTCAGTCAACTACTGCAATAGTTATTTCACACAAATATACATCTTTATTTATTTATAGAGAAACGGGTAATAAATAATTCTCTAAGTCGTAACTTTATCAATTCGCATCTCATTTCAGCCCGTTTGATATATATTATAAATATTTAAACTATCATAATAAATTATATCTGTATCGCTGTATAAAAGGTGAAAAAAAAATTATTTCAGTAAATTTCCAGATATTGAATCAAATTGAGTTTTTTTTTTGCAAGTATTTTAACAATTTCTCTCCTTTGTTAAATCTTAAAATTTTACTTGCTTTTCATTTAAAATTTTTTGTTTTAAATCTTAAAATCTTTTGTTTTTAACCTTAAAATCTCTTGTTCCAAATCTAAAAATTCGTCATCTAAATCTTTAAATTTCTTTTTATTAATCTTACAATTTTTTTTTTAATTATTTCTTTTTTTAAATTTTCAAATTCCTTGGTGTCAGGAAATAGCAAATTGTTAAATAATTTCAAGTGGACCCGAATAGTGGTCCAGCTTCATTTACAAGATGAAAAAATCTACTAATTCTAATCCCCTAAACATTCTATATAATTTTCCATCGACCCGTCATAAGATTCAGAAATATATTATTATTATTCCGAATTATAATTGCTATTCCGCAGCGTAATTATAAAAATGCTTTAACGTTTTATTTTCAATTTTTTCATTTTTAACAGAAAAAAAACAATGTTAAAACACAGCCCCACAAAAAAATAATTTTTGTTCGAGATGCTACAATAGTGTATTCCTATGCGTATTTTTCTTCGCTGCATCCAAATACAAAGTCAGAATAACCAGATTGGATACATTTTTTGAGACTATCTCAAAAAATTGCTCAAAAACCCGAAAAAAAAAAATTTTTTCCGGGACACTAAGCTTGTGTATTCCTACGTATTTTTCTCCGCTAAATCCGAATCCAAAGTAAAAATCATCAGATTATCTAATTTTGTTTAGATAATTTCAAGAAAACGGTTTTTTTCGTGTTTTTCAGTATTTTAAAGATTAACTGAAAAAATTTTACTAATTTGGTTACTATGACTTCGGATTCGGATTCAGGGGATATATATAGATATAGGAATAAACTAACATTACTGTCCCAGACAAAACAAAATTTTTTTTTGTTGGTTTTTTCGGATTTTTGAGCAGTTTTTTAAAATTATCTTACAATTTTTAGCCAATTTAGTTATTCTGACTTCGGATTCGGATAGAGCAGAGAAAAATACGTAGAAATCGAGTAGCATATTGTCCCGGAAAAAAAAATTTTTTTTTTGGGTTTTTTCGGGTTTTTGAGCAAATTTTTTAGATTATCTCAAAAACGTTTGCTAATCTGATTATTCTGACTTTGAATTAGGATTTTGCGGAGGAATTTTCAAAGAAATACACTAACATATTGTATGAAAAAAAATTTTTTTTTCGGTTTTTTTCGGGTTATTGAGCAGTTTATTGAGATTATCTTAAAAATTTTAGCAAATTTGATTATTCTGACTCCGAATTTGGATTAAGCAGAAAAAAATACGTAGAAATACAGTAGCATATTGTCCCGGACGAAAAAAAATTGTTTTTTGGTTTTTTTTCGTGTTCTTTAGGAACTTTTTTAGATTATCTCAAAAATGTTTGCTAATCTAATTATTCCGACTTTTAATTCGGATTTTTCAGAAAAAAATACATAGGATTACACTAGCATATTGTCTTGGAAAAAAAAGAAAAATCTTTTTTTCTGGTTTTTTAGCAATTTTTTGAGATTATCTAAAAAAAGTTTGTTAATATGATGGTTTTGACTTCAGATTTAGATTTAGTGGAGAAAAAACACGTAGAAATAAACTAGCATATTGTCCCGGATAAAAAAAATATTTTTTTTTGTTTTTTTCGGGTTTATGAGCAATTTCTTGAGATTATCAAAATCAGTTTGCTAATGTGATCGTTTTGACTTCAGATTCAAATTTAGTGGAAAAAAACACGTAGATATACACTAGCATATTGTCTCGAAAAAAAAAATGTTTTTTTGGGTTTTTTTCGGGATCTTGAGCAGTTTTTTGAGATTATCTGAAAATATTTTGCCAATTTCGTTGTTCTGACTTCAGAATCGGATTCATCAGAAAAAAATACATAGAAATACAGTAGCATATTGTCCCGGACGAAAAAAAATATTTTTTTGGTTTTTTTTCGGGTTTTTTAGGAACTTTTTTAGATTATCTCAAAAATGTTTGCTAATCTGATTATTCTGACTTTGAATTCAGATTTTGCGGAGAAAATTACATAGGAATACACTATCATGTTGTATCGGACAAAAATTTTGTATTTTCAAATTTTTTCTGGTTTTTGAGTAGTTTTTTGAGATTATTTTAAATTTTTAAACCAATTTGGTTATTCTGACTTTGGATTCGGATTCAGCGGAGAAAAATACGTAGAAATACAGTTGTATATTGTCCCGGAAAAAAAATTTTTTTTTTGTCGTTTTTTCGAGTTTTTGAGCAGTTTTTTGAGATTATCTCAAAAATTTTAGCTAAACTGGTTATTCTTAATTAGGATTTTAATTTAGAGGGGAAAAATATGTTTGAATACTACAATAGCATTTTGTCTCGGATGAAAAAATTTTTTTTTGTTTTTTTCTTGTTTTTGAGAATTTTTTTGAGATTATCTAAAAAATTGTAGCTAATCTGGTTATTTTTACTTAGGATTTGGATTAAATGGAAGAATATACGTAGAAAAATAGTAGCATATTTTCCCGGACGAAAAAAATTTTTTTCTGTGTTTTTTTCGGGTTTTTGAGCAATTTTTTGAGATTTTTTCAAAAATTTTTGCTAATCTGATCATTTTGATTTAAGATTCGGATTTAGCGGAGGAAAATACATTGGAATACACTAGCATATTGTATCAGACAAAAAATGTGTATTTTCGGTTTTTTCGGGTTTTTGAGTAATTTTTTGAGATTATTTCAGATTTTTTAGCCAATTTCGTTATAATGACTTCGGATTCGGATTAAGCAGACGAATATACGTAGAAATACAGTAGTATATTGTCCTGGATGAAACAATGTTTTTTTTTTGTTTTTTTTTCGGATTTTTGAGCATTTTTTTTTTGAGATTATCTCAAAAATGTTTGCTAATCTGATAATTTTGACTTCGGATTCGGATTTAGTAGAGAAAAATACATAGAAATAGAGTTGTATATTGTCCAGGACAAAAAAAATTTTTTTGTGTTTTTTTTTCGGGTTTTTGGACAATTTTTGAGATTATCTCAAAAATGTTTCCTAATGTAATTATTTTGGTTTCAGATTCGGATTTAGCGGAGGAAAATACATTGGAATACACTAGCATATTGTATCGGACAAAAAATTTGAATTTTACGTTTTTTTGGATTTTTGAGTAGTTTTTTGACATTATCTTACAATTTTTAGCGAATTTAGATATTCTGACTTCGGATTCTAATTCAGCAGAGAAAAACACATAGAAATACAGTAGCATGTTGTCCCGGACGAAAAGATGTTTTTTTTTTGTTTTTTTCGGGTTTTTCAGCATTTTGTTTTTTAGATTATCTCCAAAATGTTTGCTAATCTGATAATTTTGACTTCTGATTCAGATTTAGTGGAGAAAAATACGTAGAAATAGAGTTGTATATTGTCCCGGACAAAAAATTTTTTTTTTTTTGTTTTTTTCGGGTTTTTGGTCGTGTTTTGAGATTATCTAAAAAATGTCTCCTAATGTAATTAATTTGGTTTTCATTTCGGATTTAGCGGAGAATAATACGTCGGAATACACTAGCATATTTTCCCGGATAAAAAAATTTTTTTCGGTGTTTTCAGTATTTTTTTTAAGATTATCTCAAAAATGTTTGCTAATCTGATAATTTTGACTTCGGATTCGGGTTTAGTGGAGAAAAATACGTAGAACTAGAGTTGTATATTGTCCTGGATAAAAAAAATTTTTTTTGTGTTTTTTTCGGGTTTTTGGACAATTTTTAAGATTATCTCAAAAATGTCTCCTAATGTAATTATTTTGGTTTTCATTTCGGATTTAGCGGATAGAAATACGTCGGAATACACTACCATATTTTCCCGGGTAAAAATTTTTTTTTCGGATTTTTGAGCAATTTTTTGAGATTATCTAAAAAATGTTTGCTAATCTGATAATTTTGACTTCTGATTCGGATTTAGTGGAGAAAAATACGTAGAAATAGAGTTGTATATTGTCCGGGACAAAAAAATTTTTTTTGTTTTTTTCGGGTTTTTGAGCATTTTTTTGAGATTATCTCAAAAATTTCTCCTAATGTAATTATTTTTGTTTTCATTTCGGATTTAGCGGAGAAAAATACGTCGGAATACACTAGCATATTTTCCCGGGTAAAAAATTTTTTTGCGGGTTTTTGAGCAGTTTTTTGAGATTATCTAAAAGATTTTAGCCAATCTGGTTATTCTGACTTCGATTTTGGATTCAGCGGAGAAAAATACGTAGGAATACACTAGTGTAGTGTCTCGGACAAAAAATTATTTTTTTTGTGAGGCTGTTTAATAAAAAGATAACGTGATATTGGAAGCTTTTTGTTTCGGAGCAATAGAGTAGGAAAATTTTTTTTTCGAACCTCATATCTAAAGTTCTGTAGTTTCTAGATAAGGTAAAAATGTTTTGAGGAAGGTTGAGAACTTTAGTACTTTTTGGGAAGAGGTTTGACATTTAATATTTAATGTATGCTACTATTGTGCAATGAAATCATTAGTGAACTCTAATTACTAACAGCAGACTAATGGCACTAATTCTACTTTCTACAGTATATTATAATGTATAGTTCAACGGTATCAAAGCTTGTGCAGTGCAGGATAAATCATATATGTATATGTATATTACATATCAATATTAACTTGCTCTATATATATATCTATGCACTTAAAATGCAATAAAACACTACAAAATTGTCTTAAATTTATTCCTTTGGGAAGATTAATGGATTCTCTAATTCATATAGCTTTCGTCTTTGGTAAAAAGATTCTTTCTAAATTAATTTTTTTTTTTTTTCGTTTGTCAGTCAAATAGTTAATGTTTATTGTAAATTGCATTAGTAATACTTGGTACTAATTGCATTAGTAATACTCGTTACTAATTGCATTTAGTTATAATATTATTAATTAAATTTCTAATATTAACACAATTTATAATGAGCATTAATCAATATTATATTAAATAATAATTTGTTTCTTTACTTTAAATTCAATTCCAAATTAAAAATGCACTGGAATGGATTTTAAATTTGAAAACTGTCAAATTTAAAATCGATTCGAAATAAAAAAAAAGTGATTATAGTAAAAAGTTGATAATAAAATACAAAAAAAAAAAATTATTCAGTTTCTTGTTAATTAAATTCAGAGTTTCGATTATCATTTAAAGTATTTTGGCATTGAAAAAATGCTTTCAAACTCTCGAAGCAAGTCCGGCTTTCACAGTCAGATATATATTTATATATTTTTGTGATTTTTTATGTACTCCTGAAGAGTCTCATTTCCATTTTAGTAAATATTTTCTTAAAGTAGGAAAGATTGGTAGAAATTGGCGGAGAAGTAGAGAAAGAGAAAGACTAATTTTCCATGAAATTGTGAATACTGATTTTTTTTTTTTGGCACAATCTGAGCAACTCAATTTTCAGTGTAGTTTCAATTTTTTTTTTAAAAACTTTTTCTTTTATTAATAGATTCTCAATTATACTTCAATGATGCTTTAATAATCAAACATTTAAAGCTTCATTTTGATTTATGAATAATTTTTTTAAATATTCACATTCATTTAATTGCTTAGTTTAAGTGTCCGTCCGTCCGTCCGTCGTTCGTTTCGAATTTTTCTAAAGCAGTTTTGAACCTGTTCTAAACAGTTTTAAACTAGATTCGAACAGTGCCAAATTGTTTTCAAAAAGGTAAAAAATCAGTTCAAAACAGTTTTCAATTCGTTACAAACACTTTAAAACTAGTTTCAAATAGTTCGGTATATGTTTTTCAAATAGTTCTGAACTAGTTTAAAACGGTTATAAATTATAAATAGTACAGGATGTTTTTAAACAGTTAAAAAATGTTTCAAACTAGTTACAAAAGAGTTTTAAATTAGTTCCTAACAGTTTCTAACTAGTTGCGAATTATTTTCACAAAATTTCGATTAAAAATAGTTTTTAGTTTGTTTCAATTAGTTCAAACCAAGTTTTAAATAAGTTCTTAACAGTTTCTAACTAGTTCCAAACTGTTTCGATAAGAAACAAATTTTTTTTCTTGTTTTAAACAGTTCCTATCTGTTTAAAAAATGTTTCGAAATAGTTAAAAAATAAGTTCTAAACTAATTACAAACGTTATTGATTAAAAACAGTTTTAAACTTGTTTCAAACAGTTCTAAACAAGTTATAAACTGCTATAAAGTAGTTTCAAACAGTTCCTATCTGTTTAAAAAATCATTTTGAAATAATTAAAAAAAAAGTTTTAAACTAGTTACAACCAGTATCGATTCAAAACAGTTTAAAATTGTTTTAAACAATTCTGAACAAGTTTTAAACTGTTGTAAAGTAGTTTTAAACAGTTTTTCTCTGTTCGAATAATGTTTGGAAAAAGTTAAAAAAAAGTTTCGAACTAATCACAACTGGTTTCGATTTAAAACAGTTTTAAACATGTTTTAAACAGTTCTGAACAAGTTTTAAATGATTATAAAGTAGTTTCGAACAGTTCCTAGCTGTCTAAAATAAAATTTTGAAATAGTTAAAAAGAAGTTTCTAACTTGTTACAAACGGTTTAAATTCAAAACAGATTCCAACTTGTTTCAAATAATTCTGAACAAGTATTAAACTGTTATAAAGTAGTTTTAAACAGTTTTTTTCTGCTCGAAAAATGTTTTTGAAATAATTTAAAAAAAGTTTCGAACTAATTACAGAAAGTTTTGTATTAAAACTGTTTAAACTTGTTTCAAACAGTTCTGAACAAGGTTTAAACGGCTATAAAGTAGTTTCAAACAGTTTTTCTCAATTCAAAAAACGTTTTGAAATAGTTAAAAAAAAAAGTTTCGAACTTGTTACAACCGGTTTCAAATCAAAACAGTTTTAAATTTGTTTCAAACAGTTCTAAACAAGTTTTAAATGGTTAGAAAGTAGTTTTAAACAGTTCCTAGCTGTTGAAAATAAAATTTTGAAATAGTTAAAAAGAAGTTTCTAACTAATTACAACCGGTTTCGATAAAAAACAGTTTTAAACTTGTTTTAAACAATTCTAAACATGTTTTAAATGGCTTCAAAGTAGTTTCTAACAGTCCTTTGTTGTAAAAAAAATTTTTTGAAATAGTTTAAAAAAAGTTTCGAACTTGTTACAACCGGTTTCAATTGAAAACAGTTTTAAACTTGTTTCAAATAATTCTGAACAAGTTTAAAACTCTTAGAAAGTAGTTTCAAACAGTTCCTAGATGTTTAAAATAAAATTTTGAAATAGTTAAAAAGAAGCTTCTAACTAATTACAACCAGTTTCGATTAAAAACAGTTTTAAATTTGTTTTAAACAGTTCTGAACAAGTTTTAAACGGTTTTAAAGTAGTTTCTAACAGTTCCTATCTGTTTAAAAGAAAGTTTTGAAATAGTTCAGAAAAAGGATTCTAACTAGTTTCAAGCAGTTTCGATTAAAAACAATTCTAAAACTGTTTCAAACAGTTCTGAGCAAGTTTTATACAATTATAAAGTAGTTTTAAACTGTTTATCTCTGTTCAAAAACTGTTTTGAAATAGTTAAAAAAATGATTTACCTTTTTATAACCGGTTTTGAGTCAAAACAGTTTTAAACTTGTTTCAATCAGTTCTGAACAAGTTTTAAAAGTTTATAAATTAGTTTCAAACTGTTTATATCTGTTTAAATGAAAGTTTTGAAATAGTTAAAAAAAAATTTCGAACTAATTAGAACCGGTTTCGATTAAAATCAGTTTTAAACTTGTTTTAAACAGTTCCGAACAAGTTTTAAACGGCTTTAAAGTAGTTTTGGACAGTTCCTATCTGTTTGAAAAATGTTTTCAAATAGTTAAAAAAAATTTTCGACCTAGTTATAAACTGTTTAGATTAAAAACAGTTTTAAACTTGTTTCAAATAGTTCTGAACAAGTTTAAACGGTTTTAAAGTAGTTTCAAACAGTTCCTAGCTGTCTAAAATAAAATTTTGATATAGTTAAAAAAAGTTTCGAACTAGTTACAAACAATTTTGATTAAAAACAGTTTCAAACTTGTTGCAAATAGTTCTGAACAAGTTTTAAACGGATATAAAGTAATTTCAAACAGTTCCGATCTGTTAAAAAATGTGTTTAAATAGTAAAAAAAAACTAGTTTCGAACTAATTACAACCGGTAACGATTCAAAACAGTTTTAAACTTGTTTCAAACAGTTCTGAACAAGTTTTAAACTGTTATAAAATAGTTTTAAACAGTTTCTCTCTGTTCGAAAAATGTTTTGAAATAGTTAAAAAAGAGTTTCGAACTAGTTACAAACAGCGTTGATAAAAAACAGTTTCAAACTTGTTTTTAACAGTTCTAAACAATTTTTAAACGGTTTTAAAGTAGTTTTAATCAGTTCCTATCAGTTTAAAATATGTTTTCAAGTAGTTAAAAAAAGTTTTGACCTAGTTATAAACAGTTTCGGTTAAAAACAGTTTCAAACATGTTGCAAATAGTTCTGAACAAGTTTTAAACGGATATAAAGTAATTTCAAACAGTTCCGATCTGTTAAAAAATGTGTTTAAATAGTAAAAAAAACTAGTTTCGAACTAATTACAACCGGTAACGATTCAAAACAGTTTTAAACTCGTTTCAAACAGTACTGAACAAGTTTTAAACTGTTATAAAGTAGTTTTAAACAGTTTCTCTCTGTTCGAAAAATGTTTTGAAATAGTTAAAAAAGAGTTTCGAACTAGTTACAAACAGCGTTGATAAAAAACAGTTTCAAACTTGTTTTTAACAGTTCTGAACAATTTTTAAACGGTTTTAAAGTAGTTTCAGACAGTTCCTATCTGTTTAAAATATATGTTTTCAAATAGTTAAAAAAAGTTTTGACCTACTTGAAAATAGTTTCGGTTAAAAACAGTTTTAATTTATGTCAAATATTTCTGAACAAGTATCAAATAGTTTGAAATATTTGAATTATTTTGTATTTTGCATCATTATGTATAATTTTTCATCATTTTGAATAGAATCTTTGTAAATTTGTCTCTCTCTCCTATTATAGTCTTTTAAAGATAATTTAGTTTAGTTTTTGTAATAAAATGAAAAATATAACTACTGAAAATTTCTGATGAATGTTGTCCATGTTAAATGAGTCTTTCCCTTTCTGAATCTCCTTGTTTTTTTCTGTATATAAGTGTACATCGATTAGGCACGACATTATTCTTTTGAATCTAAAATGTTACTCCCAGCAATATTACAAGAAAGTTAAGCATCTTCTGAATGAGAACTTTGAGAACTGCGCTTTTTCTTGTGGTTGTCGTGATGATGATGATGTTGATGATGGCGGTGATGATTCTGGTGTTGACGCACTCGATCTCCATTCGTTGGAGTGTCAGAATCTGGCTGATTTTCGTGACCTACCAGAAGGTCCAAGGTAGGTCTCGTGTCCGGTGATTCCTCAGAAACAGGTTGTGGCAGCGGTGTCGCCAAAGGTGAATCCGTCGGCAGAGGAATACAGTGTAAAACGTAACACCTTACACCTGCTAATAGAATACCTGCAAAATTTCAGAAAAAATTCATTTTATTTTTTAATAAGCCTCGGTTTGTAAAAAAAAAAACTCCAGAACACATAATAAACTTGATCTAATTCCCGGGTCTTGTTTTTTTTTTTAATTTTCGTCAGAATTTCGAATAGATTTTGAGGTTATGTCAAAAACCCGACATGATGGGGTAAAACGGACTTCAAATTTTCAGGGTGGATATTTGTTTTAAATCAAATACTTTTTAAAAAATGCATTTAAATAGATCAAAATTTAAATTTATAAATAATATCATAGAAATAGTTTTAATTTCATTAATAAATAAATCTAAATTTTTTTCTATGATTGTCAACAGTTTTCAATAGGTATAGAAATATTCACCTGAAATTTTATAATTATTTTATAATTTTTTTTAATTACTTTGTTCTGTTGTCAATTATTCTCGACAGTTTGTGAATTTTTCTTTCAATTGTTAATTTTTTTCCTCAATTCTCAATTATTTTCTTTAGTATTTCATTATTTTGTATAATTTTTCTTTCAATTGTCAACTATTTTCTTAAATTTTCAATTAATTTCTTTAATCTTCATTTTATTACTTTAATTTTTAATTATTTTCTGCAATTCTCAATTATTTTATTCAATATTTGATAATTCTCGCATTATCACAAATATTCATTATTTTTTTGAAATCTCAATGCAATTCTTCAATTTTCATTTATTTTTTACTATTTTTTGATTTTTTTTTTTCAATTGTTCAAAATATTTTATTATTTTCTTTTTTCTTTCAATTATCAATTATTTTTTTGTAATTTCATTTTAGTTCCTTAATTTCCAATTTATTTCTTCAATTTTTAATTTTTCTTTTCAATTCTCCAATTTTTTCTTTATTTTTCAATTAATTTTATCGCTTTTCAATTAATTCCTTAATATTCCATATTTCTCGTATTTTTTCAATTATATATTTCACTGATAAAAATTGTTTTTAAATTTTAATTCAATTATTCAACTCTAGAACTATTCTCTTCAATTCTCAGGTATTTTCTTCAAATTTAAATTTCTCTTTTCAGTAGCCAATTTTTTTCTTTAATATTTTTTTCAATTTTAATTATTTTTTTCGATTTTTAATCTATTTGTTAAATTTGCAATTATTACAAACAATTATTCCTATAATTTTCTTAATTTTTCAACTTATAATTATTTCTTTTAAATTTATTATTTTTTGTTTAATTTTTTCAATTATTTTTTTCAGTTGTCTACCAATCTAGTCAGTTTTCAAATTTTGTTTCCAATTGAAATGTTTGTCATTTTTCAACTATTTCCTTCAGTTATTAATTATTTTCCGCAATTTTCAATTATTTCCTACAATTTTTTTAATTTTCAATTATTATCTAAAATTTTATAATTATTTTTTGATTTTTTAAATTATTTTGTTCGGTTATGTATTAATCTAGCCATTTTTTCAATTCTTTTTTAATTTTCAATTATTTTTGTCATTTTGTAACTTTATTTTCAATTATCAATTATTATTTCAAATGTTAATTTAACTCTTAAATTTTCAATTTATTTCCTCAATTTTTTATTATTTTTTTCGATTTTCAATCCAGTTATTCAATTTGCAATTATTTCTAACAGTTATTCCTATTATTTTTCTACTATTTTTTTTTTGTTTATTTTTTTTTTATTTATCAAAATATTGAGCACACAGTCATGACTATATAGGGCAATACGTAGTAAAATAAAATTCATAATATAAATAAAAATGTAAATACTTAATACAAAGATAGAATAAATTATAAATATAAAAGTAAATCTCATAATACTAAAAATAAATTGATTTATAATAAAAATTAATTAATATATTCACGTAACTTAATAAAAATGATAAAATATATAAATTTATACTTTGTACACAGCGAATTTATACAGGTGCTGTTTTTTCATAATTTTGCGTACTTTCGGTCATTGTACGTGAATTATAAAAAAAATTAATAATTAGCACTAATCTTTGTTAAGTTAAGTCAAGATCTGAATAATTATCCCGTTTTTGAAAATTTAAAATTTTAATACGTATATTGATGATTGGATTTGGTTTATTCATCACATTTAATATCTTTCGTTTTTATAATATATAAAAAAAAAGTTCGTAAAAAGGAATCTTTCCAGTGTTTGGGCTTATCGAACTGTGATTAAGTTTGTGATAAAATTCTTAAGTGATCTCACCCATGAGAAGCAGAGTTGCTCCTGCTATAAGTAAAGCGAGTCTGTGGTCGGTGGTAGTTGCTCCTGGGGCAAGTTGAACTAAACCAACCACAAGGACTATCGCTCCTAACAACAGGCAAGATACTACAGCTTGCAATCCAGATATCTGAAAATCAAATTATAATCTTTTTTAAAAAATAAAACAAAAAAAAAAGAAGTTAAATACAGTCGAGAAAAATCTCCCTGAAATTACACACTAAAACAAAAGCATCTACTGTTTAATTTATAATATCGCATCGATTCTTAGAACAATACAACTTTTCCAATCTCAAAAAAAAAATGACAGAAATTTATGAATAATTATTTAAATTTCTTATTCTTCTGGTACAATTATTGTTCTCGATTTGATTAAAAACGTTTCTCTCAATGAAAAAACATAATTTTTTTTCTTTAAGAAAGGAAATCCGTAAATTTGATTTTAATCTATATAAAAGTTCGTTTTTTTTAAATTTGTTTAGAAATTTGTTAAGCGTTATGATAGTAAACAAAATATAAAAACATACTTTCTTAAAGCATTCGATTTTTTTTAAAATTAAATATTTAAAGGTATTTTAATTTAAATATTTATATTATTTATTGTAATTTAAGTAGTTATATTTATTTTAATTATAATATTTAAATATTTAATGCTTTTGAGAAAAAAATGTACGGACATTAAATTTTTTAAGATTCTACACAGCTATTATTAAAAATTGTTTAGTTTAAACAAAAATTAAATTTCTATTACAATAGTGGAATAAAAAATTTATAGCAAAAAGTATTTATAAATATTTATATTTATCTCATTTTATCTAATTATCTAATTTTTCAAGAAAATAAATTAATTTAAAATACAAAATGCTATTATATTTCTCTTTACTTCTCTACTGTATTTTTATTGTATCAAACTGAAAATAGTATTTCAAAGTATAAAATTTCTATCCGTAAATGGTCCGTAAATTTTTCTTTTTTTTTCTTTTTTTTTTAAAGATACGGAAAATTAATTAAATTTCGGGATTTTGAATATTTTGGATGATAAATCTGGTTATTTTGCTACATTTTAGTGCACCCATTTGAAAATAGTCGATGTTTGAAAGTGTTCACAAGTTAATGTGTATAAGGGTTGAAAGCTTTCTCACATCCCTCCTGAGGTTTCTGAAGTACACATATATTATATGCACATTTTCCATTACGCGCACTTTGCTTGCAATACTAAAAATTTATTCGCTGACACGATTCTCCTCAATTGCAGAGCTTTGCTATATTTTAAAATAGAATTAAAGAATCATGTAACAGGTGTTCAAAATTGTTTAATTTTTCTTTTCCCCCAAAATCCTGGAAATGAGTTGTTATACAAAAACACTTCTTTTTCTTTTTATGAGTAGTGAAAACCTTTTCTAGTTCTATTATCTTCATATTTTTTTTTCAAAGCTTATTTCTATAATGTATCTACAGTAGAATGCAAAAACAAATTATTTTTTTAAATTTCTGTACCTTCAAATTAAAATTTGTCGCATTTTGGTAATGGAATGCATCCAATTTTTAACTTGTAACTATTTTTTTATGTTCTTAAATTTGAAAGCATCCAAATTTAAATTAAATACCTCAAATTTGAATGCAGCCAATTGTAAATTACCTGACATTTAAATGTGTCTATAATTTTTAATTTTTTATAATCACAATTTTAACAGCAGTAAATTTTTAATAACCTCAAATTTTTTAGAAACTCTCAAGAAACTGCTCAAAACCACGAAAAAAACAACACTTTTATTGTCTCGGAAAAAGACGAATTTTTTTTATAATTTTTTCTGGATTTTGTGCAATTTATTTTAGATTATATCTTAAAAATTTTAACTAATTTGATCTTTTTGATTTTGTATTCGGATTCAGCAGAGAAAAATACGTTTACAAAAAAGGTAAAATTGAAAACTTAAAATATTTAATGATTTTGTTGAAATAAAAACAATTTTTCTATTATTGTTCTTATTAGTATTAATATTATGTTATAATTTGGATATATATTATGAACGAGCGAAGATAAAAATAACCCAAAAAAATGTAATTTTTATTAAAACTAGCAGACGACAGCCTTGTTTGTTTTTAAATACATAACCTTACTTTTGCATATTTTTATGTGGAGTAAACTATATATTTAAAAGACAGAGAATTTTACAATTATGAAGCCTACGGACATTTTTAAACATCATTTTAACAGACAGAAATTAATTTCAGGGTAAATGTTGCAAATTTTTCAAATTAGTGGAAAAAAAAGATTAAAAATAGACGAAAGTAATTTAAACTATAGGTAAAAATTATTTTCATACATGAAAATTTTATTTCCCTGTAAGTAAAAAAATTTGCACCCTCATAGAGAATGCAATAGATTATAATAACGCAAAAAAAAAAAATCAAATTTAAATTTCGTTAAAAATAAAAAATAGCCATTAAATATATTAATTTTCAGAAAGATATATACTTTATATATACTTATAAGTTCGTCTTTTAATCTAGAATATTTTATCCACAGGATTTATTATTTCCTTTAAAATAAAAATTCGAGAAGTTATAAAATCGAAAAAAATGATTGCAATTAAGATAAATAATTTAAAATTTAGGAAAATAATTTAAAAATAATGAAAATGATTAAAAATTGAAGAAAATAATAAAAAAATAATGTCAAATTTGAGAAAATAATTTAAAAATTACAAAATATATTTCAAATATAGAAAAGTTTTAAAAAAATGTAAGAAAAATACTTGAAACTTTTAGAAGTTTATTGCAAAAAAAGACAATAATTAAAAATTATTAAATTTAAGAGAACAATTTAATTTGTAATTTAAAAGAAATAATTGTAAAAAATACAGAATATACTTAAAATACAAGAAAATCATAGATTTAATTGACCATCAAATAAAATAATGGAAATTTCAGATGAATAATTAAAAACTTTTTGGAAATTATGAAAAAGAACGCAAGTAATTGAATATTAAAAAAAAATAATATAAATAATTTAAACTTGAAGAAAATAATTGAAATATAACAAAAACAACAAGTTGAAAAAAATTAAATTTGAAATAAATAATTGAAAAAATTGCGGACTATTAAAAAAAAATGATTGAAATTTTTGAAAATTATGCTAGAAGAATGAAATTAATTAGAAATTGGAAAAAATAATAGAAAAAGTACAGAGTTTATTTGTAAGTAAAAGAAAATAATTGAAAATTCGTATAAAAAATTGAAAATTGAAAAAAATAATCTAAATTTGAGATAATAATTAAAAATTTAGGGAATTAATTTAAAAATAATAAAAATTATTAAATTATGGTGGAAGTAGTTGCAAAATGATTTAAAATTGAGATTTATTATATTTGACAGTTGAGAATATTAATACATAAGTAATCAAAATTAAGATAATAATTGCAAAATGAAAATAATAATGGTTAATTAAAAAAATTAATTTAAATGTGTAATAAATAATATAAAATGTAGCAATAAATAATAAGATTGTTTTATTGTCAAAGAAAAAATAATTAAAATCAAAAAATTGATCGAAAACATAACAAAAATTGAAAGAAATAAAAATTTGACATCTTTTTAAAAAGGTGAAATATGATGTAAAAATTTAAGGCAAAAAAACATTTAGTGACAAACTTCAAGTGTAAACAGAATGAAAAAATAAATAAATGAAAGAAATTTGTAAATTATTATATATTTGAAATATTTTAGAGAAAACGAGTTGTACTATATACTACAATTAAGACTTTGAACTTCTTTTTCTACTTTATGTGCATTGAATTTTAAGTTTAAAGCATAAATAATAAAAATAATAATCTTATTATCAGTATAGGAATAACTTATATTAATTAAATGAAGGATTATTGATGAATTGTATTGATAAATTAAGAAATTTAAAAACACTTTTGTGTTGTACATAATTTTTAGGTTAGATTAATACCATTAATACTATAAACATTTTCACAATTTACGATTGTTTTATTTAACAATATGTTGTAATTATTAATAGAATTCCATTTTATATTCACAAAATAAATAATTCTTACTATTATAAAATTATAATTCACTTTCACAAACACTTAAAAATTTTGTTTTCAAAATAAATATCGAAATTTAATGTACTAAATACGACAGTTTTCTCTCTGTCTGCGGCCATATTGGATAGTTCCTAAAATAACCGATAGGCGCGTTTGGTAAATTTAAACTACCAAATATTTCAGTAAACACCAATTTTAAAAATAGTGAAATTTTACTATAATTATGTGTAGGGTGTTATTATTTAAATAAAAGACGTCTAGAATTAATTATTTAAATATTACAGTTTTAGTAACGCTTTACCGGTAATTACGCATCAGAATGTGAAATTACTGAATAATTTTTTGTTTTATTGATTTGTTTTTAAATGTTTTTTTTAGATTATCTGAAAAATTAGAACCAATTTTGCAATTCTGACCTCAAATTCGGATTTTTTCATTTCTCTAAGAGCGTTCACTTTTTACTTTAAGGTTATTTTAAAAGGTGTTGAACCTCTTTTAAATCTTAAAATTGATATTGTTTCTAAATTTTGTACTTTTTTGACAATTTGTCATTTTAGTTATTTTAAAATGTTGTAAATAAAATACAAGTTTATTTATTGTTAGGTATATAATTATTATTTAATTAGTAAAGCCTAAATTATTTCTTTAATTTATTATTTTCAAGATTTCCCAAATAAATATTTTGTAACATATCTGTATTATTTAAATTTCTTGTAGTTAAATTGGTAATAAAGGGAAAGGAAAGGATTATACTTTTCATCAGTAAATCATGCTTCTTTCAATGTTTAATTCACGTGTGCTTGAAAGAGATAAGAAACATCTATATTGGGGCATTATTTATCAAGTGACCCAGTGAGAAAATAAGATTTTCCGATTGGCTTGCTATTTTCATAAATTATGTCGCACTACGTTACAAAAAAGAAAATATTATTTAAGACAATTAATAAATCAATGGATTCAATAATAATTCATTGAAATTATTATTTAAATCAAATGACTCTTTTTTGAACCCATCATTATGCTTGTCCCAAATAATTCGTTTTTCAGTAAATAAAAAAATATAAATAAATATTTATTTACCCCCGGCCTGTATAGCAGGGGGTTAATGTTTAAAAGGCTACTATCATTTTTAAATCCTTATAGGTGCTAAAATTTTACACATTTTAAATTATATATACGTACGGTTTTTATATAGCATTTTTATCTACTTTTTAATGTCTACAACAAAGGTCTTAAAAAAAATATTCCTTTTGCCTTTTTTTCAAGGTCACCCACCTATATAAAGTGCAACAATTTTAAAACAGGTTTAAATTGACTTTAAACTGTTTTATCTAGTTTTTTATAGTATTGAAGCAGTTCTATAGAGTTTTTAAAAACAAGTTCTAAACAATTTAAAATAGTTCTGAACAGTTTGAAACAAGTTTAAATCAATTCTGAAGAGTTTTGAAATGTCTAAAATTAGCTCTAGATAATTTTAAGTTTAAAATGGATTTAAACTGGTTTATATTAGTATTTACTTGTTTTAAATATTACAAAACAATTTTGAACCAATTATAAATAAGAAAAATTGCTAAACAGTTTAGAGTAATTTTAAATTATTAAAACAGATTTGAACCAGTTTTAAAGGGTTATGAACAAATCTAAAATAATTAAAAACTTGTATTAAACAGTTTTAAGTAGTTATAAACAAATCCAGATAATTATAAACTTGTTTCAGTTGGTTAAAAATAATTCTAGACAGCTTTCAACTAATTATAGATTGTATTAAAATTGTTCTAGAGAGTTTTAAACAAGTTTCAAACAATTTTGAATTAATTCTAATTAGTTCTAACTTCTTGATGGTTTAAAATAGTTCTTAATTATTTTTAACAGTTTTCAACTGTTTTTATAAAGAGCAACAACATTTTTTACATTTTTAAACTGGTTCTTAAGAATTTGAAACAAGTTAATAACAGCTAGAAACTACTTCTAAAAAGTTTTAAGTTGTTTTAAATAATTCTAGACATTTTTAAATTAATTTTAAACAGATTAAAACTTATTTTTAAAAGTTTTAACTTGTTTTAGATAGTTTTAAACAGTTTCGGACCAGTTTTAAACAATTCTATTCATAATTTATAAAAGATATTTATATTCATAAAGATTATTGAAAATTGGAACTTTTTCGACAATTTCTTTCATACGTTTTTCAAACTATTATTGCATACGAAAAGTTATGAAATATAATTTTTTTTTAAAATGAATCCTTAAACATTCAGCTTTCCAAACACTTTGGTTTGATTTAGAAAACTGAGTTTTACAATTGAAATAATTAGTTTAATTACATCGTGTGCTTTTAGGTAAATCACATTTTGGGTAAATTACATTACCCATTAATTTCAAATTCTGACGCGTAATTACCGATAAAGCGTTACTAAAATTGTAATATTTAAATAATTAATTCTAGACGTCTTTTATTTAAATAATAACGCCCTACACATAATTATGATGACATTTCAATATTTTTAAAATTGTTGTTTTCTGAATTGGTAGTTTAAATTTACCAAACGCCCTTATCGGTTACTTTAGGAACTATCCAATATGGCCGCGGACAGAGAGAAAACTGTCATATTATGTACATAAAATTTCGATATTTATTTTAAAAACAAAATTTTAAAGTGTTTGTAAAAGTAAATTATAATTTTATATTAGTAAGAATTATTTATTATCCGAATATAAAATGGAATTCTCGATCTTTTCTCTAGTTTATTGCTAGCTCCGCATACCAGAATTTGACAACATTTTGACCCTCTATCATATTTCTAGATGATGGAGTAGTTTTAGTGAATGAAAATAAATTGTTTAAGCTTGAAAAAATGAGTCTATTAATGTCTATATGTGACCTGGACAGTGAAAAGGGGGCTTACGTGTCAAAAAAAAATTTTTTTTTGGTTTACACCTCGTGAAAGAGCGTCAAAAAATCTATCAGAATCTGCAAAAAAATGAAAAACGATTTTTTGACACGTAAGCCCCCTTTTCACTGTCCAAGTCACATATTATGTTTTCTATTAAGAATTACAACATAGTGTTAAATAAAACAATCGTAAATTGTGAAAAAGTTTCTAGTATAATTCTAACCTAAAAATTATGTACACATATAATTACACACCAAAGTGTTTTTAAATTTCTTAATTTATTAATACAATTTATCATTAATCCTTTATTTAATTTAATGTAAGTTATTCCTATACTGATAGTAAAATTTTTCTTTTTATTATTTATGTTTTAAACTTGAAATTTAATGCACGTAAAGTAGAAAAAGAACAAGTTCAAAATCTTAAATGCAGTATAGTACAATTCATTTTTTCTAAAATATTTTAATTATATAATAATTTACTAGTTTTTTTCATGTATTTATTTTTTCATTTTGTTTACACTTGAAGTTTGTCACTAGCTGTTTTTTTGGCTTAAATTTGTACATCATATTTCACCTTTTCAAAAAGTACTCAAATTTTTATTTCTTCAAATTTTTGTTAATTTAAATTTGCATTCATTAAAAATTCAATTAATCCACGGTTCAAGCATACTAAATTTGAAGTGATTTAAAAATGTCAATTCTTTTCTTATTGATTTTTATTACTTAACCTACAATTCTCCACTATTTTTATCATTTTTCAATTATTTTCTGCAATTTTTAATTATTTCTCACATTTTCCCATAAAAGTCTTAGATCTACCTTCCGCAAATTCCAATTACTGTCTTCAATTTTTTCAATCACTTTTTCAATTTTAATTATTTTCCCTTCGACAATAAAACAATTTCATTATTTATTGATAAATTTTATATTATTTATCACAAATGTAAATTAATTTTTTTAATTGCGACATTGTAAAAATTGATTTAAAATAATTTTACAATTCACAAATTGTTCAATTTTTAGAAGATCTAATTTTGATTCTTTAATTTAAATTTTTAATAATAAATTTGTTTTAAATAAAATTTTATTTAAGATTTAATTATTTTATTTAAATTATTATAAAATTAATCTGATCTCAATGATTGTTCGACAAACTAAGACTTGGTCAATAATTTATGATTTAGAATTAGAACTTAATTTTACTTATTTCCCTTTCATATATGTTAACTTGCTTCGAGTCAACCAGTACTAATGAAAATTACAAATTTTAATTTGAAGAAATGTTAAATAAGTTCCTGCCAAAAGTTTTGAATTAATAGCCAGAATTTAACTGAAATTTGAATATTGATTCTACTGAAAATTAATTGTTAATTCCTGTTTTTCATGTTAAAAAAATTACTGAATAATATTCTTGAAGAAATTTAAATTTTGCCGCCTAACTTCAGAAATCGGATTGATTTAAAAGAAGAATTTATCGATGTTTGGATTTACGAATTTATTGAATCTTCCTATTTTATTTATGAATTATTGGCCTGAATTATCTTCTGATCGAACCCGAGGATTCTTTTTGTTAAATTTATAATTTTATAATTTCGGATCACAAATTTTGGACCTTTGAAATTGAATTTGATTTCCGGATAATTTTAATTTGGTAAGATCTTCATCATTTGTCTCTTGGAAAGAATTCTTAATTTTATTTATTTTTATTTCTTGATTCTAATCTTGAATTATTTTTGATTAAATTGAATTAAATTAATTTTCAAAAACTAAATTTTGTTCCTATTTTTCCTTTTGCCTTAATCCTTGTTCCAGAACTCATTTAAAATGTCACTTTGAAACTGATTTAATTTTGTACTTAAATATTAAAAATTTCCTTTTGACCAAGTCTTAGTTTATAATTAATTAAGAAAATCGTATGTATTTAACCTAAAGATTTAACTTAACCTAACCTTGTTATCAATTTATTAAGTAATTGATTAATTATTGTTCATCGATTATTTATCATTGTTAACCTTAAAATAGAAAATTTAATTCATATAATTTTATGTTCCTGTTACAAATATTTGGACAAACTTTGTCAAAATAAATTACTATTTAAAGTAATTAAATAATAATTTAATAATAATAAAAGAAAATTTAATTCATATAATTTTATATGCTCCTGTTACAAATATTTGGACAAACTTTGTCAAAATAAATTACTATTTAAAGTGTTTCATTTAGGCTGTCTTAATTATTATTAATCTTTTCAAATATAAATTATAATTGGAGAACCATTCAATCAATATTTGAGTATTTTTCTTTTATAATTTTGATTTTTGTTGAGCTTCCTATTTTGGTTGTTAACATATTTTGGAATTTCGGATTGAGCTTTCTGATTGATTGTCAATCTTAAATAATATATAATTTGGTTAAAAGAAAACTGGCGGCCGGCAAATTTGAGAAATTTAACATCTTCCAGTTTGTAATCGAATAATTTGATTATTGATAATTTGAATAATTATTTCGGTTACATAATTTACCATTAAGATTTTTAATTTACAATTATTATCTTAATTTTTAATTCTTTTTATTACTTCTGAATTAATATTCTGAACTTTCAAATATAATATAGGTACTTATCTCAATTTTCAATTATTTTGTTCAATATTCATTTCTTTTTATCATTTTGAAACTATTTTCTCCATATTTTAATAATTTTAATTATTCTTAAATTAATTTCCTAAATTTTCAATTATTATCTCAAATGTAGATTATTTTCTTCAATTTTTATTTTTTTAAACGATTTCTCAATTATTTTCTTTTACTTGAAAATAAACTCTGTACTTTTTCTATTATTTTTTCCAATTCCTAATTATTTTCATTCTTTTAGCATAATTTTCAAAAATTTTAATCATTTTTCTTTGTTTTTAAATATTTCACAATTTTTTCATTTATTTATTTAAAATTTCATTTTTTTTCAACTTATGTTTTTATCATATTTTAATTATTTTCTTCAAGTTTAAAATTTTAAAATCACTTTTCAATTACTTTTCCCAATTTTTAATTATTCTTATTTCATAAAATTATTTTCTAAGATTTTAAAATATTTTTCTTCAATTTTTTTTATAATTTTAAAAATTTTAAACTATTTGTATGATATTTCAATTATTTAATTCAATTTTAAATTATTTATATTATTATTTTTCTTTAATTTTCAATAACTTGCGTTCTTTTTCATAATTTCCAAAAAGGTTTTAATTATTTATCTAAAATTTTCATTATTTCATTTAATTTGCAATTATATCTATGATTTATTGAATTTTATGTATATTCTGTATTTTTTGCATTTATTTCTTTTAAATTACAAATTGTTCTCTTCAATTTTAGATTATTTTTAAATCTGTTTTCATTTATTTTCTCTAATTTTTAATTATTGTCTTTTTTTTCAATGAACTTCTAAAAGTTTCAAGTATTTTTATGAAATTTTATTTTAACTTTTCTTTATTTAAAATATATTATGTAATTTATTAATTATTTTCTGAAAATTGACATTATTTTTTTATTATTTTCTTCAATTTTTAATCATTTTCATTATTTTTAAATTAATTTCCTAAATTATAAATTATTTATCTCAAATTCAATCATTTTTTTAAATTTTATAACTTCTCAAATTTTTATTTTATAATAATAAGTCCTGTGGATAAAATATTCTAGATTAAAAGACGAACTTATTGGTTTATATAAAGTATATATATCTTTCTGAAAATTGATAGATTTAATAGCTATTTTTTATTTTTAACGAAATTGAAATTTGATTTTTTTTTTGCGTTTTATAATCTATTGCATCTTTTATGAGGGAGCAAATTATTTTGCTTAGATGGAAATAAAATGTTCCTGTATGAAAAAATTTTGTACCTAGTTTAAATTACTTTTGCTTATTTTTAATTGTTTTAATTTTTTTTTCATTAATTTGCAAAATTTGCAATTTTTTGCAATTTTTTTCAATTCTAAAATTTTATAGTCGTATGTAAATAAACATTTTTTTATGTTTTTAAATATTATAATTAATATGTTAATAATTGTTGCTAACACAATATGTAGAAAGAGTTTTAAAAACCATTGTATATATGTTAATTTTTATGCAGTGTACTTAGAAATATATTAAATTTAAAAAAGTTCAAAATAAAAAATTTTAATACGGAACTAGGTAAAAATTATTTCATGAAATTTAAAAATATTTAGTATTTGCACTTTTACTCTAGCAAAGAGTAAATTAAATAAATTTTATTTTTTAACCTGGACAGTTGAGGAATTTTGTCCCATATGGGTTATTCTCTCGTAACGAACTTAACAGAAAGTTTTTTGCAACATTTGCCTTGAAATTAATTTCTGTCTGACAAAATGCTGTTTAAAAATGTCCGTAGGCTTCGTAATTGTAAAATTCTGTCTCCTAAATAGTAAAACTCCACTTAAAAATATGCAAAACAATGCAAAAGAAAGGTTATGTATCTAAAAACAAACAAGGCTGTCGTCTGCTAGCTTTAATAAAAATCACTCTTTTTTGTTATTTTTTTCTTTACACGTTCATAATATACCTAAGTTATAACAGAATATTAATACTAATAAAAACAATAATAGAAAAATTGTTTTTTCTTCAGAAAAATCACCAAATATTTTAAGTTTGCATTTATACCATTTTTGTAAATGTTAACCAGTAATTACTTGAAATTATCAGCAAGATACGGAAAATCTCTTGGCTTACGTATATTTAGATGAAGAAACTAAATATGTCAAGTTGTTAATGCTTCTGCATAGAAAATCAGTGTTTTAACAAATTAATTATATTAATTATTGTATTTATATTAATAATAATTGTAATAATTGTGCATTGAAGAATCATTTTTAATATATTTTTAAAACATGATTTTAAATAAGCGCGGGATGAATCAAAAGTAGTGCGCATGCGCAGAAAAATACGTGAGTCACGTGATTATAAAGAATCATGGCGGATTAACCTGTCACATTTGGCATTGAATATCAAATTTTAGGTTTTCTTTCTAAAACTCACGCAATTTTGAAGCAAGCGCAGGTATTTTTGTAATTTATTACAGTGTTTAATTTACTTTTGTAAGTTATTTTATAACTGGAAAAGCTTTATATTGATTTGTTATAGATTTTATTTCCATTTTTTGTCGGACTGCTTTGGATATAGAGTATTTTAATCTGACGTCACTAGTCAAGAAGGTTAGGTCATTTTGTCAAGAAGCTTCCCAAATTTACATTATACGTTATAATGGGATTTTTAATAAAAAGTGATTTTTATGACAATCCAATAAAAAAACTTTTAAAATTATTAAAGGTAAAAGATAAAACATGTTTTTTTTTACGTTTTTGTAGTATAATCATACTTCTTATTGGTTATCTGCTTTATTTTAAAATGCAAAAAAAATGTGAAAAATTAAAAATAGGTTAGAAAGTTCTGTCATTGTGATTATTTATTTGGCTTCTAAATACAAACTTAATTAATTGACAAAAGGAATATGAATGCATTATAAAAATGTAAAAAAACATATTCT
The DNA here is from genome assembly GCA_037103525.1 of Ganaspis brasiliensis. NCBI lineage: Eukaryota > Metazoa > Arthropoda > Insecta > Hymenoptera > Figitidae > Ganaspis > Ganaspis brasiliensis. The sequence continues at coordinate 894,230 of JAZKLR010000105.1, read as the reverse complement.
ATCTTCTAATGGCAACAATTTATGCAATTTTTAAAAAAATTAATCAAAAATACCTTTTATATTAGAAATCCCTTTACCCTGTCGTGAGTCAAAATGTCGATTTTTGTCATCAATATTTAAATAATCATTTTTTCTTAAATAAGTACTTAAAATAGCTACCTTACTATATTCTTAACGTTTTTTTCTAAATATGTGATGGTTTATATTTTGCAAAACTATAATTAAATACTTTTTTTTTGCTCCAAACTTTACTATATAGGCATTTTGGCCGACTCTTCTCTACACTTAAAAAATAATTACCTCTGTATTTATGAAGTGCTTTAATTTAAAGTAAAACAGTGACCATTACGCGAATAAATTAATGATATCTGAATGTTTAACATGAAGGGAAATGAAGTGTGTTGCATGTTGTGCTATAAAAAATTTACCTTGCCACATAGATAAAGCTCAGGCATTGGCTCAAGGTGAGCATTATGACTGTGTGGACTTGGAGTAGGTGGTGATCCCTGAAGGGGTGGCATCCATTGGCCCCCTAAGTAAAGTTGGCTAGGTCGCTTCGACCTTTTCTCTTGTCTTCTCCTCTCGTGGCGAACAGCCACAGCTGGCATTGCTCCGATCATCCTGTATTGTACAAAATTTACCTTATAAATTCATTTAAACAATGTTTTTTTTTTCATTCAAAATAACTTATCTATAGGGGTAAATGTACCTACACTACCGGCCAAAATTCTGGACCACTTACAAAAATGGGCCGTCTTAAAATGCTGATAACTCTTTTAGATATTAGCGAATTAAAAATTTTCATAGACCATTGGAAAGCTTATAAAATTTGCCATAAAATGGCCCTAGTTTGAAGCTTTTTCGATTAATAGAAACGGAGCTTCAATGTGATAAAAAAAGGTGAGTGTGAATTTTTTTGTGAATTTTTATTACTCAAGTTTGGTGAGCTGTATTTTCTAGAAAAGTAATTGGAAAAAATTTAAATTATACTGAATTAAACCTGGAACTATTAGCTTTAAAATAAGCCAAAGAAAACTTAAATATCTTGACTGGTTCAAAAGTTATAAGGAAATTTGTATAAAGTACAAAACGCACAATTCCGTTGTTTCCTCCCCTCTCGGCCTATTTGCCATGGAGCGAGCACTGGGATCGTTGCGTTTTTGCTTATAACTTTTGAACCAGTCAAGATATTTTAGCTTTCTTTGGCTTATTTTAAAGCTAACAGTTCAAGGTTTAATTCAGCTTGATTAAAAAAAATTTTTAATTTTTTTTTCTAGAAAATGCAACTAACCAAACTTGAACAATGAAAATTCATACAATTCTGACAAATAATGCTCATTTTTCTCGTTGAAATATTCTCTGCAATTTTATTTATTGTGTTTTATTAAATAATATTCTGATTAAAAAATACATAAAGAACAAATTTTAAACAAAATATTATTTAACAAAATGAAAATTCGTGTTATTTAAAATTAAATTGCATTAAAATAAAAATTGATTAACACTGTAATCGATTTAAATTGAGATGAATTGTAATTTTCATGTATGAAAATTGGTGTCGATTTAAATTTGCATAAATTGAAGTTCGAAGCTTCTTGAGGCTTAAAATCCCTATATATTTATACAAAACTTTTTGATCAGAATATTCTTCGAGTTTGAAACTCAGTTACTCAGTATCATAATTTTCACCAAGAAAATATAGAGATTTTCTGTAAAGGATTAATAATTTCCCGATACAAAAGAAAGTCGAGTCAGCTAGCACAAAATAACTAAAATTTTTTTTTTCTTATTTGATTTCAAATCGTAAACTTTTTCCGAATCTTTGTCATGAAAGTAATTCGAGTGGAAAATACATAAGTCGAATTTTTCAAATGTACCTCGCAGGAATTACCTTCTTTTCCATTATTTTCTAAAGCCCTCGTAAATTTTACTTATGTTCATTCAAGCTTCTTTGAACGAAAATTGAAAATAGCATCTATGCTGCGGTCAAAGAAAAGGATTGTAGGGTTCATTATTATATATAAGTTTTCAATAAAATAAAAATAAAAGATACAAAATGTTGAAAATGGTAAATGTTTTGTAAAATTTTGTTTTATCTATAATCATGTATTTCAATATTATTCGACTATGAACAAAGTTTTAATAGACAATTATTAAATTGAAGACAGTATTAAATTAATAGTATGGCGCTTATTCAAATACGAAAGCATCGAGTAATTCATTTGGTGCAATATTTAGTTGACTTTATTCCATTTGCTTTTTAATGAAAGGATTACAATTTCCATTTTAACTAATTATAATATATCAAACGAATTATTCGTCATTTTAATTTATGCCAAATATTCATTTTTGTTTATATTTTAATAATTTTATCAGAATTGCTGTGTTTTCAAAAATAAAACATTCGATAACTCTTCCAGATCATTTTTCCTTGAGAAATCATAATATTTCGATAAATTTTGATAAATTTGCGAAAAATATAGATGAAAAAACAAAATTGAAAATAGTTCCCGAATCATCTGAATTTTCTTTTTATTAATTTGTAACCTAGAAGGACGTAATTCTCTTTTATCCAAAAATGTCAGAAATAGACAATAAGACCTTCTTTAATCCATAAAGATTCTCAAGAAATAAAAGTAAATAATAAAAATAAACACATAATAAAAAGAAAATCGAAGAATGAAAAGTAAGCAGGAATGAAGAAAATTGGATACAAAAAGAGAGAAAATTGTAGAAAAATGTTCGAGGGTGAAAGATAAAATAAGAATTGAGCAAATTTCACTTGAAAATATATAAATAAAATTTTAAAAGGAAAAAAAATACTAAAATCGAGAAGAGAATTTAAAAATTCAAAATGGCGGATTTAAGATGGCGCACCAAATTTATAAAGATAGTTAAATTGAGCTAAAAAATCTTGCCAAATATACTAACAGATAATAAAATATTCTTTATTTCTGCAACTTTAAAAAATGATAATAAAATTTTTTTTTTTTTTTTGTAACGAATGGTTTGAATGTGAAAGAGTGAGAGAGTAGGAAAGTAAGAGAGAGAGAGAGAGAGAGAGAGAGAGAGAGAAAATTTGCATAGAGAAGAAAATTAGATTTACTTTTTTTTAATTTTATTATCGTTTAATGCTTATTGTGAGTAAATAAAAAATTAGAAATATATCTAGGAAAACAAAGTTGGGGTTGAGGGGAAAAGCAAAACTCGGAGGGTTCGTGAACCAGGAGACGCTATGAACTTTAGTGACCTCGCGTGACCCCGTCGGTCGATACGATTCTAGGCACCCCCCCCCCCCCCCCCCACCCTCTTCCATATACCTTCGACACTCCCATAGAATATCACCTGGAGGATTCTAGCAACAAATCCCATAGATACTATAAGATCCATTTAACATTCACTTTAAAATTTATTATAAAATATCGTTCATATAAATGAACCACTTTACCCGCTCAATAATTCTTATTCACTATAAACTGACTCAAAAATTTTTTATTCTTTTTTTTTTCAAAAAATTACCGAGAAAAAAGTACGAATTAAATTGGGTTTAATTGGGGAGTGAAAATTTCAGCTACTTTCAAAAAGATTCTTAATTTTTTATGCCTCCAAATTTCCAGACTTTGAAATTAGAGATTTTGAAATTAACAGAATTTGAAGTTTCTAGAATTTCCTGGAATTGAATGTAAACATTTGAAACTTCTAAAATTCTAAATTGAATAAACTGAATAAAGCCCAATTTTCAAATTATTTAGATTAAAATGCGTTCAATTTTCTAAATTGAAAATCAATTTGAATTTAAATTCAATTTTCAAATCTACCAACTTGTTTGCGTTCATTTTTGAACCTTTTTCAATTTTTTTTACCCGCTCAATAATTCTTATTTACTATAAACTGACTATTTTTTTTTTTTTTTTTTAAATTACCGAGAAAAAAGCTCGGATTAAATTGGGTTTAATTAGGGAGCGAAAATTTTAGCTACTTTCTAAAAGATTCTTAATTTTTCATGACTCCAAATTTCCAGACTTTGAAATTAGAGATTTTTAAATTAACAGAGTTTCCTATAATTGAATATAAACATTTGAAACTTCTAAAATTCCAAATTTCAAGTGTTCTAAATTGTAATGCGATTAGCTACAAAGTTCCAATTCGGATTTCAAATCTTCCAAATTGGAACGATTTCTGTTAAAAAAAAATCATTGAAACTGGAATGCTGCTCAATTTTCAAAATCTTCCAAATTGGAATGCGTTCAATTTTCAAATTTCTTCAAATCAGAATTCGTCCATTTTTGAATCGTCCAACTGAATAAAGTCCAATTTTCAAATTATTCAGATTAAAATGCGTTTAATTTTCTAAATTGGAAATCAGTTTGAATTTGAATTCAGTTTGAATTTAAATTCAATTTTCAAATCTACCAACTTGTTTTGCGTTCAATTTTGAACCTTTTTCAATTTTTTTTACCCGCTCAATAATTCTTATTTACTATAAACTGACTCAATTTTTTTTTTTTTTTCTAAAAATTACTGAGAAAAAAGCACGGATTAAATTGGGTTTAATTGGGGAGTGAAAATTTCAGCTACTTTTAAAAGATTCTTAATTTTTCATGCCTTCAAATTTCCAGACTTTGAAATTAGAGATTTTGAAATTAACAGAATTTGAAATTTCTAGAATTGAATGTAAACATTTGAAACTTCTAAAATTCCAAATTGAAATTTCCACCAAATTTCAAGTGTTCTAAATTGAAATGCGATTAGCTACAAAGTTCCAATTCGGATTTCAAATTTTCCAAATTGGAACGATTTCTGTTTGAAAAAAAAATTATTGAAACTGGAATGCTGCTCAATTTTTAAAATCTTCCAAATTGGAATGCGTTCAATTTTTAATTTCTTCGAATTAGAATTCATCCATTTTTGAATCGTCCAACTGAATAAAGACCAATTTCCAAATTATTCAGATTAAAATGCGTTCAATCTTCCAAATTGGAATTCAGTTTGAATTTAAATTCAATTTTCAAATCTAACAACTTGTTTTGCGTTCAATTTTGAACCTTTTTCAATTGGAATGTGTTTAATTTTCAAACAAAAAGAAATATAAGAAACTGTTTGATTTTTTAATCGCCTCAATTATAGAATGCGTAATTTTTTTAAAGTTTCAAAATTAGCAGACGTTGAATTTTTAAATATTCAAATTTAGAATTTGCACAATTTTTAGATATATATTAATTGAAATGAGTTTAATTTGTAAATTTTCAAAATAATCTAATTTGATTTTTAAATCTTTTAATTATATTGACCGGTGGGGGGAGGGGGGAGAGAAGAGAAATAAAAAAATATTAAATTAAAGAGTTTCTTAATTAGCGTAATTATTGTAACGCAGAAGTTTAAAATTTATTTGATTTCGAGTAAATTTTCGGAATTAATAAACAAATTATCAAAATAATATATAATTTGTAAAAATCATTACAAATTAAAAAAAAAATTAAAAATTAACAAACTTCATTAAAATTTGAGAAAAATAATTGAAAAATGATTAAAATATTGAAAATTGGATACAATAACTTAAGATTTGAGATAATAAATGAAAATTTAGGATATTAATTGAAAAATAATTAATATATATAATTAAAAGGTGGACAAAATAATTGCAAAAAGATAAAAGAAAATTAAAATTGAAAAAAATTAATTGAAAATTGAGATAAAAAATTGCAAATTTAATTAAAGTTAAGTCGAGTTCAAATTCTAGTGTTCAAAAAGTGTCATTTTATTAATTTTGAGGTTAGGGTCAAAACTTGATCTGATGGACCAACTCTGATGACGGATTCGAATTCAGCGCATCAAAATTTAGTAATTTAATTGAAAAAGAGAATTTATTAAAATATAATTGATAATGACAAAAACCAATTGAAAAATGATAGAAATAATTGAAAATTGAAGAATTTCATAGAAATTATTAAAAAATAATAATTGTAAAAATTACAGAATATAATATGATCACTTGAAAAAGGATAAAAATAATTGGAAATTAAAGTTAATTATACAAATTTAAGAAAAAAATTGGGAAAATTACAGAATTTATTTGATATAAAAGAAAGTCATTGAAAAATGAAAAACAACATTTAATTACTTGAAAAATATAACTAAAATATAAAAGTAATAAATAAAAATTTAATAAAAATTGTTGGAGGATGAAACATGTTTTTTAATATTGAAAATTATTTGGAAAATGATGAAAATAGTGAAACTGATAATTAAATTAACAAATTTGATGAGTTATGTATTTCCATTATTTGACATTACAAATTGACATTAATAATTCGATATTGAAAAAAATTAATTGTAATTTAAAGAAAAAAATTACAATTTAAAATACAAAATTCATATTTATTTTGTAAAAATAATTGAAAAATGATGAAAGAAATTGAAAGTTAATTAACAAATACTGAAACTAATTATTGAAGGAAATAATTTAAACTGAAAAAGTTTTATTTGAAAAAATTAAAGAAAATAATTGAAATTTGCGGAAATTTTGAATTTAAAATTTAGAAGAAAAATTGAAAAGTAAAGAGAATCATTAAAGAAAAATTTTTGAAAAATGATAAAATTGAAGATTGGAGAAATTATTGAAGAAAATAATGGCAATTTGAGATAAATAATTGAATTTTTTGAAATTCTTTAACAAATACTCAAAATAATATAAAATTTGTCAAAATCATTGCAAATTAAAAAAAAAATATAATTAAAACTTGAGGAACTTAACTGAAATTTGAGAAAAATAATTGAAGAATGATTAAACAATTGAAAAGTGGATACATTAACTTAGATTTGCGATAATAAATAAAAATTTTTAAAATTAATTCAAAAATAATTAATATATATGTAATTAATATGTGGAGAAAGTATTTGCAAAAAGATAAAAGAAAATGAAAATTGAAAAATATAATTGAAAAATGAGATAAATAATAATTGAAAATTTAGGAATTTAATTGAGGAATGAAGTTTGAGATTAATTAAAAATTGAAGAAATTGATTGCAAAATGAAAACAATAATAATTGAAAATTGAAGAAAATTATTCAAAATTGAGAAAAATATTTTAAAATCTAGGAAATTAATTGAAGAATAATGAAAGTAATAAAAAATCCGAGAAAATATTTGCAAAGTAATAAAAATAATTGAAAATTGAAGAAAATAATTTTTGTTTGTTAAAAATAATTGAAAACATTACAACATTTGTAATATTTGTAATTTGTAAAAAAAGAAAATAATTGCAGAATGATGAAAATAATTGTAAATTGAAAAACTAACTAGAATTTGAGAAAATTAGAAATTAAAAGTTAGAAATTAAAAAAAATTTAAATCTTAGAAGTTAGTTGAAGAATAATGAAAGTAATAAAAAATTCGAGAAAATATTTTTGCAAAGTAATAAAAATAATTAAAAATTGAAAAAAATAATTGAAAAAATTACAACATTGGTAATATTTGTAATTTGTAATAAAAGAAAATAATTGTGAATTGAAAAACTAACTAGAATTTGAGATAATTGGAAATTAAAATTTAGAAAAAAAATATTTTAAAATTGAGGAAATTAATTGAAGAATAATGAAAATAATTGTAAATTGAAAAAATAACTAGAATTTGAGACAAATATTTAAAAAAATTAGAAAATTAATTTTAAAATAATTGAAAATGACAAAAAGTAATTGAAAATTAAATTTTATAAAAAAATAATTGATAGAAATAATTGTTAATTGAAGAAAATAATAAAAATTTGTAAAAAAATAATTGAAAGAATTACAGAATATATTTGGGATAACAAGACTAAAATTACAATTATTTATTAAAATTCTTCGAACTTCAATTAATTTTAAATTTCATTGATTAAAATTTCAATTAATCCACGCTTTAAGAATAATATAAGTTTAAAATTATTCAAAATTTTCTTCAATCTTTAACAACCCTTTCCCTATTATGATTTCAATTATTTGTTACAATTTTCATCTATTTTTATCAATTTTCAAAAATTTTCTTCAATTTCTAATTTATTTCATTATTTTTTAATTTTTCCCCAATTTTTAAATTCAATTTCTGCAAGTTTCAATTATTTTCTTTAATTTTTTAAAACAAAACTTTTTTATTTTTAATTATTCCCTTCAATATCAAATTAGTTTCATTACTTATTAATTAATTTTCAATTTATTTCGCCATTTTTCAAACTTCGAGCACTTTTAATTTTGAAACTTTTCAAAAAGGAATCGGTTCAATTTTCAAAATTCCAAATTTAAAAAACGTTCAATTTTTAAAAGCTTCCAAATTGGAATGCGGTCAATATTTTTAAATTCTCCAAATTTTAAATGCGTTTGAATTATAATCCGAAATTTAAATTTAACCTATTCCAAAATCTTTTGCATTAGAACGCATTCAATTAAAATATTTTTAAAATTTTAAATACGTTTTTTTTCAATCACCCGAATTAGAAACCCTTCAATTGTTAAATCCTCTATAATTGGAAAATTCTTCTATTTAAAAATTAATTAATCCCTGATTCACATTTTATAACTGTTTTAATTGACAAGAATATACCGACTTGAGAAAAGTTCAAATCAGTGTCACTTTATTTGAAAACCCTCTTGAAAGTAGCACTTGACTTTTACAGACAAGAGCACTGAAGATGAACTAATAATTTTTCACGAACAGGTGGATCTTAAAATACAATATAGTTTCTCTATCAAAGGAATTTTTCTCTACGAGCTTTCTTTATATATGAACTATTTCCACGAAAAATTACAATTTAAATTTTTATTCTATATTTCAATTATAACACAACATAGTTCTTTGTCCATATTGAATAAAAATGTGAATGTCCAGAAAGTTTCAAATTCTTCTATATTAGCTTTAGGATATGGTCGTATATATTTTTCATGCGAGAATTCTCATTCTCACATTTTCAGCTAAAAGGAGTATGTGTATAAAATCATTTATGCGTCAGTTTGATAACGAGGGTAAATTGTGCCTCCTATAAAATATAGATTAGAAATAAAATAGCTATTCCTATCTCATTTATTTACCAAAGTTCATTAAAATCATTAACAATCTGTTTAATCAGACGTCTAACTTTTGCAATTTAAGGGAAATTTGTTTCCAAACTGGTTAACCCATTGTATCAGTGGACGGAAATTCAAAATTAAAAGTGAAAATAGAAGAGAATGTTGGCTTTTCTCGTAAATGGAAAACTGGCAGAATTAAATATCGTATGGAATACATTTATTTTTTTTAGTTGAAACAGAGTTTCAAGGAAAAAGAATGGTTTTAATTTTTTCTGTTTGTTTTACGAAATAGAGAAAATTGGTATAGAAAATATTAAAATAAAAATATTAAAATAGTACATTAAATAATCTATCATATTTATCTGGAAAAATGTTAATATTAACTGACAATATCAAATATTTCACTTTGAAAAACTTTATTTCCAACAGAAATAACTTGGGCTTTACCTTTCTTATCAAGATGTTACATGATTCAAATATATATACTTTTGATCGTATCATTTAATAACAATCTTTATTATAATGAACAAATTTTTCATTTTTATCAACTACATTATGTGCATTTGTCACGAATCTTTCAATTTTGTTCTATTTTTTTTTTTTAATGAAACAATCAATAATATAAAAGAAGAAGGGGGAAGTATATACAATAGGGTGGTTCAAAAAATTAAAATTTTAGGATATTGTTTAAAGGCCCATAGAAATCGACTAGAAATAAAAAAAAGAACATCTTTTTTTTGCATCTGACAATATTAAGAGATGTCGCTTGAACCTCCTTTTAAATTAACATTTAATTGTTTAAACAATTTTAATTTGTTTAAACAGTTTTTTTCATATTTTCTGTTTTAAGTAAATATCTTCAAAAGCTTACAACTTCTTAAATAGGGAAAGGGAGAATAATTCAATTGATTTAATTTGATTAATTGTTTAAACAATTTTTTTTATTTAAACAGAGTAGGGAAGAATAATTTAGGTAATTGATTTACTTTACTTGATAGTTTAAACAACTAAAATTGTTTAAAAAATATTTTTCGTATCTTCAGTTTTAACTAAATATCTTAAAAGTTTACGGATTTTTAAATAGCAAAAGGAAACATTTATTTTATTGATTTAATTTAATTGATGGGTTAAACGGTTAAAAATTCAATTGTTTAAACAATTTATTTTCCTTTCATTTTCGAATTTGAATAATTTTTTCCATTTCTTTCAATTCTTCAGTAACAACTGACAGAAAATTTTTTCATTAAATGTTTTTTTATATTTGTTTAAACAATTTAAATCGTTTAAAACCAACTTTTCATTCAATTCAGCAAGAATCATGTAATTTTTTGCAATTTTCATTGAATAATTATTAAGAAGTCATTATCCGTAATTAAATTATGGATTTAAACAATTTTTATTTGTTTAAACAATTTTTTTCATATTTTTTGTTTTAAGTAAATATTTTAGAAAGCTTACAACTTTTTAAACAGCAAAAGGAAGGCCAATTTAATTGATTTAATTTAATTGAATGTTTAAACAATTAAAATTGTTTAAATCAACTTTTTATTAAATTTATCTAGAATCATGTGGTTTTTAGCATTTTTCATTAAAGAACTAAAAAGAAGTTTTTTATCTATAATTCGCAATATATATTCGATTGTTTAAACAATTTATTCTTTTTATATTTTAGTATTTATATAATTTTTTTTAACAGCTGTCGATTCTTTGGTAACAATAGACAGTAAATTTTTTCATTTTTTCATTTTTCCCAGAAAGTTATTTCCCTTAATAAAAAGCATATAAATTTAGAAAAAGAATATTTTTCATATTATTATTTAACTAATATTTAATTGTTAAATAAATAAATATATTATATGCAAAATATATCCTTTCGCTATTGAAAACTCGTAAACTTAAAAAATATTTAGTTAAAATAGAAAAAAAAAGAAAAAAATTGTTTAAACAGTGGAAATTGTTTAAAGCCATAAGTGAATAATGGATAATAATTTCTTTATATAGATCTTTAGTGAAAAATGAAAAAAACCACATGATTGTAGCTGAATTTAATAAATAGTAGATTATAAACAATTTTAATTGTTTAAACCATCAATTAAATTAAATCAATTAAATTGTTTTTCCTTTCGCTATTTAAAAATTCGTAAACTTTTAAGATATTTAGTTAAAAAAGCAAATACAAAAAAATAGCTTAAACAAATGAAAATTGTTTAAACCCATAATTGAAATATGGATAATAATTTCTTTATATAGATCTTGAATGAAAAATGCAAAAAACCACATGATTCTAGCTGAAAAAGTTGAAGTTGAATTTAAACAATTTTAATTGTTTAAACATTCAATTAAATGAAATCAATTAAATTGTTTTCCCTTTCGCTATTTAAAATTTTGTAATCATTTAAGATATTTAGTTAAAACAGAGAATGCGAACAAAATAGTTTAAACAAATAAAAATTGTTTAAATCCATAAGTGAATTATGGACAATAATTTATTTGATCTTCAATGAAAAATGCAAAAAACCACGTGACTTTAGCTGAATTTAGTTAAAAGTTGATTTTAAACAATTATAATTGTTTAACACATCAATTAAATTATATCTATTAAATTGTATTCCAGCTTTCGTTGTTTAAAAAGTTGTAAGCTTTTAAGATATTTAGTTAAAACAGAAAATACGAAAAAAATAGTTTAAACAAATAAAATTGTTTAAATCCAAAATTGGATTATGGATAATTAATTTTTTATAGTACTTCAATGAAGAATGCAAAAAACCACATGATTCTAGCTGAATTGAATGAAAAGTTGATTTAAACAATTTTAATTGTTTAAACAATTAATTAAATTAAATCAATTAAATTGGGCTTTATTTCGCTATTTAAAAAATTTGTAATATTTTAAGTTTTTTTAGTTAAAACAGAGAATACGAACGAAATTGTTTAAACAAATAAAAATTGTTTAAATCCATAATTGAATTATGGATAGTAATTTCTTTATATAGATCTTGAATTAAAAATGCAAAAAACCACATGATTTAAGCTAAATTTAGTGAAAAGTTGATTTTAAACAATTATAATTGTTTAACCAATCAATTGAATTAAATCAATTAAAGTAAATCTATTACAATGTTTTTCCAGCTTTCGCTATTTAAAAATTCGTAAACTTTGAAGAAATTAAGTTAAAACAGAAAATACGAAAAAAATAGTTTAAACAAATAAAATTGTTTAAATCTAAAATTGGATTATGGATAATAACTTTTTTGTAGTTCTTCAATGAAAAATACAAAAAACCACATGATTCTAGGTGAATTTAATGAAAAGTTGATTTAAACAATTTTAATTGTTTAAACAATCAATTAAATTAAATCATTTAAATTGGCCTTCCTTTTGCTGTTTAAAAAGTTGTAACCTTTCTAAAATATATACTTAAAACAGAAAATATGAAAAGAATTTTTTAAACAAATTAAAATAGTTTAAATCCATAATAGAATTATAGATAATAACGTCTTTTTAGTTTTTCAATTAAAAATGCAAAAAACCACATGATTCTAGCAGAATTTTAATGACAATTTGATTTTAAACTTTTTTTATTGTTTAAACCATTATTTAAATTGTTCTTCCTTTCTCTATTTCAAAACTCGTAAACTTTTAAAATATTTAGTTAAAACAGAAAATGCGAAAAAAATTGTTTAAACAAATGAAAATTGTTTAGATCCAGAATTGAATTATGGATAATAATTTCTTTACATAGATCTTGAATAAAAAATTCAAAAAACCACATGATTCTAGCTAAAAAAGTTGAATTTGATTCTAAACAATTTGAATTGTTTAAACCAACAATTAAATTAAAATTATTAAATTGTTTTTCCTTTAGCTATTCAATAATTCGTAAATTTTTAAGTAATTTAGTTAAAACATAAATTACGAAAATACATAAAATAAATACATAAAAAATATACACATATACTGAAATCAAATTCTTGGGTCACGTATTTTGGAAAATAATTTATTATCTCTTATAATGGAAAAAGAACCCTTTTTAACCAAAAGTTTCCCAAACCGAATCTCTTAAGCTTTCTTACAAAAGAAAAGCTCAGAATATACGATTAAAAAAAAGTCCGTTATAAGCTCCAGTTACACATGTGTTATTTTTTGCCCAAAAATAGATGGTTTAACTTTTGTAATTAAGATTTATGATTTAGAATAGTATTTATTTTCTTTTAATTTAATTTTGCAACTTGATTTTCTTGTTTTTTTTTTTTAATTTTCTTTTCTATTTCTTTTTTAACGAAATATTGAAAAAGTTATTATATTAGTTCCTAAAAATGTTTCTACCAAAGGAAAATTTTTTAAAAAATTTGTTACAAATGTTATTACAAACAGAAAATTTTAAACACTTTTTAAATAAAAGCTTATATTTCTAAAATGATTTACCGATTTAAGTGTATCTTTGAATAGAATCAAAAGGCATTAAACAGACTTTCACTTACAGTTCGAAAATTGAAAATAAAAAAAAAAATTCAGAATTTGTTTATTAATTGTTTATAAACAATTACTTTTTTTTCAATGTTCTGGACCTTTTAAAAATCACGAAAAGATATTAAAATACACTTAAAACTCAAAGAAATCGAAATCCATTGGGTAAATTGATGACCGATTATTTTTTTGGGGCATTATTTTTAAATCTTTTACCGATTTTTAAAAGGTCCAGTACAGTCAAAAAAAAATTGTTTTTAAAGAATTTATAAACAAATTATGAAAAACATTTTTTTTTTTTAAATTTTCAAATGTTTTTCAACATTTTAATAAGATTTTTATGCCGATTTCTTTTATCATTTTAATTTTTTTTTTATTTATTTATTTTTTATTTAAATAGTAAACGGTTAAATTCACCCAATTACATAAAATGTTCACAAATATTTTTAAAATATTTTTTGTTATTATTATTGTTATTTTTGTTTATTTTATCTCTATTTACTCGCTAATTACATCATTTCCTCTCAAGATTATCCAATTAATGTTTATTTACCTTTTAAACTCCTTTAATTCAGCTTTATCTATAATTTATGCTTGTTTAATGTAATTTTAATGATATACTCTCGTGTGTGATGCAAAAACACTTGATGGCGTGCACTTAATAATGCACAAAATTAACATCAATAAAATTAGCATAATTAAAAATGATAAAGCTTATAGGAATTAAAAAAAAAAAAACATGTAGTATACACATATTGGGTACTTGAGAATTTATTTGCATAGTACTTGATGTAGAAAGATGATCTGATTATAAAAAAGTGATACAGTAAATTCACGCTTCTGGTGTATTAATTGGTATAAAGACTAGATAAATCAACAGAAGACAAGTATATATAGCGTATCATAAATTTTTATTCTCGAAAATTCGTGCGTCAGATGTATATAAGTGGTACAATAGAGAAATGGCATCAGAAAGCTTATACAGTAAGTTTAGTTTGCTAAAAATTGTAATACATTTCCATCTTAATTATAATCATATAATTATAAATTTTTGTACATTTAGTAATTAGAGTCGTGTATTATAATGAATATTGTTATATGATATAATAAATAAATTAAATAAATAATAATCTGATAGCAAATGCAGAAGTAGAAATATTCTATTAATAATTATATATATATTTTCTTTTATGTTTATATTATAATATAATATATCTGCTGCTCTGATTAGATTTTCTTTCTTATAATGATAATTATGATATGATGCAAAACTTTGCTTCATCCTGTATGTAGGTACATTGTCATTTCATTCAAGTTTCAATGAAAAGCAGTCGAAAGTAAGATTCTAAATAATTTCCTAAATAATACCATATATGGCATTATTTAGCTACATTTATTTAAACACCATTTCATGGCATTTATATTTATTTAATGATATTTTTTTGTTTGCTGTAGTTTAGAGAAGAACTGTTCTTCTGGCATGAAACGATTTTTCATTCTTTTTTTTCTGTTTTTATTTTTAGAAACTTTTTGGTAGATTTGAGAATTATACATCGTTTTCTCATATATATTTTTACATAAAAAAGATGTTTTTTTTACCATGTAGAATTTTGCGATAAAATGCGGCTTCAAGTGATCACAAAATCCTAGAGTATTTCAGTTAATATTATGTTAATAAATCGCAGAATACATTTTCAGTAATGATTGTTATTTACACATGTGTATTGATAATTAATGTACATACATTGTATTACGTAATTATGCGCTTTTTACAATATAGCTTTGATAACTTTCATCTCTATGAGTTTAATTCTGAATCTGGGCAAAAAAAATCTTTATAAATTGCTGAATTATTAAAAAAAAAAGGAACTGTGTTTTTTTTGTATTTTTGTAAATACATTGGTCATTTGTAATGATTGCTTTGATTTTATTCACGGTGATTGTATTATTATGAAGACTATCATTTCTTTTTCCAAACTTCGCTTATAAATGATTTGTTATTGAAAAATTCTAAATTTGAAATAAAAATTAGAATGTAATAAAATAATAATAAATATATATATATATGGCTTTGTGATAGACCGACTTATGAATATATAGTGTCGTATATTGAAATCAGAGAATTGTAAAATCAGATATATGAGAGAAACTTTAAGTCCCTCATGAATAGAAACACATGAAGCTGATTTTAATAATGGACTTGATGTGAAATTTAGTGTGAAATTTACCATCCAATATTCTGATTGAGAGAACTTTGATTTTATTTGACGTATTTATTGATCAATTTCTACTTTTTACCTATATTTGTTTTAACGAAAGCAAATTTAAAATACATTATTTAATGACACAGAAAAAATAAATAATTAAGGGTAAATTGCCAGTTTGATTTTCATAAGGCAATTTACCCGCTTTTCACCTATTTCTCAAATTTTCAATTTTCAAAATTAGGAGAAACCTCTAATTCACCTCTAATCATTTTAATAATAAACAAGTCTCTGCAAAAGGTGTGGAAACCACTAATTAACCAAAAGCTATTAATAAATAATAAATCAGTGTAGCCACCTATTTATTAATTCAGAAATAATTGCGAGAAACGCTAACCGAAAATTTCATTAAACTGTAATATTTTGTTAAAATAATTTCGCAAAATTTTATTTAAAAATATAAGCGTTTAAAACACTTTTTTGTTGATATTTTCCAGAAAACTGCGTGAAAATTTTTTATTTTAAATCACGTGATATTAAAGATATTTTTGCTGAATGTTAAAGAACATTAATATATATGTGTAAAAAATCTTAAACATTGATGATTGTATTTGTGGTCATGTAAAAAAAGTGGTTTGACATTTAAGAAGATTTTACATTGACATAACCTCAAAGTAGAGACTGCTTTTTCACAACAAATAAAAATATTATTAAAATTGATTTCACAAAATTTTAAAAGCTTCAGAACTCAAAATTTAAATTTATAGCAATTTTTATTTCTTTAAATTTCTGTTAATTTAAACTTATATTCATTAAAAGTCCAATTAATCCAAGTTTCAAATATTCTAAATTTAAAGTGATTTAAAAATGTCTTCAATTTTTAATAATTCTTTTCAATTATGATTTTAATTATTTCAAATGCAATATTGTACAAATTTTTATCATTTTTCAACTATTTTCTACAATTCTTAATTATTTTAATTGTTTTTAAATTGTTTCCCTAAATCTTAAATTTACCTTCCTCAAATTTCAATTATTTTGTTTAGTTTTCTCAAGCACTTTTTCAATTTTAATTATTTTTCCCTTGACATTAAATCAATCTAATTATTTATTCCTAAATTTTATATTATTCATCGCAAATTTAAATTAGCTTTTTTGATTTACCATTATTTTTGTCATTTTGCAATTATTTTCAATTTTTAATCATTTTTATAATTTCTGACTTAATTTCCTGAACTTTCAAATATTTCAAATATTTATTTTGTTCAATTTTCATTTCTTTTCATTATTTTGCAATTATTTTTTCCATTTTTTAATATTTAATTTTCCAGTTATTATCTTAAATTTAAGATCATTATCATCAATTTTCCATGTTTTAAACGAATTTTCAATTATTTTATTTTGCTTAAAAATAAAATGTGCAATTTTTCTTATTATTTTCTTCTATTTCTAATTATTTTCATTATTTTGGCATCATTTTCAAAAATTTTAATTATTTATCTGAAATTACAATTATTTTCATCAATTTTCGATTATTTCTGCTATTTTTTAATTATTTTCTTTAATTAAAAACTTTAAAGTAATTTTGTAATTATTTACTTTATTTAAACATACACTTTATGATTTTTTCAATTATTTCTCAAAAATTTTATTTACTGTTTTCAATCTTTCAAATTTAAATTATTTTCATCATATTTCAATTATTTTTCTCAATCTTTAATTACTTTAAGCTTATTTCGATTATTTTTTTCAATTTTGAATCAATTTCATCATTTTTCAATTATTTTCCTCGATTGTCAATTATTATTCTCATTTTCTAAAATTTTTACATATTTTTCTGAAATTAGAATTATTTTCTTCAGTTTTTGATTATTTTCAATTGTTTTCATAATTTCTTAATCTTTAATTACTTTAAGCTTATTTCGATTATTTTTTTAAATTTTGAATTAATTTCACCATATTCATTATTTTTCTCAATCTTAAATTATTTGAAGCTTGTTTCAATTATTGTTTTCAATTTTGAATCAATTTTATCATTTTTCAATTATTTTCCTCGATTGTCAATTATTATTCTAATTTTCTAAAATTTTTACTTATTTTTCTGAAATTTCAATTATTTTCTTCAATTTTTAATTATTCTCAATTGTTTTCATAATTTCAAAAAGTGTTTATTAATTATCGTAAATTTAATTAATTTTTAGCTTCCTTCAATTCTTTTCTCCAATTTTTAATTATTTTCATTTTTTTCAATTGATTTCTAAGATCTTCATGTATTTTTCTTAAATTCTAATTATTTTTTCCATTTAAAAAAAATTCTGTAGTTTATTTTTAATTATTTCACTCAAATATCATTTATTTTTTACAACTTGTCATTGTTTGTATTATAATTCAATTATTTTCTTCAAGTTTCAAATTGTAAAAAGATTTTTCAATTATTTTCTAAATTTTATATCCTTCAATTTTCAATATTTTTAATTTCGTTATTTTTCTTTTTTTTATAATTTAAAAAATTTTAAACTATTTATCTGAGATTTCAATTATTTCATTCAATTTTTAATTATTTATATGATTTTTCATATTATTTTCCTCAATTTTCAAGTACTTTCGTTCTTTTTGTAATTTCCAAAAAGTTTTTAATTATTTCTCTTTAATTAAAAATTAATCTCTTGTCTATGTTTATCTTTTTCATTTATTTTCTCTAATTTTTAATTATTATTATTTTTTTTTTTCAATAAACTTCCGAAAGTTTTAAGTATTTTTCTGAAATTTTCTTGAACTTTCCTTTATTTAAAATAATATATTATGTAATTTTTTCAATTATTTGACAAATTTTAATTATTTTTTTCAATTTTATATTATTAATCTCAATTTTCAATCATTTTTTTCAATTTTCTTTATTTTTAAAACATTTCTATGATTTTTTAAATTACTTTCCCCAATTTTTAATTGATTTCATTTTTTTTCCAATTAATTTGCAAAATTTGTAATTATTTTGTTTAATTTCAATGATTTTTAATTCTAAAACTTTATAAATGTTGTCCTAAATAAATAGTTATTTATTTGCTTATGTAAATTTATTTTTAAACATTATATTTTGACCTTTGAAAATTACGCCACTGAGAACATTTAATAAAAAAAACAATTAAAAGTAATTAAAAAAATTAAGTTAAACTAAAATTTGTTGTTAATAACTATTTAATATTTTGTATTTTTTTTTAATTAATGTAATTTTTATTCAATGTGGACAAAAAATATTCCATTTTGTGTATAATTTTTGTATTGTTATTGTTAAATAAAATTTTTCAATATATTACAAACTTTATTTGTTTAATAACTTTTGAACTTGTAAATTAAAAAGAATTTCTAAAAAATTTACAACAACATTTTTTAGTAATTTGATGAAATATAATATTTTTATTTTGTTTGAAAATCTATTTTCTAATTTGAGGTTATGTCAATGTGATGAAGCTCTTTAAGGCAACTTATTATTTTATCAATTGAAGCGAATTTCTTAGAATAAAATTTTTGAGTTTTACTCTTGTATAATACATTGATAGACGTGCGAATTTAACGTTTTCGTTTGGATCACAGAATAGTAGCGCTCGAGCATTTTTTTAAATCCAGATTTTTGAAAACGATATTCTAGGTGTGAGCTAATTTTTGTTTGTCTAATTTTCCAGTTTCTCAATTTATTATAGCAATACCTTAATTTTTTCTTGCTCGGTTTTTTAGTAAAATATGAGAAAAAAATAAAGCGTACATTTTTGTTAAGGAGGTTCTTCCCATTTACATAACCTCAAACTAAAAAGTCGTTTTTCACCCCAAATAAAATTATTATTGAAATCAATTTCACCAAATTTTTGAAAACCCAGTTGTACATTTTGAAGAAAAAATTATGTTGATCTAAAATTTGTTATTGAATAATTATTATTTAACATTTTATACTTTTTCTTCAAATCTAGTTAAAATTTGTAATTTTCATCTAATTTTAAATTTTAACAAATAAAAGCTTATTTTTCTCATTGAAAATCTATAATTTTATTTGTTGGGTTTTGTTAAAGAATATTTTGTTTGAAATTATTATTTTATTATTATTATTATTTATCAAAATTGGATAAAAGTTACAGATTTAACTAGATTGAAAAAAAATAACATAAAATGTAAATTTCGTGAAATTGATTTAAAAAATATTTTTATTTGGGAGGAAAAAAAATTTTCTCGTTTGAGGTTATGTCAATAGAGAGAACCTTCTTGAATAAATTAAAAGTATGAAAAAAAAACGCGTTTTAAAAATGACATTTAGAACAAAAAGTGTAGAAAAAATCGTAAAAAAAGTTGTAGAAAAACAATATACAAAATTATTAGCATTTATGTACTAAATAATATTAAATTAAAATTTACCCAAGCAATATGTTATATTAAAATTTAATATTAATTTTCCATTTATTCATTAAAAAAAACACATTTCTTAATTATCTTTTTAAGCGTTTCTTAATTATCGCAGAAACTGATTTTTTCAAAATCCTAGTTACTTGTTGATTAAATCTTTACTTGTATAATCATTATTATTAAATACTTTTAAAGTTTCTAAAAGAAAAGCGTGTACATATTATAAAGAGTAATGTTTTTAGTAAAAAGTATAGTAAAAGTATTGCAGTTGTATAAGCTTTGAAAAATTGATTTTGCAAGATTCGTATTAGAATTTTTTGCATCTAATAGTGTTTTTTTTTTATTGTTCCTTCATTTCTATTTTTTCATTGTTAATAATCGTTATAATACTAAATATGTGCGTTCAACTTCAGAATAGCTTTTTTGTCCTTTTTATAATAAAAATGAATATATATAGGGTTCAAAAATATTTATACACTCTCTAAACCAGAATTAGTTAAAAATAACTAATTATTAGTAGAATATGACTAATTGAAAAAAAAAAAACTAAAAAATAGTTTAAATTTGACAAATTGAATTTATTAAAATATTACTTATTTTGACATAACCTGAAAATGAGTTTAACTTATTAGTTATTTTTCACTAAATCCGGAAGAGATAAATACATGTATTCAAGGTACTTTTAAATGACAAATTAGGTATTGTGAATTTTTTTGCAGTTTCATGATATATTTTCGAACCCTGATTAATGTTTCGTGAAGCAAAGTGAATGCCTGGCTGTGAACCATTACTTGATTATTTATTATTATTATTATTAAAAAATGATGGAAGACTACCTAAAAAAAATTGCTTTATGTAAAATAAAATTAATGATCTAATAAACATGATTTATGAATTGAGGGAAGCGATTCGTACATTTGGCAAGTTTTTTTTTTTTTCTTAAATACAATATAGTTAAATATATATAATAATCAGGAATATATTCTTAAGTACGCAGTAAAAGATCGTATATTTAAAAATCCCTTAGCTATATACATCGTATTTATGATAAGTATTAGAATGTCTCAAAAATGTCACTATTTATTTTTCCTTCAAGTGTTGCGAAAACCTAAGCCTTTCTCAATTCAAACAATATTTCTTAATACTTTGTAATTTATCACAGATTTTTTTGGGCTTAGTGCAAAAAAAAATGGAAAATAATGTAAATTTGTTATATAATTAAAATATTAATGTGTAAAAAATGTAAGAAATTATTAATACTATAAATATACTGAAATATTAAATATTAATATATTAATTATTAATATAAAAAAGAATATTATATATTTCAAAGAAATATTCTGAGACATTCTAATGTATAATCTTAAAGTATATATATATATAACACTTTTGAAAACAGTATGTGGACTAGATTAAAAAAATCTACAACACACGATCGTAATAATACAAAATTTGTGCCAAAAATTACAAATATTATAAAAAGAAACTTTTTTTTTTCATTGAAACACAAAAAAGTGATCTAATTAGAATATATAAAAAAGTTTAATCTAGAGTAAAAAGTCTTAATTAGTTAGATTTTTAAGAACTTACACACTGTTTTAAAAAGCTTGAGATATAATAGTTTTTTATAACCGTACTTTTATAACATGGAATGGCCCTCGAGATACGATTCTTTGCTTAACTCTTGAATTTTGTAAACTACCATTCAATCATCGTTCAGAAACTAATTAGTCTTGGTCCTTGATTGCCTCTCATTACAGAGCGATTGCTTCTTCTCTCGTCGCGTTTAAGCAAAATACGATTTATTTTCGATATTGCTTGTCGTGTCACTTCTATACAATTTTCTCTGTCTCTCATATCCTCAAAGCAAATAAGCACAATTTCTTCCGCCAATTTACAAATTTACAAAATATTTTCAATTACATTTAATAACTTTCAATAAATTGCAGGCTGACAGTTTCTTTTTTTATTATTATCGTCGTAATTTAAAAAAAAAAATTCCTTTGACGAGACTTGAGGAGCTCAATAATTTTTTCTATGAATAATGGCAAGAAATGTTTCAGTAATGATATAATAACAGTACAGAAATAAAATAATAATAAAAGAAAGATAAAAAAAAGGTGAAGATGAAAAAGAGAAATTCTAGAGCAGAATTAAATTAATATATATTTAATTTAATTCCATTGTTGTTAAATAGTTTTAGAAAAGCGCCGAATATCGTTTTTTTTTAATCAATTTCTTTTTTTTTTTTTTTGTAAATTTTGTGACCTAGTTTAAAAGCATCACAGGGTAAATCAGAAAATGCTCCTCTTTGTTGTTTTAGCAATTCCGTTACATTTATCTAAAACGCTTTCACGTTGCTTTTAATAACGGTTAATTAACGGCAAGGCACAGATTTCAATTTGTATTAGGTTTCCTATAGTATCGTTAATCTAAGAGAGTAAAATTACAGAACAAGCGAAGGCAACTACTTATTACACATTATTACAAATTTAGATTAAATCTCGAACTTGCAACTGGCAGGGTATAATATACTTTAATCAAGCTTTTTATTTATTTGATTAAAATTATTATCGCATTATCTAACCTCAATAAAAATGTCTCTATTATTTTAGTTTTTATTCGAAAAATCTACTAATTTCTTTAAATTCATAATACGATTAAATTAGCGTAACCTAATTTACGTTATAATCTAGTTTTTAGTATTTTATATGACAATTAATAATTTAGATGATAGATAATAATAATAATAATAATAATAATTAATAATTATTATCATCTAATAGAGTTTTATAATTATTATCACTGAAAAAATGTTTGGCTAAAATAACCAGATTAATTCTAATTGGAATAAACAATTTCAAATAAATATTTCGGTTACAATTTTACAGTTGTTTTAACAAGTTATTTTTGTAAATTTTACCTTATTTTTTTCAGTTAAAATAACCAAGTATTTCATTCTGGTTTTTTTGGAAGTAAATATATTATTTGGGTAAATCCGGTAATTTCAACGGGAGAATTATGAAACAAAAATATTTTAACCAGAAATTATAATGGGATTTTCTGGTGAATTTAACCCGGAATTTATTCAACTGAACATGTTTATTATTTTTAATCAGAATATTTTTTCAATGATTAGTTTCGTGAATAATTTAAGAATTTATTTCTTATATTTTAGTAAGTAACTATTTCAATAAATAAATTTCAATACCAATTAAGTTCTCAATTAAGTCAATTAACTGAATTAAGTAAAAAATTTCTAATTGTTGTTCAAAATAAGGGTTCAATTGATAAAAATAACTAATTGTCAGGAAAAAAGAATTCAATATTGAAGTTAAATTTGTCTGGTTATCAGTAAAAAAAAGTAAAAAAAAAATTTTGTATTTCTAAATGAAACAAGAAGAAATGTTTTTTACATTATTACTCAATTTTAGTTATTGTAACATTTTATTTTTGAAAGAAAATAAGTGGTCGACTATTGGTACCGGCCGAACTTATTTGCGTTCTCATTATAATATTTAGTCATTTCACAACAAACTTGCCGTTAATTTACGATCTATTTCTCAAATATCTTGCAATATTGAGGCAATATTTCACGGTATTTTGCCAATTCTGCATATTTTCGTAATTTACTTTAAGGTAGTAATCTTGGATCAGTGGTTCTCAACTCAAATTTGGTATAAAGCTACATTTAATTTTGAGTACGGATAGATAAGGAAAAGAAAAAAAGTACAATTTAAAAAAAAAAAATTCTAATTAACATCTTCTACTCAGTATATATGAATTTTTGACCTGTCAAAAATTCTAACCTATAAATTTTTATTTCTTTGTTTATTATGGTTTTGTTGGCTTGAAAGTCATAAATAAATTAACAATGTGATGTAAAATTCACTGTAAAGTTAACAAAATTATATTTCTCAAAGCCTGTCACCCACATTCTTCATGTGGGTGAAGAATTTATTCTTCTTTATTAGCTGCGAATTTATGCATTGTTTGAATTATTATGTTAATTATTTAGTTATAAGCAATTTCTAAATCATATTACTTTATTTTATGTATATAAAGTTGCCCATTTATGGTCTTTTTGACTGCGGGCTCTGTTGTCACTAATAAATAAATAAATAAATAAATGTTAAAAGGTATAATCAATCGACAATCTTAAATTTCTTAATAATTAGCACTGTTTTCTATAACTAAAGAAAATTATCATTGTATTCGTTGAATATTCTATTATATAATATTTCAATTAGAAAAATATTTAAAGAACAAAATTTGTAGCGAGAATTACCTTCAGCTAAAAAATGACAAACTTTGAGTTGAGAATCACTGATCCAAAAAAACTACCTTAATGTTGTTATATCAGCATTGGACACATGAGACAATATTGCAGAGAAATATTTTAAAAAAGGTTAATTAATTTAGAAAAGTCTTAATTAATAAATAACAAGCTTTGAGTTGAGAACCAATAGTGGACGAGAACTATCTGAACATTTTTGAATCAGCATTGAACAGCTAAGACTTTATAGTAGATCAATATTTCCAGAAAGCTGAATTAAATTTGAAAAGTCTTACTTAATAAATAAAACAATTGAGTTGAGAACCACTGGTACAAGAGAACTACCCAATGTTGCTATATTAGCATTGAAAAGCTGAGACAATATTGCAGAGCAATATTTCAAAAAAGCTGAATTAATTTTGAAAAGACTTACTTAATAAATGACAAAATTAATTTGAGAATCACTGGTCCAAAAGAACGACCTTAATGTTGTTATATCATTATTAGACAGCTGAGACAATATTGCAGAGAAATATTTCCAAAAAGCTAAATTACTTTTAAAAAGTCTTATTTAATAAATGACAAAATGTGAATTGAGAACCACTGGTTCATGAGAACTACCTTAATCTTCTTATATCAGCGTTAGACACCTGAGACAATATTGCAGAACAATATATCCAAAAAGCTGAATTAATTTTGAAAATTTTTATTTAATAAACGACCAAATTCGAGTTGAGAAACACAGGTCCAAGAGAACTACCTTAATGTTCTTATATCAGCGTTATACACCTGAGACAATATTGCAGAACAATATATTCAAAAAGCTGAATTGATTTTGAAAAGTTTTATTTAATAAACGACCAAATTAGTGTTGAGAATCACTGGCCCTAAACAGCTCAAATAATTTTGAAAAGTCTTACTTAATAAATGACAAAATTCAGTTGAGAATCACTGGTTCTGAGGAACTAGCTTAATGTTGTTATATCATCATTGGACAGCTTAATCAATATTGCAGAGCAATAATTCAAAGAAACTGAATTAATTTTGAAAAGTCTTATTTAATAAATGAGTAAATTAAATTTGAGAACCACTGTTCCGTGAGAACTACCTTAATGTTGTTATATCAGTATTCAACAGCTAAAACAATATAGCAGAACAATTTTTAAAAAGAACTGAGTTAGATTTGAAAAGTCTTACTTAATAAATGTCGAAATTCAGTTGAGAATCACTGGTCCTAAAGAACTAGCATAATGTTGTTATATCAGTATTGAACAGCTAAATCAATATTGCAAAGCAATATTTCAAAAAAACTGAATTAATTATAAAAAGTCTTATTTAATAAATGAGAAATTTTTAGTTGAGAACCACTGGTCCGTGAGAACTACCTTAATGTTGTTATATCAGTATTTAACAGCTAAAACAAAATAGCAGATTAATATTTCAAAAAATCTGAATGCATTTTGAAAAGTCCTATTTAATAAACGACAAAATGAGAGTTGAGAACCATTGGTCCCAACGAACTACCTTAATGTTATTGTATCAGAATTTGATAGCTGAGACTTCATTGCAAAGCAATATTTGAAAAAAGCTTAGTTAATTTTAAAAAGGTTTATTTAATAAACTAATTTCTTAAAGAAAATAAAAGTCTGTCTTTACTACTGTTGTAATTTTATTTTTGAAAAATTTGAAATACTGTTTTGACTATTTCTTTCAATTTAAAGTTATTCACTTTATTAATTAAAATTAAAAAAATTAATGAATACTCAATTATATAATTCTCGAAATATTATTTTTAGGTATATTGATGCAATATTACACTGATAAATTGGCAATATTGACTTTCAATGTTATTGTAAAATTGCCTCAATGTTGCTTTCTATTAGAATCAATTCCTTTATTCATATACCTCGTAAAACTTGAATTTTGTATCATTACTCTGTTTAAAAGTTCGTTATTCGGCGTTTTTCCTGTACTAAAACACAATATTTCTTTAACCATTACTTGACTTTACAAAAGAATATAAATTAACAATACTCCTTATAGAGCTAAGATTATTTCTTTTCTAACAGCCTTATTCAGTTCCTCATTAAAAAAAAAAACATTAACCATAACAAATTGATCGGCTTTTTCCCCACATTTAATTAATTTGTCACAAAACATTCTTTACCAAAAAGAAACAAATCTTTCCCCACTCACAATATACCTACTCATCGCGATCAATAACCTTAATCTCAAAGCCCTAATTGGACGAAATATTCAGCCTTTTACGATCAAATCGAATTTCTCTGTCCTTGTCGACCTTGGAAAAAATGTCAATAAAATCTAATCATCTCGCATGATTCTCATTTTCATATCTCTACCGTATCACAATAGTGATGAGACATTTCCACTTGAATACAGAGCTTAGACAAATTCTAACATTATGGCAGTTGTGCCTCTCGATATTTTTTTTTTTCCTCCTCTTTGCGACACATATAAAGAAATAAAATATCCTCACATTAAGAATAAATCATCTTGACGTGTTCTTTGTCACACTGATGTATAATAGTAGCATCGAGAGATATACAGGTAGCGCTGAAAATGACACTTGAAGACATTCGTTGTAGAGCTACACCAAAAGAGGAAAGTATATAATATATACGAACGTCCTTCGTGCGGCTTTGCCATCGAGAAAAGGGGAGAGAATCTTGGAATGATTTTTCTCCACTAGAATCACACATACATTAGATAATTTATTAGACGTTACGTCGTCAATTTAAATTCTAGAGACGTGTACATAAAGTGGCAAGCGTTCCGCCGACTGACGCTGAGGATTGTGAGTGCCATTCTGCCTGCAGGGTTTCGAGTTTGCCTGAATAAGCTCCCTTGTTTCGCTGGGAGATCCGGGACTGATGCTGTTCGTCGTGGAGGTCTCAAATCGATCGCTGATTGCCTCCTCCTCGGTTATTTGCTCGAGAAAGAGCGTTGATTGAATTGGAATTTGATGATCGCCATTGGAGACTGATGGCGAAGTTGGCGAGTAAGCTGGCGGTGGACTTCTTGGCAATGACATTGAGCTTTTGTCATCCTCCTGGGTCTGAATTGATCCAGAAGAGGTGGTGGTTCGCATCTGTTTTGCTCGGCGCGCGTGCTTGGTGGTGAGTCCTCCTGTTTCGACATCCCGCTCAAGACGATGACCCGATCTTGACCTTGTCAATTGTCTCTGAACATACTCCTCAAGATCATTCTCCTCCTTGCGAGCAATCACTCGATTTAGGATTATCAGGAAGATGCCAATGATGACGGCAAAGAGACCAGTGGCCACCAATTCATTCCACCAGCCACCGGCACCTGTCTTTGTTCCCCAGGAGGACAAGTCACCGGGTAGCAGTCCACTGGCTAATAGAAAGGCTCCAAGAACAACGAACACAACGCCAATATGAAGCATTCCAATTGAGGTGACGACTTTTGAGTCGAGCATGCTCTGGCCGGCCGCTCGATGAGAATTGGCCGCCTTATGCTGACGGGGATGATGGTCCAGGGAACCCGTCGACGCCCTCGGTGACGTCAAGCCGCTTTCTCCTGACTGAATGCTGAAACGACGCTCTCGAGCGCGACGCTGCTCGTCCCGACGCTTTCGCTGACGCTTGATGGCCAAGGCCGAATGCAATCCCACCGCGTGCATCCTGCAACACCGGAAACACAGTCTTCTCAGTCAAACTTGTAATCCAGTGTAGGGCTAATCTCGGGTCACGGAAAGGGATTTTTTGTCCTGGCGATTGGCAAAGTTATGGTGATCTTAAGATACGTATTGCAATACCTCGCTTCTACAGTAGGCTAATACCGGGTATGGTCGGGTCTCGTGATGGATTTGGAACTCAGGATTCACGCGCTAGTTAATATTTTACAGTTTTATAATCGAGAAACTCATCCGGCATGGAGAGATCGTGACATTATTGTTTAATAATAGTTGGATTTAAATATAACACAAACATTACGGCTTAAGTAGTCGCTTGACAAATGAGGAATGAAGCCACGAGATAGGTCTCGTCAAATGTGCGGCTTGCAGCGACACTAGCGGAGGCTCCCCAAGCTGCAATGAAAACCATAGATACACTCCTTAGTTCATCGCCAGACGCCGCGGCGCTGTTGTCACTACACAGGAACACAAAATTTGTATCGCGACATGGCATTAGAGTGTGTTTGTCGAAGAATTCTTATCACTAACATACTCTTATGTCATGTCGCGATACAAATTTTACGTTTCTGTGTAGTGACAACAAAACCTCAGGCGTCTTGAAGACGAACTAGCCAGTGTATCGGTGTCTTTCATTATAGCTTAGAGAGCCTGTTGAAACCAGTGATGCAAACCGGCAAATGGAATACACCCCACTGTCCTGGTTTTGAAAAAGCAATCGCTGGACCTCGGCAGTTCCAACCAGTAATTTAAACTGGCACCAAAAATCCACCCCCACTCTAGCGCCCATTGTGCTGGCTTCAAAAACTGCAAGTTACCCTCTCCAGGCGTCCACCTTTTTGATGTGTACTTGACTAGTGGACGCCTGGAAAGGGTAACTTGCTACTAGTCAAGTACACATCAATAAGTTGGACGCCTGGAGAGGGTAACTTGCAATTTTTAAGCCAACATAGTGGGCACTAGAGAGGGGGTAGATTCTTGGTGCCAGTTTGAATCACTGGTTGGAACTGCCGTTTTCTAGTGACTCAAACTGGCACCAGGAATCCTCCCCCACTATAGCGCCCACTATGTTGGCTTAAAAATTGCAAGTTACACTCTCTAGGCGTCCAACTTATCAATTTATAAGTGACTAGTGGACGTCTGGAGATGGGTCGAGTCCATACCAAGTGATCACACCAATTTCAGTCATATTGAGTAATATTTACGAAATTGATATTTTGGGTTCCTTTAAGAGTAAAAAAAATAAATTTTAATTATTTTTAAAAAATTCAAAATATTTTCGAAAATATTCAAATTCAAAATTTTGAGTACTATTTTTTTTGTTTTATCATAACTTCTGTAATTTTGAAGCAATTGAGATCATTTTTTTTTAAATTACTCGTATTTAAATACTCTTTCAAGAAAAATTATAATAATTAAGAAATTGTTTATAATTAAATTTTTATTAAAAAAATTAAATTATTTATT
The DNA here is from genome assembly GCA_037103525.1 of Ganaspis brasiliensis. Taxonomy (NCBI): domain Eukaryota; kingdom Metazoa; phylum Arthropoda; class Insecta; order Hymenoptera; family Figitidae; genus Ganaspis; species Ganaspis brasiliensis. The sequence continues at coordinate 864,712 of JAZKLR010000105.1, read as the reverse complement.
TAAACAAAATCTAAAGTATATCATCGATCTTTTTCAAAAAATTCATAAACATAGCCTATAATGTGCTTAAAAATTTAAGCCAAAGAAAAAGATGGTATGTATTATAGTTTTTGAGAAAAAAATTATTAAGTTATGCTAGCGCGGCGCAGACCGGTGTCACCGCTACTCAACGCGTAGTTCCGTAGTAACCGAAATGTATGTATATTATTACATAATATAAATACAGTTAATCGTCATGTTTATTTTTTTATTTTACAAATTGTGCTGTGCACAGAATTTGAAAAAATTTTTGTTTCAATTTTATTCTCAAGGGGTACGAAGGAATGAAATTTTTGTGTACCTTTAATGGTCATAGCTTGATTAAATCTTTCACTTAACAATTGTTTTTCAGCTTCATATTCTGCGTAATTACGAAATTCTACATTAATTTTCTCTAAACTGGATTTTGCCCACTCGTATAAGTCAAGAGGAGTAACAATTTGATTGTTTAATGGTCGTTGTAAACTTGCTTCTTTCAACTATTTTCAAACTATTTTTATCATTCATTAAGGGGAGAGATAGGTGAAATTTTAACTCAACAAAATTTTTGATGCTCAGAGGTGTCATTTTTTTTCTTACATCAATTAAGATGTAGAATTATGGTATTACATAAAAATTAAAAAACAATATTTTTTTAGTCATTTTCGAAATTTTATTTTTCAAAATCCATACGATGGATTGTAGAATATCATTTAAAAATCCCACAAAAAAATTGTCGATGGAAAAAATGAAAATTGTGAAAGAGGTTTAATTTTTAAAATTTAAGTTTTTCTTAGAATAAATTTCTAAAACTCCGCAAATTATTTGTTTCTCTATTTTTGACATTACCCCATAATTTTAGGTCTAAAATTGCATAAGAAAAAAAATTAACACCCCTGAACATCGCGAATTTTGATAATTTTACCAGTCCATTATTTTTCTTTCTTCAGTTTTAAATTATTTTAATTATTCACTTATTTTCACTTATTTTTACCAGTTTTTAATTATATTAATTATTTTTCAATTGATTTAACAAATTTTCAATTATTATTCTTAAATTTTAATAATTTTCCCAATTTTTAGTTATTTTTATTATTTTTCTATAAATTACCAATTTTTTAATTACTTTTTTTTACTTTAATTATTTTCTCCGATTTTTTTAATTCTAAAGTTTGATGTCCATGTACTATGAAAAGATCAGTGTGACTTTCTGAAGCTTATAATTTAAATATAATACACTAACTATATTTACATTATGTAAAAATATACATACATTTCGGTTACTACGGAACTACGCGTTGAGTAGCGGTGACACCGGTCCGCGCCGCGCTAGCATAACTTAATAATTTTTTTCTCAAAAACTATAATACATACCATCTTTTTCTTTGGCTTAAATTTTTAAGCACATTATAGGCTATGTTTATGAATTTTTTGAAAAAGAACAATGATATACTTTAGATTTTGTTTAAATAAATAATTTAATTTTTTTAATAAAAATTTAATTATAAACAATTTCTTAATTATTATAATTTTTCTTGAAAGAGTATTTAAATACGAGTAATTTAAAAAAAAAATAATCTCAATTGCTTCAAAATTACAGAAGTTATGATACCACAAAAAAAATAGTACATAAAATTTCGAATTTGAATATTTTCGAAAATATTTTGAATTTTTTAAAAATAATTAAAATTTATTTTTTTTACTCCTAAAGAAACCCAAAATATCAATTTCGTAAATATTACTCAATATGACTGAAATTGGTGTGATCACTTGGTATGGACCCGACCGATGGTAACTTGTAGTTTCAAAACCAGCACACTGGGTGTTAAAGGTGGGGGTGGATTCCGGGTGCCAGTTTCCATCACTGGACTATGGCAGTTCCAACCATTGATTCAAACTGGCACCCGGAATCCACCCCCACTCTAGCGCCCACTGTGCTAGCTTCCAAATTGCAAGTTACTCTCTCCAGGAGACCACCTTATTGATGTGTACTTGACTAGTGGACGCCTGGAGGGGGTAACTTTTAGGTTTGAATCTAGCACAGTGGGCACTAGAGTAGGGGTAGATTCCTGGTGCCAGTTTAAATTACTGGTTGGAAATGTCGTGGTCTAGTGACTCAAACTGGCACCTGGAATCTACCCCCACTCTAGCACCCACTGTGGTGGCTTCAAAACTGCAAGTTACCCTCTCTAGGCGTCCGACTTATCAATTTGTACTTGACTAGTGGACGCCTGGAAATTATAATTTGCAGTTTCAAAAGTTGGTGCTAGAGTGGGGGTAGATTTCGAGTGTAAATCAGTAATGCCAGATGGAGACCGAAATCAATCCCCACCATAACGAGTCAGAGCACAAACACACATGTAAATTATAGCCTGTCGGTGGGAGGATTTTTCGTTTTTCGTCAGTTTGCCCGTACCTAACCTTTTTTCATGCGTCTTACTAACCTATACTGAGCGAAAACGGCGCAAAATTCAAACAGACAATTTAAAACTTCAAAACATAATAATTATTCAATTAAATAATATTCATCCATTTAAAAAACAATTAAATAAAATAACAACTAAATAATAATTATCACTAAAATCTAGTAAAATAGTTGAAATTAATGGATAATAATGATTATTATTATTATAATGTATAATCATATTAATTATTATCATATTAACAGAAAAAGTAATATTGTAGGATTTTTACTTAAAATTTATCGTTAAAATAAGTTTGCGCGTACCTAACCATTTAACTAGCCTATACTGAACGAAAACGGCGCAAAATTCAAACCGACCATTTAAAACTTTAAAACATAATAATTATTCAAATTATTAATATTCATCCATTTAATAAAACAATTAAAAAAATAACTAAATAATAAATATAAACATAATCAATTTATGTTTTGTACTAAAATCTAGTAAAATAGTTAAAATTAATAGACAATAATGATTATTATTATTATTGAAATGCATATAATCATATTAATAATTATTAATTCATTAACAGGAAAAGTAATATTCTAAGATTCTTACTTAAAATTCAAAATTTATCGTTAAAATAAGCACTTTTATGTAAATAAATAAAAAAAAAAATTTAAAAATAGTTTACCACTTACGTAATAATTGAAGTTTTAAAGATAATAAATGTCTCAAAAAATTAATTTTTTCATTGCTTAAAAATCATTTGATTACATATTATTAAGTTCAATAAAATAAATAAATTATGTCACATTATATGAAAATTTTTTTTTGAAATTTTAACGAAAATTTTGATTATCTAAGATTCTTAATAAAAAATTACTTAGTGTGATTAATGATTGAACAAAAATTGTATATAATCATAAACTATCTAAATTAGATTATTATATGACATTATAAATCCTTTTTTCAATGTTTCAAAATTATTTAATGAAATACATATTTATTAAATTTAGGTATGCATAAATAAAATAATTAATTTACATTTAGAAACAATTTTCAAAAGATTTAGATGACCTATAAATTATTTTTAAAAAATTTTAATTCCTGATATATTAAATTTTTGATATTTTATAGCAAATATCATTATTAAACTTTATTTAAAAAAATGAATAATAATCTTATTAAATTAAAAAGTAGATACAATAGTTATAATAATTATTGTTGAAGATTATTTATGATAATACGACATTAGTGATTATCTTTAATATTATTATTTCTTCTGCAATAAACTTTATGTTCCAAAAAATGTAAACCAAATTAAATTATTATTTTATAATTTATATAATAGTAATTTAATTTTTATTGTTTCAAAATAATTTAATTAAATAAATATCAATTTTATGCAATTAAATTTCGGTAAATTAGAGAAAAAACTTCCAAATTACATTCGTAACATAAATTTTGTAAAGCAGTCAAAGAATTAAAATTTTTATTTTAAATTTTATTTGAATGCAATTTAAAAATTAATTCATTTTTTTATTTCCCGAAATTCAATTGTATACAATTGATATTTATTTAATCAAATTATTTTAAAAACAATGAAAATGAAAATTAGTGCCCATAAGAATTATAATAATATTATTTATTTTTGTTTGTTTGTAATAAACTTTTATTGCAAAATCATTGTCGTAAAATCATAAATAATCTCGAACAATAATCATAACTATTGTATCTACTCTTTATTTTAATAAGATTATTATTGATTTCTTTAAAAAGTGTTTAATGATATTTTCTACAAAATATTAAAATTTTAATATGTCAGGAATTAAATTTAAAAAAAAAGAAATTATAAGTTATCTAAATCTTTTGGAAATTGTTTTTTAATGTGAAAATAATTATTTCATTTACGCATTCCTAAATTTAATAGATATGTATTTCATTAAATAATTTTCAAAAGTCGAAAAAAGGATTTATAATGTTATATAATAATCTAAATTAGATAGTTTTTGTTTATATACAATTTTTATTACAATCATTAATCACACTAAGTAATTTTTTATTAAATATCTTAGATAATCAAAATTTTTCGTTAAAATTTTTTTTTTTTTATATAATGGGACATAATTTATTTATTTTATTAAACTTAATATGTAGTTGAATGATTTTTAAGAAATTTTAACAGTAAATTTTGAATTTTAAGTAAAAATCCTAGAATATTACTTTTTCTATTAACAAGATAATATAATTAATATGATTATATACATTTCAATAATAATAATCATTATTATCCATTAATTTGAACTATTTTACTAGATTTTAGCGATAATTATTATTTAGTTGTTATTTTATTTAATTGTTTTATTAAATGGATGAATATTAATTAAATGAATAATTATTAAGTTTTGAAATTTGAAATTTTCGGTTTGAATTTTGCGCTGTTTTCGTTCAGTATAGGTTAGTAAAAAGGTTAGGTACGCGCGAACTGAAAACAAAAAATCCTCACATCGACAGATATCATTTACATGTGTTTCAGCTCTGCTCGGAATTATAGTGGGGGTCGATTTCGGTCTCCATCTGGAAATTAAACTGGCATTATTGTGTAAGAGGCGTATTTAAGTATAAAAATGCAAAGAGAAATATGTACGTATGTCTGACGCAAAAAATGTGTGAGACACACTTGAAAATTTTAGAGAATCGGGCAGTTACGAGACCCGATTGGATCTACAAAAATTCCTTAAGGGCTATATTGCAGGGTAAAAAGCACTAAAAGTAGCCTTTAAGGGATATGTATATAAGCGATATTAACCAAGTGTAGATGCGAGGTATTGCAGTAGCTCCGAATATATGTTTTTTTTAGATTCAAAAAATATTTTGTAGCCTATTTACACCGCTGGCATCAAAGTTAGGCTTAGAGGGAGACTAGTTTAGGCGCGGCGTCGAGAGAGAGACAAGAGTGGGAGAGAAACTTTACTCCCCTTCTCTATCACTCTTACCTTCCTCCCCATATTGCGCCCTTAAAATAAACCCCTTCTTTTAGCCTGCGCTGTAAACAGGATTTGTTTGATTTTTGGAAAAAGTTTCATCAAGAGTCTTATTGTGATGTACAGTAACATTACGGTTTGATATTGTGGTGATATTGACGTAAAATCAAAATTTCCTCCTCAAGATGATACTACCGGTTGAAATTAAGGTAATATCACAGTAATATTGTAATATTCTGATTAAATACACTATTAGTCAAAATTGTGGGACCACTTACAGAAATGGGATTAAAACGTAACCAACTTAAAATGTTGATAACTCTGTCAAATATTAGCGAAATAAAATTTTTCATAGACCATTGGAAAGCTTATAGAATTTGCCGTCAAATGGTCCTATTTTAAAGCTTTTTTGATTAATAGAAACGGAGATTCAACAGGTGAATTTTTCGTTTTTTGTAAATTTTCATTGTTCAAGTTTGGTGGGCTGCATTTTCTAGAAAAGTAATTACAAAAATTTGAAGTAACGGTGAATTTAACCTTAAATGTTTAGCTTTAAAATAAGCCAAAGAAAATTGAAATATATTGACTGGTTCAAAAGTTATATGTAAATGTATGATACAAGAAAATGCAACGATTCTAGTGCATAAGAAGCAAATAAAGGAATTGTTGCGTTTTTTGTTTATACATATTTACTTATAACTTTTGAACCAGTCAAGATATTTTAATTTTCTTTGACTTATTTTAAAGCTAAACATTCAAGGTTTAATTAAGCCTTATCTCAAATTTTTGCAATTACTTTTCTAGAAAATGCAGCTCATTAAATTTGAACTTTCTGAAGAATATTCCATAGCTCCTGGATCTCTGGATAATTTAAGGCATTCACCTTCTCGATTATTTGATTCACTTACATAGGTTCGAAACTCGACAGAAAATTTTTTTTCTTAAATATTATATTTAATTTTTAAACGCCAAACATGTTATTTTTGTGGTAAAAATGTTAGGTTATGTTCAGTGATAAGTTTACTTTGATTAAAAGTTTCTTTTTAATTTAATAATAAATAAATTAAGAACAGTTTTTACTAGATATTTCGGACAAAATGAAGACTAAAACATTAATGGCTTGTATTGAGAGTTGATTCGCTTTGTGCATTTTCATTCTAAAAACTACAAACATAACCTACAATTGTTTCTTAGATCCAAACAATAATTCCCTGTTAATTTGATTCAACAACACAAAATTTATTTTCAAAATCATTATTTATATCTCCAGTTTTTGGAAACTTATGAAAACAGACATTTTTCCCTGCACTTTTTACTATTACAAACAAAAACTGAGCTAAAATTTTTTCTTTTAGATTTGGTACAAGTAAATTTTGTTCCAAGCTCCATATTCGTTTTTAATATTTTTATTACTAGTGTTATAGTTTAGACGTTCTCAATACAATTTCACTGGAATATTACCTCAATATTATTTCGTAATAATATCGTAATATTTCCCCAATATCAAAACCAGTAATATCAGCTTGAAGCAGACATTTTTATATGTATGCAGCTTTCAAAATTTGATGGAATTAATTTAAAAAATATATCTATTTGGCGTGAAAAACAATTTTTTAATTTGAGGTTATGTCATCTCCTTATGAATTTTGTTTAAATCTCTGAATTTTGAAACAAGTAAATTATTTTTTAACTATCATGTCAATTTTAATGTTTATCAGAAACATTCTTTCTTAACTTTGCGTTTGAAGAACTTTTTAAAATTAGAAATTAATTGAATAATTTTTAAAAAAATTTCAATAGTTGTAAAAAATTATCTTTCACTCGAGAAAATAAATAATAAAAGGACTTCATTAGGAAAAAAGAATCATAAGGAAATAAATCGAACTAAATTAAAAAATTAAAGATTTTTCTAAAAGTTATAAATGAACTTTATTTTATGAAATGAATCCTAATGAAATCTTTGCAATTTTTAGCAGTAACTTTTCTCAGAAACTATAGAAGAATAACAACTTTACGAGACAATGAATAAACGAAAAATATCCGATTTTATCAATTCTCTTTAAGTTTTTAAAATCAAATATATATATTTTTCATTATTTGACTTTATGTCTGCAGTTCAATTTTCCAATTACAGTCCAGACTCACTTATTTCAAACCTTCAAGTTGCGGAATTTGAAATTGAATTTTTCTGAATGACCACACACTAGAATTTATAAGGGAAGGAATTCCTTTTTACGAATGTTAAGAATTTCTACTTGTCTATATTATACTTGAAAATCAATAAATTGACAGAATTATTTACTATCTGTTAAAAAAATTCTGAACTTTGTTTATTGTAAATTATTTTGTTATTTTAACTAAAAGAAAGGAGAAAAAATTAATTGTAAATATATATTGAATTTTTGTGTCAACTGAATTAATTTAGCTAAAATAAATTTCAATAAATTTTATTTGAAACACGTAGTAAAAAATATAAAAGATTTTTTTCCATAAAAGTCTTGACGATAAGAAATTGTGCCATGAATGGTAATGAAACTTTTAGAATTTCATTTCCATATTTGTACTTGTTTGAAGGAAGATTGAAGTTTTTTTTTTAATTGGATAGAGAGAAAAGGTAGTTTTTATTTAAAACTAACTGTTTTTCAGGTTTTAAACATAAGAAGAAGCTCATTATTGATTCCCTCTCACTGACTTTTTGTCAATATTGAAACATCTTTTATTCTTTTTAACACAGGGTGAAATCAACCATTCTTTTAGAAAAATATTTTTCACCTCATTTTATCTGTCAAAAACAACTGTTTCATCTCATTAAACTTATTGATTAAAAGGAACGTTTATTTTTCTTTCATCATTAAACAAAAACTTATTTAGAAAATGTCAGATTTCTACTTTTTCCAAAAATACTTATTTATAGATCACCATAACTAGAACGCCAAATGCATTAATTTTATAAAATATCAATAATGTAAAATTGTGCAGATTTTAATTTATTGTCAACATAAAAAATATTGTTCTTATTTTGAACAATTGAAAATTCATTTTTAAAGTATTTTTGCCAATGGAAATAATTAAAGGTCTCGCATTTTAGAAAAAGGTCATAATGTAAAAATAATTAATATTATTATTTTTATTATTATTAATATTAGTATTATTATTATTAGTATCATAATTAATAATATTTTTGTATATTATTATGTTATAATTTATTATTTTATATTATTATCGTCAAAATTATTTTCATTATATTATTTTTAACACTACTTATCCTTCAAAATATAGTAATTATTAATATTCATAATAGTAATTATTTTTAAGTAAATGTAAAAATACGTATAACAACTTGTTTTAATATATTAACAATAAATTTTTGGGGATGCAATATTCCATAAAATTCGTTAATGAAAATATTCATTCTTTAATTTAGATACTTTTTTTATGGCCTAACATTCATTTTCAACAATTTTTTAATCGAATTTAAATTAACCTAATTTTTTATTTGACAGAATTTTTCTATATTTGAAAAATTCTATTAAATAATCATTTTTGCAAATAAAAATTCGGGCAAAGAGAAATTTGGAAATTTGAAAGTTCGACTCGTTAAAAATTTAGCTAAATTAAAATCCGGTTCTTGAAACGGAAAAGTTAGTTAATAAAAAATTCCATAAAATTAGAACTCCGTTAACTAAAAATTCGTCGATAAAAAAATACTGTTTGATTAAAATCCGGGTCAAATTAAATTCGATTAAGAAGAAATTTGTAAAAGGAAAATTAGGCTAAAAGAAAATTCTATATCTAATGAAACTTTTAACTAATAAAATTTGTGGAATCATTCATCCCAATTTTCGTATTATTAAAAAAGAAATATATTAATAAAATTTATCAAGATGAAAATAATTTTTAATATATTAAAATAAGTAAATATCTATACCTATATAAAAATAAGCAAATATTTTTATTTTCATTGATATGTAAGCAAATATTCAATTCATAGATGTTTTTTTTTCACTATTTATTATAGAAACTTAATAATCATGCTCAGCAAAAAAAAAATGTTACAGTTGAAGCAAAGGTATATTAAAATTGAGCTAATTATGATAAAAGATATCTTAAATTTATAATAAATGTAATTAATCAAAACAATCGATAGTAAAACTTTTTTAATTGTCAGGGTCTTGTGAAATATGAGTCATTAAAAATCTCGAATTTGATGCCCTAATTTCGGCGTTTCAGGATGCACTGCGATGGAATTGATTATGCTGTTTCTGTAACGATTAAAATTTTTAAATTTCAATTGTCACCACATCATCACTTGTACTCACAATTTTAATATATCCATTCAATCTTTTTTACTGTTCTTAAAGCAATTCACACTTTCAAAAAATTTCCCATTAAACACATGCCTCACAATTTGGGGGAAAAAAATTATTTAATATGATATTTTTGGAAAATATAAGCCATTACACATTAAAATAAAAACCTTTGAGAATAAAATAAAATGAATAATTAAAGACTTTATTTTAGATAACCTAGAATAAATTATTTTTAAAATATCCTTGTTTGAGATTCGCCATTTAAATAATGTATAAAAATACGGGTAAAAGTAAAAAAGTTTTGTTTTTTAAAATCAATCATTAATATTATAAACAGAATACAGGAAATATAAAATTTGCCTTTAAAAACTGAAGTGAGATCGAAAAACGATGATTTATGATGGGGAAAAAAGACTATGAAAAATGTTCAAAACTCCTGTGATTGAAATAACTTGTAAAGTTGAATTTCTAACACTCTAATAGTTTATATAAATATCTGCTTGCTTCGAAAAAGCGTGAGTTTTAGAAAGAAAACCTAAAATTTGATATTCAATGCCAAATGTGACAGGTTAATCCGCCATATTTATGATTCTTTAATTACATTACTTACGTAACTTTCGAGTTCTTACGCATTTTCTCCGCGCATGCGCATTTCTTTTAATTAATCCCGCGCTTATTTAAAATTATTGTTTCATAATATAGTAATAATGATTCTTTAATTATTACCCGGTTCTCTCCTACTACTTTTACCAATTTTATTATTGTAATAAATCTTATCAATAAAATATCAAATTCAATATTTTATCAATATAAGATTTATTTGACATAAATTAAAATTTCTCTAAAGCTACTTTTAAGTTAAATGCTTCTATCCTGCGAAAATTGAATTTGGACTTTTGCCAATTTCTTTAGTTTAAAATTAAATGTCCATAAGTTATTTAGTGTTTTGATTAATCTCGATTCCAGAGATTTTACATTTATCTAGATATATTTGTACCTTAACTTTATAAATATACATTATTCAAGTTTTCATAAAAATGACAAAATTATTTCATATTCTTTGTGCATTCAATTTTCTTTGATTCAGTGTCTTAAATGTGAACCAGAGTTGAGTTAACGACCCGAATGAAATGTTTAAACATTTTTAATGAAGAAATATGGGTCGAGCTTTGTTATAATGAGGCTGTTCTATTCATTTTTTTCAAACAGGGAATAATAATCTGTCCCTAGCCACATTTAGCTTCTTCTTTTTTTGTGGATATAAATGTAAAAAGAGGGCCACGAACTCTCGGTTCATCAAAAGGCTCATTGTTGTTCAGTTACTGAGATATGCTGAGATGTCTTTTATGCCAACACGTGTCCACAAATGAAGTCTGCTTCATTGTACTTTGAGTAATTATGAACTTCTAAATAGATGCCTTTATCTCCTTAAAATCGCAAAATTATCAAGCACTTTTTTCTCTTTTGTATAACAAAAAACTCAAAATTTTTGCATCTATATCTTTTTTTTCAATTTGTTTAAAAATATTTATTTTATTTGTCTAATAACTTTTAAACTAAGAACATTCTTTAACAAAAGCTTGCAACTAAAATTGTAGAAAATGTTTCAACGGGAAAAATAAGCTGTTATTTAAAATGGGATTAAAACTACAGGTTTTAATTAGATGTAAAGAAAAAGCATAAAATGTAAAATTATTATTATTTGACAACAAATTTTAGCTCAACCTAATATTTTCTGAAAAATGTACAACTGGATCTTTCAAAATTCGGTGAAATTGATTTTAAAAATATTTTTATTTAGGGTGAAAAACGACTTTCTAATTTGAGGTTATGGAAGTGGACAGAACCGCTCATTTAAGGTTTAAAAAACATTTTTGCGAAACCAAAATTCGTGATTGTAAAAAATTGAAGATGACAACTTTCTTGAGTAACAAATTTTCAATTTTCACAACCGGCAGTGTCAAACTACATCGAATTTTGATGTTATTCAGTCTGTACAGAGAAATCTGGAACGTGCTGGTTTTATTGATTCACATGAAAATTAAAGTAATTGCCCCACTTTAAGATTTTACAACCCATTTTATGATGAGTTGTTTACGAGCTATAGAGATCCTATGTGCTATTAAAACAAAAGTTCAAAAAATGACGTAATGAATTTAAATCGAAAAATTTGTATTTAATAAAATTTTAATTGCAATATAATTGCATAATTTATATATGTTTATTCATTAATTTATGTGATGTATAATTTAGCTGTAATTTAATTAATTTTATATTGATAAAGAATTTTAAATGAAACGAATGTCAATTTATTAGAATTCTCTTTTAACAGAATTTTAAAAATTTTAAATAACAGAATTTCTATTTTTCCGAATTAATATTTCATAGAATTTTTAAATTATATTTTAATTTCAATCTGTTTCATTTTATTTTGGTATTTTCGGAATTGACCGAAATTACAAATTTAATGTTCGAACAAAACTCGGTCGCAATTTGACGTTTTAAAAAAATCTATTAAATATTAATTTTTGCAGCAAAAAATTCGGCTCGTTAAGAATTCTGCTAAATTAAAATTCGGTTCTGTTAACTAAAAATTCGTCGATAAAAAAATGCTGTTTGATCAAAATTCGGTTGAGAACAAATTCGGTAAAAAGAAAATTCTATTTTTGTATTCTCTTTAAAGCTAATTAATTCAAATTGACGAAAATTTCTGCGAATTTTCAGTCACTTTTCGCTAAAAGTTTCGAATTTAAATATACGAATTTTAAGGTGATTCACACCATTGACCTAACCTCAAACTATAAACTGGTTTTTCACAGCAGAAAAAAATTATAATTAGAATGATTTCAACAAATTTTGAAAGATCCAGTTGTACATTTTTAAGAATAAATTAGATTGAGAAATTTTGTTGGCAAATATAATGATTATTTAATATTTTGTTAAATAATATTGTTTGACAACAGTTTTCTGAAAAATATACAATAGGGTTCTTTCTAAGTTTGGTACGTTTGGTAAAATTAATTTTAATAATATTTTTATTTAAATTGAAAAGCACGTTTAAAAAGCCGCACTTTCTAATTTGAGGTTATGTCAATGGAGTGAGGCTTCTTAAACTAAATATGTATTGGAATAATTTTACTAGTCGATGTAGATCAATATTTTTCTACCGACTAACTCCACTTCTTCTCGGGTAGAAGAGAATGAAAAAATAAAAAGAATGAAAGAAGAGAATTTTCAAACAATAACATCTAATAACATATAATTTTAATTTATAAATTCTTTACACTTGAGTATTTTTATAGCGCTTCAAAATATCCCGATAAATTGAAAAATTAGGAAAAATAACATTTAAAAATGTTATTATTTGCTGTTCTTGCTTATTGTCTTTTTAAAATTCTATTTTAATATCTACATGTGTTTTTTACTATTCATTTTTTTAATTCTAGTTATTTTCGTAAATTTCTGGTTATTTTCTTCACTTTCTACTTATTTTTTCACATTCCCTTGTTTTTTTTTAAATTTCTCAGATATTTCTTCTGCTTTTAGTTACTTTTTAAATTTAGTTATTTCTTGCATTTTCTAGTAATTTTTATTTAATTTCTAGTTATTTATCTTAATCTCTAGTAATTTGTTTACTTTAAAGTGATTTTTTTTTATCTTGATTTTTTTATCTCTTTATCTTAACTTTACAATTTTTAATATCAAGATTTTTACACATCGAATTTAGTTTTTCTTTTTTGTATTATTTAGCATGAATTTTTAGTTAATATCTTCACTTTCAAGTTATTTTTCTTAAATTTCTGGTTATTTATTAACTTTATATAAATTTTTTTTCTAAATTTTTCAATTTATTAATATATTTCTAGTTATTTTATACATTCTCTAGATATTTTGTCCCATTCTAGTAATTTTTCCCTATTTAATAGTTGTTTCTGAATCTACTTGTTATTTTTTAGTTTTCGAGTAATTTCTCTTATTTTATAGTTATTTATTTTAATTATTAATAAATTTTCTTTCTTTTTAGTAATTTTACAAAAAAAAATATTTCTAGTCACTTTCTTTCAAGTCTAGTTATTTTTCTTCAACTGTAAAATACTTTAAAATATTTTATTTTTTTATGTTTTTTTAGGGGGGGGGGGGGGTTAATGGCAAATGATAAAGGGTTTTAACTCCTCAAGTTTTGAATTCGTAAATTTATTTATTTTTTAAAATACTAGTGACATTTCTTAATTCCTAGATATTTGTTTCATATTTCAGTTATTTTTATCATATTTTCTATACGTTTTTCGTTCTTTCCTATATATTTATCTTTATTCCTACATATTGCCTTTTCAATTAATTTTCTTTAATTTTTTAATACTTTTTATTCTCTTTTGAAAATGTTTTTTTATTTTTCCAATTACATTTTTAAATTTCTAGTTATTTTCTTTATTTTCTGGTTATTTTAATTTCTAGTTATTTTATCACTTTCTAGTTATTTTTTTCTTAATTCTTAGGCGTTTGGATAATTTCCTGGTTATTTTTAAACTTTCTAATAATTTTTTCACCTTTTTCGTTACCTGATTGATTTTTTAAAATTTCCTTACTACATAGTAAATGTTTTCAATTTCTTCATATTTTTTTTTAAAAAATCTAGTTATTTTTCTTGCTATTTTTCATTTATATATAGTTATATTTACATTTTCTAATTATTTTAATCACTTCCTAGTTATTTTATCACCTTCTAGTTATTTTTCTTAATTTATTCATTATAATCTTTTCTATGAATTTATTCTTATTTTTCAACTTTCTAGAAATTTTTTAATCTTTCTGTTACTTTTTTATTTTCTCGTATTCTCCTACTTTACAAAAATTGTTTTCAATTTCTTCATTTCTTAAATTTCAATTTCTTGGACATCTAGTTAATTTTTCATTTTTTAGCAATTTTTTGTTCACTTTTTACATTTTTTCTTATTTGCCAGTTACTTTTTAAAATTTTTTAGCAATTTTTTTATTATTTATTTATTTTTTTAACTTTCTAGTTATTCTGTCACTCTCTAGTAACTTTTATTCACTTCCAGTTTTAAAATCGAAAGTTTATTAATTTTTCTGTATTTCCTAGGGATATTCAATACCATCTAGTTATTTTTTAAAATCTAGTTTTTTCTCTTCATCTCGATAATTTCCATTAATTTCTAGTTATTTATCGTCATTCCTATTTTTCTCAAACTTATTATTTAAAAACATTAAAAAAAAAACTTATTATATACCTACTTTTAAATTATTTCTCCAACTATATACATTTATTTCTCTTTATTTGCCAGTAAATTCTTCTATATTTTATTTTTAATATTCTCTCCTTCAATTTCTAATCATAATATCATAAAAATCCGTGATTTATCTTTCTTTTCCAGTTTCTTTTATTCAACTTTAAAAAAAAAAACCCATTTAAAAATACTGGATCAGCCATTTTAAATCTAACCTTAAATTCATAATCAGACCCTCATTGACATAAAATTTTTTAAAAGAAGCTAAACTGTACCAAAATTTGTCCATCTGTCAAAGTATAAAAATCAAAAAAATAAAAAATTCACGCCCGACAGAGTCTGACAATTTTTTCCAAAGCTTTCAAGTTTCACTTTAAAAACAAAATTAATTGTAAAAATAAACGAAAAAATATTACTCCATCGTTTTCACACCTGGACACTCCTCGATCACATTTCTCAACTTTTTCTGAGCTTTTGATCAATAAACTTTTTCCCTTCCTCTTTCTCGGAAGCACGTGCAGTTACGCTCGATATGTATATGTTATTGAACTATGTGTGTGTGTGTGTATGTGTGTCTGAGTACAAACACATAGACATTCCCCACTTTTACGTGTATCGAGCTTGCACGGCGCCAAGATACATCGTTTTTCTGTCGCACTCGTGAAAAAATGAGCATGAGAAAAACGGCAGGACGCCAAGAAATAACACCAAAGTCAACTTCTATTCAGAAGTCCTTGCATATATACATGGATACTATTAATAGGTCTAGGACACAAAATTTGCAACTGAAAATCTTTCTTCCTTTCATAAAAATTAACTTTAACACCTTCACTTTTATACATACTACATTATAAATTTATTTATGTATCAGCAATTAACTCCTGATTACTTCCCTTTCAAATCTAATCTATTTACCCTCAAATCAAAGCTAACGAACCCTTTTCTTAGAAACACACTTCGTAACTTTCTTCAATAACAATTTATTGAGAATTTTGTATACTTTTTATATTTTTTCATTGCCTTTAAAACAGCTTTTTTCCTTTTTTTCTGTCAAACAAAACAAGAGCAACATTTTTTAAATTTATAAAACGCCCCTATCGGTTACTTTAGGAACTATCCAATATGGCCGCCGACAGAAAGAAAACTGACGTATTTAGTACATATCAAACTTCGATATTTAATTTAAAAACAAAATTTGTAAAGTGTTTGTGAAAATGAATTACACTGAAAAAAAAACTATTTAAGGTTTACTTGAGTTAAATGTAATTTTTACTTTTTTACTCAAGCAATGAAAAAAAATCATAAATTGCTGTGAAACCAGGCAAATTTTACTTTGTTTATAAAGAAAAAAAAACAATTGACACTTTTGAAGCAAAATTTGACGTTTCTGTGCCAAACTGTTAAAATTAAATTTTCAATACATTCCAGAAGATTTAATAGTGGAAGAATAAGTAAAAGTGAGTAAAAACGTTAATTGCATATTAATTTATTGTTTATTTCTTTTAATTAACTCAAACATTGTTTTAAAGTACAATATGTCAAATTTGTTTTAAAAGTGACATTTTGTTTTCCTTAAAAAACAAAGTAAGTTTTACTTCTTTTTGCACTGCTTGAGTTATAAAGTAAATTTACTTGACAACTTAAGCAAATATTCCATTGTTTTTTTTTTCAGTGTATAATTTTATAATAGTGAGAATTATTTATTTTGTGAATATACAATGGAATTCTCGATTTTTTTTTCTAGTTTTATTGCTAACTCCGCATATCAGAATTGACAACATTTTGACCCTCTATCATAATTCTAGACGACGGAGTAGCTTTAGTGAGTGAAAATAAATTTTTTAAGCTTGAAGTTAACACACTTTTAATCGTAACAACACTTCAGAAACAAACTTTTATTGTAAAACCAAATTCAACTGTCATTGAATATACTCTCTGTCAGCGGCCATATTTGTTTTGAACAGGTGGCGCTTCAGTGGCATAGTCGGAACTGAAAATAAATTTTTTATCCAAAATGTAGTTTTCCAAAGAATTTTCGACGACACGTATTTCTTTGTTTAGCTGAAAAGTTTTTTTTTTCATCGAGTTATAAAGATTTTAATTTTTAAAGTCGGAACTCTGGTTTATTTAAAATTTAAGAAATAAAAAAGAGTAGTAGTTTTTTAAGTAATTGGAATACATTATTTTTTATTTTTAAGGATTGAAAGAGATTTTAGTCCTCTTTAAAAATTCATTAAAATTTTTAAAACTGTTCTAAAATAGGAAAATGGCGGCAGTTTTAATAAAAAATGTTTAATTGAAATTACTCAAAAACCCCACGGTTCTTTTTTGGTTAAAATATTTTTTTGAAAATTGTTTTCATATCAAAGATTATTTTTCATAAAAATTCAACTTGTGCCCGATTTTAGTAGAATAGAAAAAATTATTCTTAATTCTTTTAAGGGAAAATTTCATTTTTCTCAAAAAATACAAAAAAAGTTCCTGAATAAAAGTTGTTTACCGTAAAAAAATATTAAACAAAGTTTGGTTTGGTTTTTGGGTACAAATAAGAAAATAATTTTTAGAAATTTTTTTTTTTTTAAATTATTACACTTATAAGGTTTTTTTTTTGTTAAACTTTAAATAAACGATAGTTCGGACTTTAAAAATGAAAATCTTTAGGAATATTTTTTTTCAGCTAGTCAAAAAAATACGTATCGTCTAAAATTCTTTAAAAAACAACATTTTGGATAGAAAATTGATTTTTAATTTCTACCATGCTCAGCCTTTCTGATTTGAAATGAATTTGGTCTGCACTTTCTGAAAAAAGTATATTAGGTATACTTTATAAAATTGCATGATGGAAGTTAATAAACTTAAAAGCTGCAAGGCGTGGTAATTTACAGCAATGAAATTAGTGACATTAATGTCAGACATGAAAATTGCAAAATAAAAAAAATATGTACAATTTTTTCGGATCTTGATAATATTTATTATAGTAACTTTTACAATCTATGCAATTTTCGTTCATTTTCAATTTTACCGTTTTCTCACTCTCTAAATCAGGATTAATAAACAAAAAAACGAATTATTAACTAATTTTTAACTTCTGTCAAAATATCTGAAATTTTACTCGATACAACTTTTTTTCCACAAAAAGTATATTATCTATATGGTTATTCTTGTAATTTAATTTTAATATTCTATACCTTTGAATATTTGAGATATTTTTTTATTATACATTTTGTTTTAAATTAAAAGTTATATAAAAGGAACGAAATCAAAAGATATGGGTGGAATGTATGAATTATACAAAATATTATTATTTTTGTTTATATAAAAAGTTATGCTTTATCAGAAACTGGTAGTTTTCCTCACATGAAAACTTGCATTGAAAATGCATTGAGATCAAAGGTTATTGTGGAGCAATATCTTCTCGTTATATTATTTTTCTCTTCAATGGCACACAGAATGCTGTATATTCTTTATCATTTTAATGGAATATTCAAGCAAGTGCAACAGTAGAATATTTTAAATTACAATGTAAATAATGAAAAATATTTTCTGCATCTGAATTAGTAAATATAGCTCTAATTTTGATAGCGAAAAGTCATAAAACAGTATAGTATAATAATTTTACTAATTTAGTTAAATATAGTTATAATAGTTACATAGTAGTTATAATATTAATACAAATAACAATAATAATAATAATAAAATAATAATAACCCTGTTTTTGTAATTTTCTACATAATTTACGCTCAGCAAAAATATAAAAAAAATTTATTGAGTTATGCTCAAACGTTTTTAAACAAACGAGAACAATCAACAATTATAAACATTTTAAATATGATATTTAAAAATAAATTTATATAAATACAGAATAAATAAAATAAATAATTATTCAGGACAAAATTTATAAAAAATCCTCGAAATGTTTTTAAAAAAATGAAAATAATTTAAACTTGAGAAAAATACTTGAAAATCTTAAAATTGAAAAAATTGAATAATGAAAAATTAGAGAAAATAATTGTAAATTAAAAAATATATAAATGATTGAAAATTGAAAAAAATAATTAAAATTAGAGAAAATAATTGAAAAAATACATAATATATTTTAAATAAAGGAAAATTAAAGAAAATTTTACAAAAATACTTAAAACTTACAGAAGTTCCTTGAAAAAAAAAAATTAAAACTTAGAGAAAATAAATGAAAAAAGATAAACGTAATTTAAAATTGAAAAGAAGAATTTTTAATTAAAAATATTTAATTAAAAACTTTTTGCAATTTATGAAAAAGAACGAAAGTAATTGAAAATTGAAGAAAATATAAAAAATAATATCAATAATTAAAAACTGAATGAAATAATTAAAATGTCAGATAAATAGTTTAAAATTATCAAACAAATCAAAAAAATTGAAAGATGTAAATTTTGGAAAATAATTGAAAAATGATTTTAAAACTTGAAACTTTAAAAAAATAATTGAAATTTGATGAAAACAATGATAAGTTGCAAAAAGAATAAATGACATTAGAGAGTAATAATT
Source organism: Ganaspis brasiliensis (assembly GCA_037103525.1). NCBI lineage: Eukaryota > Metazoa > Arthropoda > Insecta > Hymenoptera > Figitidae > Ganaspis > Ganaspis brasiliensis. Next base: position 845,219 of record JAZKLR010000105.1, on the reverse strand, counting down.
GAAAAAATTAAAGTATTTTTTTACATTAAAAAAATCATTGAAATTTGAGAAAAATACATAAAGATCTTAAAAATTAAAAGAACAATATAAAAATTAATTAAAAATTAAATAAAAGAAGTGAAAACAACTAAAAATAATTGAAATTTACGATAAATAATATAAAAAAATTTGAAATTTATGAAAACAAATAAAAATAATTAAAAATAATAGAAAATAATTAAAATATAGAAAAATACTTATGAGTATTAGTAAATAATTGAAAAATAATACAAATTATTCAAAATTGAAAAAAATAATTCAAACATGCCGGAAATAATTTAAGATTGAAAAAAAAATTGAATTATGATAAAAATAATTATAATATGAAAAATTGAAAACAGTAAATAAAATTTGAAGAAAATAATTGAAAAAATCAAAGAATATATGTTTAAAGATATGTTTAATTGATGAAAATATTTAAAAATTTAAAAATAATTGTAGAAAGTGAAAATAATAATTAACAATTGAGGAAAATAATTGAAAAAATATACAAATTATTTAAAAAAGAAAAAAATAATTAAAATGTGCTGAAAATAATTTAAGATTTAAAAAAGAAATTGAAATATGATAAAAATAAATTAAATATGAAAAATTGAAAACAGTAAATAAAATTTGAGGAAAAAAATTCAAAAAATCATAGAATATGTTTTTCTTTACAGAAAGAAATTAATTACAAAATTACTTAAACATTTTTAATTCAAGAGAATTATTAAAAAATCGAAGAAATATTCGAAAATTGATCAAAACAATTAAAATTTTAGAAAAATACTTAAAAATCTTAGAAAATAATTTTAGAAAATGAGAATAATAATTAACAACCGAGGAAAATAATTGAAAAATGATATAAATTATTTAAAATACGAAAAAATAATTGACATGTGCAGAAAATAATTTAAGATTGAGAAAAAAATTTGAAATACAATAATCAAAGTAATTTAAATATAAAAATTGAAAACAGTCAATGAGGGAAACAATTTAAAAAAGCATAGAATATATGTTTAAAGAAAGAAAATAATTACGAAATTACTCGAAAATTTTTAATTAATGAGAATTATTCAAAAATCGCAAAAAATAATCGAAAAATGATAAAAATAATTGAAATTTTAGAAAAATACTTTAAAATATTAGAAAATAATTGTAGAATACGAGAATCATAATTAACAATCGAGGACAATAATTGAAAAATGATTCAAAATAGATACAATAATTGAAATGTGCTGGAAATAATTTAAGATTGAGAAAAAAAATTGAAATATGATAAATGTAATTTAAATATGAAAATTGAAAACAGTAAATAGAATTTATGCAAAAAAATTGAAAAAATCAAAGAATATATGTTTAAAGAAAGATAATAATTACAAAATTACTTAAATACTTTTAATTAAATTGAATTTTTAGAAAATCGTAAAAATAATCGTAAATTGATGAAAATAAATAAAATTTTAGAAAACCACTTGAAAATCTTAGAAATTAATCTTAGAAGATAAGAATAATAATTAACAATCGATGAAAATAATTAAAAAATTATACAAATTATTAGAAATAGAAAAAAATAATTAAAATGGGCTGGAAATAATTTAAGATTGAGAGAAAAATTGAAATATGATAAAAGTAATTTAAATATAAAAAATTTAAAACAGTTTTTAAAATTTGAGTAAAATAATTGAAAAATCGTAGAATATATGTTTAAAGGAAGAAAATAATTACAAAATTATTAGAAAATTTTTAATTTAAGAGGATTATTAAAAAATCGCAGAAATAATGAAAAATTAATGAAAATAATTGAAATTTCAGATAAATAATTAAAGTTTTTGACAATAGTGCAAAAATAATTATAATAATTAAAAATTGAAAAAAATAATTGCAAAATTGCAAAAATAATCGAAGAATAATTAAAAAAATTAAAATTTTAAAAAAATAACTTAAAAATCTCAGGAAATAATTTTAGAAAATGAGAATAATAATTAACAACCGAGGAAAATAATTGAAAAATAATACTAATTATTTAAAGAAAAAAAAAATAATTGAAATGTGATGGAAATAATTTAAGATTGTGAAAAAAATTGGAATATGATAAATGTAGTTAAATATGAAAATTTGAAAAAAGTAAATAGAAGTTTTGCGAAATAACTGAAAAAATCATAGAATATATGTTTAAAGAAAGATAATAATTACAAAATTACTTAAATACATTTAATTAAAATGAATTTTTAGAAAATCGTAAAAATAATCGTAAATTGATGAAAATAAATAAAATTTTAGAAAACAACTTGAAAATCTTAGAAATTAATTTTAGAAAATGAATATAATAATTAACAATCGAGGAAAATAATTAAAAAATGATACAAATTATTAGAAATAGAAAAAAATAATTAAAATGGGCTGGAAATAATTTAAGATTAAGAAAAAAAAAATTTAAATATGAAAAATTTAGTACAGTTTATAAAATTTGAGGATAATAATTGAAAAAATCGTAGAATATATGTTTAAAGTAAGAAAATAATTACAAAATTACTTGAAAATTTTTAATTTAAGAGAATAATTAAAAAAACGCAGAAATAATCGAAAATTAATGAAAATAATTGAAATTTCAGATAAATGATTAAAGTTTTTGACAATAGTGCAAAAATAATTATAATAATTAAAAATTGAAAAAAATAATTGCAAAAATAATCGAAAAATAATTAAAAAAATTAAAATTTTAGAAAAATAACTTAAAAATCTTAGAAAATAATTTTATAAAATGAGAATAATAATTAGCTTTCGAGGAAAATAATTGGTAAATGATACAAATTATTCAAATTAGAACAAAATGATTGAAATGTGCTGTAAATAATTTAAGTTTAAAAAGAAAAATTAAAATATGATAAAAGTAGTGTAAATATGAAAAATTGGAATTTGAATATGAAATTTGAGGGAAATAATTTAAAAAATTATAGAATATACCTATGTTTTAGAAGAAAATAATTACAAAATTTCCTAAAAATTTTTAATCAAAGAGAATTAATATAAAATCGCAAAAATAATCGAAAACTGATAAAATAATTAAAATTTTAGAAAAATACTTAAAAATCCAAGAAAAAAATTTTAGAAAATGAGAATAAAAATTAACAATCGAGGAAAATAATTGAAAATAGATACAAATTAATTCAGAATTGAAAAAAATAATTGAAATTATCTGGATATAATTTAAGATTGAGAAAAAAAGTAAAATATGATCAAAGTAATTTAAATATATATGAAAAATTGGATTTTTAATTTAAATTTGAAATTTAAAGGAAATAATTGAAAAAATTGTAGAATATACCTATGTTTAAAAAAGAAATAATTACAAAATTACTTACAAATTTTTAATTAAAGAGAATTATTAAAAAATGTCAGAAGTAATGGAAGATTGATGAAAATAATTGAAATTTCAGATAAATAGTTGATGTTTTTGAAAATAATACAAAAATAATTAAGATAATTAGAAATTGAAGAGAATAGTAGAAAAATTGCAAAATTTATTTTTAAGTTAAAGAAAAAATTGTATAATCGTTTAAAATATGGAAAATTGAAATGACAATAATCTAAATTTGTGATAATAACTGCAGATTAGGAAAATAATTGAAAAATAAAGAAAATATTAAAAGATGGTGGAAATCATTGCAAAGTATTAAAAATAAATGAAAATTGAACAAAATAATTATTTGAAATATTTGAAAGTTGAGGAGATTAATTCAGAAATTATAAAAATGATTGAAAATTAAAGTTAATAATTGCAAAATGACAAAAATAAGGGTAAATTAAAAAAATTAATTTGAATTTGAGATGAATAATTTTCATTTTAGGAATAAATAATTATATTGATTTAATGTCAAAGAAAAAATAATTTAAATTGAAAAAGTGATTGAAAAAACTAAACAAAATAATTGAAATTTGAGTTAGGTAAATTGAAGATTTTGAGAAACAATTTAAAGATCATTAAAAGAATTTAAAATTGCTGAAAATAATTAAAAAATGATAACAATAGTTTAAAATTTAAATTAAGTACATTTGAAACGAGGATTAATTTAATTTTTAATCAATGCAAGTCCACATTAACTGAAATTTAAAGAAATTAAAATTACTACAATTTTAAGATTCAAGAAGATTTTAAAAAGGTGACATATGGTTTAATATTTTCAAAAAAAAATCATCTATACCTATTTAAAAAGTCATATATAATTGGGGACCCATTTTCCTTTTTGCCCTCCCAATTACGCCACTAACTTTAATATCAAAATGCGTCTATTTTAAAAGTTTATTAAAGATATACATATATATAATAAATATTTTTGTCTTAAACAAAGATTATTCATTATTATTACTTTATTATTTACCTAATTTAATATAATTTATTTAATTAAACTTTCAAAGAAAAAACATCTATTTAAAAAATCATATATTATTGGGGCCCCATTTTCCTTTTTGCCTTCCCAATGACGCCACTAACTTTATTATAAAAATGTCCATTTTAAAAGTTTATTAAATATACTAGCAACATAAAACGCGCGCAAGCGCGCGATTAGTTTTTCATACATTTCAGAAATTATAAAATACAATAAAAAATATAACAAATCGGTAAATAATATTTATCTAATATGAAGAAATAAATATTTAAAAATCAATTAATATAAATAAAATAAATATTTATTAAGGACAAAATTTATAATATTTTAGAATTAAAAAAAATTGCAAAAAATAATTGAAATTAAACAAAATAATTGCAAATTGAAAAAAAAAATTAAAACAATTAAAAATTGGGGAAAGTAATTTAAACAATCATAAAAATGTTTTAAACATAAAGAAAATAATTCAAATTTGAGAAAAATACTTGAGAATCTTAAAAGTAAATTAAAACAAAATTGAATAATAAAAAATTAGAGAAAATAATTGAAAATTGAAAAAAACATGGTTAAAAATTGAGATAAATAAATTAAAACTAAAAGAAATAATTAAAATTTAGGAAAATAATTAAACAAATTACATAAAATATTTTAAATAAAGGAAAGTTAAGCAAAATTTGAGAAAAATACTTAAAACTTTCAGAAGTTTATTGAAAAAAAAAAGAAAATGATTAAAAATTAGAGAAAATAAATGAAAAAAGATAAACATAATTTAAAATTGAACAGAACAAATTTTAATTAAAGAGAAATAAGTAAAAACTTTTTGGCAATTATGAAAAAGAACTAGAAAAAGAACGTAAGTAATTGAAAATTAAAGAAAAAAATATTAAAAAATAATATAAATAATGAAATAATTGAAAAGTCAGATAAATAGTTAACAATTTTTGAAATTATGAAACAAATGTAAAGAATTAAAAATTGAAGAAAATAAATTTTGCTAAATAATTGAAAAATGTTTTTAAATTTTAAAACTTGAAGAAAATAATTAAACTATGATTTATTTATTTATTTATTTAATATACAAACAATGATACAATGATACAAATGATACAATGATACAAACAATGATAAGTTGTAAAAAATAAATGACATTTAAGTGTGATAATTGAAAAAACTACAGAATTTTTTTTAAATAATAAAGAATAAATAATTGAAATTTGACAAAAATACATGAAGAACTTAGAAATCAATTAAAAAAAGAAAATAACTAAAAATTGGAGAAAAGAATTGAAGAAATGAGCTAAAAGTAATTGAAATTTACGATAATTAATAAACAAATTTTGAAATTATGAAAACAAATAAAAATAATTAAAAATTAAAGAAAACAATTGAAATTTTAGAAAAATTCTTAAAAATCTTAGAAAATGAGAATAACTACAAATTGGAAAAAAACTGGAAGAATGCTAAAAATAATTGAAATTTACGATAATTAATAAATTTTTTTAGAAATTATGAAAACAAAGAAAAATAATTAAAAATTAAAGAAAACAATTGAAATTTTAGAAAAATTCTTATAAATTTTAGAAAATATTTTTAGAAAATGAGAATAACTAAAAATTGAAAAAAGACTGGAAGAATGCTAAAAATAATTGAAATTTACGATAATTAATAAATTTTTTTAGAAATTATGAAAACAAAGAAAAATAATTAAAAATTAAAGAAAACAATTGAAATTTTAGAAAAATTCTTATAAATCTTAGAAAATAATTGTAGAAAATGAGAATAACTAAAAATTAAAAAAAGACTGGTAGAATGCTAAAAATAATTGAAATTTACGATAATTAATAAATTTTTTTAGAAATTATGAAAAAAAAACAAAGAAAAACAATTAAAAATTAAATAAGAAAACAATTGAAATTTTAGAAAAATTCTTATAAATTTTAGAAAATATTTTTAGAAAATGAGAATAACTAAAAATTGAAAAAAGACTGGAAGAATGCTAAAAATAATTGAAATTTACGATAATTAATACATTTTTTTAGAAATTATGACAACAAAGAAAAATAATTAAAAATTGAAGAAAATAATAGAATTTGAGAAAAATACTTAAAAAATTTTTGAAATGTATTTTATAAAATGAGGAAAACTAAAAATTGGAGATAAGTCTGGAAGAAAGCTAAAAATAATTGAAATTTATGATAATTAATAAAAAAAATTTGAAATTCTGATAACAAATGAAAATAATTAGAAATTGAAGAAAATGTTTAAATTTTCAGAAAAATACTTCAAAATCTTAGAAAATAATTTTAGAAAATGAGAACAATAATTAACAATCGAAAAAAATAATTGAAAAATGATAAAATTAATTAAAAATTGACAAAAATAATTGAAATATGCTGAAAATAATTTAAGATTGAGAAAGAAAATTGAATTATGATGAAAATAATTTAAATAATATAAAAACTTGAAAACATTCAATAATATTTGAGAGAAATAACTAAAAAATAGAATATATGTTTAAAAAAAATAATAATTACAAAATTACTTAAAAATTTTTAATTAAAGAGAATAATTAAAAAATCGCAGAAATAATCGAAAATTGATGAAAATAATTGCAATATCGGATAAATAATTGAAAATTTTAAAAGTAATGCCAAAATAATGAATATAATTATAAATTGACGAAAATCAAGAAAAATTGCAGAATTTATTTTTAAGCAAAAGAAAATAATTAAAAAATCTTTATATAATGGAAAATTGATGACAATAATCTAAATTTGAGATAACAACTGAAAATTTAGAAAATTAATTGCATGTGTTTATGTATATTTTAAACTTCTTCAAAAACCATAATAAATTTTTAAAGCATTTTTCGAAACTGTTTTTTTTTTAAATAAATGACAATTAAAAGCCAGTAAAACACGACACTAACGAAAAAGGTTACCTTATTCTTTCAATTCAAATTTTAAAATATTTCCTGATAAAGAGAGTCAAAAATCAATAAAGTAGCAGGGAGTAAGACTAACTTCACTTCAGTTTTTAAAACATGGACAGAAAAAGATGAATAAATATTAATACTAACTAACTTCACTTCAGACTTTAAAACGTGGACAGAAAAAATGAATAAATATAAAAAGTAACTAACTTCAGGAGTTTCCGGAGATTATTATTATTTAATAATTAATATTATATATAATAAATATTCTTGTCTTAAACATAGATTATTCATTATTATTATTACATTATTATTTATAATGATAAAAGATTACTGTAATGCGTGAATTATATAAGAACGAGAAAAAGAGACTATTCGACACAAAGTGAAAAATTTATATTGCAAGAAACGTTAGGGAGGAAAATATTGTGGGGAAAGAGAAAAACAGAAATTGTGGAAAGAAAAGGACAGAAAAATTGTGGGGTAGAGAAAATAGGGTTTGACAGTAAAAGGCATCTGTCTAAGTAGGGCAGTTTAGAGAAAGATAGAAAACTGTTGCTTTCATTCAATCCTCTATAATTCCTCTTTACAGCCACAGAAAATAGATTCTATCCCTTTTTTAGGGAAATGTCTTTGTACCGCACAATCTTATCAAAACCGAATACATGTTATCCAATACGATATCAAATTTACAAATTTGTGGGTACTTATCCATCTGTCTTCCATTATTCTTTTAAACGTCCATTTAAAAAAAAATCTCTTCCATAAACGACGCTAATTTCAATTCTTATATACAGAACTTTTGTAAAAAAACATTTTCTTTATCTTTATATTTATTTTTAAACAGTTTTTCCTCTCCTTTTTTTCTGCTTGCTTTGTTTTTGTTTTATTTTCCCTTTCCTTTCCTTTTATTAATTTTTTTTTTTTTGTTATTTCATCACGTATCGATAAATATTTTTCAAAGCCATTATTAAGATTTGAATTCACATGTCTGTAAATATCATAAAAAAAAAGTTCAGTAATTACATCAGTTGCGGACTGGACGATTTTCTTTTATTAATTCCTGACTTTTAATCTAGAATAATCCACCACAGGCACCTTTTAACAAAATTGAAATCCGCCATTAATGAAAATTGAGAGATAGAATCGTGATAAAAAGTTAGCTAAAGACAACCGTGTACAGGTGAATAGTAAATACACTTTTATTCAGCATTTGAATTTTCGAATGAAAAAAAACCGAAATCAAAAACTTTTCTCGAAAATTGAAAGCTATTGAAAGTTTTGTATTAGTTATCGATTCATGTTCTTTTTTTTCTCCTGAATTTTGTAAAATGAGAAGAATATTGAAAAAGAAGTGGGAGTATTTTTAATTTTGCTAAATTCGCCTTTATATTGACAATATATAACTTTATACTTAAATTTAAAATTTACACATTCTTATTAATCTTTTTCATTATTATAATTGAAGCTTCAAAAGTTTTATTATCACAAAATATTAAAATCTAGATTTTTCCACAATAATTTATCTTAAATTTAAAATTTTTAAAATAAATCGAAAAATTAAGAAATAAATTAGAAAATTAAGAAATGAATTGACAATTTAAGAAATTAATTAAAATTTGAAAAAATAATTGATAAAATTGAAGAAAAAACTACAATATGAGGAAAACAATTGAAAATTGAAAACAGAATTTAAAAAATTAATTTAAGGTAATCAATCATTTTAATAAAAAAAAAGAACATACCAAGGGTCAAACATGCTTTTAAGTTTGATATTTCTCAAATATCAAAAATCTGACAGGATTTCTGAGGTGAAGAGAAGTTTGATTCAAAAAGTGGAAATCCGTAAAAAGTTTCTAACTTCTAATCAATTGAATTAGCTGTATGAAATCTTGATATAGATATACTGGCACCGGAAGCTGCAACTTTACGAATGTTTGCCAAGCACATATATAGGTCATGTAATTGACCTTTTGCCGGGAGTATCGGATATTAGCAAATAATTCAGCAAATTTTCAATTTTAAAAGATTAGCACTATCAATGTTTCTGTATTTTACGCCCTTAACGATAAATATATAGGTTTGTACTTGTTTTAAAGTTGAGTGTACTCAGGGTAAAAAGCTTCTTTGTGTCATCAAAAGCTTTGCTTCAGTGCTCGCAGATACACATATATATGTGTAAAAACACTTGAAGAAAAGCTCGTTGAGGCTCATAAAAGCGTAAAATGGCAAAAGTGTCGACCATATATTGTTACCACTGTAGCTAATGTTAAAAAATATTAGCAGCAGTATAACTGACAATATTATTTATAATATAAATCTTATTTATTTATTTACATATCTCACTGGCAAAATATCTTAATTTTTTAAGGCAGTACCAAATATGTATAGCGCATGCGCGGTCAGTGTGATTTTGTTCAAAACTATACTATCGATATTGCCATAAATATGATGTGTTTTTTTTCTGTTGACAACAAAAGTTTTATTATAATTAAATAATAATAATTTCCATAAACTCCTGAAGTTAGTTAGTATTTATATTTATTCATCTTTTTCTGTCCACGTTTTAAAGTCTGAAGTGAAGTTAGTTAGTATTAATGAGGCGCATGAATATTCCCTAAATCTCATTTAGCTTAAATCCCATTAAGCCTAAAATCAAAAAGCCTAAAATGCATTCAGCCAAAATTCCATTTAACCTAAATTGCATTTAACCAAAATTTCATTTAACCTAAATCGCGTTTAACCTAAATTCCTTTAAACCTAAATTTCATTTTACCTAAATCCCATTCAATCTAAATTCCATTTAACCTAAATCTCATTTAACCTAAATCTCATTTTACCGAAATTCCATTTAACCTAAATTCCATTTAACCTAAATTCCATTTAACCTAAATTCCATTTAACCTAAATCCCATTTAACCTAAATCCCATTTAACCTAAATTCCGTTTAACCTAAATCTCATTTGACCTAAATTCCATTTAACCTAAATCCCATTTAACCTAAAACGCATTTAGTATAAATTCCATTTAACCTAAAATGCATTCAGCCTAAATCTCACTTCACCTAAATCCCATTTAACCTAAATCTCATTTAACCTAAATTCCACTTAACCTAAATCCCATTTAACCTAAAACGCATTTAGTCTAAATTCCATTTAACCTAAAATGCATTCAGCCTAAATCCCATTTAACCTAAATTCCGTTTAACCTAAATCTCATTTAACCTAAATTACACTTAACCTAAATCCCATTTAACCTAAAACGCATTTAGTCTAAATTCCATTTAACCTAAAATGCATTCAGCCTAAATCTCACTTCACCTAAATCCCATTTAACCTAAATCTCATTTAACATAAATTCCACTTAACCTAAATCCCATTTAACCTAAATTGCATTTAATCTAAATCCCATTTAACCTAAATTCCATTTAACCTAAAACGCATTCAGCCTAAATCTCACTTCACCTAAATCCCATTTAACCTAAATCTCATTAAACCTAAATTCCACTTAACCTAAATCCCATTTAACCTAAAACGCATTTAGTCTAAATTCCATTTAACCTAAAATGCATTCAGCCTAAATCTCACTTAACATAAATCCCATTTAACCTAAATCTCATTTAACCTAAATTCTACTTAATCTAAATCCCATTTAACCTAAAACGCATTTAGTCTACATTCCATTTAACCTAAATTCCATTTAACCTAAAACGCATTGAGCCTAAATCTCACTTCATCTAAATCCCATTGAACCTAAAACTTTACTTGATTCAACTATATTTATTCTTAAATTAAAAAAATTTTTAGGTTCAATGGGATTTAGGTGAAGTGAGATTTAGGCTCAATGCGTTTTAGGTTAAATGGTATTTAGGTTAAATGGAATTTAGACTAAATGCGTTTTAGGTTAAATGGGATTTAGATTAAGTGGAATTTAGGTTAAATGAGATTTAGGTTAAATGGGATTTAGGTGAAGTGAGATTTAGGCTGAATGCATTTTAGGTTAAATGGAATTTAGACTAAATGCGTTTTAGGTTAAATGGGATTGAGGTTAAATGGAATTTAGGTTAAATGAGACTTAGGTTAAATGGGATTTAGGTGAAGTGAGATTTAGGCTGAATGCCTTTTAGGTTAAATGGAATATAGGTTAAATGGGATTTAGGTTAAATGGAATTTAGGTTCAATGGGATTTAGGTTAAGTGGAATTTATGTTAAATGAGATTTAGGTTAAATGGGATTTAGGTGAAGTGAGATTTAGGCTGAATGCATTTTAGGTTAAATGGAATTTAGACTAAATGCGTTTTAGGTTAAATGGGATTTAGGTTAAGTGGAATTTAGGTTAAATGAGATTTAGGTTAAACGGAATTTAGGTTAAATGGGATTTAGGCTGAATGTATTTTAGGTTAAATGGAATTTAGACTAAATGCGTTTTAGGTTAAATGGGATTTCGGTTAAGTGGAATTTAGGTTAAATGAGATTTAGGTTAAATGGGATTTAGGTGTAGTGAGATTTAGGCTGAATGCATTTTGGGTTAAATGGAATTTATACTAAATGTGTTTTAGGTTAAATGGGATTTAGGTTAAATGGAATTTAGGTTAAATGAGATTTAGGTTAAACGGAATTTAGGTTAAATGGGATTTAGGTTAAATGGGATTTAGGTTAAATGGAATTTAGGTTAAATGGAATTTAGGTTAAATGGAATTTCGGTAAAATGAGATTTAGGTTAAATGAGATTTAGGTTAAATGGAATTTAGATTGAATGGGATTTTGGTAAAATGAAATTTAGGTTTAATGGAATTTAAGTTAAACGCGTTTTAGGTTAAATGAAATTTAGGTTAAATTCAATTTAGGTTAAATGGAATTTTGGCTGAATGCATTTTAGGCTTTTTGATTTTAGGCTTAATGGCATTTATGCTAAATGAGATTTAGGGAATATTCATGCGCCTCGTATTAATATTAATATTTTGACTCTCTTTATCAGGAAATATTTTAAAATTTGAATTGAAAGAATAAGGTAACCTTTTTCGTTAGTATCGTGTTGTGCTGATTTTTAATTGTCATTTGTGTAAAAAAAAAATTTCGAAAAATGCTTTAAAAATTTATTATGGTTTTTGAAGAAGTTTAAAATATACATATACACGTGCAATTAATCTCCTAAATTTTCAGTTACTATCTCAAATTTAGATTATTGTCATCAATTTTCCATTATATACCCATTTTTTAATTATTCTCTTTAATTAAAATTTTTTTTAAGTAATTATGTAATTGTTTTTTTTTTTTTAAATATATATTCTATGATTTTTTCAGTTATTTCTCTCAAATATTATTGAATGATTTCAATTTTTCATATTTAAATTATTTTCATCATAATTCAATTTTCTTTCTCAATCTTAAATTATTTTCAGCATATTTTAATTATTTTTTTCAATTTTTAATTAATTTTATCATTTTTCAATTATTTTTCTCGATTGTTAATTATTGTTCTCATTTTCTAAAATTAATTTCTAAAATTTTTTTAAGTATTTTTCTCCAATTTTTAATAATTTTTCTTTGTTTTCATAATTTCCAAAAAATTTGATTAATTATCGTAAGTTTCAATTATTTTTAGCATTGTTCCAGTCTTTTCTCCAATTTTTTATTTATTCTCATTTTCTAAGATTTTTAAGAATTTTTCTAAAATTTCAATTCTTTTTTCTAATTTTTAGTTATTTTCTTTTTTTTTAATTGATTTCTAAGATCTTCATGTATTTTTTTCAAATTTCAATTATTTTTTCTTTATTTCTAAAAAATTCTGAGTTTTTTTCAATGATTACACTTAAATGTCATTTATTTTTTACAACTTATTATTGTTTGTATCGTATTTCAATTATTTTTTTTTAATTTTAAAAATTTAAAAACAATTTTCAATTATTTTCCAAAATTTATTTCCTTTAATTTCCAATTCATTATAGATTTGTTTCATAATTTCAAAAATTTTTAACTACATATTTATCAGACTTTTCAATTATTTCATTATTTATATTATTTTTTATATTATTTTTTTCAATTTTCAATTACTTTCGTTCTATTTCACGTTCTTTTTCATAATTGCCAAAAAGTGTTTACTTATTTCTCTTTAATTAAAACTTGTTCTGTTCAATTTTAAATTATGTTTATCTTTTTTCATTTATTTTTTCTAATTTTTAATTATTTTCTTTTATTTCAATGAACTTCTGAAAGTTTTAAGTATTTTTCTCAAATTTTGTTTAACTTTCCTTTATTTAAAATATTTTATGTAATTTGTTTAATTATTTTCTCAAATTTTAATTATTTTTTTTAATTTCTCAATTTTTTCATTATTCAATTTTGTTTTAATTTACTTTTAAGATTCTCAAATATTTTTCTCAAATTTGAATTATTTTTTTTATGTTTAAAACATTTTTATGATTGTTTAAATTACTTTCCCCAATTTTAAATTGATTTCATTATTTCTTTTTCAATTAATTTGCAAAATTTGCAATTATTTTGTTTAATTTCAATTATGTTTTCCAATTCTTTTTAATTCTAAAATATTATAAATTTTGTCCTAAATAAATATTTATTTTTTTTATATTAATTGATTTTTAAATATTTATTTCTTCTTATTAGATAAATATTATTTACCGATTTGTTATATTTATTATTGTATTTTATAATTTCCAAAATTTATGAAAAACTAATCGCGCGCTGGCGCGCGTTTTATTTTGCTAGTAAAATTAATAAAATACTTTAAATAAGGATATTTTAAAACTGTGAAAGTTCAATAATAAATCGTGTTGAATAAGATTTTATTAACAAATAACACAAAACAGATTCATTATAAAATGTTAATTTATTCTAATCAGTGGCGTAAAAGAGAGGGCAAGTGCCCTGGGGCAAACAGGAAAATAGATATAATATTATAATATATGATTTTTTTAATCATATTTCAATTTTTCTCAATCTTAATTATTTGAAGCATATTTCTATTATTTTTTTCAATTTTGAATAATTTGTTTTATTTTTCATTTATGTTCCTCGATTGTTAATTATTATTATCATTTTCAAAAATTGATTATTTTCTAAGATTTTTTAGTATTTTTCTAACATTTTAATTATTCTCATCAATTTTCGTTTATTTCTGCGATTTATAATAATTCTCTTAATAAAAATTTTTAAGAAATTTTGTAATTATTTTCTTTCTTTAAACTTATATTCTATGATTTTTTCAATTATTTTTTATTGTTTCTGCGAATTTTTAATAAGTCCCAGTAATTAAAATTTTTTAAGTAATTTTGTAAGTATTTTCTTTCTTTAAAACTTTAAACATACGTATATTCTATGATTTTTTCAATCATTTCCCTTAAATTTTATTTAATATTTCCAATTTTTATATTTAAATTATTTTTATCATATTTCAATTTTTTTTCAATCTTAAATTATGTAAGGCATATTTCAATTTTTTTTCAATTTAGAATAATTTGTATTATTTTTTAATTATTTTCCTCGATTAATTATTATTATCATTTTCTAAAATTGATTATTTTCTAATATTTTAATGTATTTTTCTGAATTTTGCATTATTTTGATCAATTTCCGATTATTTCTGCGATTTTCTAATAATTCACTTAAATTAAAAGTTTTTAGGTAATTTCCTTGATTGTTAATTATTATTTTCATCTACTAAAATTATTTTCTAAGATTTATAAGTATTTTTCTACATTTTAAAATTATTTTCTATTATTGTTAATTATTTTTATTTGCTATCTCAAATTCAAAATTATTTTTTTATTAATTATCGTAAATTTTAATTATTTTTAGTTCTCTTCAATTCTTTTATCTAATTTTTAATTAATTCCATTTTTTTCAAATAATTTTTTAGATCTTTATGTATTTTTCTCAAATTTCAATTATTTTTTCAATGTAAAAAAAATTCCCTAATTTTTTCAATTATTTCTCTCAAATGTCATTTATTTTTTTTCCAAAATTTTGTATCTTTCAATTTTCAATTTCTTTTAATTTGTATTATAATTTCAAAAATTTTAAACTATTTATCTGACATTTCAATTATTTCATTCAATTTTCAATTACTGATATTATTTTTATATTATTTTCTTTAATTTTTAATTACTTTCGTTCTTTTTCTTAATTATAAAAAAGTTTTTTATTATCTATTTTTAATTAAAAAAATTAATTAATTTTTAATCCGATTTTTTAATATTTCTCTTGAATTAAAAATTTTTAAGTAATTTTGTAATTAATTTCTTTCTGTAAAGAAACACATATTCTATGATTTTTTAAATTTTTTTCCTCAAATTTTATTTACTGTCTTTAATTTTTCATATTTAAATTATTTTTATCATACTTCAATTTTTTTTTCAATCTTAAACTACTTCCTGCACATTTTAATTACTTTTTCTATTTCGAATAATTTTTATCATTTTTCAATTATTTTCCTCGTTTGTTAATCATTATTCTTATTTTCTGAGATTTTTAAGTATTTTTCTAAAATTTTAATTATTTTTATAAATTTTTGATTATTTTTGCGATTTTTTAATGATTCTATTTAATTAATATTTTTTAAGTATTTTTGTAATAGATTTATTTTTATAAACAAATAATCTATGATTTTTTCAATTATTTTCCTTAAATTTTATTTACTGTTTTCAATTTTTCATATTAAAATTATTTTTATCATATTTAATTTGTTTTTTCAATCTTAAATTATTTCCAGCTCATTTTAATAATTTTTTTCTTTTTTAAATAATTTGTATCGTTTTTCAATTATTTTACTCGTCTGTTAATTATTATTTACATTTTCTAAAATTATTTTTAAAAATTTCAATTATTTATCTGAAATTTCAATTATTTTCATCAATTTTCCATTATTTCTGCGATTTTTTTTAATAATTCTCTTTAATTAAAAATTTTAAAGTAATTTTGTAATTATTTTTTTTCTTTAAACATATATTCTATAATTTTTTAAATTATTTCCCTCAAAATTTATTTACTGTCATCAATTTTCCATATTTAAATTATTTTTATCATATATCAATTTTTTTCCTAATCTTCAACTAGTTTCAGCATGTCTAAATTTTTTTTCATTTTTTAAATAACTTTATCATTTTTCAATTATTCTTCTCGATTGTTAATTATTATTCTTATTTTCTAAGATTTTTAAGTATTTTTCTAAAATTTTAATTATTTTCATCAGTTTTTGATTATTTATGCGATTTTTTAATAATTCTCTTTAATTAAATTTTTGTTAGTAACTTTGTAATTATTTTCTTTCTTTAAATATATATTCTAAGATTTTTTCGAATATTTCCCTCAAATTTTTTTACTGTTTTCAATATTTCATATTTAAATTAGATTTATCATATTTCAATTTTTTTTTCAAACTTAAATTAATGGTTAAATTAATGCTGGAATTATTAAATTGCAGCAAATTTCAATAATTTTTTCTATTTTGAATACTTTGTTTAATTTTTTAATTATTTTTCTCGATTGTTAATTATTATTCTCATTTTCTAAAATTATTTTCTAAGATTTACAAATATGTTTCTGTATTTCAATTGTTTTTTATTATTTTTAATTATTTTTATTTGTTTTCTTAAATTCCAATTTTTTTTTTTATTAATTAAATTATTTTCTAAGATTTACAAGTATTTTTCTGTATTTTTTTATTATTATTCCAATTTTTTTTTTAATTATTCCTCTCAAATATCATTTTCTTTTACAACTTATCATTGTTTTCATAATATTTCAATTATTTTGTCAAAGTTTCAAGTTTTAAAATCATTGCTCAATTATTTTCCAAAATTTATATCTCTTAATTTTCAATTTTTTTCATTTCTTTTTTAATTTCCAAAATTTTAAACTATTTTTCTGACATTTCAATCATTTCATTCAATTTTCAATTATTGATATTATTTTTTATATTATTTTCTTTAATTTTAAATTACTTTCGTTCTTTACATAAATTTCAAAAAGTTTTTAATTATATATTTTAAATTAAAAAATCTTCTCTTCAATTTTAAATTACGTTCATCTTTTTTCATTTATTTTCTCCAAGTTTTAATTAATATTTTTTTTTTATTCAAGGAACTTGTATAAGTTGTAAGTATTTTTCTGAAATTTTCTTTAACTTTCCTTTATTTAAAACATATTATGTAATTTTACTCAATTATTTTCTCAAATTTTAATTATTTTTTTTTCAATTTTCAATCATTTATTTTTCAATTTACAATTATTTACCCTAATTTTTCATTATTCGATTTTTTCAATTTATTTTTAAGATTGTCAAGTTTTTTTCTCAAGTTTAAATTATTTTCATTATTTTTAAAACATTTCTATGATTTTTTTTATATTTTGTCCTAAATAATTATTTCTTTTATTCATTTATTTATATAATTTTTTTTTAAATATCATATTTAAAATATTTATAATAGTTGATAACACAAGGTGTAAAAACTAATCGCGGCCCAGCGCGCGTTATTTAATTTTTTTAAACTTTAATTCTGCTAACTAAATATTCAAAAATCCCTTAATTTTCGCCAATTTTTAAAAACCCAGTCTATAAATTGAAATCACACCTAATAACTGTGTTTTGAAATTTTTTAATGAAAACTGGACTAGATTAAGTTTCATCTCGAGACTATTACACGGTGTGAGATTGGCTGGGTTGGAATTTAAAAAAAGAGCAGCTCAAAGAAATTTACTCAGTGCAGAATGAAATTAAAATTTACAAAGAAAGACTTGCTCCACTTGTACGTTATAATGACTGAAATGTAGAGCAGTTAGAAAAATTGCAGATGTGAGATTTGGCACAATTGTGTAAAGTTTAATGGTAGCTGACCTCATATTTTTCTCCGAGAACAAAGTATAAAACAAAAAACTCATATAGAAACAGTAAATTGAGATAAAGTAGCTATAAAGTCCTTTTCATTGTTTAAAACAATTCAGAATCTTTTATAAATTATTAAAAACTCATTTTACGCTCATCATTTGAAATTCATTTTCTAGCACATTATTCTCTATATACCTTTGATATTTAACTTTGAAATTATTAAATGTTTCCTGGTAAGTAACTTCCTGCCAATATAAAAAAAAAAAACTTTGTAAGTGAATTTCATTATTTTTGATCTTCTTAAAATATAAACTTTCTTAGAAAATATATGAATTTTAATTAAAGTCAGTTTTAATTCTGTCTAGAAGTTTTTCAGAAACATAAAACAGCTATCACATTCCCTTATTCCAGCAAATTGCATTTTCCTGTCTATTAAAACTTGAGTTTACTCTCGTGATGAGAAAATTTTTTGACAAACAAAACATTGTATTTACACATTCTATTAGTGAGAAAAAGAAGCAGAAATATACAAAAAAATGTCGGGCAGAAATTTAGAAAGCAAGACAATAGTTTTAATTAATAAAATGCAGAAATGTGTTATTTGATTATATCAATGAAATTATGCAGAAAAGAAATTAAATTTAAAAAAAATTTTTTTTAAGATTTTCTCTTAACTATAAAGAATACAAAACATAAATTCAACTTCTGGATTTAAGGAAATGCTTTTTCTAGGTGAATTTATTTCAATTAACTTTAAATACATTTGTTATTTAGATCCAAGTGATGCAGAAAAAGTGAGATAAATTTGGCTGGGATTAGAGAGTCATTGTTAGGGGAAAACTGGGTAAATTGGTCAAGAAAAAAGTTTTCAGTAAACAGGACATTAATTATAATAATGGTGTTTAGAAATGTTTGACCACTTGACATAACCTCAAATAGAAAAAAAAGTTAAAAAAAGAAACAAAGTAGATTTTAATTTTAAAAAGTGTTAACTTTTCACTTACACAATTTTTAGGTTAAATTATTTTTAATCACAATGTTTCATTAAATACGGATTGTTAAACATTTTGCTTCCTCATAAAGGAATTATTTTGTTTTTATTTAAATTTAACGAATAATTGCAATTTTAATCCAATTATGGCAAACAATGGCCCATTTTTGAAGCATTGATGTCTTTTTAAAATAATTGGTTCATACGTTATTAACAATATAAAACTATTTTCATGTATTTATATAACAAATTAAAATTATTTTCATATTGTTTCATATTATTCTCCTTATTAGTTACCGTCTATTACCGACTGAGTATATTAGTACAAAAATCTGCCGTTAGTGGCGTTTCAGAAATATCAGTTTGACAGTTCTTTCCTCATTCTCTAAAATCACAAAAAAAATGTAAAACGCACGCTGAATTAACATAAAATACCAAAATCGTCCCGTATTTTAAAAATCTACCCAGTAGAGTAAAATTTCCAAATTTTTCCAAAATATTTAGACATCAACGGATTATAATCATTTAAAGAAAAAAATTCATTTACGACAAAGTTTTAATATTCCTGAAAAGAAATGGACTTTTTTTAACCAAATAGCGTCTTCACACGTCTAAAACATAATTATTACGTACATCTGGTGAGTTCTCTCTAATTAAATAAATACGAGTCAGGGCCTTAACCATTAAAAAAAAAACTTTCGGGTCTTTCCAACTCGAAAGCAAATTACAATGTACAATTATAATTGCTTTATCTCAGTTTGAAAAGTAATTAATTCAAGGAGTCAGTTTTTAATTATTAAAAAAATCATTTCTATTCTTATTATTAATTATTAGAAATTATAAAAAAAATTATTTAAAAAAATCTACAATAGAGAAAAAAATAAAACTAAAATAATTTTCACGAACTGTTTATCAAAAATAAAATTCTATTTACAGGTAACAATTTAAATTAAAAAAGAAAATTTGTTTCTTCATTAAGGAAGCTTTGTATTCTTTTAATTATGTTCATTTAATTGGAAAATTATCGTTTAGTCAGTTCAAACAAAGTTTTCGGAAACTTGTAATTGAAACTTGTTATGATACTCAATAATTCCTTTATTAGGTATTTAATGGATAGTTTCGATAGTTTCTAAAACATTTTAGCTTCTAAAATTTAAGTTTTACGCTCATTACAACATATTTATTATAAATTTTCTTTTTATATTTTAAAAACGTAAATGATGAATATTCAAAATAAATTTATAAAAAATTATTATTAAATTCTTTCATAAAAATTTGTTTTTAAAACTTATAAAATTTGCCTGGCAAATTCTTTTCTAAAATCTATTTTGTGAAATCCACTCGGAAAATTCGTTTGTAAAACTCTTTTTATAAAATTCCTTAGTAAAAAAATGTTGCAACACAAAGAAACAATTTCGAACGTTTTTGCTTAAAGTAAAATTTCCTGAATTCCAAATCGACACAAAAGTTTTTACGAGAAGGGAGAACACATTCACTCTTTCCATTTAGAACAGAAACATAAACAATAAAAGTTAAATTTGGAGTTGAGTTATCAATACAAAGACTTCACCTTGCGTTGTAAAAAAAAAACAATGTTTTTGTTTCTAAACAATTGCAACAAGGTGAATTGACACATTCGAAAAATAATCAACTGACAATATTAAAACTAAAAATATATTTTTAAAAAGGCTGCATTACAAAACTTTCTCAGAAAACAAAATAAATCTTTTCTCGTATTTTAACTGTTTATTCAAAAATAAATTATTCCCTTTGTTTATATAAAGTAATAGTAAGTTTCAAAGAAAGTAAACACTGAAAACTGAATTTAATTTTAAAAAAAAAAATTCTAAATTCTGTTTTATAATATTGTAGATAATTTTTTTTTTGTAAATGATATTTCATCTCCAAAAAAGTAACTTGAAGTGTGTCCTCACCTGGCTATTAACGTCGAACTTGGCACTTAAAAAACTGTATCGTTCCTCTGCCTCCGTGACTTTTTTTTTTTTTTTTTCAAGCCATGAGTTAAAAAGCTCACCACTGCGTAGAACGAACGCCCTTTTGTAATTACATTTTTCGCGGATACCGGTGTTTTTCTCGATCGGCCAAATTCGGCAATTTCGTCTCGAACTTGGAAAGTGAATATGTTTTTTTTTTGTTTGTTTATTTATTTATTTTTTTTTTTAAAAAGCTTCTATCAGGAACTTTTTTTTCTCGCGTTTGTTTATCGAGTAAAGTGAACTTTAACGAAACCGGATATATTGTGTTTTATTTCCGCTTGTTCTCGAAATGATTCCCCTTTATTTAGTTCCTTACACTGGCCCCCCCTTTTGTGCGCGTTCTGTCCCTCTCGAAAGCTTAGGGACGAGTAAGTTCGTCTCGATCCGGACAAAACGAGCCTAGAACGCGCCTTTCAAAAGCTGCGCGCAAGCTCAGAACCCGAAAGCCAGCATCAGATTAAAGCGAATATCTCCTGTCGGTTGCCTCCTATTGTTTTTTTTTCTTGTTCTCTCCAGTATTTGCCAGGATCATAAATTCTTATTTACATTCGAGGCGAGTTTCAAAAAAAATTTCACCGTATCCTCGCTCGTGATCTAATTTTCAAATTGGAAATTTTCAAAGTTTCGTTACCATATACCTTGATGGAAAATTTAATTAGTTAAATTTTTTTTATATACTTTTTATTTATTTACAGTGAACGGGTCTAGAAGGAAACATGATCCTATTGTACCAAAAAGTACTATACAATAGTCAAACCTAACCTAAAATTATTTGACAGAAGCAACTTTTGTCGACAATTGATTTTTTTTTTTATTTGTAGTCAGGCACTGATTTGTTTATTTATTTTGATTTTAGTAATACGTATTAGTTGTGTAAATTGGTGATAATTGGTTTCGTCAAAAAAAACCGTGTTTTTAAATAATTATCCTTACAACTTTTTCTCTTTTTTTTTAGAAACAAATTTTCATGAAAAAGCGAAATATTTTTTTTTTAACAAGGATATATATTTCGGTTGTAAAATTATTTTTTTTTTAACAATGCAATAATAAAAAATGTAATTCAATTACATTATCTGGAAAATTTTGTTAAATTGAATTTTGAAGGAAATTTCTGAGAAAGTGGTCGGATCAATTTCGTTGGGGTCGAATATTTGTAAATACTGAGCTTCTATTTGGAAATAAAAAATTTCCTTACCCCAGAATAGCATCAGGGTTTTGTCTCCCTAAGGACGAATTTTCTCCAAATGTCAACTGCGCAACAAATTGGTTCAAAATTTTTTTCAAATATTTATTATTCATGAGATTTTCTGTTCGTAGATTATTAAAATCCCGAAGGTAACTCAAAAACGTATAACAAATGATGGCAAATTTATTAGAATCTAATTTATATTATTTTTACGCTTTTTCTCAGATTAATACGTTTTATTTGTAATTTGTATTTGTATTGTATTTGTAAAATAATGAAAAATTTTAGTATTTTTAAAAAATAGGAATTTTATTTAATTAATAAAATTGATTTTAAATTTTAAGTACGTCAATTTAGTTAAATTAAACTTAAATAGGTTTCTGACTGAATTAAAAAAATATTTATCTAAAGAGGCAAAACAAGAGATATTTAAACATTATTTTAGTATTAAATTTAGACTTTATATTTATATGAATTTTTTATAATGAGAAAAATAAAAGAAAAAAAGAAGGGAGAAATTAAATTGTTTTAAATTAGAGAAATAAAAACGATTTTATTTATTTTAAATTAAATTAGAAGTTGGATTTACAAATTTATTTCTTGTTTTATTTTATTTTGAATAAATTAAATCTTAAATTTAAGTCGAAATTAAATTTTAATATATTAGATTTATTTAAAAATAAATTTTGTAAAATAACTTTAAAATGCAACAATGTTATTGAAATTTTAAGTATTATTTACAATATAAACCATAAATTAAAATTACTAAGATAAAAATAAATAAGAATATATTTTTTATAAAATTTAGTTGTGAATAATAAATAATTGGTAAAATTAAAGAAATTTCAATATCAAAAATTAAAAAAATAATTCTAATTAAAAAATAATCGTTCAATAAGAGGCACCTATTTTGAGGAACTGAATTAAAACAACAGCCTTCTCAGACGATAACAGAGAATCCTATTGTACCCAATAAATTAAAATTTTCCAAAAAAGAAAAAAAAATACTGAATGGCAAATCTAAAAATTAATTTTAAAAAAATAAAAAATAAAATTTATTTAAATTAGTAATTAAAAATCAACAAAAAAATGTACGTTTCTAATTCCTTTCTATTTTACTTTATTTAGAAAAAATTCTTAGTTCATCAATTTTCAAATTAACATTTCAATTTCAAGCAAATATTTTCCTTTTTTTTTAATTCCCTAACACTAAATTGCAATGTCAAGAAAACGTGTTACACTTTTGAGTTAATTTTAATTACACAATAAATTTATAAATATCAGAAACGATAGAAAATTGATAGAGAATTTATTTTTATTTTTCAGAAACAATTTATAAACTTTGGTAGAAATAAATTTTCTTATTTTTTATCATCAGAAACAAATACCAGGTAAATTTAATTTGATTTTGAAAATTGTCATTATAAAGATATTACTTTTTAAATTTTAATCTTTCTGCAATAAAACTTTTTTAATTTGATATTTTTTAAAATTCATGTGTTTAAATTAATGAAAAAATTCATAATGTTAATTCAGGTTTTATAATTAAAACTAGAGATAAAAAGTGTAGGTAACTTTTTATTTATAGAATCCAATTAGCTAGTTTTTAATATTATGTTTAACATTTTTAATTCTAATGTAACAAACTTTACAAGCAATTTGTTAAATTTTAAATTGAAACAATATGTTGAAAAAAATAATTCGATAAGTTTTGTAAAGCTTAACAGTAAGTTATAATAATAATAGTAATAATAATAATATTAATAAAAATAATAATAATATGCTTATTATTATAATATTAAATATTAAAATTCCTTTTAGGCAATTCCTTATAATAATTCCATAGCTATAAAACTATGTGAATTCTATGTCTCAAAAATTTAATACAGACTACTTTTTCACAGCATATATTGACGCCATTTCCCTATAATATTTTTTAAGGGAATATTTTATACATAAATAGAAGTACGTCGCAAAAAAATCGAAAGCTTGTACATATGTTCAGAGAAAAATTATATAATTGTCTTTAACTATATTTTTAGATCAAAAATAACTATTCTTATTTTACTAATATTTTATATTATTTATTTCTAATAAAATAACAATTCTACTAATTGTTTAAACAAATTATGATTGTTTAATTTTAGCTTTTTATCGAATTAAGCTATACAGAGTTGCAATTTTTTTCTAAACTTTGCTACTATTTCAGCTGACTGATACAAATTATTAACAAATTATTATAACAAATTATTATAATTATTATTATTAATTATTAAAAATAAACTTTTCAGTTTATTTTTAAGATTTTCAAGTATTTTTCTCAAGTTTTAATTAATTCCATTATTTTTGAAACATTTCTATAATTTTTTATATATTTTGTCCTGAATAATTATTCATTTTATTTATTATTATTGAATTATTGAATATAAATTGAAAAATAAATGATTGAAAAATGAAAAAAATAATTAAAATTTGAGAAAATAATTTAAAAAATTACTTAATATACTTTAAATAAAGGAAAATTAAAGAAAATTTTAGAAAAATACTTGAAACTTACAGAAGTTCCTTGAAAAAAGAAATAATAATTAAAACTTAGACAAAATAAATGAAAAAAGACAAAAGTAATTTAAAATTAAAGAGAACAATTTTCAAATAAAAATATATAATTAAAAACTTTTTTAAAATTATGAAACAGAACGAAAGAAATTAAAAATTGAAGAAAATAATATAAAAAATAATATCAATAATTGAAAATTGAATGAAATAATTGAAATGTCAGATAAATAGTTTAAAATTTTTGAAATTATAAAACAAATGGAAAAGAATTGAAAATATAAAGATATACATTTTGCAAGTTAATTGAAAAATGATAAAATTAATTAAAAATTGATAAAATTAATTAAAATGTGATGAAAACAATGATAAGTTGTAAATTAAAAAATTTTAGAAAAATACTTATAAATTTTAGAAAATAATTTTAGAAAATGATAATAATAATTAACAATAGAGGAAAATAATTAAAAATGAAACAAATTATTCAAAGATTTAAGATTGAGAAAAAAATTGAAATATGATAAAAATAATTTAAGATTGAGAAAAAAATTGAAATATGATAAAAATAATTTAAGATTGAGAAAAAAATTAAAATATGAATAAAAATAATTTAAATATGAAACATTGATAACAGTAAATAAAATTTTAGGAAAATATTTGAAAAAATCATAGAATATATGTTTAAAGAAAGAAAATAATTACAAAGTTACTTAAAATTTTTTAATTAAGGAGAATTATTAAGAAAATCGCAGAAGTAATCGAAAATTGATCAAAAAAATTGAAATTTTAGAAAAATACTTAAAAATCTTAGAAAATAATAAATTTGAGGAAATGATAATAATAATTAACAATCGAGGAAAATAATTAAAAAATAATACAAATTATTTAAAATTTGAAAAAAATAATTGAAATATGTCTTAAATAATTAAGATTGAGAAAAATTAAAATATGATAAAAATAATTTTAATATAAATAATTAAAAAAATTAAATAAAATTTGAGGGAATTAATTGAAAAAATCATAGAATATATTAATATATTAAACAAAATAATTGAAATATGCTGGAAATAATTTAAGATTGAGAAAAAAATTGAAATATGATAAAAATAATTAAATATATGAATAATTGGAAATAGTAAATAAAAATTTAGCGAAATAATTTAAAAAATCATAGAATATATTTTTTAAGAAAGAAATTAATTACATAATTTCTTAAAAATTTGTAATTTAAGAGAATTATTAAAAAAAATCGCAGAAATAATCGAAAATTGATGAAAAAAATTTAAATTTTAGTAAAATACTTAAAAATCTTAGAAAATAATCAATTTTAGAAAATGATAATAACAATTAACAATCGAGGAAAATAATTAAAAAATAATACAAATTATTTAAAATTTGAAAAAAATAATTGAAATATGTCTTAAATAATTAAGATTGAGAAAAATTAAAATATGATAAAAATAATTTTAATATAAATAATTAAAAAAAGTAAATAAAATTTGAGGGAATTAATTGAAAAAATCATAGAATAAATTTTTAAAGAAAGAACAAAATTACAAAGTTACTTAAAAAATTTTAATTAAAGAGAATTATTAAAAAATTGCAGAAATAATTGAAAATTGATGAAAATAATTGAAAATTCAGATAAATAATTGAAATTTTAAAAAATAATTTTAGAAGATGAGAATAATTAACAATTAAGGAAAATAATTGAAAAATGACACAAATTATTCAAAATTAAAAAAAATAATTGAAATATGCTGGAAATAATTTAATATTGAGAAAAAAAAAACTGAAATATGATAAAAATAATTTAAATATGAAAAATTAAAAACAGTAAATAAAATTTGTGGGATATAATTGTAAAAATCATGAAATAAAATTTGAGGGATATAATTGAAAAAATCATGAAATATAATTTTAAAGGAAGAAAGAAATTACAAAGTTACTTAACATATTTGAATTAAAGAGAATTATTAAAAAATAGCAGAATTAATCGAAAATTGATCAAAAAAATTGAAATTTTAGAAAACTACTTAAAAATCTTAGAAAATAATTATAGACAATTATAATAATAATTAACAATTGAGAAAAATAATTGAAAAAGGATAAAATTAATTGAAATTTGAAAAAAAATAATTGAAATGCTGGAAATAATTTAAGATTGAGAAAAAAATTGAAATATGATAAGAATAATGTAAATATAAAAAATTGATAGCAGTAAATAAAATTTAAGGGGAATAATAAAAAAAATCATAGAATATATGTTTAAAGAAATCAAAAAATTAAAAAATTACTTAAATATTATTATTAATTAAAGAGAATTATTATAAAAATCGCAGAAATAATGGAAAGTTGATGAAAATAATTGTAATTTCAGATAAATAATTTAAATTTTGGAAAATAATACAAAAACAATTAAAATAATTAGAAATTGAAGAAAATAAAAGAAAAATTGCAAAATTTATTTTTATTCAAAAGAAAATAATTGGAAAATCATTAAAAATATGGAAAATTGAAATAACAGTTATCTAAATTTGTGATAATAACTGCAAATTTTGGAAATTAATTGAAAAATAACGAAAATGTTAAGAGATGGTTAAAATCATTGCAAAATATTGAAAAAAATGAAAATTAAACAAAATAATGATTTTTTTAAAGAAAAAGAAGATGTACAGAAGATATTTTCTTTAATAATTAAAATAATTATTTGAAAAATTTAAAAATTGATGAAATTAATTCAGAAACTATGAAAATGATTAAAAATTGAAGGTAATAATTGCAAAATGACAAAAATAATGGTAAATTAAAAAAATTAATTTAAATTTGCGATGAATAATATAAAATTTTCGAATAAATAATTATATTGATTTAATGTCAAGGGGAAAATAATTAAAATTGAAAAGGTGATTGAAAAAACTAAACAAAATAATTAAAATTTGAAGAAGTTAAATTTAAGATTTTAAGAAACAATTTAAAGATAATTAAAAGAATTTATAATTGCAGAGAATAATTAAAAAATGATAAAAATAATTCATTATTTTAATTTAGTATATTTGAAACGTGGATGAATTGAAGTTTTAATCAATGCAAGTTTACATTAACTGATATTTGAAGAAATTAAAATTGCCATAATTTTAAAATTTGAGAACATTTTAAAAAGGTTAAATATGATTTAAAATTTTAAAAGAAAAAAACTTCTATTCAAAAAATAATATATAATTGGGGCCCCATTCTGTTTGCCCTAGGGCCGTTTTCCTCTTAGTCACGCCACTGGTTAAAATTCACTTCAAATAACAGTTCTAGATACTCTAATTTTTATCTAAACTTTAGTTTATAATTTTTCAGTTACATTTCAGTTTTTAATTTTTATAGCTAAATGTTAGGTTACAGTTTTTAACTAAACTTTAGTTTTCAATTTTTTGTTAAATTCAGGTTCGTAATTTGTACTTAAACTTAAATTTTTTCTATTTCAATTTTCATTGTATCTATTCAGTTTATTTTCCAGTGAATTTTCCTTTTAATTTAAACAAATTAAGGAAATTTAACTTTAATTTTTTAATCCAACTAGAAACGATGTACGAAATTATTAGTAAATTTCCCTGATCAAAATTAGAAAATATTTGAAACAACTTTATATTATAAAATATCGCATTATCTCTTGAAAAAATAACATATAAAATATTGTAGGCCTATATGAAAGGAACTCGCATAAAGATATACAGTGTTATTTTTCAAGCAAATTAATTATAAAAATACTGTTTATATTGACTATAATAATTACTATTCTAGGAAATATTGTCGCATCAATTAATTACTATTTGTATTTAAAAAATTCACTGTAAAAAACGGTATTCTCCTTTTAAGAATTATTCTTTGCGTCTATTTAAGAATAAAAAAGTTTTTAGAAAATATTCTTATTTTAAGAATAGAGTATGTTCTTAAAATAAGAAGCATATTCTAAAATTAAGAATACTTTCTTTTTTTCTAAGAGTAAGGATTTAATTTACTAGTTCGCTTTTTATTTTAATACTATTATATTCTTTAAATTTTAAGAATATTTTTTTTGTAAATTTTTAGAATTTTTTATTCTTAAATAGGCGCTAAGAATATCGTTTTTTCAGGGATCGTTAAAGCAACTATTATAGAAAGAATCTATGCCTAGTTTCGTGTAAATTTATATCAAAATTGCACTTTTTTTTATTGATCAATGATGGCAAAGCAGTAATTATACTATACCTAATATATGAAATTATAATAATTATTTTAAAAAATTTAAACATTCTTTGCTTAGGAACTATGATAAATTAATAATTAACTATTGTCTGCATCTTCGATTTGAAGGAAATTGCTTGATAAGGCGCCTCACAATATTTTGATAAATTCTGGTATTTCTTCTTTCCTGTGCGCGAATTGCCGGTGACTTATTATTCATATGAATTGACTTGCGCTTAATTCCAGGTCTGTGGACCAAAAATGCCCCATCCAAAATTATGAGACGATAATTCATGAGGCACATCTCCAACATCTAGAACAAATTAATTAATTCTTATATATTTTAATCTTATTGTTTATTGGACAATTAAAAAAACAATTTAATTGCAAATAATTTAAAACAAATTCCAGGCAGTTTTTAACAAATTCCGAGAAGTTTAAAACAAGTTATCTTAACGATAAACTGTTTTAAACAATTTAAAATAATTCATAACTTGTTATAAGTTACAGAAAAATTACAAAAACACCAATTAAGGATGTTCAATCCATTGACATAACACCTCAAACTAGAAAATGGTTTTTCATATAAAATAAAAATGTTATTTAATTTTATTTCACCCAATTTTGAAAGATGCAGTTGTATATTTTTTTTTAGAAAACTATGTTGATACAAAATTTGTTACCAAATAATATAATTTTTTAACATTTTATGTTTTTTCTTTAAAGTTTGTGAACAATTGTAATTTTTATCTAATTTTGACAAATTATAGCTTATTCTAATCTTTGGAATATTCTCTACAAAATCTACAAGTCTAAGTTTCTAAAAAAACTACAGCACATTAAATTTTCGAGACGGTAAGTTGTCCAGTTTATGAATTATTTAAGTTTAACAACTGGATTGAAAATCGAAAAAAATAATTAAAATTGGAAAAAATAATTGGAAATTGAAGAAAGAGATTAAAAATTAAAAAATGGAATTGATATTTAAAGAATATACTTAATAATTGAAAAAAATTAATTTAAAAAGGCGAGAATTAATGAATATAGAATAAAACAATTGAAAACTGAAAAGTGAAAAAAAAATTGAAGAATAGAATTAAACATTAAAGAAAATAATTGAAAAATTGTATTTAAAATTAAAAAAAACTTAATGATAAAAGAAAAAAAATAATAGAAAAAAGCCTATACTATTTTAATCGTAAAGAAAATAATTAAAAATTGAAAGGTGGAGTTTAAATATGCAGAAAATAACTGAGAATTGAAAAGAATAATTTTAGAATTAAATAATTGAACTTAAATTTTAAATAAATTTTCTTTAGTGAATACAATAATTGAAAAAATCCGAGAATTATTGAATATTCAGAAATTAATTGAAAATCGATAAAAATAATTAAAAATTAAAGAAAACATTTGAGAATTGAAGAAAATAATTAAAAATTAAAAAAATAAGAAAATTATAAGAATTATTGTTGGAAATAATTGCACATTTAACAACTGGATTGGAAATCGAAAAAAATAATTCAAATTGATAAAAATAATTCAAAATTAAAGAAAGAATAATTGAAAATTGAAAAGAATACTTTTAGAATGGAATAATTGAACTGAAATTTTAAATTAATTGAAAAAATCCGAGAATTATTCAATATTGAGGAATTAATTGAAAATAGATAAAAACAATTAAAAATTAAAGAAATCATTTGAGAACTGCAGAAAATAATTAAAAATTGAAAAAATAAATTGAAAATCAAAGAATTCATGGAAACTTCAAGAAAATAATTGATAATTAAAAGAAAAATTACAATACGACGAAAATAATTAAATATCGATGAACATAATTAACTATTAAAAAAAAATAATTAACAATTAAAAAAACATTAAAAAACGCTGATTAAGAATAATCAGCATTAAAACAAAACAAAAATTTTAATTAATTTATAATCATAAAATTAAAGGAGAATAATAAATTGTCATTATAAAACTGATAAAAATTATAGAAAAAATTGTAGAAAAGAAATGAAAATTGAAGAATTGTATTGGAATTTCTAGAAAATAATTGATTATTGAGAAAATGCGAGAATTATTGAATATTGAACAAAATAATTGATAAACAAAGAATGCCTTTCAAAATTGAAGATAATAATTAAAAATTAAAGAATCAAATTAAAGATTAAAGATTTAAATTTTAATTTTTAAAAAATAGTTTATAATTGAAAGAAAAATTACAACCTGGCTAAAATAATTAAATAATTAATAAAATAATTGCCAATTGAAAATTGGAATTTAAATTTGAAGAAAATAGCAGAGAATTGAAGAGAATGGTTCTAGAATTGAATAATTAAATTAAAATTTTAAAACAATTTTTATGAGTGAAAAAAATAATTGAAAATTAAAGAAAATATTTGAGAATTGAAGAAAAGAAATAAAAATTGAAGTAATAAAATTAAAATTAATGAATTAAATGAAAATTTCAAGAAAATAATTGATAATTAAAAGAAAAATTACAATTATATAGAAAACTGTTGAAAATTATGGAAAAAATTATAGATTTATTTATTAATGAAATTAAAATTATTTGAACTGATTTTTATAAATTTAAATTTGAATCAATTTAAGGAGGTTTATCCAAAAAACCAATTTCTACAGATTCTTATAAAATTTTCATGACACAATAAATGCATTACTTTACAAGTACTGATACAATTTTATTGAATTTTACCGTCCTGTTTTTAAGATATAAATTTATAAAATTGGGACTTTTACATGGCAATAGTAACAAAACGAAGAAAATGACTATATTTTAATTAATTAAAAAAAAACACGGTTCTACAAATTTGTTATAAAAACTAATATATTTTAAACTGTAATATAATACAACATTTACAACAATATTTAATTAATTTACCGTACCGTTATTAAGAAAATGTTATTCAAGGTTAGTAATTCTTCACTTTTTTGAAATAATTACGAAGAAAAAATGCAATTTTTTTCCAATAAAATTCATTTGTGTAACGCTTTGAACTACAAAATACTATTTAGGAACCAAATTATAAGAAAAAACAAAATTAAAAAAAATATTGACTATCGTGGTCCAATAGAATGAGAACCGCTTGAGGGTATAAACGTCCTTAAATTAAAAAAATATTTACTATCATGGTGCAATAGAATGAGAATCGCTTGAGGGTATAAACGTCCTTAAGTTGAAGACATGTTGCGTGTTATGGCCGTTTAGAATGAGAACCGCTTGAGTGGATGAACATCCTTAATCGATAAATTCTGATGAAATATTTTTTTTCTATTGACATTTTCATCTTCCTCTACTTGTCCTCTTTCTATCAAGATCTTCAATCAAAATCTTACTATCTGATGCAAGAACTTATATAAGCTTGAAGAAAAAGAAGAAAAGAAGAAGAATAAGAAGATGATAAAAGCGTCTATTAGACATGTTTTCAAAATAGTGTACCTGAGCCATTTTATCCTGACGACCCTCCCAGGTCATATCCTCCGTATAAAGAGGATCTTCTTTAGTCCCAATAAAAACCGGTTCCCATCTATGATTAGGAAATTCTCGTCTGGTGACAATCAGTGGTCTCACTTTTTCCGAATAAGGTCTGAGTAACCATCTTGTAAGTCCTGGGAATCGCTGACAGTGCGGACAAACGTATCTTCAAATAAAAATTAATCATAGAGTATTAATCGATCCAATTTTCAGTCATTTTACCTAATTTCTCCTATTCGGATTACACCGGCACACAAAAAAAAAATTAATTTGGATTGTCAAAGATCAGACTAGTCAATTCTTACGTATTTTGGATCGCTGAATCCGAAACCGGGGTCGGTTTTCAAAAGTTAGCTCTCATTTGTTTTCTAACCTCAAAAAACCACAAATTTAAGTTTAACCTGTTGTAGTATACATAAAAGCTGTTGAAAAATATGAATCTCAAACTATTGTAAACTGTCAAGTATCACCTTTAATTTAAGCCCAGAAAACTTAAAAAATATTTAGTAGTTCCCGAGATATGATTTAAAACGTGCAAGCATTTTTTCCTTAAAAGTCAAACAAATCGTGACTTAATCTGAAAATTATGGTTTTTCGGAAAAATATGCTTTAACGTTTTGACTCATATCTCGGGAACTACTGAATATTTTTTAAGTTTTCTGGGCTTAAATTAAAGGTGATACTTCACAGTTTACAATCCAAATTAATTTTTTTTTTTTTTATTGTGTGCCGGTGTTATCCATATAAAGGTATCTAAGGTATACCTTATTTATCTAAGGGTATTCCCTTAGATAAAAATACATACCTATGAAAATAAACAGCAGAACCGACTCTGATTGCCGCAAGCAGATGATTTTTATCAATAGGAGCCTCCTCGTTAGCTTCAATCTCAAAAACAGGAAGAACAAACACCACATTGACTTTTGTAGGTCTATTATTTAACATCTCTTGAAAGCCGGAAGCCAGCTTTTCACTTGGAAGAAGTTCTATGTCGGAAACAAGAACTCGTTCAGTTTCAGCCTGCATTCTAGCAGTATTTCTAGCGACATTGATTGGGTATGTCATACCCCTTTCTTTCCTCTCGGTTCTGGCTTCCTTCCACTGGAGATCTGAGGCTGCACAATCGCCTCTGGACCGATTTATCACTCCCAATGCCGGCGGTCTACCGGCTGGAAAAATCAGATGAACTGAGACCTAGAAATTGATGAAAATTTCAATATTTCAGCAGGTTTAATATACTTTACACACCTTTTGATCAAGGAAAATTAGTAATTTTGATAATTATTTTTATAGTTATTTCATTGAAACTTTATTAATTAATAAATTAATAAATATACATAATTAAAAGTAAATTACAGTGTTATTACTAAGAAATTGGAGGTTATGTTCAAGCATCGAATGACAGTTATTAAATCAACACAGGAAAAATGTTAAATTTTGAGACAAAAAATTTAACAAGGACCGATTGTTAAACAAATATACAAAATTTTTAACTGTGCAGTACTCCTGATAAATTTTGTGGTTTTTTCGTTATTTCGTTATTTTTTAAAATAGTAAGAGTCTAGTGAGTACTATAAAATATTTTTACATTCATGAATTTTAACCTCGAGTATTTGGGTCGAGGACATTTCCACCAAAACCCAATTGACCGAATTTGTAATTGGCCGAAATTTAATTGTCCGAATTTGTAATTCTACAAACTTGCATTTGTCAGAATTTGCAATTCCCCGAACTTGCGTTTGTCCGAGCTATTAACTTCCCGAATTTGTATTTGTCATAACTTCCAAATCATCAAATTGACATTTGCCAAAACATTTAAATCGACGAAATTGCATTTGTTAAAATTTTTAACTCCTCGAACTCGTATTCGTCTGAACTTTTAAATCCACGAACTTGCATTTGCCAGAACTTTGAAATCATCGAACTTGCATTTGTCAAAATATTCAATTACCAGAATTTGCATTTGTCCGAACTTTGAAATCACCAAATTTGCATTTTTCCGAACTTTGAAATCACCGAACTCGCATTTAGCAGAATATTCAACTCTCCAAATTTGCAACTGTCAGAACTTCTAAATCCCTGAATTTGCATTTGTCCAAACTTTAAAATCACCGAACTTATATTCGCCCGAATTTTGAAATCTCCGAATTTGTAATTGTCCGAACTTTGAAATCACCGAACTCACGTTTGGCCGAACTCTTAAGTGTCCGAATTTGCATTTGGCCGAACTTTTAAATTACCGAACTTGCATTTTTCCGAACTTTTAAATCACCGAACTTGCATTTGTCAAACTCCTTAAGTCACCGACTACTCGTGTCCCCGAATTTGCATTTGTCCGACCATCGGAAAGTATGTTTTCTAAAGGAGTCTTATGATTGGATGGTAAATTTCCCGGTAACATTACCAGCCAATCAAAAGACTCCTTTAGAAAACCTACTTTCCGATGGTCGGAAAAATGCAAGTTCGGTAATTTAAAAGTTCGGCCAAATGCAAATTCGGACACTTAAGAGTTCGGCCAAACGTGAGTTCGGTGATTTCAAAGTTCGGACAATTACAAATTCGGAGATTTCAAAATTCGGGCGAATATAAGTTCGGTGATTTTAAAGTTTGGACAAATGAAAATTCAGGGATTTAGAAGTTCTGACAGTTGCAAATTTGCAAAATTTGCAAAAATTTGCAAAATATTCAACTCTCCAAATTTGCAACTGTCAGAACTTCTAAATCCCTGAATTTTCATTTGTCCAAACTTTAAAATCACCGAACTTATATTCGCCCGAATTTGTAATTGTCCGAACTTTGAAATCTCCGAATTTGTAATTGTCCGAACTTTGAAATCACCGAACTCACGTTTGGCCGAACTCTTAAGTGTCCGAATTTGCATTTGGCCGAACTTTTTAATTACCGAACTTGCATTTTTCCGAACTTTTAAATCACCGAACTTGCATTTGTCAAACTCCTTAAGTCACCGACTACTCGTGTCCCCGAATTTGCATTTGTTCGACCATCGGAAAGTATGTTTTCTAAAGGAGTCTTATGATTGGATGGTAAATTTCCCGGTAACATTACCAGCCAATCAAAAGACTCCTTTAGAAAACCTACTTTCCGATGGTCGGACAAATGCAAATTCGGGGACACGAGTAGTCGGTGACTTAAGGAGTTTGACAAATGCAAGTTCGGTGATTTAAAAATTCGGAAAAATGCAAGTTCGGTAATTTAAAAGTTCGGCCAAATGCAAATTCGGACACTTAAGAGTTCGGCCAAACGTGAGTTCGGTGATTTCAAAGTTCGGACAATTACAAATTCGGAGATTTCAAAATTCGGGCGAATATAAGTTCGGTGATTTTAAAGTTTGGACAAATGAAAATTCAGGGATTTAGAAGTTCTGACAGTTGCAAATTTGGAGAGTTGAATATTCTGCTAAATGCGAGTTCGGTGATTTTAAAGTTCGGAAAAATGCAAATTTGGTGATTTCAAAGTTCGGACAAATGCAAATTCTGGTAATTGAATATTTTGACAAATGCAAGTTCGATGATTTCAAAGTTCTGGCAAATGCAAGTTCGTGGATTTAAAAGTTCAGACGAATACGAGTTCGAGGAGTTAAAAATTTTAACAAATGCAATTTCGTCGATTTAAATGTTTTGGCAAATGTCAATTTGATGATTTGGAAGTTATGACAAATACAAATTCGGGAAGTTAATAGCTCGGACAAACGCAAGTTCGGGGAATTGCAAATTCTGACAAATGCAAGTTTGTAGAATTACAAATTCGGACAATTAAATTTCGGCCAATTACAAATTTGGTCAATTGGGTTTTGGTGGAAATGTCCTCGACCCGAGTATTTTTTGTATTAATATTAACATCTCGTACTTGTCGTTTATAGTGGTTTCATTTATTCATTAAACGAAGAATTATATAAATAAGTAAACAAAAGTTTTTAATTAATAAAAAAAAATGTTGGAGTTAAAATTAAAAAAATTCGAAAAATAAAAGAAAATTGACAATTTGTAAACGAAAATCGAAAAATTTCTATAAAATTACGCAATTAAAAAAATAAATTAAAAAATTAAACAATAAGTATTAAATTCAAACAAAATAATTTAAAAATTAAAAAAATTATAGGAATAACTGTTGTAAATAATTGAAAATTGAAAGACTGGATTAAAAATCAAAGAAAATAATTGAAAATTGAAGAAAGTAATAAAAAAATAAAGAAATAAATTACAAATTTAAAAATTCAATTGAAAGGAAGGAAAGGATGGACGGGAAGGATAAGTTGGAAAAATTGCTGGTTAGTATAGGAGCAAGGGTTCAGATAAAACGAGTGGTAGGAATAGGAGAAGACGAGAAGAATAAACCAAGAATATGGTTAGTGGAAATGGAAAATGAAGATCAAAAATGGGAGGTGATGAAAAAGAAAAAGCTGCTAAAGGGAAGGAAAGAAAGAATAGAAGAGGATAGAACAAGGAGGAAAAGAAGGGTTTTGGGAGTGCTGAACCGAAGAGCATGGGAGGAAAGAAGCAAAGGAAATGTGGTAAGAATATGATGGGCGTGTATGTGGATTAATGGAGAGAAATGGAGAGTGGAAGAGAGGGAAGAAGGATTAGAGTTAAAAAAGGTTGAAAAGGAACTGGAGAAACAAAGGGAGATCGGCAAAGAGATAGGGAATAAGGAGTTTCGGGAAGAGCAGCAATAGAGAAAAAGGGGGGAAAATGGAGAAAATAAAAATTGCGTTCTGGAATGTGTCAGGGCTAAAAAACAAAGATGACGGATTTTGGAAGGTACTAGGGAAATGGGACGTATTAATGCTGTGTGAAACTTGGATAGATGAGAAAGATTGGGGAAAATTGTGAAGACAGTTACCGGCAGGATATACTTGGAGGATGCAAGAGGCAAGGAAAGAAAGTAACAAAGGTAGAAAAGCAGGAGGAATGGTATCGGGAGTGAGATTAGGAATTAAGCAAAGTAAGGAGAAGGCATGTTGGGTAGGGAAGAGGAGGAAGGTTGCATGGTTAGAAAGATAGGAGAGGGAAAGGATAAGTTAAGTATTGTAGGAGTGTATAGAAGAAGAGGAGAAGAAAAGGGTTGGGAGATAATGGAAAAGTGGATGGAAGTAGGGAAGGAGGAAAGAGTGATAATAGGAGGAGAGTGGAATAAAGCCACAGGTTGGGATGAAGTGGAAAACGAGAGTTTAAAATACGGAGGAGAAACAGTAAGGGAGCAAATGTGGAAAATAGTAAAGAAAGTATGGAAGGGAGAGGGATAATCGGAAGAATGGAAGACGGGACTAGTGGTGCCACTAGTTAAGAAAGGAGAAGGGAAGAGTATAGAAGAGTATAGAGGGATAACGTTAATGCCAGTGGGTTATAAAGTGTACGCGGAGATTTTAAGAAAGAGGCTAGAAAAGAAAGTAGAAGAACTTGGGTGTATTTCAAATAATCAAGCAGAGTTTAGAAAGGGAATGGAAACAATGGATAATGTATACGTTTTAAACTATCTAATAGAAAGAAATCTTAAAAAGAAAAAGGGAAAGTTAGTAGCATTATTCATAGACTTTAAGTCAGCATTCCCGTCGGTAAATAGAGGCAAGCTGTGGAAAGTTTTGAAAGAAAGGGGAATAGAGGAAGGTTTAATTGAAAGGGTAAAAGAAGTATATGAAGACACGAGGGTAAGAGTGAAGATAGGAGAGAGATTGGGAGAGGAGTTTTGGTTAGGCAGAGGATTGTTACAAGGGTGCCCGCTAAGTCCCTTGCTGTTTAATCTATTGATATTGTATTTAGAGGAAAAGTTATGGAGAAGAGGTAAAGGAGGAGTGGTATTGGGAAATACGAGGATTTTTTCTTTAGCATATGCGGACGATGTGGTGTTGCTGGCGGAGAATGAGAGGAGTATGAGACTGATAATGATCAAATGCGAGAAGTATGTAAGAGAGAAAGATCTATGGGTGAATGTGGAAAAAACAAAGATAATGGGATTCAGGAAGAGAGTGGATTGGGGGCAAGAGGAATGGAAACTGAATGGAAAGATGGTGGAGGAAGTTAAAGAATTTTGTTATCTGGGATATTGGTTTGAATGCAAGGGGGGTAGCAGATTGCATGTAAAGAAAAGGTATGAGAGAGCGGGAAAGGTGATGGGACAAGTATGGGGGATAGGAAAGAGAAGGTTTGGGAATGATTGGAAGAAAAGAGTGTGGATGTTTGACGTGCTAGTGTGGTCAGTGATGAGCTACGGAGTGGAAGTGTGGGGATAGAAGGAGGAAAAGAGCGTGGAACGAATGCATGAGAAGTACCTGAGGTGGACGATGGGAGTAAGCAGGAATTGTCCAGGGTATATGCTAAGGGAGGAATTAGAAAGAGAACGAATAATGGTCAGACAGAGAAAGAGAGCATGGATGATGGAAGAGAGATTAAGACAAGGAAAAGGAAGCAGGATTGCCCAATTATGCCTGAATCAGATTGAGGACAGAGCCAAGAGGGGGGACATAGGTATGTCGGAATGGGAAAAGGAAAGGAGGGATGCGCGGAAAGAAGGGCGGAAAGAAGGGTCGAAGTAGGAAGGTGGGAGGATATTGAAGAAGAATTAAAAAAGAAGGATAAGGTAGAGAGGTGGGAAAAAATAGAGGAGTCGAAGTACAACAGGTGGTATAAAATGGTGAAAAACGAAAGAGCACCTGAATACTTAGGGAGAATAAAAAAGGAGTGCAAGTGGAATAGAGTGTTGAGATTCAGAATGGGAGAAGGGATGAATGCGTGTAAATATTGGAAGGAAGAGGATGAGAGAAAATGTAAAGTGTGCATGTATGAAGAGGAGGACTGGGGGCATGTGTTGGATGTGTGTATGGTAGGTGAAGATGTGGAAAGAAGTTTGGGAGAGAGAGTGTTAGAGATTTTGCATGAAAGTGGAAAAGGAGAGAAGTGGATGAGAGAATTAGATAATAAGAGAGAGAGAGAGAATGGAATAATGAAAAAGCCAAAAATATTTTGAAATATTTTGAAGCAAATTGAAACTAAAGAATCGGTTGAAAATAAAAATGTATATAAAGGTAATAGGAAACGGAAGCCCTGGCACAGCAAAAAGCATTTTAGAGAGTTTAGGAATACTATAAGCGTTAGTAGATAAGAGAACGTAAGTTTAAGTGTAATTTAGGTTAAGATAGAATAAGTTTGTAAAAAATATGTAAAGGGAGCGGAGGCCCTCAAACCCGTAAGGGAGAGTAAATAAAGTATATATAAAGTATATAATTGAAAATTGAAGAAAGTAATAAAAAAATAAAGAAATAAATTACAAATTTAAAAATTCAATTGAAATTTGAAAAAATAATTAATAATTGAAAAAAAATTACAAAAACAAAGGCGAAAATAATTGCCAATTAAAAACAAAATTCAAAAAATGGCTAGATTAATACACAACTAAAAATATTTTTAAATATAATCAATAAAAATTAAATTTCAAGAAAATAATTGGAAAATCAAAAATTAAAATAATTGTAGGAATAATTGTTGAAAATAATTGTGAATTGAACAACTGGATTGAAAGTAGAAAAAAACTGAAATTGAAGAAAATAATTGAAAATTAAAGAAAATAATTAAAAATTAAAGAATTGAATGGAAATTTCAAGAAAATAATTGATAATTGAAAGAAAAATTACAATACGACGAAATTAATTAAATATTCAAGAACATAATTAACTATTAAAAAATATAATTAAAAATTTCTAATAAAATCAAAAAATGCTAAGAATAATCAGCATGAAAACAAAAAAAATTTTAATTAGTTTATAATCATAAATTTAAAAGAGAATAATAAATTTTCATTAGAAAACTGATGAAACTAAACTTTTAAGAGAGTAAATGAAAATTGAAAAAATTGTAGGGATTAATTGAAAGAAATAATTGAAAAATAACTAGAACAATTGTAAAATAGAAGAAAATATCTGAAAAGTGACGAAAATAATTATCAATTCAATAGAAAATTCGAAAAGTGGATAGAAAAATAAACAATTTGTAAAAATAATTTAAATAATTAAACAATAAACATTAAATTTCAACTAAATAATTGAAAAATTAGGAAAATTATAGGAATAATTGTAAATTGAACAACTGAATTGAAAAAGGAAAACAAAATTAAATTGATGAAAATAATTGATAATTGATGTATGTAATTGAAATTTTAAAAATGTAATAAAAATTTTTAAAAAGTAATTTAAAAAAGGGTATAATTATTAAATACTGAAGAAAGTAATTAAAAACTGAAAAATTTAATTGCAAATTTAAAAAAATTGTTATAGAATGAAATAATTAAATTCATAATTTAAAACCATTTTTATGATTGTTAACAAAGTTTTTAAAAAAAATAGATAATTATTGAATATTGAAGAATTGATTAAAAATTGAAAAAAAATAATTGAAAACTGAAAAAATAACTTAAATTTGAAGAATGGAATTAAAACTTGTAGAATATAATTAAAAATTGAAAAAGTTATTGATAAAACCCGAAAATTATTGAATATAGAAGAAAAAGTTGAAAACTCAAAATGGGAATTAACGAATTTAAAAACAAAAATTGAGAATGAAGGTAATATTTGAACAATTGAATTTAATATTAAATAAACTTATTGATAATTAACCGATTAAACGAACTTACCTTAAGTGAAGTTCAATCGGGATTTCTGTCATTTTTGTTGTTTGTATAGACGAACATTTTGATGCACATTTGAGGAAAAAAAACCAATTGGTTTTTCTTCTACACATACCACGTAATTTTGTGTCTAAAAAAGTTTTGTAACAGTTTTTTCTCCAGTTGGTAAAGTTATTTGAATTTATGATTTAGAATGAGTACTGAACGTTATAATATTCTTTATTTATCGTATAATAATATTCTAAAATGATTTTACTAATTCAGTATTCATATATATATATTTACTGGAGATTAAAAAATGGTGTCATGTACCCTAAGATGGACAGGCCTAAAATCTCAATGTATTTTTTTTTGCATATTTTCGATTTTATACTTTTTTCAATAATTTTTTGAGCCAATTAATTAAAATTTTTTATTTTCCACCATAAAATGTGATTTTATAGTTAGAGAATTTATTATATTGATATTTTTCGATATTTTATTATTTTTTACTGTTAAGCTATTAAATTGAAGTTTTTAGAAATTTTATTTCTTGATAAATTCCGTAAAATGATTAAAACTTAGTTCAAGAATTGTTACACGATGTTAATTTTTTAATTACTACCATTTTCAGAGACTTTTAAGAAGGTGTCCATCTTGGGGCCACTTTTTTTTAGACCGAAAATTTTAACAATTAGAAAAAATGCTTTAAAAAATGTTTATGTTCAAAATAAAATTTTATCTCTGTGGCCATAAGTTACCTTATAGATTGTACTTTCATCCGGTATAAAACATTTTAATATATTTTATTCGGTTTGGATTCTACAGCAATAAATCGATAGGGTGTCCAACTTGGGGCCCTCTCCCCTACTTTAATATTAAAAAATTTCCGTCTTTTGTCAATTACTTTTTTCAATTATATTTCGTCGTCTCGTTCTTCTAGATCAAATTGTAGTAGTACTCTTTCTGCTAGATCTAGTCACAGTTTTTAAAGCTTTTTTGAAAAAAATACTTTTTCGCGCCTATACTCCACGGATATCCGTAGATGGCGCTGCACACTTCCGGCTTGTCATTTATTTTAAAGCTGTTTTGACAAATCGCAACATTTATGTGGGGTATTCTTTGAAAAAGATGGGTTTTATTTATAAGTAAAAATAAATAATTTATTTATTATAAAGGGCGGGAGTGATCTATTCGAACGAGACGACTCATATAATCCCGATTGAACTTCACTTAAGGTAAGTTCGTTTAATCGGTTAATTATATTTCGTCGTCTCGTTCTTCTAGATCAAATTGTAGATGTTTAAAGTCGTTTTGCGATTTGTATTATTTTTGATTTTGCAATATTTGCAAATTTACTATTACATTAGAAACAGATATATACAATATGTATGTATAATCTATACTGGAATTTATTCAATAAAGAACATTCTTATTTTATTTGGGATCCTAATCGCAGAATAATTCTTGAAGAAAAAATGGTATTTTTACCATTATTTTATTTATTGTTAAATTTTGTAGTCCTTATAAAAGGTGACTAAAACTATTAATGTTACGAATTCTACATTAGAGTTTAATCCTGTGATGAAAAAACTTTAGTTTGGGTAAAGTATCGTCTGAAATTCTAATGCATTTTTAGGGTACCATGTATATTAACATTGGTATCAAATTTATAATTTCAGGCAAACTTACGTTATATAATGAAATATTATTTCTATTGAAGTGTTGTCATTATAATAGCAAAAGATTTTTATACTGACAACAAAAATAAATTATAGTTTTCCAACAGACTAAAAGTTTTTGATATGACGGGTACCAAACTTGTTTTGGCTATAAAAAGAAAACTAAAAGGAAAGCTAAAACTCCAGCATCCTAATCATCAATGATTTTTCTTATTAATCGGAGAATACGAGAAACTAAAGGAAACATAGGCATAAAAGTAAAAAACTTGTTCAAGATTGGTGTAGATAATAATTATAGTGGTCAGACTTTATGATCGAGAAAAAATTATAATTATAATTGGTAAAACCAAAAATTTTTATAAATTTTCTATATATTATGCAACTTTTCTAATTTTTTACTTATTTTTATATTGAAAGCAAATAATGTGTTTAAAAATTCTTTTTATTCGAAAAGAAATTCAGTTAAATATTTTCTATAGTTTTATGTACAACACCTAGAAACTTGCGCTTTTGTGCTGGAATTGGGGGCCATTTTTCTTAGTTCAAAACAATTTTCAAAACTTTGAAAGTTTCTTTTATCGAAAAATATTTGACTGGCATTATACTTTAATTTTGCTT
This sequence comes from Ganaspis brasiliensis, assembly GCA_037103525.1. NCBI lineage: Eukaryota > Metazoa > Arthropoda > Insecta > Hymenoptera > Figitidae > Ganaspis > Ganaspis brasiliensis. The sequence continues at coordinate 801,685 of JAZKLR010000105.1, read as the reverse complement.
ATAACTATAGTACCTGTAGCGTCCAGATATGTAATCGATACAAATACTTAGAAGGTGTATTATGGATTTTTATAAATTTGTACAATCAAAGAAGGCGATACAAAAGCCAAGAGGTTAATATTTAGATTTGGAAAAATTTTTCCTTGGTTTATCAACTAAAAATTTTGTAGACAGAAATTAACCACTGCAATGTTTACATTACTTAATTATTATTATTTTTTAAATCAATAGTGAATTTAATGAATTAATAATAATTGTGTAATAATAATAATTAAAAACCGAGTCATTTATCGTAACGGCAAGCTTTTTACCTTCCAAAAAACTCACTTAAAAAACAAAACTTTGTTTTCTGTTATATATTTTAACATAACTACATCATTCATGATATTTTTTTGTTAAGAATTTTTATGATTTAAGCGGTTGAAAAAATTTGGGTCCTTCTGGCACATTCTGCCTTGTGAATTTTTCTTTGATGACCTTTTTCTGGGTATCACAATTTTTCTTGAATAGACGCTTGGAGTTTAATGAGACCTTGTATGTTTCGTTTCCATAATATTAATTTTGTTGGAATATATTAGATAATTTTTTATTTATTACATAAATGTTTCTATTTTATCCCTACATTTTTTGCAACTTTCATCCATGAAGAAAGTTTTTCATCAAACAGAACTTTATCGAGGGGAAGATACTCCTTAATGTTTTAACCGTTTGATTAACTTAAAGAATTACAGATGTTCTTCTCATTACTGCTACATTATAGTGTGTGCGATAAGATTCTATTGCAATACTTAATAGGCTTATATATTAGGATTTTTATGATTTGCAGTGTTGCCATTGTTAAATATTGAGGTTACCTTCAAACTTACAACAAAATTAATTGCCAGCACTTTTGTTGAATCCTGCTTATACTATTTTTGTCTATTTTTCAGTTAAAATATTTTAGTCCTTGTAAAAGGTGGGTTTACTTTTGGACAAATTTTCCACGAGAAGTTTGAAAATTTATGTTTTAACTGAATGACATCATTTTCAGTATTGTCAGGCGAAAGGAGTTTCTTTCTCGGAAAGATCCTTAGATCTTTTCTTTCTCAAAAAAGATCTTTAGATCTTTTTGACTATGAGCAACAACAATTCATTCAGCAATATTGCTATATAGAAATTGCGTAAAATTGCTTCAGTCATGATGAGGAAAGTATTAATTTTAATAATTTTAGTAGAAATCGGCAAACAACAAACAATAGACTTTACAATCTTAAACAGGGTTTAAATTAGTAAATATTTTAAATACTATTAATATAAAAATTCTTATAAAATTTACAGAAATTACATTGTAATGATAGTGGCGTTATATGAATAATTATATGCTAACCAATATTTGGAAATTTTAAAGTAATTTCACTTCATTTAATTCTACTAATTTTAATAATTAAAATAATTGATTTATATATTTAAACACTTTTTGGTAATTAATAATATTGTCATGTTTTACAATAAATTACAATTGATTGTTAGATCGTAAATTACAATTTAAAATAGATCAGATCAAGCGATCATTGCGCCTTTTATTGCCATAAAAATGATGTCCTATTTAATCGTAATGTGCGATTTATAGGTATTATAAATTATAATTTTAGAATTTAATCCAATTATATAAAAAGTTAAATTAATAATACAAATAATTAGAACCAGACAAGATTGAGCAATTTTAGCGCCCTCTATTTCTATGAGATGTCCGATTTAATCGATCTTTGCGATTTTTATAATCAATTATAATTTTAGGATCTATCCAATAATAATAAAAAGTTATAAATACATATAATCGGAAACAAACGAGATTGAATAATTTTTTAATCAATCCAATAATAATACAAAGTTATAAATACATGTAATCGGAAACAAACGAGGTTGAGCGACCTTTGCGCCCTCTATTTTTGTAAGATTTTGTCCGATTTAATCGATCTTTGCGATTTTCATAATCTATTATAATTTTTGAATCAATCCAATAATAATATAAAGTTATAAATACATGAAATCGGAAACAAACGAGGTTGAGCGATCTTTGCGCCCTCTATTTTTGTAAGATTTTGTCCGATTTAATCGATCTTTGCGATTTTTATAATCAATTATAATTTTTGAATCAATCCAATAATAATATAAAGTTATAAATACATGAAATCGGAAACAAACAAGATTGAGCGATCTTTGCGCCCTCTATTTTTCTAAGATTTTTTCCGATTTAATCGATCTTCGCGATTTTTATTATGAATTATAATTTTTGAATTAATACAGTAATATAAAAATTTAAATTATAAATACATATAAACGGAACCAGAAAAGATGGAGCGATCGTTGCGCCTTCTCCTTCTGTTAAATGCTGTTCCTGTTTTGTATGATCGATCTTTGCGACCATTAATATAATCTGAATCAGACGATATTTACCTTTTCTATATTTATATATTCATGTATTATTATTTTTTATACTTACATAAAATTGTTTATTGTTTAATTAACAGACGATCTAACCAGGCGATTGGCGTTTGGCCTTACATTATTGTTAGATGCTGTCTAATTTGATCGATCTTTGCGATCTTAATAAATATAATTTAAGAATTAGCCAGAAAAAATCATAAAATAAATCTATCGTTATTTGCGCCCTTTATTTATTTTGAAATATCGTGCGCCTTGATCGATCTTTGCGATCACTTTTGCATTTAAATGCTCCAACCGGCGTTGACGTTGTCCACCTTTCAATCTCCTCTCGAGTATCTTTGACCGAGAAGGAGTCCGATCTTTGCGGACTCCTTTTGACATTGCTTGTCATAAGATTGTTCTTCATGATTTCCATATTTCGGAATTGTTGAGCCACACCTGACGTGGATTCTGGAAAATGGCGTCTCAACCCCGCCGGCGTATCACATTTTGTGATGCTACGCTTTTATTCTTGTTTCTAACAAGCTTATCACTTTACACTTTTTTGCACTTCACTTATCGCTAACCGAATGACAAATTTCAAGGGAGAAATTCTATTAATTAAGTAAAATAATGCGAAAAAACGGAAAAAACTATAGATCCAAAACTGTTTCAGATCTCACAGAAAAATACAATGACAAGCCGGAAGTGTGCAGCGCCATCTACGGATATCCGTGGAGTATAGGCGCGAAAAAGTATTTTTTTCAAAAAAGCTTTAAAAACTGTGACTAGATCTAGCAGAAAGAGTACTACTACAATTTGATCTAGAAGAACGAGACGACGAAATATAATTGAAAAAAGTCATTAACAAAAGACGGAAATTTTTTAATATTAAAGTAGGGGAGAGGGCCCCAAGTTGGACACCCTATCGATTTATTGCTGTAGAATCCAAACCGAATAAAATATATTAAAATGTTTTATACCGGATGAAAGTACAATTTATAAGGTAACTTATGGCCACAGAGATAAAATTTTATTTTGAACATAAACATTTTTTAAAGCATTTTTTCTAATTGTTAAAATTTTCGGTCTAAAAAAAAGTGGCCCCAAGATGGACACCTTCTTAAAAGTCTCTGAAAATGGTAGTAATTAAAAAATTAACATCGTGTAACAATTCTTGAACTAAGTTTTAATCATTTTACGGAATTTATCAAGAAATAAAATTTCTAAAAACTTCAATTTAATAGCTTAACAGTAAAAAATAATAAAATATCGAAAAATATCAATATAATAAATTCTCTAACTATAAAATCACATTTTATGGTGGAAAATAAAAATTTTTAATTAATTGGCTCAAAAAATTATTGAAAAAAGTATAAAATCGAAAATATGCAAAAAAAAATACATTGAGATTTTAGGCCTGTCCATCTTAGGGTACATGACACCATTTTTTAATCTCCAGTAAATATATATATATGAATACTGAATTAGTAAAATCATTTTAGAATATTATTATACGATAAATAAAGAATATTATAACGTTCAGTACTCATTCTAAATCATAAATTCAAATAACTTTACCAACTGGAGAAAAAACTGTTACAAAACTTTTTTAGACACAAAATTACGTGGTATGTGTAGAAGAAAAACCAATTGGTTTTTTTTCCTCAAATGTGCATCAAAATGTTCGTCTATACAAACAACAAAAATGACAGAAAGCATAAGGCGCTGTCACCTTAAACAAAAATTTTATACGAAATGTCCATCTTGGGGCCCACTCCCCTAATAATTGTAAATTTAAAAATGAATCAAATTTGCATGAAATTCTAATACAATTCTTCACTTTTTTTTTTATTTTCTACAATTTTTTTCATAATTTTCATCAGTTTTCTAATGAAAATTTATGATTCTCCTTTAATTTTATGATTATAAATTAATTAAATTTTTTTTTGTTTTAATGCCGATTATTCTTACCATTTTTCGATTTTTTTTCAATTGTTAATTATTTTTTTTAATAGTTAATTATGTTCTTCAATATTTAATTATTTTCGTCGTATTGTAATTTTTTTTAACTAATAATTATTTTCTTGAAACGTTCATTAAATTTTTTGATTTCCAATTTATTTCTTCAATTTTTAATAATTTTCTTCAATTCTCAAATGTTTTCTTTAATTTTTAATTATTTTTATCAATTTTTAATTAATTCCTCAATATTCAATAATTCTCGGATTTTTTTAAATTATTTTTTTCACTACAGAAAATTTATTTAAAATTTCAGTTCAATTATTCAATTCTAAAAGTACATATTCTTTTCAATTCTCAGTTATTTTCTTCATAATTAAACTCTACTTTTAAATTTTCAATTGTTTTCTTTAGTATTAAAATATTGTTGCCTTTTTTCTATTATCATTATAAGTTTCTTTAATTTTAAATACAATTTTTTTATTGTTTTCTGTAATGCTTAATTCCATTTTTCAATTTTTTTTTGCATTCTTTTTTTTCAGTTATTTATTAATCTAGACATTTTTTTAATTTTGTTTTCAATTGACAATTATTTTCGTCTTTTTCTCATGTTTTCTTTAATTCTCAATTATTCTCGTCATCTTTCGACTGGTTCCTTCAATTATTAATTATATCCGACAATCTTTTTTTTCAATTTTCAATTATTATCTTAAAATTTTATAAAAATTCTTTGATTTTTCAAATTATTTTGTTAGATTGTGTATTAATCTATCTATTTTTTAAATTTTGTTTTCAATTGGCAATTATTCTTGTTATTTTGTAATTTTTTTTCCAATTATCTATTATTTTTTCAAATTTTAATTTTGTTTTCAATTGGCAATTGTTCTTGTTATTTTGTAATTTTTTTTCAAATTATCTATTATTTTTTCAAATTTTAATTTTATTCTTAAATTTTTAATTTATTTCTTCAATGTTTTATTATTCTCTTCAATTTCAATTTTTTTTTTTCGATTTCCAATCCAGTTGTTCAATTTACAATTATTTCCAACAATCATTCCTATAATTTTTCAACTATTTTGTTGAAACTTAATAGAATGAAAAATTTTTGGTTTTAGTGTTTTCCCAGATGTATCGGATTCCCGCCTATTTCAGATCTTTTCCCCGGTAACTTTTAGTTAATGCAAGTTCACATTTAACTGAAATTTGTAAAAATTAAAATTGCTACAAATTTTTAAATTTAAGTACATTTTTAAAAAGGTGAAATATGATTTAAAATTCTAAAAGAAAAAATCATCTAGTGACAAATGGTAGGTGTGGATACAGAATGAATGAATGAAACTTGTAAATTATTATATATTATTGGGGCCCTATTTTCTTTTTTTCCCCCAGGGCCGTTGCCCTCCTAGTTACGTTACTGTTCATTCTAAAAGTCAGTAAATTCGAGAAATAAAAAAGTACTTTGGACATTGATGATTCACATCGACAGGCACGATCCAGAAGAGCCACTGCCAATCCGGCATCAAGTCCTGGTGCAAAAATTGAGAAACTTAATGGCCCTTCCCATCTTCTGGCTAGTTCAACAATTGCGTAAACTTGGTCTGCTGTTGAGTGGGTACACAATGTTATTGGTGGAAGTTGTTCTGCTGTTTTCGATTCTTTGATAATAAATGGGAGAATTCTGTAAGGCCCCTTTTCTCCAGCCTCCGGACTCCAGATGATTTTGGACGGAGGGTATGAAAATCCTTGAGGTAGATTGTAGTCCCAACTGCAGAAGGTTGAATTCGTTGGTTGTTTTCCTGCCATGTACAAGCCTGCTGCGTAGACAGGAGCTCCTAAAAAAATTTTTTTTACTGATAAAATTACGATTCTATGAAGAGTAAAAATTGGTAAATGGTAACTAGTGAAATAATCGGTGGTAGAAGAAGAAAATTCCTGCTTTATTAATAAATTTTTATCAAACTTGATGAAAAAATAAAAATTGATTTAATTAATTTTATAACCCTTTAAAATTAGTTCCAAACCGTTTAAAAAAGCTTAAAATCGTTTAAAATTACTTAAATTCATTGAGAAATATTTTTAAACTGATTACAAACTGAATTACAAAATTTGAGTTGAGAACCACTGGCCCAAGAAGACTACCTTAAAACTTGTTTCATTTAAAACACTCTATATCTACTTCATAACCAATTAAAAAAAACTTAAAACCTTTTAAAATTACTTAAATTGTTTGAAAAGTATTTTGACACTAGTTAAAAAAAAAATTACAAATTTTGAGTTGAGAACCACTGATCCAAGAGTACTACCTTAAAGTGGTCAAAAAGATTGCAGAGAGGAACTCTATACTCTGAATGTAGCACTTTACCTTGAGCATCATGGAATGCCAAAAGAAAACAACGTTTGATTTGAGAACTACTGGCCCAAGAGGACTACCTTAAAACCTGTTTAATTTAAAACACTTTATAACAAGTTTAAAACCATTTAAAAAAGCTTAAAACAGTTTAAAATTGCTTAAATTAATAAAACAGTATTTTAAATATATTGAAAAAAAATTAATTACTCAATTTAAGTTGATAACCACTGATCCAAGAGAACTAAGTTAAAGTGCAAAAAGAGATTGCAGAGAGAAACTCTATACTCTGAAGTTGGCGCTATACCTTAAGCATTAGAAAATAACATAAAATGACAACTCTTGAGTTGAGAATCACTGGTCCAAGAAAATTACCTTAAAACTATTAAAAACTTCTTAAAACTGGTTATGAGTAAATAAAGCTGTTAAGAACTCGTTTAAAATGTTCATGAGTTGTTCAAAACTTTTAAGGAACATAAAGGAATATTTTGAACTGTGTGAACAGGTTTTAAACTGTTGATAGAATCTATTTAATTTAAAACACTTCATAATTAGTTAAAAAAAACCTTTACAACCGCTTAAAGCCGACTAAAATTACTTAAATTAATTGAAAAGTATTTAAAAGCAAATTAAAAAATTAATAACAAAATTTGAGTTGAGGACCACTGATCCAAGAGAACTACTTTAAAGTGCTCAAAGAGATTACAGAGAGAAAATCTTTACTTTGAAGTTTGCGCTTTACCTTGAACATCATGAAATGGCAAAAAATACAACGTTTGAGTTGAGAACCACTGACCCAAGAGGACAACCTTAAAACTCTTAAAAATTTCACAAAACTGATTATGAGTAAATAAAGCTGTTTAGAATTTGTTTAAAACGTTCATGAGTTGTTCAACACTTTTAAGGAAAATGAAAGTATACTTTCCACTGTTTAGAACTAGTTTTAAACTGTTTATATAAAGGGCCATACTTAAATTACGTAACGCTCTAGGGGGGGGGGGGGGTTCTGAAAAGTTGTTACACCTGTGCAAACTGTCAAATGTTTAAATTGTAAAAACTGTTACAGGGGGGTGGGGGGTCTAAAAATTCCTGAAAAAAGCGTTACGTAATTTAAGTATGGCCCCTAACTTGTTTAATTCAAAACACTTTATAACTAGTTGAAAAACATTTAGAACCGCTTAAAACCGGTTAAAATTACTTAAATTAACTGAAAAGTATTTGAAAACAAATTAAAAAATCAATTACAAAAGTTGAGTTGAGGACCACTGATTTAAGAGGACTACCTTAAAGTGATCAAGGAGATTACACAGAGAAAATCTATATTCTGACTTTTGCGCTATACCTTGAGCATTAGAAAATAACATAAAATGACAACATTTGAGTTGAGAACCACTAACTTAAGAGGACTGTCTTAAATGTCTTAAAAGTCTTCCAAGTAGACTACCTTAAAACTTGTTAAATTTAAAACACTTTATAACTAGTTAAAAACCATTTAAAAATGCTTAAAACCGTTTAAAATTACTTAAATTAGTTGAAAATTATTTTAAAACCAAAGACAATAAAATTTCAAAATTTGAGTTGATAACCACTGATCCAAGAGAACTACCTTAAGGTACTCAAAGAGATTGCAGAAAGGAACTCTATACTATTAAGTTAGGGCTATACCTTGAGCATTAGAAAATAACATAAAATGACAATATTTGAGTTGAGAACCTCTGGCCCAAGAGGACTATCTTAAAACTTGTTTAATTTTAAACGCTTTATGACTAGTTCAAATCCATTTTAAAAAGCTTAAAACCGTTTAAAATTACTAACATTAATTAATAAGTATTTTAAAACAAAAAAAATAATAATTACAACATTTGAGTTGAGAACCACGGATTCAAGAGAACTACCTTAAAGTGCTCAAAGATATTGCAGAGCGGAAGACTATACTCTGAATTTGGCGGTTTACCTTGAGCATCATGAAATGAAAAAAGACAACATTTGAGTTGAGAACCACTGGCTCAAGAGGACTACCTTAAAACTTGTTTAATTTAAAACACTTTATGACTAGTTCAAATCCATTTTAAAAAGCTTAAAACCGTCTAAAATTAATTAAAAAGTATTTTAAAACAAAAAAAAATAATTACAACATTTGAGTTGAGAACAATTGATTCAAGAGAACTACCTTAAAGTACTCAAAGAGATTGCAGAGAGGAACTCTATACTCTGAATTGGGCGCTTTACATTGAGCATCATGAAATGAAAAAAGACAACGTTTGAGTTGAGAACCACTGGCCCAAGAGGACTACCTTAAAACTTGTTTAATTTAAAACACTTTATAACTAGTTCAAAACTATTTAGAACACCTTAAAAACTAGTTAAAAACTAGTTGAAAATTATTTTAAAACTAATTAAAACTGTTTGAAGCTAGTAGAAACTTGTTTTAAACTATTTGTACCCAAGTTCATACTGTTCATAACTATTAGTTTTGTTTTAATATTTTTGAAACTTTAAAAAACTGTTTAGAACTATGTTGAACAGTTTTAAAACAGTTTATAATTAATTTAAACTATTTAGAACTTGTTTAAGATTGTTCAAAAAAAGTTTAAAACTGTTAAGAACCATTAAGGAATACTTTAGACTGTTCAGAACTGATATTAAATTGTTTATAGCTTGTTTAAAATTATTTATAATTGGTTCAAAACCATTTAGAATAGTTTAAAGACAATTTATAACTGTTCTTAAATTGTTTACAAATTTTCATAAACTATTTAGAACTACTTAAAATTTGTAAAAATTAATAAAAACTGTTCATAAATAGTTCATAACTGTTTTAAACTGTTTGATATTATTGAAAACTATTTCTAACAAATTGAAATCTTTTTAAATTTAATTATAATTGCTTAAGGTCGTTTAGAACTAGTTCAAAGTGTTTTAAAACTTATTTAAAATTGTTAGAATGTAGAAATATTAGAAATTTTTTATAACCAGTTCAAAATTGTTTGGAACTTGTTTGAAATTGTTCAAAACTGTTTTAAATTTATTTCAATCTGTTTTAAACTTATTTAAAACTGTTTAGATGTAGAACTATCAAAAATTTTGTAACTAGTTTTCACAATTTAGAAATTCTTTAAAATTATTTAGAACTGGTATTGAATTGTTTATAACTTGTTCAAAACATATTATGACAAGTTCAAAATCATTAAGAACAGTTTTAAAAACTTTGTTAGTTGTTTTAGACTCCTTAGAATTTTTAAAAATTATTTAAAACTATTTAAATCTGTTTAAAATTTAAACAAAAAAAAATTGTTTGTAAACTTAAAACGTATATTATAACTGGTTTAAAATTGTTTGGAACTTATTTTCATTTGTTTAGAACTTATTTAAAACTTGTCAGAACTGGTTCAAAACTAATGCAACTTGCTCATTACATATAAGAAATTTCTTTAGTGTACACAAATTTATATGAATGTCTATTTTATGCAGACAACAGGTATACGACCCAAGTAGAAAACTCCAAGAATAGTCAGACTTTTAAACTTGAGCCCGACACTTCCACTTATGAATTAAATAATACCTGAGACTTAACTGTTACAAATGCAAACAAATGAGGTTAAACTCCACTTACATTTAAAGCTCTGATATTATGCAAAGTTTTTTCTATACAAAGATATATTGCAGAATATTTGAGGCTCTCAAAATTCACAAAATTTGTACCTATATTTAATCCTTTTTTATAAATTGTATTTTTTCAAACAGAATTGTCTCCCAGACAGTTAACATAGAAAAAGGAAAAATGTTGACAAAAATTAAAGAATTAATTAAAACACAAGGAAGGACAAAGAAAATATTGAAAGATTAAGAAAATAAATAAATAGGAAGAAAATCGAGAAATGATTTTTTCTTAAGTTGACAAAATGTAAAAAAATTTATAAAGTACAACAACAACAAAATTTGGTTAGAATCTACTAAAAAATTAGAATATAAAAATAAAATAAAAAATGTAGGTATATATCAAGATAAATAAAAAGTCCAAAAAAGAAATTTAAAAATCTATTGAAAATAAAAAAGTTTAAGCAAATTAAACCAAAAACTTTTTTTATAATATTACTCTGAATATTAACTATTAATCGGCCTTAAAACAAAAACAAAATTTTTATTATTTTATAATCATAAAATTAAAGGAGAATAATAAATTGTCAATTGAAAACTGATGAAAATTATGGAAAAAAATTGTAGAAAATAAATAAAAATTGAAGAATTGTATTGAAATTTCAAGAAAATTATTGATAATTGAAAAAATGGGAGAATTATTGAATGTTGGATAAAATAATTGAAAAACGAAGAATGCCATTAAAAATTGAAGAAAATAATTCAGAATTGTAGAAAATAATTAAAAATTAAATAAATAAATTCAAGATTATAGAATTAAACTGAAACTTTAAGAAAATAGTTGACAAATTAAAAGAAAAATTACAAAATGACTAAAATAATTAAGTACATATTAAAGAAAATAATTGAGATATGAGAAATAATTGACAATCAAAAAAAAATTCTAAAACTGTCAAAATTAGTAGACAATTGAAAAAAATAATGAAAAAAATTAAACAAAAAATAATAAATTTAAAGAAAATAATTGCAAATTGAAAAATTAAGAAAATTATAAAAATACTTGTTGAAAATTATGGCACAAAAAACAGTCAGATTGAAAATCGTAAGAAATAACTAAAATTGAAAAACATAATTGAAAATTGGAGAAAGCAATTAAAAATTGAGGAATAGAATTGAAATTTGAAGAATACACTTAAAAATTAAAAAGAAAGTAATTAAAAAGTAATTAGAAAAAAAGACGAGAATAAATGAGAATAGAAGAAATCATTGAAAACTGAAAAATGGAAATAAAAATTGAAAAATGAAATTAAAAAGTGAAGAAAAAAATTAATTGTGCTTAAAGTTAAAGAAACTTAATAATAATCGAAAAAATAATAGAAAAAAGGCGATAATATTTTAATATAAAAGAAAATAATTGAAAATTGAAAAAGGGGAGTTTAAAGATGAAGAAAATGACTGAGAATTGAAAAGAATATAGTACTTTTAGAATTGAATAATTGAACTGAAATTTAAAATAAATTTTTTGGTGTGAAAAAATAATTGAAAAAATCCGAGAATTATTGAATATTAAGGAATTAATTGAAAATCGATAAAAATAATTAAAAACCAAAGAAAACATTTGAGAATTGAGGAAACAAATTGGAAATCAAAGAATTCAATGGAAATTTCAAGAAAATAATTGACAATTAAAAGAAAGATTACAATACGACGAAAATAATTAAATATTGAAGAATCTGCTATTGAGAAAAATAATTAACAATTGAAAAAGAATCTATAAATAGAATAATCGGCATTAAAACAAAAAAAAAATTATTTAATTTATAATCATAAAATTAAAGAAGAATAATAAAATTAAAAAAAAATGTAATTAATTTATAATCATAAAATTAAAGGAGAATAATCAATTGTTATTAAAAAACTGGTGAAAATTATGGAAAAAATTGTAGAAAATAAATGAAAATTGAAGAATTGTATTGAAATTTCAAGAAAATTCAAGAAAATAATAGAAAATTGAAAAAAAAATCGAAAACCGGTAAGAATAATCGGCTTTAAAACAAAAAACAAAATTATAACTATATTTTATAATCATAAAATTAAAGGAAAAAAATAAATTGTCATTAGAAAACTGATGAAAATTATGGAAAAAATTGAAGAAAATAAATAAAAATTGAAGATTTGTATTGAAATTTGAAGAAATTTATTTAAAACTGGTGTAAATTTTTTTACTTTCTTGACAATAAACAAAATTGAATAAAATAATTGAAATTTGTTAAAAAAAGTTTTAAAATGTCGAAAATAATAAAAATATGAATAAAATAATTGGAAAATAAAAAAAATAATTGAATAATGACAAAAGTAATTGAAATTTGAAGAAAATAATTAAAAAACAACAAAAATAAATTGAAATTTGTATAGAAAATTTAAATGACAATAAAATAAGGATTGAAAACATAATTAAAATTTTAAAACAATACTTGAAATATTACAAAAATAAATGAAAATTTGTGTAATAAATTAAAAAATTTATGGCACTAATTTAAAGTTAAAGAAAATAATTTAAATTTGAAGAAAGTAATTGAAGTTTAAAGAAAATAATTGTAATTTAATAGACTAATTAAAAAATGTCAAAAAATTTAAATATGAAGAAAGTAATTAAAGTTTCTTGAAAATATTTGAAATGTGTAGAAAATAATTGAAAAAGTGGTAAAAAATTAATAAATTCGTGACAATAATAAAAAGAATGAAGACAATTTTTCAAATTTGAAGAAAATAAATTGAAACTGGTGTAGATTTTAAATATTCATGACAAAAAAAAATTTAATATAATAATTGAAATTTGTAGAAAACAATTCTAAAATGACAAAAATAATAGAAATATGAAGAAAATACTAAAAAATATGACAAAAGTAATTTAAATTTTTAAGCAAATAATTAAAAAATGACAAAAGTAAATTGAAACTTGTGTAATAAATTAAAAAATTTATGGCAATAATTTAAAGTTTAAAGAAAATAATTTAAATTTAAAGAAAGTTATTGAAGTTTAAAGAAAATAATTGTAATTTAATAGACTAATTAAAAAATGTCAAAAAATTTAAATATGAAGAAAGTAATTAAGGTTTCTAGAAAATAATTGAAAAAGTAGTATAAAAAATTAATAAATTCGTGACAATAATAAAAAGAATGAAGACAATTTTTCAAATTTGAAGAAAATAAATTGAAACTGGTGTAGATTTTAAAAATTCATGACAAAAAAAATGGAATATAATAATTGAAATTTGTAGAAAATAATTCTAAAATGAAAAAAATAATAGAAATATGAAGAAAATAATTTGAAAATGACGAAAATACTAAGAAATATGACAAAAGTAATTGAAATTTTTAAGCAAATATTTAAAAAATGACGAAAATAAATGAAAACTTGTGTAATAAATTTAAATACTCCTGACAATAATTTAAAGACTGAAGAAAATAATTGATATTCGAAAAAACGAAATTCAAAATCTTAGAAATACTTGAAAATTGACAAAAGTACTGTAAAAATGAAAAAGATAATTGAAAAGAGATATAGAAATTAAATATTTATAGGCTGTATTTAAAAAATTGATGATGTAATGTAATTTTTTTTTAAACTGAATTTTTTACACGAGATTTTTTCATTTGGGAACCCCGAAAATCCTCGGCAATCGTAATTCAAGATGATTAAATCTAAAGTATGGAAAGTCAAAATTTTGAATCTATCTATATCGAAAATTATGAGAAATTAATTTTTAATATCGGAATCTTTATTTGCAACCTCAAAAATCTTCAAATAAGACTTGTTGAATTTCCTTGAATATTTATGTGATAAAAGATTCCATATATTGCACTGTATTATTTCTACATATTTTTTACAACATCCGATATTTTGAAAATTTAATTTCTGTAAACATCTTATCTTAAAATATGGCTAAAAATGAAGAAATTTATGACCTAAAATATTTTTAGCTTAGAAATTAAAAAAGTTGGGAATTTTTGTTTTAAAGTTTATTTTTCCCCATGTATTTTTAATGTCGATTTTCTATAAATTGCTGATACAGAATAATATAAATCAATTGGGCAGGGGTTTTATAAAAAAAATTTCTTTATATTGAACCGCTAAAAATTTTGGCTATAATTATAAACTTTAATACTTTAAATTAGAAAAAGGGAAAATAGGGGACAATTCTTTCAAATTCAGAAATTAGGTGCAAAATTTTTAAATAAGGGAAAAAAGATGAATAGGGGACAATCTGTGATCTCTGATATCATTTTAAGTAATCCTGCAAAAGAAAATTTAAATTATCTGGAAAAAAAATTTATTTTAAAATTTAAATATAAAAGCAGTACTTTCAGGAGAATCATCCATCTAAAAAGCGATATTATTTAAAAACACTTGGAGTGCGCGATATGTTATATTTGATAAAATATTCATTCAAGCGGGATGAATCTACTTGGGAATATTGATTGCTTCTATATTTTCAAATTAAATGATGGATCTATAAGCGTTTGGTAATCACTGCGGTAATTAGGGCTATTAACTATGGTAATTTAACATCTCTGGGGCGCACCAGTCGGTACTTCCTGTTGCAGATGCGCATTTTCTGATCTCTCTAAACGTTCCTCGAAGATTGGAATAGGTCGGCTGAGGCCTTTACCAAGAAGCAGACGAGTTGACAGGAAAACGGAAAAGACGAAAACAAACCAGATGAGCAGTCTGTACCATCGTGTGCGCATGTCCTGACAGATTAACTTCCTCCAGGTTCCCCAGGATCATGAGGACGCTGTTTATTTTCTTCAACCCATCAAAGCTTTTCTTTCCTTCACTAAGCACAAAAAAAAGCCCTCTTAACTGACAACTTTACAATTGCTAATCGCGCACGCGCACCCCTTCTGACTCAGGGACGTACTTATATAAATTGCGCCTTATTCCTGAAACAGTTTAAAATTAATCCTTTCCCATTATTTTTTAAATTATGTGCAAAACATTCTATTAAATTACCAGGTGAAAACTTTATAAACAATCTTTCAGTTTATTTGATCATTTTTTTAAAATGTTTTTATTATTTTTAATTTATTATTTATTGATATAGAGTATTTTAATGTGACGCCACTAGTCAAAAAGTTTAGGTCATTTTGTCAAGAAGGTTAGCAATGTGCCGTTAAAAGTTTCATTTTGAAATTTTCGTTTTGAAAGTTTCAAATCATGAAACTTATGATCGATGAAACTTTTCATGAAATTTATCAAATTTGTAAATTATTAAAATTAAAGTAGACAATTTTTCCAGAAGATTTTATCTTAAAAGTGAGAACATAAAAATTGTAAAAATTAAAAAAATTACTCTTTTGTGCGAGATATTTCCATTTTAATTTACACAAAAATATTTATTATAAAAATTTAATGAATACAATTCTTCTAGAAAAACTTATTCTTCACTATTTTTTGAGGCACTTTTTTATGAAAAAAGTTTTTCTCCTTTTTTTAAAGAAATGTAAAAGAAATTTAAAGAATTTAAGATTAAATTTAACTAAAAATTTTTGCAAATCAAATAATGAAAATTAGAACAACAATTACAAAATTTAAGATAGAAACTGAAAAAAACGAAACTAATTTAAAATTGAAAACAAAACTCGAAAAATGTCTAGATAATTACACAATTTAAAAAGAATAATTTAAAAAATTAAACAAAAAATATTAAAAGTTAAACAAGAAAATTAAAAAAAAAAAAGAAAATTATAGAAATAACTGTTAGAAATAATTGCAAATTGAAAAACTGTTTTGAAAATCCTAAATAATTGAAATTAAAGAAAATAATTGAAAAACGAAGAAAATAATAAAAACTTCAAGAAATAAATTGAAAATTTAAGAATTGAATTGAAACTTGAAAAAATAATTATAATAATTGAAAAAAAATTATAAATGAAAGAAAAAAAAATTCAAATTCAGAATAAAATTCCAACAATGGATAGATTAATACAAAACTGAGCAAAAAATACACAATAAATAATAATTGTAAGAATTAGTTGGAAAGTGAATTAATTCACAATTAAAAAAATATAATTTTAAAAAATAAACAATTAATATTAAATTTAAACAAAATAATTTGAAAAATATGAAAATTATAGGAATAATTGTTGGAAGTAATTGAACATTGAACAACTAGATTGAAAATTTAAAAAAATAATTTAAAAAAGAGGAAAAAAAATTGAAAAATTAAGAAAATAAAAAATTGCAAAAAGGAATTGAAATTTTAAGAATAAAACTAAAAATTGAAAAAGCACAATAATTATTGAATGTAGAAGAAAATAAAATCAAAAAAATTTATTGGTACTCGGAAAAATAATTGAAAAAAGGCAATAAATTTTTAATAGTAAAGAAAATAATTAAAAAATGGAATTGAAATTTGAAGGAAATAGTGAAGAATTAAAAGAAATAGTCTTACAATTGAAAAATTGAATTTAAAATTTAAAACAACTTTTATGAGTGAAAAAATAATTTAAAAAATTCGGGAATGAACCTGCAAATTATTATTATTATTTATTGTTTGAATGCAATTTTTTTTTTTGAAAAATAAACAACTTATGGTTTCCTTTATTTAGCTGATTAATTAACTGATCCTTAATTTAAATGATTCAAATTTTACTAAAATACTTTATTTTAAGAAAATAATATAATTCGAAATATTTCTACTTCTGAAAATTTTTGTAATATTTTTAAATTTATAATGTTTAATTTGAATGAACAATGTGAAATTGCTTTGTTTACTGTTTTATTCCCAAAATTAACCTTTTTGAAAACAAAAATTAAAAATATAATTTTTCAAAATAAAGCAATTTACCTTCGCCAAATATTAATATCAAGTTATATTTTATATTTATTATATTATATTATATTTAATTTAAAGAAGATCTTAGTTTATTAATTAAAAATAAAGGAAAAATAATGTTATAAAAATTAAAATTAAGGAAATAAATTTTTTTAGAAATAAAACATTAAAATTAAAACATTTAGAATAGTTTAATACTCATGCACTTAGAAATATTAGAATTAACTTGAATAATTATTAACCAATATTATGCAAATTTAAATTTTAGCGCCATAGTAAGAGTACTGAGTTTGCGCAGAAGGTCCCAACCTCTATTTCATGAAATAAAATCATTTTCAAAAATTGTTTCCATTGAAATTTGATTTTTAAAGTTAAAAAGACTAATTCGAAACGTAACTAAATCATTTTTAAACTATTAACTTTAAAGAATTAGACGTTATGGCTAAAGTTTCATAAGTTTCAATTAATTTGAAATTTTTCATTGAAACTTTCAACTGAAAGTTTCAAAAATTATAAATTTCGGAAACGGCACATTGCTAAAGAAGGTTAGGCTCGGACCCAAATTTATATTACGTTATAATGGGATTTTTAATAAAAAGTGATTTTTATGACAATTCAATAAAAAAAGGCAGGTTTTTAAAACACAGGCAGGTTTTTAAAACAATTTTCCCGCCTTTAAAACAATTCTATTTTCGTAAAAATATTATTTGTAAGTTGAAAATTAATAAATATATGAGTGGATAAATCGCATAGATAGGAGCCACAGAAAACTACTAGAGTATAAGTATAAAAGTGTATCTTTTGTATAAATATTGATATCAATAAAAATTATTTGACTTGACTTGACTTGAAAAAAACTTTTAAAATTATTAAAGGCAAAAGATAAAACATATTTCTTTCCGTTTTTGTAGTATAATCATACTTTTTATCGGTTAACTGCTTTATTTTTAAATGCAAAAAAAATAGTGAAAAATTCAAAAGAGGTTAGAAATTACTGTCAGTGTGATTGTTTTTTTGGCTTTTAAATAAAAATTTAATTAATTGACAAGGAATATGAATACATTATAAAAATGTAAAAAAACATATTCCATCTTCTAATAGCAACAATTTATGCAATTTTTAAATAAATTAGTCTAAAATACCTTTTTTATTAGAAATCCCTTTATAATGTAAATTTGGGTCTGCGCCTAACCTTCCTGACAAAATGACCCAACCTTCTTGATTTGTGACGTCACATTAAAATACTCTATTATTATTTTTTTTTATTATATATTACTATTTCCCTCCCCCCCCCTCCTCACCCTCTATAAATCTATTTAGAGAAATTTCCATAATTATAGTAGAATTAGATCCTGAAGAATAATAATAATTTGTCCCTTTAATATTTTTAAGATTCTTAATTTAGTGTTCTGTACTACTCAATATATTTTTATACAGTTCACCCCAACATGGATTTATTAATAAAAATATTTATATTTATACTCGAATATTATAAATTAATATTCGAGAACTCCTAATAATTTCATTACATTCTCTCTAAATTTGAATTAGTTAAAAAAAAACCAATTATTAGTAAAATCGTGGCTGAGTTTTTGCTACAGCAATTAGTGAAAAATAACTAATTATTAGTTAAAAGAATGACTTATTATTTAGTAAAAAAGTAACTAAAAAAATTGTTAAAATTTGACCAATTGATTTAATAAACAGAATTTTACTAAAATATTAGTTATTTTGACATATAACCTAAAAATGAATTTGACTAATAATTATAGTTATTTTTCACTAAATGATTAGTAGAAATATAACTATTTGAATTAGTTACTTTTTGCTATGAGATTAGTTATTTTTAACTAATTCAAATTTTGAGAGTTTAAATCCAATTAAATAATAATAATCTCCGTAAATCTTAGTATGTATTTATATTTATTCACCTTTTTCTGTTCACGTTCAAAAGTTTGAAGTGAAGTTAGTTAGTATTAATATATTCATTCATCTTTTTCCGTCCACATTTTTAAATCCAGAGTGAAGTTAGTCCCTGTTATTTTATTTTGTGGTTATTGTGATGGTTTTTAATTGTCATTTGTATAAAAAAAAAGTTTCGAAAAATGCTTTAAAAATTTATTATGGTTTTTGAAGAAGTTTAAAATATATACACATGCAATTAATTTCCTAAATTTTCAGTTATTATCTCAAATTTAGATTATTGTCATCAATTTTCCATTATATAACGATTTTTTAATTATTTTCTTTTGCTTAAAAATAAATTCTGCAATTTTTCTTGATTTTCATCAATTTATAATTATATTCATTATTTTGTCATTACTTTTAAAAATTTCAATTATTTATCGGATATTGCAATTATTTTCATCAATTTTCGTTATTTCTGCGATATTTTAATTATTCTCTTTAATTAAAATTTTTCAAGTAATTTTGTAATTATTATTTTTTTTAAACATATATTCTATGCTTTTTTCAGTTATTTCTCTCAAATTTTATTCAATGTTTTCAATTTTTCACATTTAAAATATTTTCATCATAATTCAATTTTCTTTATCAATCTTAAATTATTTTCAGCATATTTGAATTATTTTTTTCAATTTTTAATTAATTTTATCATTTTTCAATTATTTTTCTCGATTATTAATTATTATTCTCATTTTCTAAAATTATTTTCTAAGATTTTTAAGTATTTTTCTGAAAATTCAAATATTTTCTTCAATTTCTAATTATTTTCATTTGTTATCAGAATTTCAAATTTTTTTTTATGAATTATCGTAAAGTTCAATTATTTTTAGCCTTCTTCCAGTCTTTTCTCCAATTTTTAGTTTTTCTCATTTTATAAAATAAATTTCTAAAATTTTTTAAGTATTTTTCTCAAATTTCTATTATTTTCTTCAATTTTTAATTATTTTTCTTTGTTTTCATAATTTCCAAAAAATGTTATTAATTATCGTAAAGTTAAATTATTTTTAGCCTTCTTCCAGTCTTTTCTTCAATTTTTAGTTATTCTCATTTTCTAAAATTATTTTCTAAAATTTTTAAGAATTTTTCTAAAATTTTAATTGTTTTCTTCAATTTTGAATTATTTTTATTTGTTTTCATAATTTCAAAATTTGTTTATTAATTATCGTAAATTTCAATTACTTGTAGCTTATTTCTTTAATTCTTTTCTCCAATTTTTAGTTATTTTTTTTTAATTGATTTCTATCTTCATGTATTTTTTTTTAAATTTCAATCATTTTTTCTTTATTTAAAAAAAATTCTGTAGTTTTTTCAATTATCACACTTAAATGGCATTTAATTTTTACAATTTATCATTGTTTGTATCATATTTTAATTATTTTCTTTAAGTTTTAAAATTTAAAAACATTTTTTAATTATTTTCCAAAATTTATTTTCTTCAATTTTTAATTCTTTACATTTGTTTTATAATTTCAAAAATTGTTAACTATTTATCTGACTTTTCAATTCTTTCATTATTTATATTATTTTTTATTTTATTTTCTTCAATTTTCAATTACTTTCGTTCTTTTTCTCGTTCTTTTTTATAATTGCCAAAAAATTTTTACTTATTTCTCTTTAATTAAAACTTGTTCTGTTCAATTTTAAATTATTTTTTTCTTTTTTCATTTATTTTCTCTAATTTTCAATTATTTTCTTTTATTTCAATGAACTTCTGAAAGTTTTCAATATTTTTCTCAAATTTTGTTTACCTTTCCTTTATTTAAAATATTTAATATAATTTGTTTAATTATTTTTTCAAATTTTAATTATTTTTTTTAATTTTAACTTATTTATCTCCATTTTTAACCATGTTTTTTCAATTTTCAATTATTTTCTCTAATTTTTCATTATTCCAATTTGTTTTAATTTACTTTTAAGATTCTCAAGTATTTTTCCTTAAATCTTAATTATTTTCTTTATGTTTAAAACATTTTTATGATTGTTTAAATTAGTTTCCCCAATTTTTAATTGATTTCATTTTTTTCAATTATTTTGTCAAAATTTGCAATTATTTTGTTTAATTTCAATTATTTTTTGCAATTCTTTTTAATTATAAAATATTATAAATTTTTTCCTAAATAAATATTTATTTTATTTATATTAATTGATTTTTAAATTACAAAAAATTGCTCAAGAACACAAAAGAAAACGAAAAATAAAATTTTTTTGCCCGTGATTATCTAAAAAATTTAGCTAATTTGGATTTTTTGACTTGAGATTCAAATTCAGCGGAGAAAAATACTTAAGAATACACTACCATATTGTTCCGGACAAAATAATTTATTTTTTGTTTTTTTTTCGGTTTTTGAGCAGTTTTTTTAAAATTATCTAAAAAAAATTAGCCAATTTTGATTTTTTGACTTTAGGTTCGGATTCAGCAGAGAATTAGGAATATACGAGTATAGTGTTCTGGACAGAAGAATTTATTTTTTCAGGAATTTTTCGGGTTTTTGAGCAATTTTTTGAGATTATCTACAAAAAATTAGCCAATGTGGATTTTTTGACATTAGATTCGGATTCAGCAGAGAAAAATACGTAGAAATGCACTACCATATTGTTCCGGATAAAATAATTTATTTTTTCGGGAATTTTTCGGGTTTTTGAGCAGTTTTTTGAGTTTCTCTAATAAATTTTTGCTCATTTGAATTTTTGACTTTGGATTTAGATTTAGTGGAGAAATATAGGTAGGAATACACTAGCATCGTGTTTCGGACAAAATAATGTATTTTTTGGGTTTTTTCGGGTTTCTTGACTAGTATTTTGAGTATATCAAAAAAATGTTCTCTAATTTGGATTTTTGACCTTGGATTTGGATTCAGCGAAGAAAAATAAGGAGGAATAGACTAGCATAATGTTCCGAATAAACTAATTTATTTTTTCGGGGATTTTCCGGGTTTTTGTCAGTTTTTTTAAGTTTATCTAATAAATTTCAGCTCATTTGGATTATTGACTTTGGATTTGGATACAGGGGAGAAAAATACTTAGGAATACACTAGCATATTGTTGTGGACAAAATAATTTATTTTCGATTTTTTTTTCTTTTGAGTTCTTGAACAGTTTTTTGAGATTATCTAAAAAACTTTACCTAATTTTCATATTTTGACCTTGGATTTGGATTCACCTGAGAAAAATACGTAGGAATAGACAAGCATAATGTTCCGGACAAAGAAATTTATTTTTTCGGAAATCTTTCGGGTTTTTGAGCAGTTTTTTGAGTTTATCTAATAAAGTTTAGCCAATTTGGATTTTTTGACTTTAGATTCGGATTCAGCGGAGAAAAACACGTAGGAATAGACTAGCATAATGTTTCGAACAAAATAATTTATTTTTTGTGTTTTTTTTTTAGGAATTTTGAACAGTTTTTTGAGATTATCTAAAAAAATTCAGCTAATTTTGGTATTTTAACTTTGGATTCGAATTAAGTGGAGAAAAATACGTAAAAACACACTATAGCATAGTGCCCCGAACAAAAATTTTCTTTTTTATTCTTTCGGGTTTTTGTGCAGTTTTTTGAGATTAGATATCTCAAAAATTTTAGTCAATTTGGTTTTTTTTACCTTGGATTCGGATTCAGCTGAGAAAAAAACTTAGAAATGCACTAGCGTACTGTCCCGGACAAAAAAATTTTTTTGTTTTTGAAGACTTTTCTGAGATTATCTCAAGATTTATCGCCAATCTAGATATTCTGACTTCGGATTTGAATGCAGCGGAGAAAAATTCATAGAGAAAGTATTTAGTATCCTGGACAAAGAAATTTTTTTTTTCTATTTTTTATTTGTATTTTAAATTTTTTTTCAGATTTCAGAGAAGAAAAATAAGTAGATTTTTTTAATAGAAATATTATTAATTAATTATTATTTTTAGTATATTGTTGCTGAAAATTTCTAAAACCATTTAGTGTAAGAAAATGTATACGTAACAGATGATACGTAAAGTTATACTATTTCATTGATCAAAGGTCTTTGCCCTAGGATCAATAAATCAAGCTCATTTTATCAGTTCCAAAGGCCAGAAACGAAAATCTATAGAAATAATTTATTAACTCTGAAGGTTTTCAGTAAAAATTTATGTCTATTGACTGTATTTCATGATATTAAGAGATAGAAAAACTTTTCAATGAAGAACAAAAATTGTAGACTTGAGTCTAAAAATGTATTATTTTAAAGACTTAAAAAAAAAATAATTCGTTTTTATCATAAATTCGTTAATATGTGGAATTTTCCCGATTTCTAAGAATCTAAGGCACTTTTTTCTAAATTAGAAATTATCCTTTATCCGTATCAATAATTTTCTTTTATACAGAAGGTCACAGGTGACATTTTTCATATTTATTACTTTATTCTAAAGGCAGAGAATGTGACCCACTTAAAAGACCGTGTTTATGTTTTCCTTATTATGAACTACTTTATAGAATTAAATTTATACAATGTAAGTTTAAAATCGAAATTTAAAACCTGTTTTAAAAATATTACATATTTGGATTTATTTTAAATTTGTTTATATTTAATTGAATCAGTTTTTTTTCCTCCATCAAAACGGGCATATAAATATTTTATAGAAAGCATTAATTAAAATGTTTTTTTTAAATTTTTTATCACTTGACTTTGAATTAGCCGTATTTTTTCTGTATTGAATTTTTATATCACCGATTTTTTTTAACAAAATAAACTTTTTATTTAATTAATAGAATTATAATTGAAGAAAATTTTAATTTATCAGAATTTAATTTTTAGAAAAATATTTTAATATTTAAAATTTTAATTTAATAGAATTTAATTTTTAGAAAAATATTTTAATTTATAACAGAATCTAGGATTTAAAAACTTGACTCATTTAAAATTCTCCTAATAGAAAGTTATGTCAAATTAAAATTCCGTTCAATCAGAATTTTTTAGTGAAAATTGTTTATTTTTTCAAAATTGACCATTTTGTTTAAAGCATGTCAAGAATCTAATTTCAAGCACAATATACTAAGAAAGTAATTATCGAGAGAAGCGAAAAAAATAAAAAAAATCATAACTTCGCAATCATGAGCAGTGTCAGGAGACTTGACAAGAAAAAGGAAAAACAAATTTTTACTCGGAGATAAAAGACGGTTTAATACAAAAATCAATGAAATAATTGCTAAAAATGTAAAGTTGTTATTTTTAATTAACAGATTTTTTATATAATTAAAATAAACTAGTTGCTTTATTTTTATATGCTTTAGCTTGGGTTCAAAATGAACCAGGTACTAAAAAACGATATTCTAATTTTAAGATTAATCCAAATTATTATTATTAGTTATCTCAATTATTTCCTTCAATTTTCAATTATTTTCTGCAATTTTTAATTTTCTCTTCAAATTCCATTATTCAATTTTCAATTATTTTTGCAATTTTCAATTATTTCTTCAAATTTTAATTCCATTCTTCAGTTTTCAATTATTTTTTTGATTAATTCAAAATTTTCAAAATAATTTTGATTCAATTATTTTTTCAATTAATTTTTCAATATTCAACAGTCTCTGCTGTTTTCAATTACTTTTTTCAATAATAACACTAGTTTACAAAAAAAAAAAAAATTTTATGTACATTCAATGTCACTATTTTTTTCTTATGTACTAAGCTTCTCGTTACTTAAAAATGACGTTAAGAAATTTTTCTATGGATAGGTTTTCGAAATATGAATTTTTTTACGTTTTTTTCGGAGGTGACTTCACGTTTTAGGCCGTATCTCGAGTTACAGAAGTCCGATTGAGTTTTTCTAGGTGTCAAATTAAAGGTAATCAAATTCCAAACAATCGCTTTTAACATTATTTTTCAATCGGTTAAATATTTTAAGTGATATAGCCAAAAAAAAAAAATTTAAATTTGAGTTTTTGGCCCAAAATCTGAAAAACAAATTCATTCTACCGCCATGCAAAAATAGAAAACGTCAAATTATGTCCAGTTTTAAATTTTTTACATATATGGCTCACTTTTAGGAAGAAAAAAATGTATGGATGGAAAAAATCTATGGGTAGTTATTGAAGTTATAAGCCAGGGTACTGAAATTCTCGTTTTATGCCATTTCGGTATTTTACCTCCTTTTATAGTGATTATGTTGATTAATTTAATGAATACAGATGCGCAGAGGTTCAATTTTTGTTGAATTTTGTTCGTTGATAGATGAAAAAGTTTGAAATTAGCTATAGAAATATGAAAAATAAATGATATTTTCCGGAAAATTTTTTTGGAGTTTTTGTCAAAATTTCTGGAGAGGCATAAATTGATTAAAATCTGCTTTTTTGACAAGTTGAATCAGATGCGCAGAGGTTTAATTTTTGTTGAATTTTTTTCGTTAATAGATAAAAAAAGTTTGAAATTAGATATAGAAATGTGAAAAATAAATGATATTTGACTGAAAAATTATTTGGAGTTTTTGACAAAAATATCTGAAGAGGCATAAATTGATTAAAATCTGCTTTTTTGACAAGTTGAAACAGATTTGTTGAATTCTGTTCGTTAATAGATGAAAAAGATTGAAATTAGATATAGAAATATGAAATTAATTTTTTTTTTTTTTAAAATATGTCCGCAACAGCCCTCAGACGAAAGTCAATGGTTTTTCTCCTTATCAATTAAAAAAGAATCAATTTTCTTTGATTTCCCATTAAAGAAAAATATTCTTAACTAATTTGTGTAATATAATACAATTTATGCTTTTCAAAACTTTGCGCATCTGATTCAACTTGTCAAAGAAGCAGATTTTAATCAATTAATGCCTCTCCAGAAATTTTTGTCAAAAACTCCAAAAAATTTTTCAGTCAAATATCAATTATTTTTTATATTTCTATATCTAATTTCAAACTTTTTTATCTAATAACAAACAAAATTAAAAAAGAATTAAACCTCTGCGCATCTGATTCAACTTGTCAAAGAAGCAGATTTTAATCAATTTATGCCTCTCCAGAAATTTTTGTCAAAAACTCCAAAAAAATTTTCAGTCAAATATCATTTACTTTTCATATTTCTGTATCTAATTTCAAACTTTTTCATCTCATAACGAACAAAATTAAAAAAAAATTTAACCAATGCGCATCTGATTCAAGTTGTCAAAGAAGCAGATTTTAATCAATTTATGCCTCTCCAGAAATTGTTGTCAAAAACTCCAAAAAAAATTTCCAGTCAAATATAATTTATTTTTCATATTTCGATATCTAATTTCAAACTTTTGCATCTAATAACGAACAAAATAAAAAAAGAATTGAACCTCTGCGCCTCTACTTCAACTTGTCAAAGAAGCAGATTTTAATCAATTTATGCCTCTCCAGAAATTTTTGTCAAAATCTCCAAAAGATTTTTCAGTCAAATTTGAATTAGTAAAGCACTGAAAATTATTTGAAATCTGTGAAAAAAGTCCATTTTCTAATTAGATATTGTATTCATTAAATTAATCAACATAATCACTATAAAAGGAGGTAAAATACCGAAATGGCATAAAACGAGAATTTCAGTACCCTGGCTTATAACTTCAATAATTACCCATAGATTTTTTCCATCCATACATTTTATTCTTCCTAAAAGTGAGCCATATATGTAAAAAATTTAAAACTGGACATAATTTGACGTTTTCTATTTTTGCATGGCGGTAGAATGAATTTGTTTTTCAGATTTTGGGCCAAAAACTCAAATTTAAATTTTTTTTTGGACTATATCACTTAAAATATTTAACCGATTGAAAAATAATGTTAAAAACGATTGTTTGGAATTTGATTACCTTTAATTTGACACCTAGAAAAACTTAATCGGACGTCTGTAACTCGAGATACGGCCTAAAACGTGAAGTCACCTCCGAAAAAAACGTAAAAAAATTTAAAAAATTCATATTTCGGAAACCTATCCATAGAAAAATTTCCTAATGTCATTTTTAAGTTTAGAGAACCATAGTATATAAAAAAAAAATTTTGGCATTAAATGTACATTTTGGCTGTAAACTAGTGTAATTATATTCTTCAAATTTTAATTTTAAATTAATTCTTCAATATTAAATAATTCTCGACTTTTGTCCAATTATTTTTTCAACATAAAAATTGTTTTAAAATTTTAATACAATTGTTCTATTCTGGAACTATTTTGTTCAATTCTTAATTATTGTCTTTCAATTTCCAATTATTTTCCTTATTATTAAAAAATTCTCGACATTTTTCATTTATTTTTTTCGATAATCAATAACCCCCACAGCACCGAAAATTTCCTGAAAATTTATTAAAGATTTATTTGCAAACTTCGGAATATTTAGGTGCAAAGCTTAGCGAAAATTGTGTAAAGATTTAAATGTCCCGATTAAATAAATGTTTAGCGTAAAAGTTGACTGAACATTTAAATTTACATTTTCGTAAAATTTTAATCGCGAAAGTTTCCTGAACATTTAAATTTACATTTTCGTGAAATTTTCGTCGCGAAAGTTTCCTGAACATTTAAATTTACATTTTCGTGAAATGTTCGTCGTGAAAGTTGACTGAAGATTTAAATTAAATTTTCGTGAAATGTTTGTCGCAAAAGTTGATTCAACATTTAAATTAAATTTTCGTGAAATGTTTGTCGCAAAAGTTTATTCAACATTTAAATTAAATTTTCGTGAAATGTTTGTCGCAAAAGTTGATTCAACATTTAAATTAAATTTTCGTGAAATTTTCGTAGTGAAATTTGACTGAACATTTAAACTGAATATTTGTGAAATGTTTGTCGCAAAAGTGAATTAAACATTTAAGTGAATATTTGCTAAATGTTGAGCGGAAAGTTGACCGAATAAAAAAATTATATTAAATAGAAGGGGAACAAGTAAATTAAACAGTAATTAAATTAACATAAACACATTTATTGAATAAAATTTTGAAGATTCTGTAACGTTTTACAAATCCTTAATCTAATACAATCTTTCAACTTACAATTTCCTGTGTGTTCTATTTAATATAATTTTTTTTATTTGGTCAACTTTCCGCTCAACATTTAGCAAATATTCACTTAAATGTTCAATCCACTTTTGCGACAAACATTTCACAAATATTCAGTTTAAATGTTCAGTCAAATTTCACTACGAAAATTTCACGAAAATTTAATTTAAATGTTGAATCAACTTTTGCGACAAACATTTCACGAAAATTTAATTTAAATCTTCAGTCAACTTTCACGACGAACATTTCACGAAAATGTAAATTTAAATGTTCAGGAAACTTTCGCGATTAAAATTTTACGAAAATGTAAATTTAAATGTTCAGTCAACTTTTACGCTAAACATTTATTTAATCGGGACATTTAAATCTTTACACAATTTTCGCTAAGCTTTGCACCTAAATATTCCGAAGTTTGCAAATAAATCTTTAATAAATTTTCAGGAAATTTTCGGTGCTGTGGGGGAAGTATCTTTAATTTTAAATACAAATGTTCAATTATTATCTTCAATTTTCAATTCCCCTTTTCAATTGTCAATTATTTACGTCATTTTGTAATTTATTTTTAAGTATCAATTATTCTTCCAAATTTTAATTTAATTCTAAAATTTCAATTTATTTCTCCAATTTTTCTTCTTCTTCAAACTTTTCAACTTGATTTTTTCTCACATTTCTAACGCAGTTTATAAAAATCCTTAGGACAGCGCTAGTGTTTTAGCATATAGAGATTTAGTTTATCGCATGATCCAACTAAAAAGATCTCGCCACGCGTAAGCAAAAAAAAAGTGATCCAATCAACATAGGCACTCACCGCAGACATCTTGGCAAAATTTACGCGGTAAAACTGCTTTAAACCAATGACTTCCCGTATAGACGGTCAGCTGACCAATTTAAGATGGTTGTTGTCAGTGGTTGCGCGAAAAAGTTTAGTTTTGGTCTGCTTTGCGGCTAGACCTTGTTAGTTTGATCATATGGTTTATCGGCTCGTGGCGCTGCATATACAAAATGGCTACTCTCCAGCAATGTTGTTGTCGAATGTTGTAAGCAAATATAAATATTTCTGTTATCGTTTCTAATAGTGGAAATTTCCATTATGTCGACTAGTTCTAAACGAAGTTTTGCTTCTCTTGAAGAAGAAAATGATATTAAAACTGTATAAATCATGAACTCTGTAAAAATATTAAAGGACAATTTGATTCAATTTAGTTTATTGATTACGTGTTCACATTATTCTGTATATTCAATTTATATGTAACAATTATATATATCATCATTATTTTGTATTATTAATAAACTATTGTTTCTTTCTTTTGAAAATACTATTTAGCATGAAAGTGTCTTCGACTCTATAGTTTCACGTTGCACATTCGACGCAACGTCTGTTTATATTATATGGTCCACTTAAGAAACTGCGTTCTGCGTGTCCACTTAAAGAACTTATCAAATACCGAGAAACTCCTAAGGAGAAAGAAAACCTACGAAATTGTTTATTGTATCCCTTCCATGTTCAAAATGTCATACAGTATGTGATACAGCCATAGTGAAAACACTTCCCTAAAATTCGTCGTGGAATCAACATCGATTTGTATTTTGTTCTTCTATCCAATAAAAGAAAACTATTTTATTTCAATTTAAACGTTATTACTTTTCTGTCGGCTTAAAAATCGACAGGAAGACACCCCAGTGTCACTTTTAAACAAAAACTGTATGGGATTATTTTGTAAAAAGTGATTATAATGAGAGTGCAAAGTGTCAGCTGTGTTCAGCTGTTTTGAAAATAAGTCAGAGATCGAAAAAGGATTATTTACACACATAAAAAGTAAACACAATGTGGATTTAAAGTCGGATTCAAAAGTTGAAGAGATAAAGATTACTAATCCAAAGAAAAAAGGCAAAACAATGAACGATTTTGTTATAAAAGAAAATAGTATGGAAAAAACGGTATCTCGATTAGTTGCGAATGATGGTTTTTCTTTTAATGTTTTCTCGAAGTCGTCGGATTTAAGAGGACTTTTCCTAAAAAGTGGTTTTAAACTGCCAGATTCATCTAACACAATAAGGTCCATAGTTCTTAAATTTGCAGAATCTGTTAAAATCAATATGATAAGTGAGATTGATAAACTTCGAGAACAAAATCAAAAATTCTCACTGACCTTCGATGAATGGACATCTCTGAAAAATAAAAGGTACATCAACGTTAACGTTCATCGCAATGACAAATTCTATAACCTTGGTTTAGTTCGAATAATCGGATCTTGTACAGCGGAATATTGTATTAAATTAGTTGAAGAACGTCTAAACAGTTTTAATTTGAACATTAAGGACTATATAATTTGTATAACAACCGATGGAGCAAGTGTGATGGTAAAAGTTGGTAAACTTGTCCCTTGTTATCAACAACTTTGTTTTGCACATGGAATACAGCTTGCAATCGTTGACGTTTTGTACAAGAAAAAATCGAATGTTCAAGAAGAAAAAGAAGATCATTCACACATTGAAGAACCACTTGAACTTGAATTATCCGACGAAGAAGACGAATTCGATATTGAAGATGAAGATTCTAATATCAGTCTGCATCCTTCATTGGTAGAAGTGGAATTGATTTCAGATTATACAGATCTGGTTTCAAAAGTGAGAAAAACTGTGAAACTTTTCAGAAAGTCTCCAACAAAAAATGATCTTTTTTTACAAAAGTATGTACAGAAAGAGTACGGTACAAATTTAGAATTGATTTTAGACTGCAAAACTCGTTGGAGTAGTCTATTTAATATGTTAGAGCGCTTTTATAAACTGAAACAATGTGTAAGCAATGCTTTAATAGATGCCAAATCTGACATTTATTTCACTGATGAAGATTGGTTAAAAATAAAAGATCTAATCTCATGTCTCGAACCAGTCAAATTGGGTCTTGAAGTATTGTGCAGAAGAGATTCAACTTTAATTTCTGCAGAAACGACTCTTCGATTTATAGTAGAAAAGTTAAAACAACAGATATCAATTTTGAGTGATAATTTGACTACAACTCTTTGCGCAAGGATAAAGCAACGACGCACACAGTTGACCGGGATATTGTCATATTTGCAAAATCCGAGTAAATTCGAAACTGATTCGAAAAACACAATAAACGATACATTTGCTATGCCCAAGAAATTAGCAATCCGAAAAGAAATAAAAAACTTATTACGAAGAGTTACTCCGAACTCAGAGAAAAATTTAAATACATCAGATGAATCTACGATTTTGGAAGAGGTGCAAGATCCAAAGAAATCTACAATTTCCTTACAAGACGAATTGGAATTCAAATTGCAAGAAAACTGTAAAGAAGCAGAGGTCTCACAGCTCGCAGATACATCAGAGGAAAAAAATATGGATACAATTTTGAAGAAAGAAATGAGTGCGCTTGAAACAAACGGTTCAAGAGGAAAGTATTTGCGTAAAGTTTTTGATTATTTAATGACTGTTCCACCAACTAGTGTGGAATCTGAACGAGCATTTTCTGCCGCCGGATTGATTTGTAATAAACTCAGAAGTAGTATGTCAGATAATACTGTTAACACTCTTTGCTTCTTAAGATCTTATTTTAAAAATGAAAATTAAACAAATGTATGTTAGTTTAAACATACTAAATTTAAGTTTAAAGTTGAACAAGATTGTGCAAAAATAATATAAGTTTTACTAACATAGCCAAACTTACTTGAAATTTTTTTTGACAAAAGGGCATTAATAATATTAACATTTTTTATTTAAGTACAAATTTTGATTTTAAATTATTTCGAAGTAGTTATAATAATGTACTGAATTAGATAATAAAACGTTTTAATAAAATTGTATTTAGTGGTCACTAAAAATTATGATAGCTAATAATAAACAAAATTCTGCGGGATCCCGCGGGGGGTCGAGGACATTTCCACCAAAACCCAATTGACCAAATTTGTTATTGGCCGAAATTTAATTGTCCGAATTTGTAATTCTACAAACTTGTATTTGTCAGAATTTGCAATTCCCCGAACTTGCGTTTGTCCGAGCTATTAACTTCCCGAATTTGTATTTGTCATAACTTCCAAATCATCAAACTGACATTTGCCAAAACATTTAAATCGACGAAATTGCATTTGTTAAAATTTTTAACTCCTCGAACTCGTATTCGTCTGAACTTTTAAATCCACGAACTTGCATTTGCCAGAACTTTGAAATCACCGAACTTGCATTTGTCAAAATATTCAATTACTAGAATTTGCATTTGTCCGAACTTTGAAATCACCAAATTTGCATTTTTCCGAACTTTAAAATCACCGAACTCGCATTTAGCAGAATATTCAACTCTCCAAATTTGCAACTGTCAGAACTTCTAAATCCCTGAATTTTCATTTGTCCAAACTTTAAAATCACCGAACTTATATTCGCCCGAATTTGTAATTGTCCGAACTTTGAAATCACCGAACTCACGTTTGGCCGAACTCTTAAGTGTCCGAATTTGCATTTGGCCGAACTTTTTAATTACCGAACTTGCATTTTTCCGAACTTTTAAATCACCGAACTTGCATTTGTCAAACTCCTTAAGTCACCGACTACTCGTGTCCCCGAATTTGCATTTGTTCGACCATCGGAAAGTATGTTTTCTAAAGGAGTCTTATGATTGGATGGTAAATTTCCCGGTAACATTACCAGCCAATCAAAAGACTCCTTTAGAAAACCTACTTTCCGATGGTCGGACAAATGCAAATTCGGGGACACGAGTAGTCGGTGACTTAAGGAGTTTGACAAATGCAAGTTCGGTGATTTAAAAGTTCGGAAAAATGCAAGTTCGGTAATTTAAAAGTTCGGCCAAATGCAAATTCGGACACTTAAGAGTTCGGCCAAACGTGAGTTCGGTGATTTCAAAGTTCGGACAATTACAAATTCGGAAATTTCAAAATTCGGGCGAATATAAGTTCGGTGATTTTAAAGTTTGGACAAATGAAAATTCAGGGATTTAGAAGTTCTGACAGTTGCAAATTTGGAGAGTTGAATATTCTGCTAAATGCGAGTTCGGTGATTTTAAAGTTCGGAAAAATGCAAATTTGGTGATTTCAAAGTTCGGACAAATGCAAATTCTAGTAATTGAATATTTTGACAAATGCAAGTTCGGTGATTTCAAAGTTCTGGCAAATGCAAGTTCGTGGATTTAAAAGTTCAGACGAATACGAGTTCGAGGAGTTAAAAATTTTAACAAATGCAATTTCGTCGATTTAAATGTTTTGGCAAATGTCAGTTTGATGATTTGGAAGTTATGACAAATACAAATTCGGGAAGTTAATAGCTCGGACAAACGCAAGTTCGGGGAATTGCAAATTCTGACAAATACAAGTTTGTAGAATTACAAATTCGGACAATTAAATTTCGGCCAATAACAAATTTGGTCAATTGGGTTTTGGTGGAAATGTCCTCGACCCCCCGCGGGATTGTTGTCGAATCCCGCAAATGATCCCGCGGGATTGAAAACTATGCGGGATTGCGAGCTCTAATTCAGTTGTTTAATTTGCAATTATTTCCAACAGCTATTCCTATAATTTTTTAATTTAACCATTTTTTTTAAATTTAATATTTATTTGTTTAATTTTATTAGTTATTTTTTTCAATCATTTAATTATCTAGACATTTGTCGATTTTTTTCAATTGTGAAGTATTTTCATCATTTTTAAGATATTTTTTCAATTTTTAATTATTTTCTTGAATTTTCAACTAGTTTCTTCAGTTTTCTGTTACTTTTTCGATTTTAAATTAATTCTTTTATACGTATTAAATAATTATCGAATTTTTTAAATTATTTTTTCAACATAAAAATTGTTTTAAAATTTTAATACAGTTGTTCAATTCTGGAACTGTTTTCTTCAATTTTTAACTATTTTCCTTCAATTTTAATTTCCTTTTTCAAATTCTATTTATTTTTCATTAATATTCAAAAGTCTCGACTTTATTCATTTACTTTTTTTTAATAATTAATAAATTTCTTTAATTTTAAATACAATTGGTCAATTATTTTTTTCAATTTTCAATTTCGCTTTTTAATTTTCAATTATTTTCTTCAGCATATACTCAACAATTCTAGGCTTTTTGCAATTACTTTTTTCAATTTTCAATTATATTCTTATAATTTCTATTCCATTCTTCAATTATTAATTATTTTTCAGGATTTTCAATTATTTCCTATAATTTTTTCAATTTTTAATCAATCTCTAAAACATTTATAATTATTCTTAAAATTTTTTCATTTATTTTATTCAATTGTTTATTAATCTATAGCCAATTTTCGAATTTTATTTTCAATTGTCGATTGTTTTCGTCATTTTGAAATTTTTTTCAATTATCAATTATTTATTCGAATTTCAATTTAATTCTTAAACATACAATTTATTTCTCCAAATTCTTTTCTTTTTCAATTTAATTGTTTTTTTTTTCAATTCAGTTTTTAATTTGCAATTATTTCATACAGCTATTCCTAAAAGTTTCTTAATTTAAATTTTTTTTTTTAATTTATTATTTATTGTTCAATTTTATTAGTTATTTTTTACCATCATTTAATTATTATAAATTAATATTTGTCGATTTTTGTTGTCAATTGTAAATTATTTTCGTCATTTTTAAAATATTTTCTTTAATTTTTAATTATTTTCTCCAATTTTCAATTATTTTCTTCAGTTTTTTATTATTTTTTCGGTTTTAAATTAATTCTTCAATATGTATTAAATAATTTTCAAATTTTTTAAATTATTTTTTTATCATAAAAATTGTTTTCAAATTTCAATACAATCGTTCAATTCTGGTACTATTTTCTTCAATTTCTAATTATTTTTTTTCAATTTCAATACGCTTTTTTAAATCACAATTATTTTTTTTAATATTAAAAAATTCTCGCCTTTATCCATTTATTTTTTCCAATTACTTTTTTTAATTTTTTAGTATATTCTTGTATTTTCTATTCCATTCTTCAATTTTCAATTATTTTCTTTAATTTTATTAATTTTTTTTATTTTCAATCTAGATATTCAATATGCAGATATTTCAAACAATTACTCCTATAATTTTCTTAAATTTTCAATTTTCAATTATTTTCTTTTAATGTAATATTTCTTGTATTATTATTTCATTTTTTTTTAGTTGTTTATTAATCAAGTCATTTTCTCAATTTTGTTATCAATTTTCAATTTCGTCTTTTTTTCGATAGTTTCTTAAATTTTTTAATTATTTTTTTTAATTTTTCTTAATTTTTCAACTATTTCCTTCAATTATTA
The DNA here is from genome assembly GCA_037103525.1 of Ganaspis brasiliensis. Classification (NCBI taxonomy): domain Eukaryota; kingdom Metazoa; phylum Arthropoda; class Insecta; order Hymenoptera; family Figitidae; genus Ganaspis; species Ganaspis brasiliensis. The sequence goes on along the minus strand of JAZKLR010000105.1, from coordinate 766,342 downwards.
ATTATTTTCCGTGATTTTTAATAATTGCCGTCAATTTTTTCAATTTTTAATGAATCTCTAAAAGTTTTATAATTATTCTTTAATTTTTTAAATTTTTTTGTTCAGTTGTGTATTAATTAGAGCTGTGCAAAATTATAAAATTCGATCCTCTCCATGAGAATTTACATGGGCTCGGTACGGTTCGAATTTCGATCCCATGCAAAATTCGAGTTTCTGCACAGCTCTAGTACTAATCTATAGCCAATTTTCGAATTTTGTTTTTCATTGTCAATTATTTTCGCCATTTTGTAATTTTTTTTCAAGTATCAATTATTTTTCCAAATTTCAATTTAATTCTCAAAATTTTCAATTTATTTCTCCAAGTTTTCTTCTTCTTCAATTTCAATTTAATTCTCAAAATTTTCAATTTATTTCTCCAATTTTTATTCTTCTTCAATTTCAATTTTTTTTTATATATTAATTCAGTTGCTTAATTTGCAATTATTTACAACAGCTTTCCTATAATTTTCCTAATTTTAAAATTTATTTTTTAAATTTAATATTTATTTGTTTATTAGTTATTTTTTTCAATCAATTAATTATCTAGACATTTGTCGATTTTTGTTTTCAATTTTCAATTATTTTCTTCAGTTTTCTATTACCTTTTTGATTTTAAATTAATTGTTCAATAAATATTAGAAAATTTTTAACATTTTTAAATTATTTTTTCAACATAAAAGTTTTAAAATTTCAATTCAATTGTTTAATTCTGAAACTATTTTCTTCAATTCCTAATTATTTTCTTTCAATTGAATTTAATATTTATAAATTCAAAAAGTATATAAAAATTAATAAAATTAGTAAAATAAAAAATTGTAATTAAAATAATTTAGCTTTTAAAAATAATAATTAAAATAATTTGAAATGATTTAATAAAAAAATTAGGATTACATACCCTATTATTTAAATTTAAATTTCAAATCCCTTTTTCAAATTCCAATTACTTTTTTCAATATTCAAAAATTCTCGCCTTTATTCATTTATTTTTCACAATCACTTTTTTTAATTTTTAAGTACATTTTTGTAATTTCTATTTCTTGCTCATCATTTTTCTATTTATGCCTTCAATTATTAACTATTTTCCTCAATTTTAAATTATTTCCCACAATTTATTCAATTTGCAATGAATCTCTAAAAAATTTTAAATTATTCAATTTATTTCTTCAATTTTTCTTTTTCTTCAATTTCAATTATTTTTTCGATTTGAATTCAGGTTATGTTAAACCACTAAATAAATTTAGTCGACTAATTTTTTTAGTCATTTTTTACCACTAATTAGTTATTTTTTACTAATCGAAATAGTCAAATTACTGTTGTACTGTACTAAAATAGTAATTTTTTTTACTGATTTCGCTTTGGAGACGCATTTTTTGACGAATTTAAAATTTTGTTCTGTGAAGGGTAAAAATGAAACATTTTTTTTTTTTTTATATTTATATACTACTATATGAAAATATGTAACTCACATACATATAATGATGCATTTTATATGCAAAACAGTCTAAAGACGACGGCGCTCGTTGTTCCTTCATTGATTATAAGGCTGCAGCTAATTATAGTTAACCGATAGAAACCGACTCCCTCTTCATATCACGCGCCAAAAGCATAAAGAGCATAAATCCTCTGCCAGTAGCTAAATCGCCTTTTCAATTCTCGCGTCGGACTGTCCGCGCTTTTCTTCTCTATTTCTTCTTTTGCACTCTTTTCTCCTCCTTCTCAACACTTATTTTCTTTTCCTTATATTTTTAATCAAAATCGTTACTTTTTTTATTATTTTTATTTGTATTTTGTAACCTTTACTTTTTTATTAACCTTACTTTTTTATTACTCTTTTAGTAGAATTTTTTTTTTATAATTTATTATATGTTGAATCTATTTATTTAATCCAAGAATTTTATTTTTTTTATTTTTATTTAATGAACAATAATTAAACAAAATAATAATATTCGCAAGAAGAAGACAAGTTGATAAGTTTTTGTACTCAATTCTCTTTTTAAATGTTTTTCTATTAAATTCAAGTGCCAATTAATTCTGTGAGAGAATTATATGTACGTTATTATAAATTTATTATAATACAGAAAAATAATTATCTTTATAAAATACTAAAGTGTCAGCAGCATATTTTACAAATATGTTACAATTTTTGTTGTTGTAGTTATCAATTGTTGTGACTACTAATAGTTGTAGTTACTGAACTCAAAAAATTGTAATACAGAAAGAAAGTTTTATAATTTTATAATCTTAACAAAGAGAGTCATAATTAAAAAAAAAAAAGTTTTATCTTAACAAAGAAAGTTGAAACTTTTTTTAAAATACGCTGCTACTCTTAACAACTTATTTTTAACGTGCCTCTGACACGTGTATTTTGCAAATGAAAGAGTATCAACTGCGCCTATTTGTGACATTAAATACGTAATTGAAAAGAAGAATAAAACTGTGAAAAAGTGCCTTTTAAATAATTTCTAGTAAATTTTTGATTTATTAATCAAAAAATCACTATTTTCAACAACAACAAAAAATCCAAATCACTAAATCTGAATTAGAATTTGATTCTATTCAGTGAAACTGAAACAGTAAAAAAAGCGGCCAATTAAAACAATTGTATCAATAAAAATCAAAATCAGTAGCACGATTCAATAAATTGCTGTTAAATCATTTTAATTAACTTGGATTAAGACTCAGTAAACGAGTAAAAATTGCCGGCAATTAATTGAGGATCAATTGACAATAACAGATTTTCAAAGAAAAAGAATTCAATTTGGAAGAAAATATTTAAAAAAAGAAGAAAAATATAAAAAATCAAGGAGAACAAGTCAATTAAAAAAGGGAGAACAGATCTATGAAAAAATCAGGAGAACAAGTCAACCAAAGATCAGGAGAACAAGTCAATAAAAAATCAGGATAACAGGTCAATAGAAAATAAGGAGAGCAGGTCAATAAAAAATCAGCCAAGCAAGTGAAGCGAATCTGGTGAATTAAAAATCGACAAATAAAAAATTGGACTATTACATCAGTTAGACGGTAAGAGAAAATACAAAATGGTTCCTGAAAATTAATAAAAAGATTAGAAAAATAATATAAAATGAATAAATTGAATGTTTTAATTCAATTAAATTTAGCTGCAGCTTAAATTCAGTTTAAACTAGTCAAAAAATAAAAAAATTTAACCGGATATTTTACGTTGAATTTAGTTAAACTCATTAATTTATGTACTTTTTTCTTTTTTTTTGTTGTTATTTTTTATAAAAATTTTTGTACTTTGGATGAAGGAGATTCCTGCTAAATTAATATTAGGATAATGGAAATGTCTGAGTTACCGACATTTGATTAAAGAAGATTACTGTTTTATCTACAGTAGGCTAAAGAAGCTCTCTGCATTACCAGTATTCGATCAAGGAAGATCTCTGCATTATCAACATTTGGACAAAAAAGATGCCTGCATTATCGACATTCAGACAAAAGAGATTCTTTTATTATCGATATTCAGACAAAGGAGATTCCTGCATTATCGACAAGTGAACAAAGAAGATCTCTTCATTATTTACAATTAAAAATATATATATATATATATATATATATATATATATATATATCAGCCTTATTAATTTTCCGACCAGGAAGATTTTTACCTTAGCGAAATTCTAAAATCGTTTTGTTATCCATATTTGAACTAAGAAGATTTCTAGGTTGACAATATTTAGTCAAAGGAACTAATATCGACATTCAGATAAGGAAGATTTCGGTATTATCCAAATTCGGGGAAAGAATATTTCTGCGTTATCTACATTTGGATAAATCAAGTCACTGCCCTATCCATTTTGACAAAGAAACTCTCTGCATTATCGACATTTGAATAAAAAATATTTCTGCTTTATCATCAATCAAACAAAGAAGTTTCTGCCTAAACAAAAATCGGGAAAAAAAACTTTTAGCTCATCAACAACAAAAAAGCAAAGGAGATTTCTAACTTAACATTATCCGAACAACGGAGATTTCTGCTTTATCAGCAATCGGGCAAAGATCTTTCCTTTATCAACAAAAAAATGGAGATTTTTACCTTATCATTAATTAATTAATGGAGATTTCTGCTTTATCAACAATCGGGTGAAAATCTTTACCTTATAAGCAACAAAAAAATACAAAACTTTTTCAATCAGGAAGCAACAAAGAAAATTACTACCTTATCATTATCCTAACAATAAATATTTCTGCTTTATTAATAATCAGTCAAAAAGATCTTTCCTTTATCAACAAAAAAACAAAGAAGATTTCTACCTTATTATTATTTAAATACTGGAGATTTTCTGCTTTATCAACAATCGGGTAAAGAAGACCTTTTGACAATGGAGGTTTCTACCTTATCATTGTCCAGACATTAGAGATGTCTGCTTTATCAATAATCGGGCAAAAAGATTTTTCCCTTATCAACAACAAAAAAAACAACGAAGAATTATTTCTTATTATTATTTACACAATAGATATTTTTGCTTTATCTACAGTCGGGCAAAAAAGTATTTTCCCTTATCAACAGCAAAAAAATATAAAGCTTCCTCCATGAGGAAATAACAGTGAAGATTTCAACCTTATCATTATCCAAACAATGGAGATTTCTGCTTTATCAACAATCGAGCAAAAAGGACTTTCCCTTTATCAACAAAAACACAATAAGGATTTTTACCTTATCATTATCTAAATAATTACGATTTCTGCCTTATCAACAATCGGGTAAAGATCTTTCCCTTATCAGTAACAAATAATACAAAACTTCCCCAATCAGAAAGCAACAATGGAGATTACTACCTTATCATTATCTAAACAATGAAGATTTCTGCTTTATCAATAATCGGGCAGAGAAGATCTTTTGACAATGGAGGTTTCTACCTTATCATTATTCAGACTTTGGAGATTCCTGATTTATTAACAATCGGGCAAAGAAGATATTTCTTTTATCGACAAAAAACCCAGTGGAGATTTCTACCTTATCATTATCTAAACAATGGCGATTTCCGCTTTATCAACAATTGGGTAAAAAAAAATTTTTTCTTTATCAACAACAAAAAAGCAATGGAGATTTTTTTCTTACCATTATCTAAACAATGTATGTTACTGCTTTATCAACAGTCAAGCAAAAAAGACTTTTCCCTTATTAACAACAAAAAACAATGTCGGTTTCTACTGTATCATTATCCAGACAATGTAGATTTCTGCTTTATCAACAATCGGGCAAAAAAGTTTTCCCCTTATTAACAACAAGAAAACAATGTAGGTTTCTACTATATCATTATCCAGACAACCTACTTTTCTGCTTTATCAACAATCGTGCAGAAATATTTTTCCTTTATCAACAACAAAAAAACAATGAAGATTTCTTCTTTATCATCATTCAAATAATGTATATTTCTGCTTTATCAACAATCGGACAGAAAAACCTTTCCCTTATCAACAACAAAAAACAATTAAAGTTTCTATACATTATCATTATCCCCGCAACGAAGATTTCTGCTTTATCAACAGTCGGGCAAAGAAGATTTCTCACTTATCAACAGCAAAAATAGCAAAAAGTTGTATTAAGTGCACAATTAAAATAAAATACACTTTTTAAAATATTTCAAGTTGTAAAACAGTATGATAAAACTCTAAATAGTCCCAAATAAACTAATAGCAATTTATTATAAATTATATTATATTTTTTTCGTTACATTTAATTTACGTATTCTCTAACTTGAAGGTGATATTTTCAGAGGGTGGAGTGTGTATTTTATAAATAAATATAGAGGGTGACATTGTCGTATGAACGTGCCTCTTTTTCCGGCTCCGCCGACGCGGGACGTCCCGGCGCTTAGGCGCAGAGACGTTTTGGACATCGTGACGTGTAGAGAGACTCTGCCTCGTGAATTTCTATCGCGCAGACGTCATGGTTTACTCGAAAGAGCGAAACCGGTTACCGCGAATTGCACTCGAAAAAAACGCAATTATTTTCGTAAAAATCTCGTGCATCCACGACAAATATCAAAGGAAACCGGAAAAGGTCTACGACGACGTGTGACAGAATTTCATCTCACTATGACGGAAAGAAGAAATAAAGAAGACGACGAGGATGACGCTGATGTGATTTGTGCCACAGGTAGGTCTTTCAAATGCTTCTTTATCATCAAATTTTTTTCTCCAATTTTCATCAAATTCAATTCAATAATAGTTCAGTACATTTTTATAATAAATAATATTTTTATATTAGTTTATATGAATTTTTGTTTGCAATTTTTAGTTTTATAATTTTTTAACAATTTTTTTTTAAATACTTGTAATTATAAAATGGAAAAAATTCTTAATAATTTACTTTTTTTTATTTATTTATTCGACGATTACTTTTTTAATTACTAAATTAGATATTAGATACTTGTAATTATAAAATGGAAAAAATTTAATAAATGAAAAAAAATCTTAATATTTACTTTTTTTAATTATTTATTCTACGATTACTTCTTTTATTACTAAATTTGATATCAAGTACATTTAATCTGTTTAATAAACTATTTTAAACTAATTTTATTTATTATTTTTATTTCAATAACAATAATTATATTTCATATGACAAGAATTTATTCAATAATTATATATTTGATTGTAATTGACGGGTTTTTAATTTTATTCTAATATTTTAATAGGTTTATTATAAATGAAAAAATATTAATAGGGATTAATATTAAGTTTTTTTTTTATTATAAAGTAAATTATTTTAATTATTTAATTTTTATAAATGAAAAAAATTAGTATTTAAAACATTAATTAATGTAATTTGAATAAAAAAAAATAATTTAAGATTTAATTTTTTGTATTTCTTATTAAATTTCGTTTTATTTTTGAAATTTTATTTATCTGTTTGGTGTTAATTCAACATGATTCATAAATTTTATGTTATATTAATTAAAAACAATTTTTAATTACAACAAAGAAAATTAAAACCTTGATATTTTTTTAATTAACTTGTCATAAATAAGAAGGTTATATTTATTTTTCTATTTTACGAGATTTTTGACATTAAAAAAGCTTTAAATTTATATTTAAACTTATAATAATAAAAATAATAATGAAATATTATACTGTAAATAATGCTAATTTTATAATAAATACTTATATTATTTATGCAAAAATGTGATTTTATAGAATATATTTAAAAAAAAAAATTCTGTGACAATATTTATTTGATAATAAATTTTAAAATATTGAAAATTTGTCATACGATAAATTTTTTTCACTAAATATTTAAATATTTTTTATATGAAAGAAATGTTCGTTCTATTGAAAAAGTAATCAATTTTTCAATTTCTAGATATTTTGTCATTTCTTAGTCAAGTGTTTTTTTTCTTTATTGAAAATAAAAAAAATAGCTGAAACTCCAAAGATCGATTTAATTGTTACAATCAATTGTTTAACCCAATATAAAAGAAATACATAAAAAATTGATTATCAAGAAAATTAAATAAATTTAATTTTATAATCGAAATCAATAAAAATGTGGGAGAAAAATTTAAAGATTTATTTCTACTTTTTAACATTTGAAATTTATATTCCTTGAATTAAATCAAATTCTGAGAAATGTTATTTATTATTTAATATTATTAAAACAAAATTGTTATAAAATTTATTCAAATTCGTTTTTACTTTGAAATATTCCTTTAATTTAAATAAACATTCTTTTAAATAAATCATATTTTAACAAAAGTAACTTATTTTCTAAATTCGTATTCTTTAATTTGTAAAATAAAAATTTTTATTTATGAAATAAAAAAAAACATAAAAATAAAATACTGGTTCATATGTGTTGCATTATATATTCAATAAAGTGTGAGGAAAAAATCAATAACATTTTTTTTTACATATTCTATTTTTAACAGTATATGATTTATTTTAAAGCGTCATTTTTGAAACGGAAATGAATAACAATTTATTTGCAAAAAGTATTCAGAAAATTTTCTAGGAAATTTTAATTACAAACAGAATAAAAATAGTAAAATTATAAGGGTACCTACTAATTTTATATTTTATTTTTTATTATAATATTAATAAATGCACAATTTTATTCCATTAATTATTCTTATTATTTTAAATATGATTTAATTGTTCTATTGTTTTTGAATATCTTACAGTAACAATTAGCATTATCGATAAAGATCATATTACTTTGGAGATAGATGATCAACCGAACATAATAGAAGGTAAAAATATTCAGGAAACAAAAATTCAAATTATCAAGAATGGCACCTAATAAAAATGCAAATCGTTTTTCAAACGTGTGTCACTATTTTCTGTCAAGAATGTTACTCACTTCTTTTGCAATTATTATAAAAAATTTTTAATAATTTTTTTTAAAAAATCTACTTATAGAAAAAAATAAAAGTAATAAAAATTCCATAAAATTCACCAGTGTTTGTTTAATTGTTTTTTACTCACACGAGTGCAAATTTAATTTCTCTTTATTTTTCTTTAATTTATAAGAAGAAAAAAAAATTTTTTTTTTGTTGGAAATTTTTGTGCACGGAAATCAATAAAATTTGACGTGGTTGTGTAAATAAGTTGGACGTTAAATTTTTATTTAGTCACGCCAACAACCATATCGGAAGAAATTTCTTCACGACTTGATTGTGAAGCTAATCACTTTTCATCATCGACGACAAAATCAACAGGAGTTCAGACAATACACGGATTACCTTATATGCTTCGAGTTCTGCCTAAAGTGAAAGATATTGTCGATGAAGAAAATTCGGCAGATCCAAAAAAATCCTCAAAATTGTGGCGACATCTGAGATTTTTGGGGAGACTGTCCTTATCGCAATTTGGTAAGAGAAAATTAGGTTAAATTATTTCAATTATTTTTTCTTATTTTAATTTTTTAATTTTTTTATTTGTTTATTTATCTATTTTTTTTATTATTTTATTTTAAATTTACTATTTATAAACATTATTAATTCAATTGTACTAAATTATGGATTAAAAAAAAAAAATTCTAATTTTTAAAATAAAAAAAAAATAAATATTATAGGGGAGAATCGATATCAAGGAGATTTAATTTCTGTTAAAAATCCAGATAGTTTCATTTCACAAATTATTGAAAATTAATATTTTTTAATATTGGATTAAATCAGGAAAATTGAAAAAATTAAACAGATTATAAGACTATGTGATTCTTTTCGTATTATAAAATTGATTGACATTGTACTGGTTCAACTCGTGCATGCAAATCAATAATAATGATTTTTTAAAACTTCTTGGCTTATTATTCTTTAGCTGTTCAAACTTAATTTTACAAAGAAATATTTCCTGTCAATTTTATAAATTAAAATCTTATAAAGTACGTATAAATAAATAAATTTAATTATTTAATAAAATAAATTTTCTGAAATTTAACGAAATTTTAATCTATTCTTGTATATTTAATTTAATTAATTGAATTAAATTATTCAAATTCAATTAACAATTAAAATTTTAATCCATAAGCGTTTTGATGATTGATTAAGATTATAATTAAAATTTTGATTTATTAAACATATTAATTGTCGTTTTTAAGGATTAAAACTTGAATTAATTAATTTAAAATCGATGAAAATTTTTTTTAATATAAGTTGCTACTAATTAATTAAATTCTAACTTAATTCGATAAAAAGTTAAATAAACTTTAATTTAGATAATGTAAAATTAAAAGCAATTAAATTTAGAATTCATGGCAAATTTTAATCAATAAATATTTTGGTTAATTAAAATTACAATTAATTAAAAGTTACATCGTTTTGTAATTTTAATCAATTAAAATAATTACAATTAAAATAATATTTTCTAATAATATTTATTATTATTCGAAGGCATTAAAGGTAATTAAATATACGATTAAAAAATCAGACACTTAAATCTTAAATCAAATGAAATTTATATTTAAATTGAAATTTGTTTTGATTGAAATTTTAAAACGATCAAAATTTGTTTCTCTTGAAACTTTAACCAAATAAAATTTTGTATAAATTGGAACTAAAATACATTAAACTTTTGATAAATTAAATTAAGAATCGATTACAATCTTAATAAATTTTCAGATCAGAAAAAATGAGGTTTTATTGAATTTTTAATATAATGTAAGTTGAATGAATTAAATATTAAATACATATAAATTAAATTATAATCTCAGTGTATTAAAATTTTCACAAATTGAAATTTGTATATTTTAAATTTAAAGTTAATTAAAATTAGGAACAATTTAAGTTTAAATTAATGTATATAAATTTTGTTTGCTTAAAATTAGAATCAATTTTAGTTTGATTTATTAAAATTCAGATTTTATTAAAATTGCAATCTACACATTTTTTGACTAATTAAAATGCAAATTAATTGAAAGTCTACTCCTTTTGAAAGTGAAATCGAATACAATTTTAATTAATAAATTTTCGGGCCGAAAAAAATTAGAACTTATTAAAACTTGGATAATTTAAAATTTGAATTGATTAATATTTGAATCTTATTTAAAATTTAGATAAACAGAAAATGAAACCATAATTAAAGTGATTTTACCAAATTTTGAAAGATTTAGTTGTACAATTATTAGAAAAAATTAGGTTGGACCAAAATTTGTTGTAAAATAATAATTATTAAACATTTTGTTTTTTTCCAATTGGAATTTTCAACCAATTTTGACAAATAATAGTTCATTTTAAACATTTTCTACAATATTATACTCTTTCTTAAAAAAAAAACCCAAAATGTTTAATAATTATTATTTTACAACAAATTTTGGCCCAACCTAATTTTTTCTGATAATTGTACAACTGAATCTTTCAGAATTTGGTGAAATCATTTAAATTATAATCTCATTTGTTGTTAAAAATCACTTTTTAGTTTGAGGTTATGTCAAACGGTGGACAATTCTCACAATTCTTAATCGTTGCATCTGTGAAATTAAATGGATTAAAATTCCAATAAGTTTCGATTCATTTATTTGGAAAAAAGAATGTTGAATTATTAAATTAAGTTTAGAAGTTATTGTCAACTTTTTCAGGTTTAGCTTGGCTCTTGGCACTTTGGGCGGTAGCAGGAGCAGCAGCATTTTACGCCACAGAAGGACCTCGAGAACGGGAGCAGGTTTTAAAGTTGAAAAATATCCAGCGAGACTTGGCAGTTGGTTTGGCAACAGAATTAAGACAATTGAAAGCAGAGGAGGAGGAAATGGAGCCCCTATGGAGCAACAAAGTTAAACAATACGTTAACAAACATGAAAAAGTTTTATTGCTGGCTGTTAATGCCGGTTATGGTGAAGGAGGTCAGAGTGGACAACTCTGGAATTTTTCTGGTTGTGTTTTATTCGCGATTGCACTCCTCACAACTCTGGGTAAAACTTCACACGAGATTTCAATTTTAAAAATTCTACAAAATAGTTACAGGGTGTCCAGAGACTTTTGAAAAAACAATTCAACCTTTTCAAGTTTAAAGATAAATTCAAATTTTCTCGTGATTATGACGTAAAACCGAGAGTCGACAACTCCATTTTAGAGCGTAAGAAGAAAATATTCCTAAAGGAATACTTGAGAATACTTGTGAATATTTAGGAATACTTGGGAATACTCAGGAATATTCTATAGGGAATATTCTGAATACTTAAAAATCCGAGAATATTAGCTAATATTTAGGAGAATCTATGTATACTAATAATTCGCAAATTCTTTAATTTCTTCATTCATTTTCTCTGTCCACACCTGAAGTTTGGCACTTAGTTTTTTTTTGTTTTAAACCAGCTAGTTTCTAAAAAATGTTTCATTCAAATTTTAATTTAAAAACATCAGTTGAAATAATTTTAATTTTATTATTAATAAATTTATAGTTTTTTCTTTAATTATGTCATAACATAATTAAATTTTAAATTAAATTTTAAATTTTGTAATAATTCTTTAATATTTTTTAATTATTATGTTCTGTTGTCGATTATTCTCGTCAGTTTTAGAATTTTTTTTTTTCAATATTGTCAATTATTATTTCCCTTATTTCTCAATTATTTTCTTTAATATTCAAATATTTTTGTCATTTTGTAATCTTTCTTTCAATTATCGATTACCTATTTTCTTAAAATTTAAATTTAATTCTTTAATCTTTAATTTATTTTTCTTAATTTTTTCGTCAATTATCAATTATTTTCCTTAATTTTTAATTACTTTATGTAATATTCAACAATTCTCGCCCCTTTTCAATTATCAATTATTTTTTTTTGAAATTTCAATACATTTCTAAAATTTCAAGTTAATTTCTTTAATTTTGATTTCATTCCTACAATTTTTTTCTTTAATTGTCTACAGTTTTCAATTAATAATTTATCATTATTTCTCAATTTTATAGCTGTCCTTTAATCTTTAAAATTATTTCTTTCTGATGCCAATTTATCTCGCTATTTATAGAATTTGTCATCAATTGACAATTATTTTCCATAATATTTCATTATTTTCGTCATTTTGTAATTTTTTCCACAATTATCAATTATTACCATACAGCTTCAATTTCATTCTTTTATTTTCAATTTATTTCTACAATTTTAATTATTTTCCTCAATCTTAAATTACTTCCATTTTTCCATTATTTTCATCAATTATCAATTAATTCCACAGTATTTAATCATTCTCGGCTTTTTTAATTGATTTTTTCAATCATAAAAATTGTTTTAAAACTTCGTGTCAACAATTTTCTTTAATTTTCTTCTTCCTTACATTTTTGAACTATTTTCTGCAATTCCACAATATTTTCTTCAAGTTTCAATTCGATTTTTAAATTTTCAATTATTTTCTTTAATAATAAAAAATTATCGACTTATATCAATTATTTTTTCTCTACATCAACAAATTTCTTTAATTTTAGATACAGTTGTTTAATTATACATATTCTACAAATGTTAATTCCATTCTTCAAACTTAAATTATTTTTTTCTATATTCAATAATTATCTGATTTTTTAAAATTTTGTTAACAACCATAAAAATGGTTTTAAATTATCAATTTAATTGTTCAATTCTATAACTATTTTCTTCAAATTTCCATTCCAATTTTTAATTTTCAATTATTACTTTAATATTAAAAAATTTTCGCCTTTGGTTAATTACTTTTTTCAATTATCAATAAGTTTATTTAATATTAAATTCAATTGTTCAAATATTTCCTTTAATTCTCAATTTCTTTTTAAAATTTAGTAATTCCATTTTTCGGTATTCAACTTTTTCTTCTACATTCAATAATTTTCGGGGTTTATCAATAACTTTTTCAATTTTTAATTATATTTTTCTAATTTCAATTACAATCTTCAATTTTTAATTATTTGTACGATTTTCAACTAACTCTTCGATATTAAAAAATTCTCGGCTTTTTTAATTAATTTATTCAATCGTAAAAATTGTTTTAAAATTTCGTGTCAACAATTTTCTTTAATTTTCTTCTTCCTTCAATTTTCTACAACTATTTTCTGCAATTCCTCATAATTTTCTTCTTCCTTCAATTTTATTTTTAAATTTTAAATCATTTTTTTTTAATAATAAAAAATTCTCGACTTTTATCAATTATTTTTTCTCTACATCAATAAATTTCTTTAATTTTAGACACAGTTGTTTAATTATATTACTACAACTTTTAATTCCATTCTTCAAATTTAAATTATTCTTTTCAATTTTCAATTATTTTTCTTCAATTTTAAATCAATTCTTTAATATTCAATAGTTATCTAATTTTTTAAAATTTTGTTAACAATCAAAAAAATGGTTTTAAATTATCAATTAAATTGTTCAATTCTATAACTATTTTTTTAAATTCTTAAATATTTTTTAAAATTTTTAATTCAATTCTAAATTTTTCAATTACTTTCTTTTGTATTTAATAATTATATGCTTTTTTAAATTACTTTTTAAAATTTTTTATTATATTTTTTAAATTTTAATTACATTTATCAAATATCAATTATTTTCATCAATTTCAATTTTTTTTTCTTTTTCAATTCAGTTGTTCAATTTACAATTATTCCTATAATTTTCCTAATTTTTCTATTATTTAGTTTAAATTTAATGTTTATTGTTTACTTCTTTAAATTATTTTTTCAAATTGTTATTATTCTAGCTATTTTTCAATTGTCAATTATTTTTCGTCACTTTTTAGATAGTTTCTTCCATTTTACAATTGTTCTTGTTATTTTTCAAGTATTTCTTTCAATTATTTTCTATAATTTTTTAAATTTTCATTTATTTTTTTAAAAGATTGATTCTTTAATTTTTTTGTTGTTATTTTTCTCTCTTGTCGATTATTCTTGCCAATTTGCGATTTTTTTTTCAATTGTCAATTATTTTCGTCATTCTGAAATATTTTTTTCAATTATTTCTCTAAAATTTTAAATTGCTTTCATCAATTTTTAATTATTTTTATTAATATTGAATATTAATATTAATATTAATTTTTAAATTCTCGTATTTGGTTAATTTTTTCCGATTATTAATAAGTTTCTTTAATTTTAAATTCAATTATTAAAATATTTTCAGCAATTCACAATTTTTTTTCAAAATTTAATTCCATTTTTCAGTTATTTTATTGCAATAATTCTCTTCCATATTCAATATTTCTTGCCTTTTTTCAGTTATTTTTTTCAATCTTTTTTTATATTTTTTAAATTTTAATTTCATTCTTTAATTTTTAATTATTTTCTTTAATTTTTTAATTGTTTTATTTAATTTTCAATTATTTTCTTCAATTTCAGTTTTTTTCTACTTTCAATCCAGTTGTTCAATTTACAATTTTTTAAAATAAATATTCCTATAATTTTTTTAATTTTTCTGTTTGCATTTATTTTCTTGAAATTTAATTTTTATTGTTTATATTTAAAAAAATTTTTTAGTTGTGTATTAATCTAGCCATTTTTTGAATTTTGTTTTTAATTGTCAATTATTTTCGCCTTTGTTTTTGTAATTTTTTTTTCAATTATTAATTATTTTTTTAATTATCAATATTAGTTTTTCAAATTTCAATTTAATTCTTAAATTTTCAATTTATTTCTTCATTTTTTTATTACTTTTTTCAAATTTCAATTATTTTCTTAAATTTCAATTATTTTCTTTGATTTTCAATATAGTCTTTCAATTTTTAATTATTTCCAACAGTTATTCCTATAATTTTCTTAATTTTTAAATTATTTTGTTTGCATTTGATATTTATTGTTCAATATTTTAATTTATTTTTTTCAATTGTGTAATTTTCTATCCATTTTTCGATTTTCGTTTACAAATTGTCAATTTTCTTTTATTTTGCGAATTTTTTTAATTTTAACTTTAACATTTTTTTATTAATTAAAAATTGTTTTTTACTTATTTATATAATTTGTCGTTTAATGAATAAATGAAACCACTATAAACGACAAAAACGAGATGTTTATTAATACCAAAAATACTCAAAATTAAAATTCATGAATGTAAAAATATTTTATTGTACACCCTAGACTGTTAGTATTTTAAAAAATAACGAAAAAACCATGAAATTTATCAGAAGTTTGAAGATTATTTGGGAATACTAAAGAATATTTCGGATATATTTGAAAATGTGAAATTTCGACTAAAAGAAGATTCTTCGTAATGAAATTCTATGAAATAAATGTTCTAAATAATTAATTTTAGAACTTAATCATACGTCCCGTTACTTTAACTGAAAATTACAGTAGAATTCACCAGAACAACTTGTTAAAACAACTGGAAAATTTATTAAAATAGTTACCTACTTATTAAAATGTATAAGAACTAGATTATGAAATTATTCACAATTATTATTTATCATTCGTTGAAAAAAATATTCGGGTTAAAAATAATTCAACAAGGAAAGAATCGAAAACATTCTTCTTTCTCGAACCTGTTTAGTTAAATAAAACCCGCTTAAATTCACTAGAAAATCCGGTTTAAATTTCTAGTTACAATTTTCCTGTTAATATTTTAATAAAATAATTCTCCGGTTGAAATTATCGAAAATTTCAGTTTAATTTACCTGAATAATATATTTAGGTATCAATAAAAAATAAAAACAGAATTAGAAAGCTAGAAAATATTTCGTTATTTTAACTGAAAATTTTGGTAGAATTTACCAGAATAACTTGTTAAAACAACTGGCAAATTTAAACCGCAATTTTCTAATTTGATTAACCGGAATGTTTAATAAGTCCCAAGTTAAAGATTTTCCAGTTAAAATAACCAAAATTCTGGTTACTTTAACCAAACATTTTTTTCATTACGTGATGCCTATTATAATTTGTTTTTAAAATTCTTGAGTAATTTCGAGGTTTTGAAAAGTTTTCAAGGTCGCTGAACAACCCTGAATTAACAGTTTTCAAGTTAACTAAATTATTTATTATCATTTCAAAACGACCATTAATTATTCTTGGACAGGTTTTGGGGCGCCTGTTCCACGTACAACTCCGGGTCGTACTGTGGCTGTAATTTTTGCAGCTGTTGGAATACCGGCACATTTTCTGTTGGTTTTAAACGTCGGTCTTCTGTTGGCAATAAGACTTCAAAGATACGCAATAAAGAAGAAAAATAAACAAAAAGACGTGGAGATGATGGACTCATTGCCAGTTCCAAGATGGGTTAAGATTTTGCCTTTTTGTTGTATAGGTGAGATTTTGAAATAATCAAATTAAATTAAAAATTAAAAATGTTTGCTAAAACAAAAATTTTGATAAATTAGACAAAGAAGGTAAATATTTAAAAATCGTATATCTTGAATTTTGCTTTTTTAGAATTTGGTTTTTGTAACTTTTAATGTTCTTGTAAACTTTAATATTTTTTTGAACTTGAGTAATTTTTTTTTTTTTAATTTTAATAATTTTGAATAATTTTAATAATTAAAATTCAAGATACACAATGTGAATTGGTTCAATATAAAATAACAAATCTAAATTAACAGCTCTGTATTATTTAATGGGAATAATTTGCTTTGGAGCTGCAAGAATGAGACCAGTTGCTGCCAGTCTTCTATTTCCGCTAGATTTTACGGCTGCCGGAGGATTAGCAACAACTTCCGGTCATGTTAGAATATTATATGCTCTCTATCTCGAAGGCGCCGTCACGATAGCAGCAGTAGCTGTAGCTATTCTGAAAGTTTCAGCCACGCAAAGTTTAACCAATATAGGGCTTAAATACGGCCTGCTAACTCATGCCTAGAAATGATAAATTGCATTTTCTGAAAATATCTCGTTAAATCGAACAAGAGGTCAGTTTACTGTGAAATAACAAAAAACGAGTTTATCCGGTTACAAGACTGCACAAAGACCAATTTCTGTAATTTTAAAGAAAAACTTAAAAGTATTTTTTTTTTTTTTAATTTTTTACAAGAAAGTATTGCGACTGAATACTTTCAAAATTATTATTTCTTATTGTATAATAAATGTATTATGTACATTAGATCTAAAAAGAAAAAATGTGTAAAAGTGAGTATATCTGTTGAGAATTTTCTGATTCTTTTGTTTTAATAAAAAAAAAAAAAAAAAAATGTTTTCGTTGCCAACTCGTTATTTTACATTCCAAGTCAATTTTCGTAAAAACATTTGATTTTATTTCTACAATTTTCAAAAACATTTTGGTAACATTTTCAATTCTATCAATTATGATTGTTCTATTAAAACTGAATTCCCTAATTATAATTACAAGTGTAACGAGAAAAGCATCTGAATGAGGACCAAAGTCCAAAATCATAATCTTCATAATCTTCTGAAAGCTTCAATTGACACAAAACCCACAGCTTTTTAATTTTACAAATTAGCCGACCGTCAAAATTTCAAAATAAGATGAATAATCATTTACAATAAATGCTGATAAAAATTTCAACTCTACCATTATTTAATCACTGGAAAGTTCCCGAAGTCAACAAATTAATTTGTCTGTTTTTAAATCTTGTCTCAGGGCATTTTTCGTCGCTGCTTCTTTAGTTTCTCTTCACTTCTGTTCTGAGCTTCTGAAAGGTCATTTTGAGATTTATCTTCTGGACCATCAGGTGTCGATTGCAAGCGTTTTTGTGAAATTGGTTTATCACCCAATGCTGTCCTTATAGCTTCCAAAAGTTCCGAAGATCCCTCGAAAACTTCTTTTGTTCCTAAAGAAAACAAAAAAAACTTTTAATTTGCATCAAAGAGCATCAGAGAAATTTTTTTGTAAAATTAATTTTAATAATACTTTTTCTTTTGCGTGAAAAATCACTTTTTAGTTTGAGGATATATCTATCAAGAAAACTTCCTTTAAATTTAGAAAATTAATTGAAAAATAAGCAAAATAATTAATAGTTGAAGAAAATGAATGAAAATTTTTAAGATAATTGAAATTTATGAAAATAATTTAAAAATAAAGAAAGAAATTGAAAAACAATATAATTGAGAAATAAAAAAATAATTGAAAATATTAGAGAATACAATTAAAATTAACAAAAGATAATTAAAAATTTGGAAAATTAATTTAAAAATAATTAAAACATCTAAAAATTTAGAAAAATGATGAAAATAATTGGAAAATATAATTAAAAATGAAGGGCCATAGTTAATAAATTAAAAAAATAGATTTAATATAGAAAATTATTAAAATTATCTGAAAGTAATTTAAAATTTAGAAACTTAATTAAAAATAATAAAAATAATTAATAATTGAAGCAAATGATTGAAAATTGTTTAAATAATTGAAATTTTAAATGAATTGTTAAAAATTGAAGATCTAGTTAAATCTATTTAAATTTAGTATATTTGAAGCTTGGATTAATTGAATTTGAATCAGTTCTAATTAAAAACGATTGAAAAAATTGAAAAAATACTGGACATAAATTAAAATTCAAAATGGAAGTGAAAAAAAAATGGAAAAAATATTACAAAACTTTTGAAATAATTGAAATTTATGAAAATAATAATTAATTTTTAGTTTGAGGCCATATCAATCAAGAAAACTTCCTTTAAATTTAGAAAATTAATAGGAAAATAAGCAAAATAATTAATAATTGAAGAAAATGAATGAAAATTTTTAAGATCATTGAAATTTATGAAAATAATTTAAAAATATAGAAAGAAATTGAAAAAAAAATAATTGAGACATGAAAAAATAATTGAAAACATTAGCGAATACAATTAAAATTAACGAAAGGTAATTAAAAATTTGGAAAATTAATTTAAAAATAATAAAAACATCTAAAAATTTAGTAAAATGATGAAAATTGGAAAATATAATTGAAAATAAAGGGCCATAGTTAATAATAGAAGGAAATGAATAAAAATTTTTAAGATAATTGAAATTTATGAAAATAATTTAAAAATAAAGAAAGAAATTGAAAAAAAAATAATTGAGACATGAAAAAATAATTGAAAACATTAGCGAATACAATTAAAATTAACGAAAGGTAATTAAAAATTTGGAAAATTAATTTAAAAATAATTAAAACATCTAAAAATTTAGTAAAATTATGAAAATAATTGGAAAATATAATTGAAAATAGTCCATAGTTAATAATAGAAGAAAATGAATAAAAATTTTTAAGATCATTGAAATTTATGAAAATAATTTAAAAATAAAGAAATTGAAAAAAAAATAATTGAGACATGAAAAAATAATTGAAAACATTAGCGAATACAATTAAAATTAACGAAAGGTAATTAAAAATTTGGAAAATTAATTTAAAAATAATAAAAACATCTAAAAATTTAGTAAAATGATGTAAATAATTGGAAAATATAATTGAAAATAAAGGGCCATAGTTAATAATAGAAGAAAATGATTGAAAATTGTTTAAATAATTGTAATTTTAAAAGAATTATAAAAAATTGATGATGTTGTTAAATCAATTTAAATTTAGTTATATTTGAAGCTTGGATTAATTGAATTTTAATCAGTTCTAATTAAAAACGATTGAAAAAATTGAAAAAATGCTGGACATAAATTAAAATTGAAGATGGAAGTGAAAAAAAATGGAAAAAACATTACAAAACTTTTAAATAATTGAAATTTATGAAAGTAATTTACAAATAAAGAAAAAAATTGAAAAAAAAGATAATAATTGAGAAACGAAAAAATAAAATATACAAACTAAAAAAATAATTAAAAACATTAAAGAATACAATTAAAATTCACGAAAAATTAATAAAAATTTGGGAAATTAATTTAAAAATAATGAAAACATCTAAAAATTTATAAAACTAACTGAAATATGATGAAAATAATTGAAAATGAAAGACAATATTTGATAAATGAAGAAACAGATATAAAATTAAAGAAAATTATTGTAATTGTTAAAGACTATAATTAAGATTTTCTGAAGGTAATTTAAATTTATAAAATTAATTGAAAAATAATAAAAGTAATTAAAAATTAGAGAAAATGAATGACAATTATGGAAATAATTACAAAAGAAATAAAGAAATTGAAAAAAAAAGATAATAATTGAGAAATGAAAAAATAAAATATACAAACTGAAAAAATAATTCAAAACATTAAAAAATACAATTAAGATTTACAAAAAGTAATTAAAAATTTGGAAAATTAATTTTAAAATTAATTTTAAACTAAAAATTAAGAAAAATAACTGAAAAATGATAAAAATAATTTAAAAATACAATTGAAAATTAAGGACAATAGTTAATAAATAAAGAAATAAATTTAAAATTAAAAACATTTTCTGAAGGTATTTTAAAATGTAGAAAATTTATTGAAAAATAATAAAAATAATTAATAATTGTTGAGAATGAAGCAAATTTTTTTTAAATAATTAAAATTTCATGTAAATAATTGAAAATTTAATTGAAAAGAATTGAAATTTTAAATGAATTATTAAAAATTAAAGATCTTTTTAAATCAAATTAAAATTTGGTATATTTGAAGCTTGGATTAATTGAATTTGAAACAGTTTTAATTCAATTCAATTAAAATTCGAATAAATGGCAATTTTTGTAAATTTAAGGAGAAATTTGACACCTACTAAAAAGACGTTACGTTTAAAGTCATTATTTTGGTTTTTGAAATAAAAAAACTAATTTTTAATCTAATTTTGTGTAGACAAAATGTGACAAATTTAATTTAAAACAAAATTAACCATTAAAACTCATAATTGGGTAAAAATGGAAAATTTTTGATATTAAAAAAAAATATATATAATTTCTCTCATTTCTCTAAAAAGTTTCTGAATGTCAAAGACTTCTCATTTTTATCCAATTATGAGTTTTAATTATTTATTTCGTTTTAAAGTAAATTTGCCATTTATGGAAAAAGTTCATTTTTTCGAAAATTTGATATAAAATCTATAGAAATTTATATTATTCAATAAGCAATTCTGTGTTACCTTTTAAATATTTCTTAAATTGTTTAAACTATTTATTAATTATTGTAACTATTTATTATAAACAATTTTTAGTTCTTCCTTAGAGAATTGTAACTTTTTTCTTTAGTTTTAACTTTATATATTTATTGGACTAAAAAAAAAAAGATTTATTATTATTTAGTAATAAAATAAAGATTTAGTATTATTATTATATTAAATATTGTTTAAACAAATTAATGCTATTATTTCATTACTTTTGTAGAAATGTAAAAAAACAATCAGAGTTATTTTTTTATTTTTCCAACTTTTTTTCTGCACCATATTCCTAAATCCTAAAACATTATTTAATTTATAATTCAACAATTGTATAAACAATTTCTTTTTGGTAATTAATAATATTTTTTGAATCTTATATTGACAGTTGTACTTTTTTTCTAGTTTGTAATTTGGTATATTATTGAAAAGAAAAAAAGATTTATTAGTAGTTACATTAAAAATTGTTGAAACAAATTATTGACATTATTTTCTAATTTTTGTCGAAAAAAACTAAGAAGTAAAAAGTATAACTTTTTTTGGGTGAATTATGAAAAATAGTTAAAATAATGTATTAATAAATAAAGCATCGAGTTTCATTTTTCCGACATTTTTGAAGAAAAATATGATTGGCAGATTAAATAATATGAATTTTGACAGATTTTATATCAAATTTACGGAAAATTGCATTTTTGACGAAAGAAATCAATTATAATTTTCAAAACCTCTGAGGCACGGGTAAATGTTAAATAAAAAAATACGTGTCTAATTTTTTTATATAGACTAAAATTAGAGGATAGCATAAAGAAAAAAATCATTTTTGTTCTTTTTTTTGCCACCCTAATTCATTTCATAAACTCTTTGCTTTTTATGTCGATTAAACGAATTTTTAGAAAACTCAAAAATATAATGATAAACAATTTTCCCATGTATATAACTAACAAGTTGCACCTGCACCGGAATTTTTTTTTCGAAAATGCCACTCACCTAATAAAATTTTATCCGAATATTGCCTTCTTGACCTTATCGAGTAGACCTTCAGGGCGATTCGCTTGAGTTTTCTCCGACGTGCCTAAAAAAAAAAGGAATTTTGTCTTCGATTGCGTCTATTACGAAAAAAAAAACAAAAATCTCAATTCTACGAACTTTTGATCAAGTTTATATCTCTTAAAAAGTTCGTTTTATTATAAAAAAATTCAAATTCCAGGCCCAAGTTGTCATGCGTTTTACTTGGCAGCTTTCACGTAAATCGTATCACAACCAGGACACGGCCTTAGAGTGCAAAGATTGATGAAACTAAAGGCACAGATACATTTTTGAAAATGCTTTATTTAAAAGCAAACATGTACACGTAGAGAAACTCAAGCGATGCTCTAATGTATTCGAAAGATCTGACAAAATCTAAGCAACGATCATTGCATCGCTGTTAATTTTTAGCTACCCTGAAGCTTCACTTATTTTAACCCGGTCCAATGAAAATGTTAGTTTTGATTGGTCGACAAGTTAAAATAAGTGAGACTTCGAACTGTTAAAATAGATACGACCTCAAATAAGCGAGACTTTAAATAAGTATATAGTCAATTATATCAGTAAATTTTCCAATTCTATCAATATCACAATTTTACATTAATTCTAAAATTAAATTTTCTTTTGGACTCGCAGCTGTGCAATGTTCGTAACATCAAACTTTATTATTTACTAGTCTTACCATCCTTTTTCGACGCGACACCTTGAATCGTTCCGGGCGTGTCAGTTTCGAGTTCAGCGTAGGCTTGCATAAGAGCTTTCTGCTTTTCTGTCAATTTGGTTGGAATCTTGATTTTCATGTGAACATAATGATCGCCGTGTCCCAGAGAGCTCACTTTCTTCAAGCCCTTTCCGGATAATCTAATTTGTGTGTGAGATGAGGTGCCGGATTTAACTAAAATTGTCTGATTTTCATAAACACCCTCGACTCTGATCGAACCGCCGAGAATAGCTTGCGAGAGAGAAATTTCAGCATCCGTATGTACATCTGAACCGTCTCTTCTGAAATATCTTGACTTTTCAACCCGGAATGTTACAAAAATTTCCTTATTTCCCACTGCCATTCGGATTGTTTGTCCATCTTCGACTCCTGCTGGCACCGGTACTGTGATTTTCTTTCGTTGGATCTGAAAAAAAAGGCAAACTGTTAATTAACATAATTCATTCAATTCAATTTAACGTTATTTAATTCAATTTATGCTTTTTGTTATGGGGTCAAACCACTAACTTTTGACCAAAGGTGGTCGCTGAAATATTTTAAAAAATATTAAATAAATAATAAAATATTATATGTATTATTGCAGGGTGTCTACTAATTTCGTCCCACAAAATTCCCGGTCATTTCCCGGTTTTTGTTCCTATTTTTCCCGGTTTTTTCTCTTGTTAACTTAAAATTTATTTTAAGTATAAATAGACCTTGTAGGTCTATTTACAAAATTTTTTGTATTTTGGCTACAAAAATTGAATATAACAGTTGATAATTGAAGAAAATAATTGAAATTCAAAGAAAATAATTGAGAATTGAAAAATTAAATATTAAACTTTACAAACAATAATAATTAAGAATTAAAAGAAACAATTAATAATGAAAAGAAATAATTAATAATGGAAAGAAATAATTGAACAATGACAAAGATATTTGACAATTAGAAACAAAATTAAAAAAAAGAAAGTACATATTAATCTACAAGTGAACAATAATTGAAAAAATTGAACAATGGTTATTAAATTCAAAGAATATAATTGAAAATTGGTCAACTAGATAGAAAATACGAAAAAATAATTTAAACATTAAGTTAATAATTCAAAATTGAAGAAATAAATTGAAAATTAAATAATCAAATTGAAATCAGAAAAACACAGAATTATTGAATATTAAAAAAAAAAACAATTGAAATTTGAGAAATAAAATTGAAATTCGAATACAATAATTGAGAATTAAAGACAAATTACTGAACAATTGGATTGAAAAAAGAAGAAAATAATTTATAATTAAAAAAAAATGGAAAATGACAGGAATTATTCAATATTGAAGAAAACATTAAAAATTGAAGAATAGAATTGTTATTTAAAGAAATTAATTTAGAATTGAAAAAATAATTGAACAATTGAACAATTAAATTGAAAATAGAAGAAAATTATTGAAAATTGAAGGAGGTTTTGAAACATGAAATAATAAAAAAAATAATTGGAAATTGAAGAAAATAATTGAAATTTAAGAAAAAAATTGGAATTTGAAGAAAATAATTGAGAATTTAAAAAAAATCATTGTAAAAAGCTTAGAGTTATTGAATATTAAAAAAAAAAATTGAAAATTAAAGAATGGAATTGAATGTCCAAAATTATAATTGGGAATTAAAGAAAATAATTCAAGAATTGAACAATGAGATTGAAAGTAGAAGAAAATAAGTGATAATTGAAGAAAAAAGAAATTGAACAACCCAGGAATTATAGAATTTTTGAAAAAAAAACAATAAAAAATGAAAAATGTAATTGTAATTTGAAGAAATTAATTAAAAAATGTAGAAAATAATTTGGAATTGAAGAAAATGTGATTTTATGAAAATCGTTGAATAATAATTGATGAATTGAATTCAAGTTTCAAAAACATATTTGATAATTGAAAAAAAAATATTGAAAAAAGCCGAGAATTATTGATTATAGAAGAAAATAATTGAAAAATGGAGGAGTTATTGAGATGTGAAATAAATAAATGATAATTGAAAAAAATAGTTGAAAAAAGTCGAGAATTATTGAATATTAAATTAAATAATTAAAAATTGAAGGAAATAGTTGAGATTTATTTATTTATTAACACAATAAAATCTGATTAAGATCTGAAGTAAATAATTAAAAATTGAAGAAAATAATTGAAAATTGAATCAAATAATTGGCAATTAAAAAAAAAAAAATTTATAGTTGAAGAAAATAATTAAAAATTGATTAAAATAATTGAAAATCGTAGAAAATATTTCAGAATTAAATGAATTAATTAGAAATTGATGAAAATAATTGAAAATTGAAGAAAATAATTGGCAGTTGAAGAAAATAGTAGAAAATCGAAGAAAATAATTGAGAAATGAAGAAATAATTTTAAATTAATGAAAATAATACCAAATGGAAGAAAATAATTGAAAATTGAAGAAAATAATTGAAAATTGAAAAGAATTTATTATTCCAGAAAAAAATCCCCGGTTTAACGGAAAATTCCCGGTTTTTCCCGGTCAATTTAAATTCCCGGTTATTTCCCGGTTTTCCCGGTTAGTAGACACCCTGATTATTGAAGTATCTAAATTCAACTCTTGAAGTTGTTTAAGCTAATTTTTTATTTTTCAGCCGTAAAGTGTAATTCCTGTGCCATAAAGAAAATACGTTTAATCAGTATCCAAATATTTATTTTCGTTAATATAATTTTGTGTAAAATGAAAAATAATAGTAATAAAATTAACTTAAAGCTGATAAAAAATCTGTTAATTTTTGTCACTTTTAAAAGTTTATTTTTTAGAAATCTACTTAACAAATATTAACGAAAATTACCATAATTATTTATTTGTGCACTTTGGTCATGTTTTCACAGAAGACGAATATTTATTTTGTTATTGAATAATTTAATTTTGAAATTTCAAATTTAACCGCAAAACACACATTTTTGAACTTACACAACTTTTTTCTGGATTGATTCACAAAATTAAAACTTTCCACATATCTAAGTTTTTATAGAATCTACAACATATTAAATTTTTACGAAGGTAAGTTGTCCAGTTTTTTTTTCAAATTCAAAATTATTATTGATATTTTGTCAGTTTATAACGATTAATATTAATTAATATTAACTGACAAAATATAAATAATAATTTTAAATTTAAAATCGATAATCGATTGTCAAACTTTAGAGTGTATTTTAAAATATGAAAAATAATCTTTTTTTTTCATTAAATTTTAAACTTAAATAATTTATAAACTGGACAACTTACCTTCGCGAAAATTTAATATGTTGTAGATTTTATAAAAACTTACATACGTGGAAAGTGTTAATTTTTTAAATCCATTCAGAAAAAAGTTGTGTAAGTTCAAAAATAAGTGTCTTGTGGTTTAGTAAATAAATAATTACAATTTACGGCTGAAAAATAAAAAATTTAACTAAAACAACTTCAGAAGTTGAATTTAGATACTTCAGTAATACATATAACATAGGTTTTAACATTTTTTGAAATATTTCAGCGACCACCTTTGGTCGAAAGTCAGTCGTTTGACTCTATAATCATTTGTTGTAATATTGTTAATTTTATCTAGGGCTATTATTGATTTAAATCGTAGAAACATTTTCATTAAAATCATGATTTAAAAAAAAAAAAAAACCTTTACAATTCTCCGGACGTCTAATACTGCATATAAAAAATCGCAAACATTAAAAATAACCCAGAAATTTTTGGATAAATCTTAAAAATGTTCTATTTAATATTTTATACTTTATAAAATTTCAAAAATTGTATTAATACTGATGATCAAAATACCTGCGATCTAAAAATTTTTGGTATGAAGATATAGCACAAAATAGTATTAAATTTAAATATATCTTTAAGTCATTATAATTTTATTAAATTGCAAACGTCAATTAACTTATATTCCAATTTGTTCAAAGTTTTATATTTCAATTAATTCAAATTTAAATGCATATTAATTACTGTAAAATAATAAAATAATATTAATTATTTTTTAAATTCACAATAATCCTTTTTTTACAATTACTCTTCTACAACTTCCTCTTACAATTTTTTTTAAAGAGATTTCACTTTTTCGAAACTGTTTAATTTTTATCTTATAATTTCTTATTTTTACAGAATTTTAAGATTTTCCCACCTTTTACTTTTGATATTTTTTTTTATTTTAGGATTTTCTTTAATTTTCTGCTTTTAATACAAATTATTTAATATTAGTTTAACATAATTTTGTTATTATAACAATTACCAAATTTTTTATTTCGTTGTTTTTCATCATTATTTTCATATTTTTAAAAATAAATACGCTCATTTCTTTTGTAAATTTATTCAATTTGTTTTCACATCTTGCCTATTTTTTGCGAGATATTTTGCAAACTTACTTATTCTTTCATAAAATTTTTAGATTTTCTTTATTTTTCTAAATTTATTGTTGGACTTGTTTTAAGTGTAATATTATAAAAAAAAAATTTGGTTTAATTTGTCTAAACTTTTTTTTCTTAATGGGTTTTTTAATTTCTATTGTGGGCTTTTTATTAATTTTTTCATTTTATTTTTATTAATTCTAATTTTTTAGTAGATTTTAACCAAATTTTATTATTTTTTGTACTTTTTACTTTTTTTTACAGTTTGTTAGATTAAGGAAAAAACATTACTCCATTTTATTTGGTTTGATAAATTTAATATCACTATCATTATCATTATAATATTACTCCATTTTCTTCTTATTTATTTAATTTTCTTGAAGTTTCACTATTTTTTTTTCCTTACATTTTAATTAAGTTTTTAATTTTTGTCATCATTATTCTATTTTTTAGAAACATTTTTCCTTCATTCAAATTGTTTAGTTTTTATCTTGTAATTAAGAATTTTTGAAAATATTTGTTCGATGCTTTTATCATTTTTTAAGTTTTCCAATTTTATACCTTTCTTGCAGACTTTTATTCCTGTATTTTATGTTCTGTAAATGGAAGCTTGAATTAAATATTCTCATTTTAAAATCATTCTTCTATTTCATAAATTTTTTTTTTCTTTAAATTTTTTTAAAATTCTCCAAAATTTTATTAATTCTTTTATTCTTCAATTTGTGAAATAAATCTCTAATTTTCCTAATTTTTAAATTTTATTCTCTTTAGTAATATATTTTAACGTTTTTTTAAATTATATCTTCTTATTTATTTTAATTTTTAAAGAAATGTCCTTAAATAGTTCAATTTTTTGAAAAGAGTATCTACTCTTTTATATATTTTTATGTCACTGTTTCATTCTTGTGTTGTATTTAATTTTTTCTTTATTTCTTTAATAATGACCATAACATTTTTTATTTATAAGAATTTTCTCATTTTTGTATCTTTTTACGTTCTTGTTTTTTTTTTTTTTTAATATAATTTATTATATTTTCGTTGCTTTTACCTAATTTTCTTAATTTTGCGATAACATGAATTTGAAGATATTTTTTTGAAATTTTCTCATTTATTCGACATAATTTATTTGATTTTGATTAAATGTTTTATTATTCATTATTTCTTATTAAATGTTCTCAATTTAAAAAATAAACTACTTACAAATAAACATTTTGAGATTTTATATACTGATTGTATTTTTAAAAAATTAATTTTTAATTTAAATTAAAGAAATACGTTTTTTTTTAAAATCATGATTTTTATCAGCCCTGCTTTTATCAGTTAAGTATCGAATTTTGTTTAAACTTACCGCTTGTCCTTTACCCTCACAATTGTGACAAGGGTACTTTATATAAACTCTAGAACCGTGACAATAACGACAAGTAGAACGCATTACAAAAGGACCGGTGCTGATTGTTTCCATTCCCGTTCCATTACAATATTGACACTTTATCGCTTTTGTTCCTATCTCGCAACGAGAACCTTGACATTTTGGACAAGTGTCGATTACATTTAATTCTATGTCTTTATTAACTCCTCGAGCAGCTTGGGAAAAGGTAAGATTCATTATTACCTGCAAATAAGAACACAAGTAATTAAATTAAAGACATATGTTCAGAATTTTTATTGATTTATAGTTAAATGTAACATTTATAATTTTATACAATTTTAGGGTGTCCAGTTACTTTTAAAAAACACAAGTTCAACACCTTTTCGAGGATTTCAAGAAAAAAATTATTTCAAGATCTAATTTTTAATCATTGTAAGAATAGACGCATTTTTTGTAAGCTGAATTATTAGAAACTTTGAAGAAAGAAATAGAAGACAATTTTCAATCAATTCAAATTTAGTATTTTTTATTCAAATCCGTTAAAGTTTGAAAAAATTAAAATTTTTAATTTACAAAAAACTGACTAAATTTTAAATAAATGAAAAAAATCTGAATAAGTGATAATCTTTGAAGTCTATTGTATTTCAAGGATTTATTTTAAAATTCAATGCGATTTCGGGTTTATTAAGAAGAACTAAAAGTTTAAGAAGAATTACAAGTTTTTAAAATTGCTGAAAAAACTTAATTTTTTTTTTTATAAATTTCCATAAATGAAAATTTAGGTAATTATTTTCATGTGATTAAATTTGACCCCTTCTTTTTAAAAGTAGGTTTTAGTAGCACTAAACCCAGGGTTGCCAGTGGACTTGCAGATTGAAAGCAGTAAAAAAGGTGACTTTTTAATTTAAAAAAACGAATAAATAGTAAGTTTTCAAGCGAAAAAAGTGAGTAAACAATAATGAGTTTGATATTGCAGGTATTAATTTCATTAAGAACTTATTCAAAACTTGATAAATTTTTTTTAAAAAGTAGATTTATCAAGTTTTGAAAAAGAGCTCCTCAATTTATTTACTGATATTATTTAATAAATACTGATATTAATTCGAAAATAACAAAAATAATTTAAATATAAAGAAAATAACTGAAAAATGACAATAATAATTGAAATATGAAGAAAATAATTACAAAATTACAAAAAAAAAACTAAAATTTGAAAAAAATGAATTTCAAAATCGGAGTAAAAAATAAAAAATTTAATATATTCATTGGAAAATTGTACAAAATAATTGAAAAATTAACGATATAATTGAAATTGGTTTAAACGTTAATAAATTTATAACAGTAATAAAAAGATTGAGGAAAATTACATTTAAAGTAAAAAATTCCAAAATGTCAAAAATATTTTAATAATTACAAAAATAATTTGAAAAAAATAATTGAGAAATCACAAAAATAAAAAATTAAAAATTTATAGAAGATAATTGAAAATTTGAAAAATATATTAGAAGTTTTAGGAAAATAATTGGAAGTTGAAGATATGAATTAAAGTTTGAAGAAAATAATTGAATTTTGAAAAGAATAATTCAATAATGTCAAAAAATCTTAAATATGAAGAAAGTAATTAAAGTTTGAAGAAAATAATTGAAATTTGTAGAAAATAATTGAAAAATGTGTAAAAAATTAATACCTACATAAATTCTTGGCAATAATAAAAAGATTGATTTAAACAAAAAATAATTCCAAAATGTCAAAAATAATTGATAACGGGTATAAAAAAATAATTAATTGAAGACAATACTTGAAAAATTGAAGAGACAATTGAAATGTTAAGAAACTAACTGAATAATGACATAAATAAATGGAAGCTAACGTAAAAATTAAAAATTTATAGACAATAATTGAAAAATGGAAAAAAATATTAAAAGTTATATGAAAATAAATGAAATTTGAAGAAAATACTTAATTCAAAAATAAAAAAAAAATTTTAATATTAAGAAACTAATTAAAGTTTGAGGAAAAATATTAAAATTTGTAGAAAATAATTAAAAAAGGTGTACAAAATGAATAAATTCTTGACCATACTAAAAAGAATAAAGAAAATGATTGAAATTTAAAAAAAATAATTGAAAACTGGTGTAAAAAAATTAGAAAAGCATTACAATAAAAAAAATTGAATAAAATAATTGAAATTTGTAGAAAATGATTCTAAGATGGCAAAAATAATAAAAATATAAAGAAAATAATTGGAAAATGACAAAAATACTTAAATAATGATAAAATTGATTAAAAATTAAAGAAAATAATTGAAAAATAACAAAAATAAATTAAAACTTTTGTAGAAATAATGACCTAAATAATTGAAAGCTGGAGTAAAAATTAAACATTTCTAGGCAATAATTGAAAAATTGGAAAAATCATTAGAAGTTTGAGGAAAATAATTGAAAGTTGAAAAAATTTATTAAAGTTCGAAGAAAATAATTGAAATTTGAATAAAATAATTCAAAAATAACAAAAAAAATTTAAATATTAAGAAACTAATTAAAGTTTGAGGAAAATAATTAAAATTTGTAGAAAATAATTAAAAACGGTGTACAAAATTAATAAATTCATGACCATAATAAAAATAATGAAGAAAATTATTAAAATTTTAAGAAAATAATTGAAAGCTGGTGTAAAAAAAATTAGAAAATCATGACAATAAAAAAAATTAAATAAAATAATTGTAATTTGTGGAAAATAATTCTAAAATGGTAAAAATAATAGAAATATAAAGAAAATAATTGGAAAATGACAAAAGTAATTCAAACTTAAAGAAAAAAATTGGAAAATAGCAAAAGTAAATTAAAACTTTTGTAGAAATAATGACATAAATAATTGAAAATTGGAGTAGAAATTAAAAATTTATAGACAATGATTGAAAAAAATATTAGCAGTTTGAGGAAAATAATTGGATGTTAAAGAAAATTATTGAAGTTCGAAGAAACTGATTGAAATTGAAAGAAACTAATTTAAAAATATCACCAAAAATTTAAATATTAAGAAACTAATTAAAGTTTGAAGAAAATAATTACAATTTGTAGAAAATAATTGAAAACTTGTGTAAAAAATTTAGAAAATCATAACAGTAAAAAAATTGAATAAAATAATTGAAATTTGTAGAAAATTATTCTAAAATGGTAAAAATAATAGAAATATGAAGAAAATAATTGGAAAATGACAAAAGTAATTGAAACTTGAAGAAAATAATTGAAAAATAGCAAAAGTAAATTAAAACTTTTATAGAAATAATGACATAAATAATTAAAAGCTGGAGTAGAAATTAAAAATTTGTAGACAATAATTTATTGAAAAATTGAACAAAATATTAGAAGTTTGAGGAAAATAATTGGAAGTTAAAGAAATTTATTAAAGTTCGAAGAAATTAATTGAAAGTTGAAGAAAATAATTCAAATATCACAAAAAAATGTAAATATTAAGAAACTAATTAAAGTTTGAAGAAAATAATTCAAATTTGTTTTTTACTCCTTACTTACATGAATTCTTTAGGACATCCACAACAGTTAAAAACTTTTTTTTGTAAATTCTGATATTTAATGAAGTGTTTAGTAAAAAAAAGCTATTTTTTGAATATAATTACCCCAATTGAAAGTAATTGAAATTTTAAGAAAATAATTGAATGACAAAAATAAAAACTTGTGTAATAAATTTTAATATTCCTGACGATAATTTGAAGACTATTTGAAAATAACTGATATTTAAAAAAATTAAATTTAAAATCGCAAAAATACTCGAAAATTGACAAAAGTGCGTTAAAAGTGACAAACATAGTCACTGGCAGCTGTGAATAAACAAAAAAAAAGAAGCTAAATAAATTATAAAAAATATAAATAAAAATAAAATGAAAAAATGTACCTCCTGTGCTGCCCCATATCCATATTTAGAATCCGCCAAATCCTCAAAATCGGTAAAAGCTGAGCTATTAAAACCAGCCTCTCCGAAAATTTTTCTAAAAAGATCCTCTGCATTAATTGTCGATTTGAATTGCCAATTAAAATCTCTAGTATTCTGATGTGCTTGTTGACTTCCCATTCCCATTCCCATTTGTTCTGATGTCGCACCCCAAGCATCGTATTCTTTTCTTTTAGCATCATCGCTCAATATTTCGTAGGCCTCAGAAACTTCTTGAAATTTTTTACTAGCATTTGGATCGCCTTTATTCGTATCCGGATGATATTTTTTTGCCAGTTGATAATAAGCCTTCTTTATATCTTTCGACGACGAATTTCGTGACACGCCCAAAATTTCATAATAATTTCGTTTTAACACTTTATTCGTCACGTGAAAACTTCTTTTCTGTTGCGTTAATTTGTCTATTGTATCTGTAACAATATTTTAAATAAGTATGGTTTTTTTTTAAAAATAAGATAACTTAAAAATATTTTAATTATTTTGAGTTGGCTCTAATAGCATTTTTTCTCTAATTTTTACCAATAGTGTAAGTTTTTAATGAATTTGCAATTTAAGTATAGGAATATAACTTTCAATATACTTTATTTTATTAGAGTTAATTATTTAAAAAGGTACTAAATAATCCGAATTTGCAGGATTTATATTGTGTTAACTGAAATCTTATTTCAAAAATTGTAAAATATTGCGTTTAGATTTATACCTAGCTTTTTTAATAATAAAAACACTAGAAAATCAAATTATTTTATCTTTAATGGAATTGAAGGTTATATTTTTCTCACCCTTGCACTATTAAAAATTTTAATTTACCGATTTTTTAAAACTAAAAAACCAGTATCATTCTTTAGTAAAAAGTACACTATAATCCAGAGCTTTAAAAGAATATTCTGGATTGTTCTGTTGACTCTAAAAACACTTTTTACATGCAAATTACAATCGCAAGAGAACGTGGTTATAGGTTATATTTGCAACAAAAAAAACTTTAGCGATGGATTCATTTGAATAGCAGCGACATAAAACTAGAAGCCAATCTTGTAATAAATTGCGTATTAATTTAAGAACACTAAACAGAGCATTTAAAGGAAAAAAGAAGCATTGATATGATGTAATCTAAATTCGTGCATTGACACGGGAATGGTTACATTTTTCAAATTTTTGACGATTCCAGATGTCGACACCCAAAGGCACAGTAGCAAAGTGACGTCGACAGGCATTACAACGTTGTAAAATACCACTTCGTAATTTATTTGACTTAGAACAAGTAATTAAATTCACATTTTTTGGATTAAAAAAAGCCGTGAGTCCTTTACCGGTAGCCATGTTCGTTTATAGACGCATGGCGATTCCAAAGGTCACGTGACAGTTCAAGCAGACAATTTTTTCGTCAGTTCAGTAATAGGTTATTTGAAAACAAAATTGATTGTCACTGATAAGAATGGAAGTTTGCTATAAGCAAGGTTCTTTTAAATTTTGAAACCAATTATGTTAAAATGCCCTTTTGTTTTGCAAAAAGTTTAAAATGTTTAACAATTTCTTGATCATGCGCATTTATAAACTTGCGCAGATTCATTGCGCATATGAATTTGAACAGCGCCATCTATAAAGTGACAGGTTGTAAAAATTGAGGTTAGCTTTGTGGAGTGTAAATTTTAATTTTGTAATTAATTGTAGCAATTGTTTAAATTGTTTTTTTAAAGATAAATATGGCGTAAGTAGTATTATTTTTATTTTCTCGTTTCTATAATTCGCAAATTCTCAGAATGTATGAAGTTTTTAATTACTTTATTGCAAGCATATGTTTTTGACATTTCATTGTTGTACTTTGTAATAATATTAATTTGTATCATAGTTTTCCTCTGAATTTAATTAATTATTTTTTCAATTTATTAATAACTAATATTCATAAAATACAGTCAATATTTCTACATTTTCAGATCGAAAGTCACTTTTAAAATCACTTTAACGTCTGACCCGAAGTTACCATTCAAAGTGTAAGTTTGATTTCTACACCCTCGATTATAAATAATTAAATTAATTTACGGAATTAAAATTAGAAACAAAGTAAATATGGATGACCCTGAACGGTCTGAACTAGACGAAGTTGTCCATGTATTTGCCACTTATTTAGAAATATTTCAAGATCCATCCAATATGAAAAAGGAGGATTTAAATAAAATGTTCGAGAGCAGTGAATTTATTGAAAAGTTTATGTCAAAAGTCGATCAAGAGGGAAAGCAACAAGATTTTGAAAAATACTTGAACTACAAATTACCGAATTGTAGAACGTACAAATGTTCAGATTTCGAAAAAGCTTGTGATAAAATGCTGGAAGTTTTCATGAAAGATAGCAGAGTTTCAACTAAAAATGTCGATTTATTATTCAATCTCTACATTCAAAGTTTTGGACAGGAAAGATTAACGAATTTTCTCAATAAAGTTGTAAAAGGATCAATGTGTTTGAATCTGACACTTGTCTCTGCAATGAATTTTGGAATTCCAGTTTCAAAATTACACGAAGAAGCCATTTTTTTCACGTGGGACCAGCAAATTGGTAATGGAAAAATAAAGGAGGTTTCTCAAAGTATAGATAAGATGTTGGACGACAATCAAATTCTGAAACTGATTGATTTCATTTTGAACAATGAAGTGCGACCAGAAACGAAAAAGTTAATTATGAAAAAATTCACCTCAAGAGCATTCAAAAATGATCTTCAATTTTTCAGGGAAATTGTGAAATCTGATGCCAAATCACTCTTGCAAATTCTTAACGAGAATTCTGAATTTTGCACGAATTTTTTAGACAGTGTCTTCTATTTTGGTCGGTGCATGATTTACAGAGATGAGAAATGGGTTTCAGAAGAAGGTATTGAATATAAAGAAATTGCAAAAATTTTTCGAACTCTTTTCGAAGAATCAAACGATGTTTCCAGTCAAACAAAAGAGCGATTAGATATTGCTAAACAAATGGGTGAACGATTTTGGGAAGAAATTGAAAGGGACTGCTGTCGTTTATACTATTTAGTGAATTAGAATAAATTTAAAATAATAGATTAAACAAAAAATAATAATCTCAGTGTAAATAATGTGTAAATATGACAATATATTTTTAAATTAAACAACAATTTTCTTGTCGGATATTTTAGGATGAAAGAAAATTAGGAAAATTCGAGTCTTAAAATGTAATTAACTTAAAAATGTTAATTTATGAAATAGTTTTATTTTTTTTTAAATTAATAATGGAGTTTTTCTACAATCATTGGGTATTTGTTACAGACTGAGCGTGCCAGAAAACACACCTTTCACTGCGGTTTTAAAGTTTGCTGCGGAGGAGTTTAAAGTAACTCCAGCTACGTCAGCAATAATTACTGACGATGGTGTAGGAATTAATCCACAGCAAACAGCGGGTATGTGAACTTCATTTTTTTAAAAATACAAATGAAAATGTAAGAAAAAATATCCAACTTGAAGATAAGTTTAATTTTTGATTTTATCTAAAAACGTTTTTATTCATTACAGGGAATGTCTTTTTGAAACACGGCTCAGAGCTCAGATTAATACCCAGAGATCGAGTTGGAGAAACTAGTTGACTATAGACAAATTTATATTTTATAAATAATATACAATTGAAATTGTTTTATTTTAATATTCCATTTTGTGTTAAATCTGTAAACTTATTACAAAATAAACATTTTTAAGTGATTAAAATTTTTAATAGGGAGTTTCATATTGAACTATTTTTCAGTAATTATATATTAAATAATAATAATCTCCGTAAACTCATGAAGTTTGATACTATTTATATTTATTCATTTTTTTCTGTCCACGTTTTAAAGTCTAAAGTGAAGTTAGTTAGTATTAATATTTATTCATCTTTTTCTGTCCAAGTTTTAAAATTCAGAGTGAAGTTAGTCCCCGTTATTTTATTTTGTTG
This sequence comes from Ganaspis brasiliensis, assembly GCA_037103525.1. Lineage (NCBI taxonomy): Eukaryota > Metazoa > Arthropoda > Insecta > Hymenoptera > Figitidae > Ganaspis > Ganaspis brasiliensis. The sequence goes on along the minus strand of JAZKLR010000105.1, from coordinate 729,575 downwards.
TACTGGTTTTTAATTTTAATTTGTGTAAAAAAAAAATTTCGAAAAATGCTTTAAAAATTTATTATGGTTTTTGAAGAAGTTTAAAATATATACACATGCAATTAATTTTCTAAATTTTCAGTTATTATCTGAAATTTAGATTATTGTCATCAATTTTCCATTATATAACGATTTTAATTTTTTTTTAACGATTTTTTTTTAATCGATTTTTAATAACGATTTTTTTTAAAATTATTTTCTTTTGCTTAAAAATAAATTCTGCAATTTTTCTTGATTTTCATCAATTTATAATTATATTCATTATTTTGTCATTACTTTTGAAAATTTCGATTATTTATCCGATATTTCAATTATTCTCATCAATTTTCGTTATTTCTGCAATTTTTTAATTATTCTCTTTAATAAAAATTTTTTAAGTAAATTAAATTAGTAAAAATTAATTAGTAAATTAAAGTAAAATAATCTTAAATTATTTTCATCATATTTCAATTATTTTTTCAATTTTCAATTAATTTTATCATTTTTCAATTATTATTTCAATTATTATTTCAATTATTATTATTATTTCTGCAATTTTTTAATTATTCTCTTTAATTAAAATTTTTTAAGTAAATTAAATTAGTAAAAATTAATTAGTAAATTTAAGTAAAATAGTCTTAAATTATTTTCATCATATTTCAATTATTTTTTCAATTTTCAATTAATTTTATCATTTTTCAATTATTATTTCAATTATTATTTCAATTATTATTATTATTTCTGCAATTTTTTAATTATTCTCTTTAATTAAAATTTTTTAAGTAAATTAAATTAGTAAAAATTAATTAGTAAATTTAAGTAAAATAGTCTTAAATTATTTTCATCATATTTCAATTATTTTTTCAATTTTCAATTAATTTTATCATTTTTTAATTATTTTTCTCAATTGTTAATTATTATTCTCATTTTCAAAAATTATTTTCTAAGATTTTTAAGTATTTTTCTGAAAATTCAAATATTTTCTTCAATTTCTAATTATTTTCCTTTGTTATCAGAATTTCAAACTTTTTTTTAATTAATTATCGTAAATAGCAATTATTTCTTCTGCTTTCTTGCAGACTTTTCTCCAATTTTTAGTTTTTTTCATTTTATAAAATTAATTTCTAAAATTTTTTTAAATATTTTTCTCAAATTTCTATTATTTTCTTCAATTTTTAATTATTTTTATTTGTTTCCATAATTTCCAAAAAATGTTATTAATTATCGTAAAGTTTAATTATTTTTAGCCTTCTTCCAGTTTTTTCTTCAATTTTTAGTTATTCACATTTTCTAAAATTATTTTCTAAGATTTTTAAGAATTTTTCTAAAATTTCAATTGTTTTCTTAGATTTTTAATTATTTTCATTTGTTTTCATAATTTCAAAATTTGTTTATTAATTATCGTAAATTTTAATTATTTTTATCATTCTTCCAGTTTTTTCTCGAATTTTTAGTTATTTTCATTTTCTAAAATTATTTTCTAACATTTTTAACTATTTTTCTGAAAATTCAAACATTTTCTTCAATTTTTAATTATTTTTATTTGTTTTCATAATTTCCAAAAACTTTTATTAATTATCGTAAATTTCATTTATTTTTAGCTTCCTTCCAGACTTTTCACCAATTTTTAGTTTTTCTCATTTTATAAAATAAATTTCAAAAATTTTTTAAGTATTTTTCTCAAATTTCTATTATTTTCTTCAATTTTTATTTAATTATTTTTCTTTGTTTTCATAATTGCCAACAAATTTTATTAATTACCGTAAATTTCAATTATTTTTAACATTCTTCCAGTTTTTTCTCCAATTTTTAGTTATTCTCATTTTCTAAGATTTTTAAGAATTCTTCTCAAATTTCTATTATTTTCTTCAATTTTTAATTATTTTTCTTTGTTTTCATAATTGCCAAAAAATTTTATTAATTACCGTAAATTTTAATTACTTATAGCTTATTTCTTCAATTCTTTTCTCCAATTTTTAGTTATTTTCTTTTTTTTAATTGATTTCTAAGATCTTCATGTATTTTTTTCAAATTTCAATGATTTTTTTTTTTTATTTAAAAAAAATTCTGTAGTTTTTTTAATTATGACACTTAAATGTCATTTATTTTTTACAACTTTTCATTGTTTGTATCATATTTTAATTATTTTCGTCAAGTTTTAAAATTTAAAAACATTTTTCAATTATTTTTTCAAAATTTATTTCCTTCAATTTTCAATTCTTTACATTTGTTTCATAATTTTAAAAATTGTTAACTATTTATCTGACTTTTCAATTATTTCATTATTTATATTATTTTTTAATATTATTTTAATTTTCAATTAATTTCCTTTCTTTTTCACGTTCTTTTTCATAATTGCCAATAAGTTGTTACTTATTTCTCTTTAATTAAAACTTGTTCTGTTCAATTTTAAATTATGTTTATCTTTTTTCATTTATTTTCTCTAATTTTTAATTATTTTCTTCTATTTCAATGAACTTCTGAAAGTTTTAAGTATTTTTCTCAAATTTTGTTTAACTTTCCTTTATTTAAAATATTTTATGTAATTTGTTTAATTATTTTTTCAAATTTTAATTATTTTTTTTTTAATTTTAATTTATTTATCTCAATTTTTAACCATGTTTTTTCAATTTTCAATTATTTTCTCTAATTTTTCATTATTCAATTTTGTTTTAATTTACTTTTAAGATTCTCAAGTATTTTTTTCAAATTTTAATTATTTTAATTATTTTTTTTCAATTAATTTGAAAAATTTGCTATTGTTTTGTTTAATTTCAATTATTTTTTGCAGTTCTTTTTAATTCTAAAATATTATAAATTTTGTTCTAAATAAATATTTATTTTATTTATATTAATTGATTTTTAAATATATTTAAAATATTTATTTCTTCTTATTAGATAAATAGTATTTATCGATTTTTTATATTTATTATTGTATTTTATAATTTTTAAAATGTATGAAAAACTAATCGCGCGCTTGCGCGCGTTTTATTTTGCTAGTATATATAATAATTTACAAGTTTCTTTCATTGATTCATTCTGTCAACCTCTACAGTTTAAGAGTAGATGTTTTTTGTTTATATTTTTTAAAAACATTTTTCACTCATTTAAAATTTTATTAAATTGTGACATTGTAAAATTTTTAATTTTACAATTCACCAAAATTTGTTAAACCTTGACTCAATAATTTCACAACAATTCGAGATTTGGAATATTTTTCTTTTAAATTCATAATTTTAAACTAACCTGTATTCTATTTCTTTTATATTTCATGTAATATTATTTCGAGTCAACATAATTTGAAGATCAAGAAAATTGAAGAAAATGGAAATTTTCCATCATTGGATGTTGTTTTATCAAGCATTTAAAACTGTTGAAATTTAAATATTAATTTGCGATTAACCAAATTTATTTCTTTGGATTTTTAAATCTATTATAAATTAACTATAAGTCAGTGAAGTGTAAAAATTATTATTAAATATAACAATTATGAACAATTTTAAAATGAAAGAAAGTAATTTAAATTTTAGAAAAATACTTCAAAATCTTAGAAATAAATTGAATCAAATTAGAGTAATGAAAAATTGGAGAAAATAAATGAGATTTAAAAAAAATGATTCAAATTTAGAAAATTATTTTAGGAAATGATGAAAATGATGAAAAATTTAAGAAAACTATGAAGAAATAATTTAAAATTAAAGAAAAAAATTTTAATTTAAAAAATAATTGAAAAAAATGAAATGAAAATCCTTCATTTTTAAATGAAGGAAATTTAAAGAAAATTTCAGAAAAATACTTGAAACTTTTAGAAGTTGATTGCAAAAAAAAAAAATTAAATATTAGAGAAAGTAAATGAAAAAAGATAAACATAATTTGAAATTGAGTATAGTAGATATAATTGAAAATTGAATAGAAAAATGAAAATTTCAGATAAATAATTAAATACTTTTTGGAAATTATGAAGAAGAACGTAAAGAAATTGAAAATAATAAACAAATAATATAAATAATTGAAAATTAAATTAAATAGTTGAAAATGATTAAAAAAATAAAGAAAATGATGGGAAAATTAAGAAAAATAAAACTTTTAAAAAATAATTTTAAAAAATAAGAATAGGTAATTAAAACTTGTGGAAAATAATTGGAAAATGGTTTAAAAATTTGAAACTTGCAGTCAATAATTGAAATACGATAAAAACCATTGTTTTTAGTTTTTTACCATTTTTTTTTTTTTTTTTTGATAAGTTGAAAAAAAAATTTGTTATTTTTCTTGCAATTATCAACTGATTTTTTAAAATTTATATTTACATCTTTAATCTTCAATTTAATTTTTCAATCTTCCATTTATTTATTTAATTTTCAATTATTTTCTTCAATTTTCAATTGCATTCTACGTTTTTCAATTACTTTATTCATAATTCAATAATTTTCGCATTTTCTCAATTATCAAATATTTTCTTGAAATTTCAATACAATAATTTTTTAACTTCCAAATGATTTTTTTAATTTTCATTTATTTTTTACAATTTTTTTCCATTATTTTTATCAGTTTTCAATTGACAATTTAATATTCTCCTTCAATTTTATGCTTATTCATCAATTTAAAAATTTTTCTTTTTCAAATGCCAATTATTCTCACTATTTTTCGAATTTTTTTTCAATTGTTAATTATTTTTTTTAATAGTTAATTATTTTCGTCAATATTTAATTATATTCGTCATATTGTAAATTTTCTTTTAATTATAAATTATTTTCTTGAAATTTCCATTTAATTCTTTAATTTCCAATGTATTTCTTCAATATTTAATTATTTTCTTCAATTCTCAATTTTTTTTTAAATACAATTCTTGAATTTCCAATTGATTTCTTTAATTTTCATTTATTTTCAACAATTGTTTTACATAATTTTCATCAGTTTTCAATAGGCAATTTATAATTAACCTTCAATTTTATGAATATTTATTGATTACAGAATTTTTTTTTACGAATGACGATTATTATCATTTGTCGTAGTTTTTTTTCAATTAATAATTATTTTTTTTTTTTTAATATTAATAAATTAATTTAATATTAATAAAATTTAAAATATTTATTTATTTTCGCCATATTGCAATTTTTCTTTTGATTAACAATTATTTTCTTGAAATTTCCATTTAATTCTTTAAATTCCAATTTATTTCTTCAATTTTTAAATATTTTCTTCAATTTTCAAATACTTTCTTTAATTTTCAATTATTTTTACCGATTTTCAATTAATTCCTCAATATTGAATAATTCTCGAATTTTTTCAACTATTTTTTTCACTCATAAAAATTGTTTTGAAATTTCAATTCAATTATTCAATTATCGAACTATTCTCTTCAATTCTCTGTTATTTTCTTCAAATTTAAATTGCACTTTTAAAATTTTAATTATTTTCTTAATTATTAAAAAATTATTGCCTTTTTTCTATTATTTTTTTCGATTATTATTAAGTTTCTTTAATTTTAAATACAATTGTTCAATTATTTTCTTTAATTTTTAATTACATTCTTCAATTTTTATTTCCATTCTTCAGTTTTCAATTGTTTTCTTCTATATTTATTAATTCTCGGCTTTTTTTAATTAATTTTTTCAATATTTAAGTATATTCCATAAATTTTAATTCAATTTTTCAATTTTTATTGCTTTCTTCAATTTTCAATTATTTTTTTTCAATTTCAATTATTGTTTTCGATTTTTAATCCTGTTGTTAAATGTGCAATTATTTCCAACAATTATTCCTATAATTTTCTTAATTTTTCAATTTGCAATTATTTTCTTTAAACTTAATATTTCTTGTTTATTTTTATAATTATTTTTTTTCAATTGTCTATTAATCTTGTCATTTTTCGAATTTTATTTTCAATTGACAATAATTTTCGTAATTTTAGAATTAGAAAATTAATTTTAAAGAATCATTTTTAGAATTTTGAAGTTTCCAAGTTGGTAACCAGTTTCCTAGGGAATAAATAAACATTTAATATTCATTCTTTTTTTTTTTGAAATCAAAAAGGAAAGTTGTATAAATAATAATTTTCTATAAAATAGAATTTAATCCTTTGAAAAAATACATAACTGTTAATTATTAATTACATATGGACAAAAGGAAAATCTAACTTGAAAAATATTAAAATATTTACAAAATTTAATTTCGAAAAATTACGTCTTCTCTGGAAACTGTTGCCGATCATTAATTTGGAATTTAATTATCTCGTCAAATAAATGTCAATTTAAAAATCTTATTTCCTGGATCAGTTTTGGTAAAATTTTCATTTATAATTTACGAAAGATATCTCCAAATTTTTCATTTTTTAATAATTTCAGCATTTAATTTTAAGACATGTGTCAAAAATATCATTGAAATTTGCTTTTATAATAATGGGATAAAATAAAAACACAGATTTAATCGTAGGAATGTTATATATGTATACATGTTAATACAAATAAGTAACTTGATATAAAAAGTTGATTCAGGTAATAAATCATTATTAAAATTGTTTTTTTTTTTTTTTGTCAAGTTAACTACAAGTTACAGTTTATTTTAGATACTAAAATAAATTCCAATTCATAAAAAGCTTACGAAGCTTCTTTTAAAATAAATACATACAGATCAAATGTTTTCAAACATTTTCATTTTTCGTATTTTTTAATTTTCTGAAAAGTACCACAAAATTGATAATCTTTTTTTTTTTAAAACGGTAGGGTTTAATTTTACATGCTTGTCTTGTGTATCACGTAATATTGGTCGTTAATTATGAATTTTTAAATTGTAATTTTTGTTTTTATTGTAATTTATTTACTTTCTAAGTTGAAAAACTTTCTCGACTTTAATACCAAGAGACGTGAGTACAAAAAATTCGCATTTTCTGGAAAAGTTGCCTAAAAAGTGTGACATTAACAACTGCTAACTACAAAATTTTTAAATAAAAATGATTTTTTTCGGTATAAAATCTTTCGTAGCAAAAATTTTATATCTTAAGATTACATATTGAAAGGGAGATTTCGAAACAATGTAAAAAGTGGAAAATAGACGTGACTCTCTGATGCTCGACTCACTATCTTTTTCTTAAATGTATGTAGTACAATTTTTGACTATTTGAAGCATATTATCTTAAATATTTAATCAGTGTTTTCTTAATTATCGACAATTTTAATATTTCTCGTTATTATCTGTTTTTCCCGTTATACTTTTTATTTTACGTTATTTTTCTTATTTTCCGTTATTTTTCTTATTTCCCATTTTTTTTCTTATTTCACGTTATTTTTCTTATTTTTCTTATTTCTCGTTATTCTCTTATTTATCGATATTTTCCTTCTTACAATAAATTTACTTTAGATGTGCGTGCAGATTCACAAGGTATAAAGATTTTCACCCATCTTAGTAACAATTACTAATATCACACATTTGATATAACTTTACATCAATGTGACAGCAATGATGCATATTTTTTTTTTATTTAATACAAAACCAACTCAAATATCAATTTGATAGAAACAATCAAGTTTTTTATAATCATTGAGAAATTTGAATCCGTCAGAAAGTTCCTAAAAAGCAAATTCTATTTCCTTTTTTCTCTCTCTCTCTCTCTCTCTCTCTCTTTCTTTTTGTATAGATTTCCCTTTTTTGTAGCTTTAAAAAATCAGATAACTGTTTTTACAGATTGCACGCATTCCTTCAATTTTTGATTAAATAAAACTGAACATTTTCACTTCCCGAATAATTCGCTTTTCTTAATATTTCCATTCGCGAGAAATAATTACATAATAATACATTTATTGTGTATTTTTTTTTTTTTTTTTTGTTAAATAACGAAGCGATTCCAATTAATTTATGTTGAATTTCAATCTGAAAGACGAGAAATCGGCAGATTTTTAACTATGAATTCAAAGTTACAAATTTAGATTATATGTCGTCTTTTTATTTTAAAATTATTTGTTTAATCTAAAAAGTTCAATACACTAGTGTATAGGTTCGTACACTATATTTATGAAATACTGGTTTCAAGATTAGGCATAATGAAAAGTATTAAAAACTCATCTCCAGACTAGAGCTAAAATCACTCAATAATTCTTTTAATTTCTACCGATGTATTTTTTAAATACGTCGAGAAAAAAATAATAATAAACGCATAAAGTAAAACTTGTTAAATAACTTTTATAGAGTAATACTTTTTTTTGCCTAATGTGATTTTCAACCATTGAGCAACAAATTGTCAATAATAAAAGTTTCGTCATGTTCGCTAACAGTTGTGTACCTAAGTTAAATATTAACTAAATCATTCAATGCGCACAGCTTCGCAATTAAATTAGGCGAAAAATCATCCATCATGATTTCATTAATTACATGTACAACAGATGCAAATTAAAAAGTACCTTTACACACAAAGAGGCTTAAAATATTAATTTAAAGTAACACAAAGAGCTTAGAATATTAATTTAAAGTAATAGCTGCAAGCCTGAATAAATAGAAAAATACATTTATGGCACGGCCCAGAAAACAGAACCATTTAGCTGAAAAAATTACATACACCTAATGAGACAATTCAATAGTAATTTCTACTAATTAAGTGTCCATCTGTTTAGTTGAAGATAAATTAATCTATCACCAGGTTTCGTGACTTATTATCTAGGCTCCTTGCTGCATTTAATCATCCTAGAAATTAAATTTCTTTAGTTATTGACGATAAAAATTGGTTAAATTAAAAGCAATATCAAAATTTTATTTAATAAATATTTGAATAAATATTATTAATATTTAATTTATTTAATAGAAAAAAACCTACCCATTCGTGTTCATCCACTCCGTCCATTTGATCCTGTTCCAACGGACATTGAATAACGTCTCCCAAAAGATTGCTCAAAGTTTTTTGCATCTAGCATAGAAAAATAAAAAATATAATTAAGAAGCTTTCTCTTTTTAAACGCTATAGTTTATTTTTTATTTTTGAATCCTTCCGAAAATCGAAAAAATTTTCTCTACACAAATACAAAATGGAAGAGATAAATATTTGTAAAAAAAAAAAAATTAATAATTAATTTAAAAAAAGAATCTAAAAACATCCAATAGAAAATAATTAAAAAATATTAGATCTTAATCCTATCAACATTTTTTTTAAAAAAACCAGAAAATCTATAAATTACTCGCAACAGTAAATACATTTACGAATAAAATAGACAAAATATAAAAAATAATTGAACAAATTTACAAAAAGATTAAAAAAAGAAATCAGAAAATTGAAAAAAAAATTAGTTTTCTCCTCTCACGACCAACAAATAAGAATGAAAAAAGTAAGAAAACAATTTTTTAATCTTTAGAAAAAATAATTCATTCAGAAAAGAAAAAATATAAAGAATGAAAAATGAACATTCTTACAAAAATTTTTGTAAAAAAATCAGAAAACACAATATAAAGAATTAAAAAATAAAAGAATTTAGAATCGTTAAATTCAAGTATTAATTGATTAAAGTTAGAATTCAATTTAAGTTTCAATCGATTTGAAATTTCCAAATTTCTATTAGTTGATATTTATTGTTTTTAAATTTTCAAATAATTTCAGGTTCCATTAATTCCAATTTTTAAAAATATTTTTAGTCTTTAATAGTTGACATTTTAATCATAAAACTTGGATTTATTAAAGTTTTGATCCAATACTGTAAATTTTTTATAAATTGAAGTTTTTATACATTGGTTGAAGTTTAAAATTCCTAATTTAAATATGCATTGTTAAAATTAAAAAATATTTATAACTATACAATAATTTTAATATGAATTGATTAAAATTTGAATCATTTACAGTTTAGAATAATAATTGAAATATTAAGTTCTAGAATTAATTATTTAGAATATTTATTTCATAGAATTTCATTAGGAAGAATCTTCTTTTAGTCGAAATTTCTCATTTTCGAATATGTTTTTAATCGAACATAAATTAATCCGAATTTTAATTTAGCAGAATTTTTAGGACACCAAATTCATATTCAACAGAATTGTCATTTTACAGAAATTCTTTTAACTAACTTTTCATTTTAAAAAATTCCAATTTAAACGAATTTCAATTTAGAAACATTTTTATATTACAGAATTTTAGTTTAATCGAATTTTAAAATACCAGAATATTCATTTGACACAATCTTTATTTGTCCGAAATTGTATTACTTAGTCCGAATTGACATTAGATAGAAAATTTAAAATGCAGAATGTTCATTTGTTAGAAATTGCAAATGGACGAAATTTCGGGCAAATAAAGATTCTGTCAAATGAATATTCTGGTATTTAAAAATTAGATTTATCTAAAATTCTGTAAAATAAAAATTTTTCTAAATTAAAATTAATTTAAATTGGAATTCTTTTAAATGAAAAGTTTGTTAAAAGGATTTTTGTAAAATGATAATTCTATTAAATATGAATTCGGTGACCTAGAAATTCTGTTGGCTCAAAATTAGGATTAATTTATGTTGTATTGAAACCATATTCGATAATGTGAAATTTCGACTTAAAGTAGATTCTTCCTAATAAAATTCTATGATATAAACATTCTAAATAATTAATTTTAGAATTTAATAATACGTCCCATTGAAGTTTATTATTATTAAAATTTGAATAATTCATAATTCCTACATATACTTGTTTCTAGAGTTTATTTTAATTCTCAATGGTGGGAACAAAAATTATTTCAATCTCTCACTTTTACAAATTGAATTAAATAAAACATTTTAAACTTGATTCATAAATCCTAAAACTTTGGTTATATTGCAATTTTATTAATTGAAGTTTATAATAATTTGAATTAATAGAAGTTTGGAATTTTTAATTTAAAAAAATTAAAATTTATATATCGATAGAAATTTTTGAGAATGGTTTGTTATTAATTAAAGTTCGTATTGTTTAAAGAAACTTTAAAAATATAGAATTTATATCAATAGAAGTTTGGAAAAAATTAAATTTGCATAAAAGTATAATTAATTGTATTAACAGTAATATTTTGTTCAAAATACTATTTTAAAAAATTGTCTATCTTTTTGTAACATACTTTTTTTTATTTTTAACTCAGGAAGAATATCTGAGCTATTCTTCAAAATTTCTTTGTATTTTTTAATTTTTAACAAATTTAAATAAATAAAAATTAATTCACAAAATTTAATCTGATAGTAATTAATTTAATCTAAATAAGTTCAGTTTACTTTTTGTATTGAAACTATACTAATCAATTAAATTAATTTTTGGCTATCATAAAACAATTTAAAAGACAACTTGAACATTTCCGGTAAAAAAATGAAAATTTCAATTTTTTAAAAACATGTTATTTTAAACATTTATCATAAAAAGAACATTCGACAAACCTCGTTTGTTTTAGAATGACTAGTGATATCCTGATTCCATCCTGACCTGCTGAATGGCTGAGATGAATTATGAATATTTTGTTTTGCAGCTACCGGAGCTGTGACAACAGCTTGTCCTTGATTTTCAGTCACTGGTGACAAAATAAAAACCAAACTTAAATAAAATCTAGAAATTAAAAGACTACAAGAATCAGTTTAAAATCATAGTCAAAAAATAATTTCTTTAATTCTATGAAACAAAAAGTAATAAAGTTATTTTTATGAAATAATACATTTTTACGAAATAAGTTAAATTGTATAAAAATTCTATAAAATAACAATATAAAAATAAAAATATTTTTATAGAATAAAAAAATTATTTTCATAAAATAAATAAATAAATAAGTGACTTAACAGAAAGTTAATTTTATCAAATAAAGTTATTCTTTACAAAAATTAGATTACTTTCTACACTATGAGAATAAATAGATAAATTAATAAAATAATTAAACTGCAAAAAAGTGGTGGATGAATGAAATCGAACCACAAAGCTTATAAATTTCAAAAAATAAATTACTAACAACAATCCATGCCAGGAGGTTTAAGACTGATTCTAATCGGTTGTTTATTTCCTCCTTCAAACCATTCCCCGGAAGTCATTGTGTTTTTCCAAGTGATTTTAGTCGGTGGAAAGAGATCATCTTGGAAAAGTTCACTCTGTCGAAGAGAAAAGAAGATTATTAAGATTATCCGAACAAGTGATTAATTAAAATAATTTAAAAGTCAAATTGAGATAATTTTAGGGAAAAAATAAGATTATTGTGATCTGGGTGACAAAAAATAGAGATCAAAAAATATTTTTAAAATTAAATTTTTTTATAAAGAGTGACATTTTCTTACTTTGATTCGCGGTACTGTGAAACTTAATGGCTCTATGGTATTATTCGTGAGTCTCAAAGCCGAAGCGAATTCAACACTCGCAACATCACATTTATTTTTTGGAAGGAACGACAATCCTTGGTGCAGAGTTGCACATCGATGATGACTGAGAGGACAACAATAGGGCGCCTCCTCCGTTACTTCATAAGCGTAAATTGTTGAATCACCCTGAAAATAAAAAGTAAAATTAAAAATCAATTTTAAAAGTGCTCTATTTTTAAAATTCACATAAATTCGTAATTTTTAGTGCAAATTTTTCAAATTAATATACATACTCGTCCAGTCAGGAATAATGTCGAACTGTCCTCGTCATAAAATGGCATTAAAATTGCTGGTGATACGTCCAAACCGACCGTATTCAATGCAGAATTGAGATTGTCTGCCTTAAAAACCATTATTTGTCTCTCTGAAACTCTATAATTAACATAAATTATTATTATTAACATTAATTTTCTTTTACAATATAATTTTTTTGTTTTAAACAATAGCTGAATATAATTTTAAGCTAGAGAGCACAAATTTCAAAATGTTATAAAACATCTAAAAACCTTATAAAACATCGTTTCTAATCGTTTCCTTTAAATCTAGTTTATTTTAAAGAAGCTTCTATTAAAGAATTAAATCGTTTTCAAACGTTTTGTCTAAATTGAAAATTCCCGAGCACAATAATTGTGCTTAAAAAGGGACAAAGTTCCTATTTAAATAATTAAAAATAGAGGAAATAAATTCAAAATATAGAAAATAATTGATAATTGAAAGAAAAATTACAAAATGACGAAAATAATTCAGCAGTTTTCAACTTATTTCAAATAAAATAAAAAGAGAAATTATAAAATTAATTTTTTAAAACAACAGGAAAAAAAAGTCTGGAAAAATTTTCAGACTTTTCCAGGTATTCCAGGTTTTCCAGAACAGTGGCAACCCTGTCTGAACCAAATTTGTTCGAATTTTGACCCAAAATTAATTTTTAAAAAATTTGTAATCTTTCGAAATTATTCCAAAATTAATTTTGACTTCAAATTCAAACAAATTCGGGTCAGAGAGACCTTTCTAATGATATTTTTTGAAATTCTACCAAGATTTGTGACAAAATATTTCATACTTTAAGAGAAAAGTCACGGACAAATTTTGCCTATACCAGTGACGTCATACCCCATTACATGCCCTTAATATGCATTTAAAATTGAAATAATTGAAATTTAAAAATTTGAATAAATTGGAGTACGAGTTAATTGACTTTTAGAATTTTTTTAAATTATAATGACTTAAAGATATAAAAATGTAATACTATTTTTTGCTATCTTAATACCAAAAATTTGTTGGTCTCAGATATTTTGATCATCTGTATTAGCACAATTTTTTTTATTTTATAAAGATTAAAATATTAAAATAGAAATTTTCAAGATTTATCCACAAATTTGAGGGTTTTGTTTATCGTTTTGAGATGTTTTACTTGCAGTATTAGCAGGGTGTCTACCGAAACATGATTTTCAAATTCCCGGCAAATTCCCGGTTTTCCCAGATCTAAAATCACATTTTTCCCGGATTTCTTTTATGTATGATTAATAGCTATAATATTAAAATAGTGAAAAAAGTAAGTGCGTAATACATAAGTTTTTAAGGAAAAATTAATCTTTAAAGAAAATAATTCCAAAATGGCAAAAATAATAGAAATTTGAAGAAAATAATTGGAAAATGACAAAAATAATTGAAATTTGAAGAAACAAAATCAAAGATGATAAAACAAATTAAAAATTAAGTAAATATTTAAAAATTTGAAGAAAAGACTTGGAAAATGACAAAAATAATTGAAAAATAGAAAAACAAAATAAAAATTTTATGTCAATACATAATTAAAAATCGGAGAAAAAATTGACCATTAAAGAAAATAATTAAATAATTGAAAAATCATAAAATTGATAGAAATTTGAAAAAAATACTTAAATAATGATAAAAATAATTAAAATTAGGAAAAAAAAAACAATTGAGAAATGACAAAAATAATTGTACCTTGAAAAAATAATAAAAGATGATAAAACTAATTTAAAATTATGTAAAAAATTTATGATTTCAAAAAAAGACGTAAAAAATGCCATAAATAATTGAAAAATGGAGAAACAAAATAAAAATTAGAAATCAATAATTGAAAAATTGGAGATAAAAATTGACGCTTAAAGAAAATAATTAAGTAATGACAAAATAATTGCAAAATCCCAAAAAATTTGAAATTTGAAGAAAATACTTGAAAAATGATAAAAATAATTCAAATTAATAATAAAAAATTAGAAAAATTAAATGTAAATTAAAGTAAGAAATTAAAGAATCCATGACAATAATTTAAAGATATAAGAAAATAAGTAAAATTTGGAGAAAGTAATAAAAAAATGTCGAATATATTGATCATACTTGAGAAATGACTAAATTAATTGAAAATTTTAAAAGCAATTAAAAAATGAGAAAAATAATTATAATAGGAAAAAATAATCGAGAAATAACAAAAATAACAAAATTTTGAAGAAAATAATTGATAAATCACAAAAAATTTAAATATGAAGGTAATATGTAAAAAATAACAAACATAATAACAATTTGAGACAAATAATTGAAAAGTGACAAAACTAATTAAAAAATATACAATTTGAAGAAAAGACTTAAAAAATGATAAAAATAATTAAAATTTGAAAAAAAAATTGAGAATTGACAAAAATAAATAAAAATTGAAGTAAGAAATTAAAAAATTCATGACAATAATTTAAAGATATAAGAAAATAAGTATAAAATTTGGAGAAAGTAATAAGACAACGTCGAAAATATTGACAATAATTGAGAAATTACTTAATTAATTAAAAATTTTAAAAAACAATTAAAAAATTACAAAAATAACTAAAAATAGGAAAAAATAGTCGAAAAATGACAAAAATAATTGAAATTTGAAGAAAATAAATTGAAAAATCACAACAAAAATTTTAATTTGAAGGTAATACATGAAAAATACCAAAAATAATAAAAATTTAAGATAAATAATGGATAACTGATGTAAATAATTAAAAGAATGTAAAATTGAAAAAAAAAATTGAAATTTGAAAAAAAAATGAAACTTGTAAAAAATAATTGGCAATTGGTG
This sequence comes from Ganaspis brasiliensis, assembly GCA_037103525.1. NCBI lineage: Eukaryota > Metazoa > Arthropoda > Insecta > Hymenoptera > Figitidae > Ganaspis > Ganaspis brasiliensis. The sequence continues at coordinate 714,155 of JAZKLR010000105.1, read as the reverse complement.
TAAAGTATTTAAAAATTATTGATACATAATGATAAAATTATTAAAGAAAATTGCTGAAATTTGAGAAAAAGAATTGAATCGTAGAAAAAAAATTGAAAACTGTGTAATAAATTGAGAAATTGATGAACATAAAAAAATATTGAAATTTGATGAAAATAATTTTTAAATGTTAAAACTAATAGAAATATGTAGAAAATACTTGAAAAATGATAAAAAATAATTGGAATTTGATGGAAAAATTGAAAGACGACGAAAGTAATTGACAATACTGGTTTAAAAATTAAAAACTTATAGACATTAATTAAAAAATTGAAGAAGATTTCAATATTAATTTCAATATCTTTGATATTTGAAGAATACAATTGTATATAATAATAATAATAATTATTATTATTTTACTAAGAAAGTGAGAAAAGTGTTTTTTTTTAAAGTGAGTAATAGTGAGTGATTTTAAAAAAATATGAATATAAATGAGAAAAGTAAGTCACTGGCATCCCTGAAAATGCTCAAATTCGCTTGAAACTTGTTACACTTTTCCTATTTTTAATAACTAACTTCAAATTAGTGACCAGGTACATGGATTACCACCGAGTAACAAGTTTGAAGTGAATTTGAGCAATTTTGCAAAATATGCCTGCCATATTGGACCCGCCATTTTAAATGTTGAAAAATTGGTAAATCTGACATTTTTTTCACAATCAGAGACTTTGAAAACGAGTAATAAGTTTCAAGCGAATTTAAAGAATTATGAAAACGAATTAGCTGAAATTTTTAGAAATTCCCGGATATAATTCTTTTTCCCGGCAATTTCCCGGTCGAACTAAAATCCCGGCAAATTCCCGGTTTTCCCGGAATTCCCGGTGAGTAGACACCCTGTATTAGACATCCGGTGAATTGTAAAGTTTTTTTGTGGATTTAAATCATGATTTTAATGCAAATTCTCCAATGATTTAATTCCAAAACAGCCCTGATATTTATTTTTAATTTTTTTACATACTTGTCGAATCCCATGACAACCAGATATCTGCCATCAAGTGCCCAAACAACTCGAGCTCCTCTCGTGCCCACGGGACCTTTTCCTTCTCTAATTGGAGAATCATTGCTTCGTGGTTTGTATATACGAAGTTTTCCGTCTTTACAAGCACTAGCAAGAAACTGGCCACACGGAGACCAGGCGAGACTAAATATTTGATCTGTGTGCTCTGTCAGTGTGATTTTAGCCTTGATAAATTCTCCAGATGATAAAGGTTCCAAATCCCAGATTTTAACAGTCATGTCGTAGGAGGCTGAAGCTAAAACATCCACGGCCAATGGATGAAATTTGATGAGATAAATCTTGTCCGTATGTGCTTCGACAGTAAAAGTAGGTTCATTTGTCGGTTCCGATAAACCGGTCACAGGTATTTCCCACATTCTAATAATTCCATCGTCACAAGCTGAAAAGTGGAAAAAAAAATTAATTCACAAAAAATTAATTTCTAAAAATAAAAATATTCCATTTATTATGAAAATTATATTTACCGACTGCGAGTCGTTGATTGTTGAAAGGATCCCATTGAAAATCCATAACAGTTGCTCCGTGCACTAAAGCTGGCATGACACCATCTGGAAGTCTTCCAGTTTTTTTCAATTCCAAAACTGCTATTTTTCCACCCGGTCCACTTAATGGTACTGCAACTCTATCTGCGTTTGCTGGACATTATAAAGGCAAATTTATTGATTAATGAAAATATTTCTGGCTTTTTTTGGTATCTTTTGGAATAAAAGATTTTAAAGAGAAAAAAGAGAAAAATCTTACAAAATATAAACGAATGAAAAACAAGAAGAATATACAACAAATTAGAAAATCCTTTCAAGAAATTAAAATATTTAGAGACAATTTTTGTTAAAGTAGGACAATAAATAAGGAAATCAATGAAAGAGGTGACAAATTTACTAAAGAGAAAAATTCTTATTTAGAAAAATATAAGAATAAAACGATTATTTAAAAAAACTTTATAAGGAAAAAATGAATCAGTTTTTTTTTTTTAAATTGGAAAAAATGAGAATTGTGACGAAAAAAGTTAACCAGTACCTATATATTAAGAAAAAGGAAATATTTCTAATAGAACAATTCTGTAAAATGAGAAAATTTAGTTCAAAATTAAATACACATGAAATAAAAACAGAAAAATTTTGAAGAAATTATAAAAAATAGAGATAAAAATGCCGTATAAATGTTTTTTTAAAAATAAGAAATAATAAGATAAAAATGAAACAATTTCAAAAGGAAAACATTTCGAAGACATAGAAAATGATGGTAAAATTTAAAAATTCATTCAGAATTCAATTAATGATTTAAAAAATTATGAAAAAAAAAACAAAATAATTTGAAAAAACAGTACAAAAGTTTAAGAGGAAATTTGAAAATCTGAAAGGAAAAAAGAAAAATACAAATTTATCTCAAGTTAATTTTTTCTGAAATATGTACAAGTGGGTCTTTCAAAATTTATACTGAAATTGATTTCAATAATATTTTTATTTGGGGTGGAAAACGACTTTCTAGTTGGAGGTCATGTAAATGGAGAGAACCTCCTTAATTTATTTATAAATATTTTTTCCAAAAATAGCTGATTTGAAAGTAAAAATGTCTAGTACCAAACTTTGGATATTAATAGAAAGAACAAATTACGAATATGAGTAATAATGTGTTTTATAATTTTATTTCTTACCATGAAATCCATCACATTCTCCAGATATTTGTCGACTGATATTCCGAATATTTTCGATATGAGTAGATTTGTGACCAGGAGTACCTTTCAAATGCCTAAACTTTGAAACTCGACCTGCAAATTTTACAAATTTCAACAAAAACCTTTAAAAATCTTAATTTAAATTTACCAATTTATTCAAAAGAGGAGCATTTTTTCAAAACTTGATAAATTCATTTTTTTTTAAAAATGAGATATACACATTTAGGACTCGAGAAATATGATTATTTACCTTTGGTTCAGAATTGAACAAAAATTTGCAATTTGTTATCAAAAGTGAATAAATTCTTGCATAAATCTGTGACAATTGGACAATACTGAATCAAAGATCAATAAATCCTAAAAATGCTAAAATCTAAATTTTTTCAAAGCACAATTGACCCCGATTACTCAAAACTGTAATTTATTCAAATTTTAAATTTCATAATTTGTATTTCTATATCAAGAATCACATACTTTTACATATTTGAAACTTTTTTTTTATTTGTTTATCTTTTTCGCATTTTTAAAAATCTATATTCAATTTATCAAATTCTAATTAATTAAAAATGTAATTATTTAAAATTTTTATCAATCTTAATTTTAATTAACCAAAGCATTCATTGATTAAAGTTTTAAGTGGCTCTAAATTTATAAATTTATCTAAAGTTTGCACGATATAAATTTATAAATTTATCTAAAGTTTGCACAATATAAATTTCAAGTAATTTAAATTTTTCAATCGATCCATATTCCAATTGATTCTAATTTTTATTTTTCCTAACTTTTACTCTTCTTTTTAGGGTTTCGTGGTTCGGGACCGAAACCCTTATAGTGAGACTTTGTCGTCCGTCCGTCCGTCCGTCCGTCCGTCGTTCACAGCCAATAGCAGTCAATTTTAGGTTGTGCGCGAGAGAGAGGGTGATAGTGCGAGACAGAGACGGAAACACACGAACCAATAGCTGTCAATTTTAGGTTGTGTGCGAGAGAGAGGGTGATAGTGAGAGACAGAGACGGAAACACACGAACCAATAGCAGTCAATTTTAGGTTGTGCGCGAGAGAGAGGGTGATAGTGAGAGACAGAGACGGAAACACACGAACCAATAGCTGTCAATTTTAGGTTGTGCGCGAGAGAGAGGGTGATAGTGAGAGACAGAGACGGAAACACACGAACCAATAGCTGTCAATTTTAGGTTGTGTGCGAGAGAGAGGGTGATAGTGAGAGACAGAGACGGAAACACACGAACCAATAGGTGTCAATTTTAGGTTGTGCGCGAGAGAGAGGGTGATAGTGATAGACAGAGACGGAAACACACGAACCAATAGGTGTCAATTTTAGGTTGTGCGCGAGAGAGAGGGTGATAGTGATAGACAGAGACGGAAACACACGAACCAATAGCTGTCAATTTCAGGTTGTGTGCGAGAGAGAGGGTGATAGTGAGAGACAGAGACGGAAACACACGAACCAATAGCTGTCAATTTTAGGTTGTGTGCGAGGGAGAGGGTGATAGTGAGAGACAGAGACGGAAACACACGAACCAATAGCTGTCAATTTTAGGTTGTGCGCGAGAGAGAGGGTGATAGTGAGAGACAGAGACGGAAACACACGAAGCAATAGGTGTCAACTTTAGGTTGTGCGCGAGAGAGAGGGTGATAGTGAGAGACAGAGACGGAAACACACGAACCAATAGGTGTCAATTTTAGGTTGTGCGCGAGAGAGAGGGTGATAGTGAGAGACAGAGACGGAAACACACGAACCAATAGGTGTCAATTTTAGGTTGTGTGCGAGGGAGAGGGTGATAGTGAGAGACAGAGACGGAAACACACGAACCAATAGCTGTCAATTTTAGGTTGTGTGCGAGAGAGAGGGTGATAGTGAGAGACAGAGACGGAAACACACGAACCAATAGGTGTCAATTTTAGGTTGTGCGCGAGAGAGAGGGTGATAGTGATAGACAGAGACGGAAACACACGAACCAATAGGTGTCAATTTTAGGTTGTGCGCGAGAGAGAGGGTGATAGTGATAGACAGAGACGGAAACACACGAACCAATAGCTGTCAATTTCAGGTTGTGTGCGAGAGAGAGGGTGATAGTGAGAGACAGAGACGGAAACACACGAACCAATAGCTGTCAATTTTAGGTTGTGTGCGAGGGAGAGGGTGATAGTGAGAGACAGAGACGGAAACACACGAACCAATAGCTGTCAATTTTAGGTTGTGCGCGAGAGAGAGGGTGATAGTGAGAGACAGAGACGGAAACACACGAAGCAATAGGTGTCAACTTTAGGTTGTGCGCGAGAGAGAGGGTGATAGTGAGAGACAGAGACGGAAACACACGAACCAATAGGTGTCAATTTTAGGTTGTGCGCGAGAGAGAGGGTGATAGTGAGAGACAGAGACGGAAACACACGAACCAATAGGTGTCAATTTTAGGTTGTGTGCGAGGGAGAGGGTGATAGTGAGAGACAGAGACGGAAACACACGAACCAATAGCTGTCAATTTTAGGTTGTGTGCGAGAGAGAGGGTGATAGTGAGAGACAGAGACGGAAACACACGAACCAATAGGTGTCAATTTTAGGTTGTGCGCGAGAGAGAGGGTGATAGTGATAGACAGAGACGGAAACACACGAACCAATAGCTGTCAATTTCAGGTTGTGTGCGAGAGAGAGGGTGATAGTGAGAGACAGAGACGGAAACACACGAACCAATAGGTGTCAATTTTAGGTTGTGTGCGAGGGAGAGGGTGATAGTGAGAGACAGAGACGGAAACACACGAACCAATAGCTGTCAATTTTAGGTTGTGCGCGAGAGAGAGGGTGATAGTGAGAGACAGAGACGGAAACACACGAACCAATAGCTGTCAATTTTAGGTTGTGTGCGAGAGAGAGGGTGATAGTGAGAGACAGAGACGGAAACACACGAACCAATAGGTGTCAATTTTAGGTTGTGCGCGAGAGAGAGGGTGATAGTGATAGACAGAGACGGAAACACACGAACCAATAGCTGTCAATTTCAGGTTGTGTGCGAGAGAGAGGGTGATAGTGAGAGACAGAGACGGAAACACACGAACCAATAGGTGTCAATTTTAGGTTGTGTGCGAGGGAGAGGGTGATAGTGAGAGACAGAGACGGAAACACACGAACCAATAGCTGTCAATTTTAGGTTGTGCGCGAGAGAGAGGGTGATAGTGAGAGACAGAGACGGAAACACACGAACCAATAGCTGTCAATTTTAGGTTGTGCGCGAGAGAGAGGGTGATAGTGAGAGACAGAGACGGAAACACACGAACCAATAGCTGTCAATTTTAGGTTGTGTGCGAGAGAGAGGGTGATAGTGAGAGACAGAGACGGAAACACACGAACCAATAGGTGTCAATTTAAGGTTGTGCGCGAGAGAGAGGGTGATAGTGAGAGACAGAGACGGAAACACACGAACCAATAGCTGTCAATTTTAGGTTGTGTGCGAGAGAGAGGGTGATAGTGAGAGACAGAGACGGAAACACACGAACCAATAGGTGTCAATTTTAGGTTGTGTGCGAGGGAGAGGGTGATAGTGAGAGACAGAGACGGAAACACACGAACCAATAGCTGTCAATTTTAGGTTGTGCGCGAGAGAGAGGGTGATAGTGAGAGACAGAGACGGAAACACACGAAGCAATAGGTGTCAATTTTAGGTTGTGTGCGAGGGAGAGGGTGATAGTGAGAGACAGAGACGGAAACACACGAACCAATAGCTGTCAATTTTAGGTTGTGCGCGAGAGAGAGGGTGATAGTGAGAGACAGAGACGGAAACACACGAACCAATAGCTGTCAATTTTAGGTTGTGCGCGAGAGAGAGGGTGATAGTGAGAGACAGAGACGAAAACACACGAACCAATAGCTGTCAATTTTAGGTTGTGTGCGAGAGAGAGGGTGATAGTGAGAGACAGAGACGGAAACACACGAACCAATAGGTGTCAATTTTAGGTTGTGCGCGAGAGAGAGGGTGATAGTGAGAGACAGAGACGGAAACACACGAAGCAATAGGTGTCAACTTTAGGTTGTGCGCGAGAGAGAGGGTGATAGTGAGAGACAGAGACGGAAACACACGAACCAATAGGTGTCAATTTTAGGTTGTGCGCGAGAGAGAGGGTGATAGTGAGAGACAGAGACGGAAACACACGAACCAATAGGTGTCAATTTTAGGTTGTGTGCGAGGGAGAGGGTGATAGTGAGAGACAGAGACGGAAACACACGAACCAATAGCTGTCAATTTTAGGTTGTGTGCGAGAGAGAGGGTGATAGTGAGAGACAGAGACGGAAACACACGAACCAATAGGTGTCAATTTTAGGTTGTGCGCGAGAGAGAGGGTGATAGTGATAGACAGAGACGGAAACACACGAACCAATAGGTGTCAATTTTAGGTTGTGCGCGAGAGAGAGGGTGATAGTGATAGACAGAGACGGAAACACACGAACCAATAGCTGTCAATTTCAGGTTGTGTGCGAGAGAGAGGGTGATAGTGAGAGACAGAGACGGAAACACACGAACCAATAGCTGTCAATTTTAGGTTGTGTGCGAGGGAGAGGGTGATAGTGAGAGACAGAGACGGAAACACACGAACCAATAGCTGTCAATTTTAGGTTGTGCGCGAGAGAGAGGGTGATAGTGAGAGACAGAGACGGAAACACACGAAGCAATAGGTGTCAACTTTAGGTTGTGCGCGAGAGAGAGGGTGATAGTGAGAGACAGAGACGGAAACACACGAACCAATAGGTGTCAATTTTAGGTTGTGCGCGAGAGAGAGGGTGATAGTGAGAGACAGAGACGGAAACACACGAACCAATAGGTGTCAATTTTAGGTTGTGTGCGAGGGAGAGGGTGATAGTGAGAGACAGAGACGGAAACACACGAACCAATAGCTGTCAATTTTAGGTTGTGTGCGAGAGAGAGGGTGATAGTGAGAGACAGAGACGGAAACACACGAACCAATAGGTGTCAATTTTAGGTTGTGCGCGAGAGAGAGGGTGATAGTGATAGACAGAGACGGAAACACACGAACCAATAGCTGTCAATTTCAGGTTGTGTGCGAGAGAGTGGGTGATAGTGAGAGACAGAGACGGAAACACACGAACCAATAGGTGTCAATTTTAGGTTGTGTGCGAGGGAGAGGGTGATAGTGAGAGACAGAGACGGAAACACACGAACCAATAGCTGTCAATTTTAGGTTGTGCGCGAGAGAGAGGGTGATAGTGAGAGACAGAGACGGAAACACACGAACCAATAGCTGTCAATTTTAGGTTGTGTGCGAGAGAGAGGGTGATAGTGAGAGACAGAGACGGAAACACACGAACCAATAGGTGTCAATTTTAGGTTGTGCGCGAGAGAGAGGGTGATAGTGATAGACAGAGACGGAAACACACGAACCAATAGCTGTCAATTTTAGGTTGTGTGCGAGAGAGAGGGTGATAGTGAGAGACAGAGACGGAAACACACGAACCAATAGGTGTCAATTTTAGGTTGTGTGCGAGGGAGAGGGTGATAGTGAGAGACAGAGACGGAAACACACGAACCAATAGCTGTCAATTTTAGGTTGTGCGCGAGAGAGAGGGTGATAGTGAGAGACAGAGACGGAAACACACGAACCAATAGCTGTCAATTTTAGGTTGTGCGCGAGAGAGAGGGTGATAGTGAGAGACAGAGACGGAAACACACGAACCAATAGCTGTCAATTTTAGGTTGTGTGCGAGAGAGAGGGTGATAGTGAGAGACAGAGACGGAAACACACGAACCAATAGGTGTCAATTTAAGGTTGTGCGCGAGAGAGAGGGTGATAGTGAGAGACAGAGACGGAAACACACGAACCAATAGCTGTCAATTTTAGGTTGTGTGCGAGAGAGAGGGTGATAGTGAGAGACAGAGACGGAAACACACGAACCAATAGGTGTCAATTTTAGGTTGTGTGCGAGGGAGAGGGTGATAGTGAGAGACAGAGACGGAAACACACGAACCAATAGCTGTCAATTTTAGGTTGTGCGCGAGAGAGAGGGTGATAGTGAGAGACAGAGACGGAAACACACGAAGCAATAGGTGTCAATTTTAGGTTGTGTGCGAGGGAGAGGGTGATAGTGAGAGACAGAGACGGAAACACACGAACCAATAGCTGTCAATTTTAGGTTGTGCGCGAGAGAGAGGGTGATAGTGAGAGACAGAGACGGAAACACACGAACCAATAGCTGTCAATTTTAGGTTGTGCGCGAGAGAGAGGGTGATAGTGAGAGACAGAGACGAAAACACACGAACCAATAGCTGTCAATTTTAGGTTGTGTGCGAGAGAGAGGGTGATAGTGAGAGACAGAGACGGAAACACACGAACCAATAGGTGTCAATTTTAGGTTGTGTGCGAGGGAGAGGGTGATAGTGAGAGACAGAGACGGAAACACACGAACCAATAGCTGTCAATTTTAGGTTGTGCGCGAGAGAGAGGGTGATAGTGAGAGACAGAGACGGAAACACACGAACCAATAGCTGTCAATTTTAGGTTGTGCGCGAGAGAGAGGGTGATAGTGAGAGACAGAGACGGAAACACACGAACCAATAGCTGTCAATTTTAGGTTGTGTGCGAGAGAGAGGGTGATAGTGAGAGACAGAGACGGAAACACACGAACCAATAGGTGTCAATTTTAGGTTGTGCGCGAGAGAGAGGGTGATAGTGAGAGACAGAGACGGAAACACACGAACCAATAGCTGTCAATTTTAGGTTGTGTGCGAGAGAGAGGGTGATAGTGAGAGACAGAGACGGAAACACACGAACCAATAGGTGTCAATTTTAGGTTGTGTGCGAGGGAGAGGGTGATAGTGAGAGACAGAGACGGAAACACACGAACCAATAGCTGTCAATTTTAGGTTGTGCGCGAGAGAGAGGGTGATAGTGAGAGACAGAGACGGAAACACACGAAGCAATAGGTGTCAATTTTAGGTTGTGTGCGAGGGAGAGGGTGATAGTGAGAGACAGAGACGGAAACACACGAACCAATAGGTGTCAATTTTAGGTTGTGTGCGAGGGAGAGGGTGTTAGTGAGAGACAGAGACGGAAACACACGAACCAATAGCTGTCAATTTTAGGTTGTGTGCGAGAGAGAGGGTGATAGTGAGAGACAGAGACGGAAACACACGAACCAATAGGTGTCAATTTTAGGTTGTGTGCGAGGGAGAGGGTGATAGTGAGAGACAGAGACGGAAACACACGAACCAATAGCTGTCAATTTTAGGTTGTGCGCGAGAGAGAGGGTGATAGTGAGAGACAGAGACGGAAACACACGAAGCAATAGGTGTCAATTTTAGGTTGTGTGCGAGAGAGAGGGTGATAGTGAGAGACAGAGACGGAAACACACGAACCAATAGCTGTCAATTTTAGGTTGTGTGCGAGAGAGAGGGTGATAGTCAAAGACAGAGACGAAAACACACGAACCAATAGCTGTCATTTTAGGTTGTGTGCTAGAGGGAGTTCAACACATAATTAATGATTAAGTGGCAATTTTAAAGGGTGGTTTTTGATGCTGATATTGGTAAGGTAGATATACCTTAGATTTTTTTATTGAATCGGAGACCAAAATATCTTTGAAACCATTAACGTTTTTTTCTTTAATTATTGCTACCTTAAGACGTCTTTTAAATTGAATTCATAGATTAAGACGATATTTCACACACTGGATGGTTACGGATACAACCGAATGGTTCCGAAAACACCTAAAGGCTTCCGATAACACCCAAAGGGGTCCGGAAAGTCCCGAATGATAACGGAAACCCTCAAGTGGTTACGCAAACAACCGAATGGTTCCGGAAACACCAGTATGGTAACGGAAACACTTGAGTGGTTCCGGAAACACCCGAGTGGTTCCGAATACACCCGAATGGTTACGGAAACACCCGAATGGTAACGGAAACACCCGAGTGGTTACGGAAACACCCGAATGATTACGGAAACACCCGAATGGTAACGGAAACACCCGAGTGGTTACGGAAACACCCGAGTGGTTACGGAAACACCCGAATGGTTCCGGAAACATCCGAGTGGTTACGGAAACACCCGAATGGTAACGGAAACACCCGAGTGGTTACGGAAACACCCGAATGGTTCCGAATGCACCCGAATGGTTACGGAAACACCCGAATGGTAACGGAAACACCCGAAAGGTTCCGGAAACACCCGAATGATTACGAAAACACCCGAGTGAATACGGAAACACCCGAGTGGTTACGGAAACACCCGAATGGTAACGGAAACACCCGAGTGGTTACGGAAACACCCGAATGTTTCCGGAAACACCCGAATGGTTCCGGAAACACCCGAATGGTTCCGTAAACACCCGAATGGTTCCGGAAACACCCGATAGATTCCGGAAACACCTGAATGGTTCCGAATACACTCGAAAGGTTCCGGAAACACCCGAATGGTTACGGAAACACCCGAATGGTTCCGAAAATACCTGAAAGATTCCGAATACACTCGAATGGTTACGGAAACACCCGAATAGTTCCGAAAAACACCCGAAAGGTTACGGAATTACCCGATTGGTTCTGGAAACAATTTTATTTAATACATTAATACCTTAGATTTTTGTATTGAATTTGAGACCATTTTCTGGGTGTGGGTAAGACTTGTTTGAAATCAATAATAAAAAGCCACGAAACCCTCAATTGTAGGCGCATTGCGCCTGCTTTTTGTACTGTTTATTTAATTTTATCTACAATTTACTTACTTTTTTTCAGATACGTTCATATTTTTGTATATTTTTTTGTCTATTTTCTTTTATAATTTGTCTTTTCTTTTAAAAAGTTATTTACTTATTTATTTTAAAATTTCCAATGTTTCTTAATTTTTAACAATATTTTCTTATATTACTTGAGTAAAACTTTTTAATCATTCTCATAATATTCAAATAAATAAATAATAAATTTAATTTTTTTTTATGTCACCGCCAATTATAATTATGTTTATACTTATTTATAGTTTAGGATTTTTTGTCAACACTTAGATTTCCCTTTTTTTCTACTTGTTAATTTTCTTTTTTCTTTTCTCTTTTTATGTAATAAAGGGATCTTTCTCGTTTATGTTTCAAATAAATAAATAGATAAATTCTAAAATTTTCCTACTTTTTCTGGTTTTTTTTTCCAATTTTCATTTTTTCTCAATTTTGTTTCTCCACTCTAATTTTTCAATAAATTATATAATTTTATTAACATTTTTCTATTTTCCAGATTTTTTTCCCTCTTTCTCGAAAAATTAAAATTTTGTTCTCATAATTTATTATCTTTTTCAATTGATCCATCTTTTTAATTATTTTCTTTAATTCTGAATTATTTTCTTCAATTTTCAATTATTTTATTCAATGTTCAATAATTCTTATCTAATTTCAAGTATGAATCATTTTTTTTTTATTTCAATACAATTCTTTTATTATCTTCTTCAATTTTCATTTATTTTTTAATTTTTTAAAATAATTTTCTTTAGTTTTTAATTGACAACTTAATATTGTCCTTTAATTTTATAATTATTCTTTAATTTTTTCAATAATTTTGTTCTTAAATTTGTTCTCTTTTCTTACAATTTCAATTTAATTCTTTAACATTCAATTTATTTCTTAAATTTTTAATATTTTCTCCAATTATTATCCTCATTATTTTTTTAATTATTTCTTTCAATTATTATTTTCCACAATTTACAATTATTTCCTACAATTTTTTCAATTATTCTTTTAAAATTTTATAATTATTCTTTAATTTTGTCAATTTTGTTGTCTATTAATCTAGTCCTTTTTCGAATTTTGTTTTCAATTGTCTATTATTTTCGTCATTTTTCAGATATTTTCTCCAATTTTGTATTTATTCTGGTCATTTTTAAATTATTTCTTTCAATTATTAATTTTTTTCCGCATTTTTCAATTATTTTCTACAAATTTTTCAATTTACAATTATTTTTGTTGAATTTTATAATTATTCTTTAATTTTTAAAACTATTTTATTCTGTTGTCGATTATTCTCGACATTTTTCTAAGTTTTTTTCTTTGTCAATTACCTATTTTCTTAAAATGGTAATTTATTTCCTTAATCTTTAATCTAATTCTGCAAGTTTTTATTATTTTCTTCACTTCTCGATTATTATTTTGAATTTGAAATTGCAGTCTTGAATTTTCAATTATTTTATTCAATATTAAATGATTCTCACCTTCTTTTAATTATCAATTATTTCTTCAGTTTTTTATTATTTATTTCAAATTTAATTCCATTCTTTAATTTTCAATTATTTTCTTGTATATTCCATAATTCTCAGCTTTTTTAATTATTTTTTTTAATTTAATTAAAAAATAAATAAATTAATTTTTAATAAATATTAAATTTTAATAAAAGATTTAAATAGATTTTTAATTATATTCTTTAAATTTTAATTTTGATCTTCAATTTTCAATTTATTTCGATTTTCAATCCAGTTGTTCAATTTGTAATTATTTACAACAATTATTCCTTTAATTTTCTTGATTTCCTAATTTAATACTTCTTGTTTAATTTTTTCAATAATTTTTTTCAGTTGTCTATTGATCTAATCATTTATCGATTTTTTTTTTATAATTGTCAATTTTTTTGGCCTTTCTTTAAATAATTCCATAATTTTTCTACTTTTTCGGTTCTTTTTTTTTTAATTTTTATTTTTTCCCAATTTTATTTCTCTACTCTGATTTTTTAATAAATTTTATAATTTTATTAATAATTTTCTATTTTCCAAATTTTTTTTCCCCTTTTCCTCGAAAAATTAAAATTTTGTTATCATAATTTATTATCTTTTTCATCGATTATCCCATGGTTTATTAAATTTTGTTCATTTCTTTTTTTAGGTGGTGAAAAAGGGATGATTTAGATTTTTACAACTAGCTGATATTGTTTTAGATTAATATGTTTATCTTTTTCTAGATTTTTTCTAAAATTTACTGTTTTTTTCTTCGTTTTTATAAAAAATGTCTAGTATTTCTTAATTTTTCAAATAAAAATTTAAGTCACCACGATTTTTGTTAACCACATATTTTTATAAAGACACAAAGTTTATCCGCTTTATTGAAAAACTATTTCAAATGGATGTATCAAATTTTGAAAAAGTCCTCCTAAAATCTAATTCTTGAAAAAAATATTTACCAAATACTGTAGAAGTTCTTTTTGGTGTAGGCGTTGGCTCAGGTTTTTCCAACCTCGGATCCATGCTCTGCTGTCGCAAAATTGGCACACTTTTCTTGACTTCCTCCTCTTTGATAATTTCACTTTTCGTCTTGAAAGAATCTCTTCGCCTTAAAGGAGTCGGAGATCCCATTGCTTTCTCAGCGAGATTTCCATCTGTCACAGACACCGAACGACTTTCATACAATTTTCTTCTCTCAGCAATGGAATTCCTATTAACATTTCCCCTCTCGAAATTTCCCGAATCCTCATTTTCCGGAGACTCGTCCTTTACCTTAGATTCAAATAATTTACGTCTCTCGGCAGTGCTCGGAGTTTTTGGCTTGTATCCAGAATCACTCGAGTTCGCGTCCTCTTCAATTGAACTTGAATCACTTTTTCCATTCTCCGCCTCTTTGACACGATCATTGTCAAGAGTTGGCGATTTCTCGGCATCAGTCTTTTCTAGATTGGCTTCTGTCTGGATATTCGAGTCGTTTAAATAACCATTATTCTCATTTGTCGGAGCAACCGGGACAGAAAATACTTTGTCAAACGAGAATTCCTGACTGCCGGATTTTGCCTGGAAGGGTTTCGGTCCAAGACGAGGCTGTGAAATTGATTCAGTAAATATTAGACAAAAAATCTTTCAACATCTCAGGGTGTCTACCGAAACATGATTTTCAAATTCCCGGTTTTCCCGGATCTAAAATCACATTTTTCCCGGATTTCTTTTATGTATGATTATTAGCTATAATATTAAAATAGTGAAAAAAGTAAGTGTGTAATACAAAAGTTTTTAAGGTAAAATTGGTCTTTGAAGAAAATAATTCCAAAATGGCAAAAATAATAGATATTTGAAGAAAATAATTATAAATTGGGTTATGACAAAAATAATTAAACTTTGAAGAAACAAAACGAAAGATGACAAAACTAATAAAAAATTAAGTAAATAATTAAAAATTTGAAGAAAAGACTTGTAAAATGACAAAAATAATTGAAAAATGGAAAAAAAATAATTTCATGTCAATACATAATTGAAAAATGGAGAAAAAAATTGACCATTAAAGAAAATAATTAAAAAATCATAAAATTGATAGAAATTTGAAAAAAATACTTGAAAAATGATAAAAATAATTAAAATTAAAAAAAAACAATTGAGAAATGAAAAAAATAATGGAAAATTACAAAAATGATCAAAAAATGGAGCAAATGATCGAGAAACGACAAAAATAATTGAACCTTGAAAAAATAATGAAAGATTATAAAACTAATTTAAAATTGATGTAAAAAATTTATGATTTGAAAAAAAGACAGAAAAAATGACATAAATAATTGAAAAATGGAGAAACAAAATAAAAATTAGAAATCAATAATTGAAAAATTGCAGATAAAAATTGAAGCTTAAAGAAAATAATTAAATAATGACAAAATAATTGCAAAATCCCAAAAAATGTGAAATTTGAAGAAAATACTTGAAAAGTGATAAAAATAATTAAAATTAAAAATAAAAACCAATTGAACAAAGTAAAAAACAAATGACAAAAATAATTGAAAAATTAAAAAATTTAATGTAAATTAAAGTAAGAAATTAAAGACTCCATGACAATAATTTAAAGATATAAGAAAATAAGTAAAATTTGGAGAAAGTAATAAAAAAATGTCGAAAATATTGATAATACTTAAAAGAAATAACCAAAATAATTGAAAATTTTAAAAGTAATTAAAAAATGAGAAAAATAATTATAATAGGAAAAAATAATCAAGAAATAACAAAAATAACAAAAATAACAAAAATTTGAAGAAAATAATTGATAAATCACAAAAAATTTAGATTTGTAGGTAATATGTGAAAAATATCAAACACAGTAAACATTTGAGACAAATAATTGAAAAGTGACAAAACTAATTAAAAATTAATTAAAAAATATACAATTTGAAGAAAAGACTTAAAAAATGATAAAAATAATTAAAATTTGAAAAAAAAAATTGAGAATTGACAATAATAAATGAAAATTGAAGTAAGAAATTAAAAAATTCATGATAATAACGTCGAAAATATTGACAATAATTGAGAAATTACTAAATTAATTGAAAATTTTAAAAATCAATTAAAAAATGACAAAAATAATTAAAAATAGGAAAAAATAGTCGAGAAATGACAAAAATAATTTAAATTTGAAGAAAATAAATTGAGAAAACACAACAAATTTTAATTTGAACGTAATAAATGAAAAATACCAAAAATAATGAAAATTTGAGATAAATAATTGAATATGACATGAATAATTGATAACTGGTGTAAATAATTAAAAGAATGTAAGATTGAAAAAAAATAATAGAAATTTTGAAAAAAATAATTGGAAAATGACAAAAATAATTGAAATTTGAAGAAACAAAATCAAAGATGATAAAACTAATTAAAAATTAAGTAAATATTTAAAAATTGGAAGAAAAGACTTGGAAAATGACAAAAATGATTGAAAAATAGAAAAACAAAATAAAAATTTTATGTCAATACATAATTAAAAAATCGGAGAAAAAAATTGACCATTAAAGAAAATAATTAAATAATTGAAAAATCATAAAATTAATAGAAATTTGAAAAAAATACTTAAATAATGATAAAAATAATTAAAATTACGAAAAAAAAACAATTGAGAAATGACAAAAATAATTGTATACCTTGAAAAAATAATAAAAGATGATAAAACTAATTTAAAATTATGTAAAAAATTTATGATTTTAAAAAAGAGACGTAAAAAATGCCAGAAATAATTGAAAAATGGAGAAACAAAATAAAAATTAGAAATCAATAATTGAAAAATTGGAGATAAAAATTGACGCTTAAAGAAAATAATTAAGTAATGACAAAATAATTGCAAAATCCCAAAAAATTTGAAATTTGAAGAAAATACTTGAAAAATGATAAAAATAATTCAAATTAATAATAAAAAATTAGAAAAATTAAATGTAAATTAAAGTAAGAAATTAAAGAATCCATGACAATAATTTAAAGATATAAGAAAATAAGTAAAATTTGGAGAAAGTAATAAAAAAATGTCGAATATATTGATCATACTTGAGAAATGACTAAATTAATTGAAAATTTTAAAAGCAATTAAAAAATGAGAAAAATAATTATAATAGGAAAAAATAATCGAGAAATAACAAAAATAACAAAATTTTGAAGAAAATAATTGATAAATCACAAAAAATTTAAATTTGAAGGTAATATGTAAAAAATAACAAACATAATAACAATTTGAGACAAATAATTGAAAAGTGACAAAACTAATTGAAAATTAATTAAAAAATAAAAAATTTGAAGAAAAGACTTGAAAAATTATAAAAATAATTAAGGGGCACACCTAGTGCGAGTGACTGAAAAAAACGTCGATTGTTAGGAATTTTTTTCAGGGAAATTATTGCATCTAATTTTTTTTAAAGTTTTGTACATGTATATTTGTATAAATAGTGAACATTTTGTAAATTTTGCAAAGAAAAATATCTTTTTTTTAAGAGTTATTCGCTATATCCAAAAAAAAAACCAGTTTCTCCACTGCTGCAGTTATTGCGGCCTTCTGAGTGACTGAAATCAAAAAAACCAAAAAGATTATTAAACTAGAAGATATTTGCCGTACTATGAGGCTCCAGTTTTTTTTTTTGGATGAAAAATAAAATTTTGGGATGCCAAAAACTATCGAATTTTTTAGTCGAAATTTATAATTTTTTTTCAAAACTCCGCCATTTTTTTGAAATTCAATATTTTTTTCCATCCGAGGGTCATAGTACGGCAAATGTCTTCTAGTTTAATAATCTTTTTGGTTTTTTTGATTTCAGTCACTCAGAAGGCCGCAATCACTGCAGCAGTGGGACAACTTTTTTTTTTTTTACACTTGCGAGATGGGACATAACTTTTAAAAAAATATGTATTTTTCTTTACAAAAATAAAAAATTAATAACTGATTTATAGACAAATAAAGGTAAAAAAATTCAAAACATTTGACGCAATACATTCTTCAAAAAAAATTCCTAAAAATCACCGTTTTTTTAGGCGCTCACACTAGGTGTGCCCCTTAAAATTTGAAAAAAAATTGAGAATTGACAAAAATAAATAAAAATTGAAGTAAGAAATTAAAAAATTCATGACAATAATTTAAAGATATAAGAAAATAAGTATAAAATTTAGAGAAAGTAATAAAACAACGTCGAAAATATTGCCAATAATTGAGAAATTACTTAATTAAATGAAAATTTTAAAAAACAATTAAAAAATGACAAAAGTAATTAAAAATAGGAAAAAATAGTCGAGAAATGACAAAAATAATTGAAATTTGAAGAAAATAAATTGAAAAATCACAACAAAAATTTTAATTTGAATGTAATACATGAAAAATACCAAAAATAATAAAAATTTAAGATAAATAATTGATAACTGGTGTAAATAATTAAAAGAATGTAAGATTGAAAAAAAATAATTGAAATTTGAAAAAAAATGAAACTTGTAAAAAATAATTGGCAATTGGTGTAAAGTATTTAAAAATTATTGATACATAATAATAAAATTATTAAAGAAAATTGTTGAAATTTGAAGAAAAGAATTGAATCGTAGAAAAAAATTGAAAACTGTGTAATAAATTGAGAAATTGATGACCATAAAAAAAATATTGAAATTTGATGAAAATAATTTTTAAATGTTAAAACTAATAGAAATATGCAGAAAATACTTGAAAAATGATAAAAAATAATTGAAATTTGATGGAAAAATTGAAAGATGACGAAAGTAATTGACAATACTGGTTTAAAAATTAAAAACTTGTAGACATTAATTAAAAAATTGAAAAAGATTTCAATATTAATTTTACAATTATTGATATTTGAAGAATATAATTGTATATATAATAATAATAATTATTATTATTTTACTAAGGAAGTGAAAAAGTGTGTTTAAAAATGTGTAATAGTGAGTGATTTTAAAAAAATATGAATAAAAATGAGAAAAGTAAGTCACTGGCAACCCTGAAAATGCCCAAATTCGCTTGAAACTTGTTACAATTTTACTATTTTGAAAATCTAACTTCAGATTAGTAATCAGGAACATGGATTATCTCCGAGTAACAAGTTTGAAGTGATTTTGAGCAATTTTGAAAAATATGTCTGCCATATTGGACCCGCCATTTTGAATTTTGAAAAATTGGTAATTCTAACATTGTTTTCACAATCAGAGATTTCGAAAACGAGTAATAAATTTCAAGCGAATTTAAAGAATTGTGAAAACGAATTAGCCGAAAATTTTTAGAAATTCCCGGATATAATTTTTCTCCCCGGCAATTTCCCGGGTTTTTCCCGGAATTCCCGGTGAGTAGACACCCTGGATCTGTATAATAAAAAAAAAAAATGTTCAAAAGAATTACTCAACATAATTTCTTAATATAATTCCCTAATATAATTTTCTAACAATGTTACCTAATTTTTAAGGCCAGTTTTTAGCAATAAACTTTCTTAATATTATCGGTTCATGTTAAAAATCACACATACAATCACACAAAATAAAATTCCTACAGCTACAAAATCAATTTTATCCTCAGTCCAACCTTGTATCCGCCAACAATGTTTGGATTCACGGATGTTACGACAGGACTTGGAGTGGTTCGAGGTCGTGCCACGGGTTTTGGTTCTTCTTCGGAAAGACTGTTTGCCCTCGAAGCTCGTGGAAGAGGCTTTGGTGGCATTGGATGAGCACCATTTTGTAATTTAAACTTTTCCTCATCTTTCTCCGACTTTTCCAATTTTTCAGGCTTCTCCGGTTTCTCAGTCTTCTCTGGTTTCTCGGGCTTATTTGTTTCTTCCATTTCTTCGGCAAATTTCTCGATTTTCTGATCCTTCTCTTGAATAATGGCTTGCACCTTGGAATATCCCTTCGGTGTGGTGATGGCAATTGATTTTTGTTGTCGGGTCATCTCCAATTTCACTTCCTTTTGATTATCTTTCAGCGAGGACAAACTCCCATTGTGTACCTGGATGTAATTAAGTTCCACAGTGATTTGGAGTTTTAAAGCTGATTAATCTAAACACTAGTTTCAAATCCATCTAATTCTAGATAATTTCAATTCTATTTTCTAATTTCAGCTGTATTTTCTAATTTCAATATTATACTGACAATCTATTGTCTATTTTAAGTCTAATTTCACACTTGATTATATATGCACAGACAAAGACACACGGTATTTACAAAGAAACTTAACATTAAAAAATAGTAATAAGCTATGTACAAGAAAAACTCAGTATTTACAAACACTTGCACTATTATCACAATTTCTTACATCTAAAGACGTGAAAAGCAAACAAAGCGCGACAAAGAATCAATCTAAAATAGATAAACTTTATTGTAAGACATTTCTGAAAATGTTTTTGTATTTTATTAATTTTTACGCAACGCTTATCGAATGCAACCAATCAACCACATAAAATAATTTGAAAATTGAAAATAATTAAAAAGCCAAAACAACACTCGTGTATTAAACAATTTACACACAAATAAAGCCTAATTTACAAAACATGCAAAAATGAGAATTTATGTAATTTGCTTAGAAATCAATTTTTCGGTATTACATTAAGCTGCAATTGACGCAAATATTCACTATACTTTTTTTTTCATTGTTTATACACAACTTAAATAGAATATTTTCAAAAAAGTGCATTTTAAACAATTTCTCACCGTCACTGCTTCTTCGCCCTTTGCTCTTTTGGAAGGATCTAGTGAAATTTTTGGAACTGGTTCATCGTGACCTTTAATCCAATTAACGGCAGTATTGTTACTTACACAACCAATCGTATCTGGATAAATATCCGCGTGGAAATCTCTGTACGTCTGAAAAAATTGTTAAACAAAAACGTGAATTTGAAATATTTAGTGGCCACAAAATTCAAGTTTTTTAAATAAAAAGTTGATTTTTTTAAAAATATAATCAGTACTTAAGATCTCCAAATGTTTATTTGTAAATAGTTTATTAACCCCTTGACTGTGGTTTAAAAACAACACAAGAATAAAACAGTGACATAAAAATATATAAAAAAGTAGAAACTCTTTTCAAAAATTAAACTATTTAGGTATTTACAAACATTTTTTTAAAATTAAAATAATAAATAAGAAGATAATGAAAAAAAACGTTAAAATATATGACTAAGGAGAACACAATTTTAAAATTAGAAAAATTAGAGAATTATTTTACCAATTGAATAGAAAAAGAATGAATACAATTTTGGAAAATTTTAAAAAAAATTAGAGTGTTATTTTACAAATTGAATAAAAAAAAAATGAATTCAATTTTGGAAAATTTAAAAAAATAAAAAAAAAAGAAATTCTATGAAATTAACGATATTAAAATGAGAATATTTAGAAGAAGATTAGATGTACATAATATAAAATAAAAAAATAAAAGTTTTCAAAAAAGTAGAAAATTGAGAAATTTAAAAAATGTAGATAAAAGCATTGGATAAATGTTTTCAAAAATTCGCAATTATAAAATAAAAACTAAACAATTTAAAAGAAGAAAAAATATTTCTCGGAAATTGAAAAAGTATGACAAAAATAAAAGAATTAATTAAAACGCAATAAAGGACTAAAAAAATAGTAAAACATAAAAAAAATTAAATAAATAGGAAGAAAATGGAGAAATGTTTTTTTTCCTTAATCTAATAAACTTTAAAAAAAAACGTCAAAAGTACAAAAAATCATAAAATTTGGTTAGAATCTACTAAAAAATTAGAATTAATAAAAATAAAATAAAAAAATGTAAATATTTAAAGATAAATAACAAATTTACAAAATAAACTTAAAAATCCTTTAAAAATAAAAAAGTTTAGGCGAAGTAAACCAAAAACATTTTGATAATATTACACTTACAAGTCCAAATATAAATTTAGAAATATTAAAGAAAATCTACAAATTTTATGGAAAAATAAGAAAGTTTGCAAAAAATTTCGAAAAAAATAGACATAATGTAAAAACAAATCAAATAAATATACATAAAAAAGCGTATTTATTTTTAAAAATATGTAAATAATTATGAAAATTAACGAAATAAAAAGTTTAGTTATAACAATTAATTAATCTTATTATAGTTATTATAACAAAATTATGTAAAATAATGTTAAATGATTTGCATAAAAAGAAGAAAATTAAAGAAAATCATAAAATAAAAAGACAAATGAAAAAAAAAAAAAAGTAAAATGAGAATAAAAATGCAAAAAAAAAAAAGTAAAATGAGAATAAAAATCTTCAAATTTTGTAAAAATAAGAAATTATAAGATAAAAATTAACCAGTTTCAAAAAAGCAATATTTCTTAGAAATATTGTAGGAAGTAAAAAAAAAAGAATTATTGAGAATATGGAAAATTAATTAAATAATAATAATCTCCGTAAACTTCTGAAGTTAGTTACTTTTTATATTTATTCATTTTTTCTGTCCACGTTTTAAAGTCTGAAGTGAAGTTAGATAGTATTAATATTTATTCATCTTTTTCTGTCCACGTTTTAAAAACTGAAGTGAAGTTAGTCCTTGTTATTTTATTGATTTTGACTCTCTTTAAAAATTTATGATGGTTTTTGAAGAAGTTTAAAATATATACACATCCAATTAATTAACTAAATTGTCAGTTATTATCTCAAATTTAGATTATTGTCATCAATTTTCCATTATATAACAATTTTTTAATTATTTTCTTTTGCTTAAAAATAAATTCTGCAATTTTTCTTGATTTTCGTCAATTTATAATTATATTCATTATTTTGGCATTACTTTTAAAATTTTCAATTATTTATCCGATATTGCAATTATTTTCATCAATTTTCGATTATTTCTGCGATTTTTTAATTATTCTCTTTAATTAAAAATTTTTAAGTAATTTTGTAATTATTATTTTTTTTAAACATATATTCTATTTTTTAGTTATTTCTCTCAAATATTATTGAATGTTTTCAAGTTTTTATATTATTTAAATTATTTTCATCATAATTCAATTTTCTTTCTCAATCTTAAATTATTTTCAGCATATTTCAATTATTTTTGTCAATTTTTAATTAATTTTATCATTTTTCAATTATTTTTTTCGATTTTTAATTATTATACTCATTTTCTAAAATTATTTTCTAAGATTTTTAAGTATTTTTCTGAAAATTCAAACATTTTCTTCAATTTCTAATTATTTTCATTTGTTATTAGAATTTCAAATTTTTTTATTAATTATCATAAATTTCAATTATTTTTAGCTTTCTTCCAGACTTTTTCCCAATTTTTAGTTTTCATTTTTCTTTGTTTTCATAATTTCTAAAAAAATTTACTAATTATCGTAAATTTTAATTATTTTTAGCATTCTTGCAGTCTTTTTTCCAATTTTTAGTTATTCCCATTTTCTAAAATTATTTTCTAAGATTTTTAAGAATTTTTCTAAAATTTCAATTGTTTTCTTTAATTATTTTTCTTTGTTTTCACAATTTCAAAATTTGTTTATTAATTATCGTAAATTCCAATTACTTTTAGCTTAGTTCTTCAATTCTTTTCTCCAATTTTTAGTTATTTTCTTTTTTTTTTCATTGAATTCTAAGATCTTCATGTATTTTTTATCAAATTTCAATTATTTTTTTTTATTTATTTAAATAATTTAAATGAATCTATTTTAATTATTTTCGGCAAGTTATAAAATTTAAAAACATTTTTCTAATATTTTCCAAAATTTATTTCCTTCAAATTTCAATTCTTTACATTTGTTTCATAATTAAAAATATTTTTAACTATTTATCTGACTTTTCAATTATTTCATTATTTTTATTATTTTCTTCAATTTTCAATTACTTTCGTTCTTTTTCATAATTGCCAAGAAGTTTTTACTTATATCTCTTTAATTAAAATTTGTTCTGTTCAATTTTAAATTATGTTTATCTTTTTTCATTTATTTTCTCTAATTTTTAATTATTTTCTTTTATTTCAATGAACTTCTGAAAGTTTTAAGTATTTTTCTCAAATTTTGTTTAACTTTCCTTTATTTAAAAATATTTTATGTAATTTGTTTAATTATTTTCCTAAATTTTAATTATTTCTTTTATTTTTAATTTATTTATCTCAATTTTTAACCATGTTTTTTCAATTTTCAATTATTTTCCCTAATTTTTCATTATTCAATTTTGTTTTAATTTACTTTTAAGATTCTCAAGTATTTTTCTCAAATTTAAATTATTTTCTTTATGTTTAAAATATTTTTATGATTGTTTAAATTACTTTCCCCAATTTTTAATTGTTTTCATTTTTTTTTTCAATTAATTTGCAAAATTTGCAATTATTTTGTTTAATTTCAATTATTTTTTGCAATTTTTTTAAATTCTAAAATATTATAAATTTTGTCCTAAATAAATATTTATTTTATTTATATTAACTGATTTTTAAATATTATATTTAAAATATTTATTTCTTTGTATTAGATAAATATTATTTACCGATTTGTTATATTTTTTATTGTATTTTATAATTTCTAAAAGGTATGAAAAACTAATCGCGCGCTGGCGCGCGTTTTATTTTGCTAGTAATTAATATTATTTAATTATTTTGCATTGATTATTATGCTTTTAAATTTGAATTAATTGAAATTAAAAAGTTGGAACAAATTGAAATATGAGTTACTTGACGTTTGGAATTTATTTAAATTAAAATGACTTAAACATATAAAAATTTAATACTATTTTTTGCTATCTTCATACCAAAAATTTGTAAATCATAGGTATTTTGATCATCTGAATTAGAACAATATTTTAAATTTGATAAAGATTAAAATATTAAAATTGAAATTTTGGAACGATATCTACATATCTAATATCGAATTTAAGTATGATTAAGTTTATAAAATTAATTATTTAGAATATTTATTTCATAGAATTTCATTTGAAAGAATCTTCTTTTAGTTGAAATTTCACATTTTCGAATATATTTTTAATCGAACATAAATTAATCCGAATTTTTACATAACAGAATTTTTAAGTCACCGAATTCATATTTATCAGAATTTTCATTTTACAGAAATCTTTTTAACCAACTTTCCATTAAAAATAATTCCAATTTAAATGAATTTTAATTTAAAGGATTTTTATTTTACAGAATTTTAGGTTAATCGAATTTTTAAATACCAGAATATTCCTTTGACAGAATCTTCATTTGCCCGAAATTGTATTAGTACGAATTGACATTTGATAGAAAACTTAAAATGCAGAATGTTCATTTGTTAGAAATTGCAAATGGCCGAAATTTCTGACAAATAAAGATTCTCTCAAATCAATATTCTGGTATTTAAAAATTCGATTAACCTAAAATTCTGTAAAATAAAAATTCTTCTAAATTAAAATTAGCTTAAATTTGAATTCTTTTAAATGAAAAGTTGGTTAAAAGGATTTCTGTAAAATAAAAATTCTGTTAAATATGATATGAATTAGGTGATCTAAAAATTCGGATTAATTTAGGTTCGATTGAAAAGAAATGCGAAAATGTGACATTTTTAGTAAAAGAATATTCTTCCTAATGAAATTTTATGAAATACATATTCTAAATAATTAATTTTAAAACTTAATCATACGTCCCATTTGAAGACTTCTTAATTTAGATTCAACCAAGTTTGAAGACTTCCTTATTTAGAAACGCCCCAGTTTGAAAACTTCCAAATTTGGAAGCATCCAGATTTTAAATCTTCCAAATTTGGAAACATCCAGATTTTAAATCTTCCAAATTTGGAAGCATCCAGATTTTAAATCTTCTAAAATTGGAATCATACAGATTTAAAATCTTTCAAATTGAGATGCGTCTAACTTTGCACGCTTCCAAATTTGAATATTTCAAGTTGAAGCGTTTCCAAATTTGAAAAAAAAATATATATCTAAATCTTACTTTTCGTGGAACTTGATACATTATGGGAATAACCATATTGGACGTCAGCTGCAATAATCTGTTAACTTCTGCCTGCATCACGTTCAATGCTCGTTTTGGCACCAAACAAACACCTTTCGTTTGTTCTCCACTGTGACGAATTCCCTCCACGAGGTAAGGATCTTTTTCCGTTACTTCCATATACATAATGGTCGTATCACCTTTTCCAGCCAAGAAAAGCATATTTGTATCCGGATCAAAAAGAGGCATCAAAATCCTGTAAAGAATAAAAATCTCTTTGAATGTTTTATTTTTTTAAATATTTCATTATATGGGTGATTCTACTAAAAGTGACTTTTTGGATGTCCCGATTATTTTTATAAAAAACTATTCAGAAATAATTATTGTCAATATTTATAGTTAAAATTTAGCGTTTACTTAGTATAATATAAAAAAAAAATTAAACCATTTGGCGAAACTTAATTAATAAAAAGACATAAATAGTTTCATCTGCAAATCCCTTTTTTTATAACACGACTTTTGTCACTTTATTATAAAATATTTTTATTAAAAATATATTTATAAATTTTGGTTTCATAATTTCTTATGAATATAGGGTTTTTGAGATTGAATATACATAAGCTTGAATAAATGATACGGATGATTTTAAAGCTATTAAGATTGATTGAATAGAAATTATAATTAAATTTAGAAAGGAGGATATTATAAAACTTATTCATAATGATAAAGATATTGAAATAGAAAAAGATATATGACTAGATGTAGTAGAAATATATGGGAAAAGACTAATAAAAGTATTAAGCGTAATAAATATAAATAGTAAATTAAAAATTAAGATATTTAGAGAATTATTAAAATTGAAAGGAATTTTTATTTTATTAAAGATAAAATAATTTAAAGATTGTCAAAATTTTAAATACTTTGATGATAATATTCAGAATATTTGGGGGATAAATGTTAAAAAAAATATATATTCTTAATCGATTTAAAAATACTAAATATAGTTAGCTATTGAGTCAAAAATGGAAAATAAATTTGTTTTTAGATTTATTTATATATCTTTTTATTATTAATGAGGCTGAATTTCAATTATAAAAATTGAAGTAAATTAATTGGATAGTTATAATAAAAAATGTAATAAAAAATATTATTAGAATTTATCAATTTATAGGTTTTATTTGAGGAATTTATGTGTTTAGAAATTATTAAGTGTAAACATTTACTATAAATGATTTAAAAAACCATTACTTTTATTCAATGTTTATTTTCAATGTTTTGAAGAGTTTAACCTTTTTCTATGATTTAAAATGAAGTGAAAACTTGGTATGTATCTAAATATTTATAATTTTTTTTACTAAAAATTAAAATTTATTTAATATATGTATTTCAGTTTTTAAAGAATAAGATTGAAATATTTCAAGAAATAATATCTTAAAAATTGTGTTTTGGTTAACTGTCGCTCTTTCAGTAAATATAATTTAAACTCTTAACTTTTAGAAATTCATTTTGCGAACTAGTAAATTAAGCTTTTAAATATTATTTTGAATAATCTTGCAAAAGGAATTTTAAAAAATGTAAAAAAAATTCGTTTTGAAATGTAAATATAAAAGTGTTATTCTCAGTAGAATCATCCATATTTTCTTTATAAAAATAAAAAAATCAGCTTCATTTAATTTTTTTTTCAATTTCTAAGAAAAAAAAAAATTTCTGTTTCTCAAAATAAAAAATAAGCCTTACCCGGTACTACAATCGAGCTCTAAAGTCTTGATCGGATCATTAAGATTTCTCAAATCTCTAATGAAAACTTGCCGAAGTCTAGATGAATCAAAGCCTGTAGTTAATAAGCGATCTCCATTCCCAAGCCAAACGATTCTTGAATCTTTAATACTTTGGTGACTCGATGAAGAGTTGATAATATTTTTCGGAGATCGAGGATCAATGACCCTTATTTGTTTATCTTTGCAAGAAGTTGCCAGCATTGTTCCATCTTGTTTCCAACTCACGGATTGAATCACGTCTGTGTGCTCATTATTGGCTAAAAATTGAAACGTAAATTATAAATTAAAATACAGAACTAAACTAATAGAACAAAATATTCAGTGCAATTATTATGAGCTTTATATATAAAAAAAACTAGAAAAAACCCTAATATTTCCCATTTATCTCTATTTTAAAAAATGTGTTCCAGAATTTAAAAAATAGGCATTAATAAATTAATTCGAATTATAATTAACATTTTTTTTAATTACAGGGATACAGTGTTTTTTGTCGAAATTTCAATAAAAAATGTAGATTTCTAAAAACCGGAAACTTTTGGTTTTAAAAGGGGATTTTAAAAACCAAGAAAGTAAAATGTATAGAAAATAGAAAGAGTCATTTGAGAAAAAATAAAATAATTTTCTAAAAATATCATAAAAAACTGGTAAAATTTTTTTTAAGTAATTAAATGGATTGCTAATAACAAAACAATTTTCGGAACTTAAATTATTATTTCAGGAACTGAGAAATAATGAAAATTTTTTAAAAATTCAATAAATTTGCCCAAAAAGAACAAAATGTAAAAGAATTAAGGAAATTCAGAAAAAGATGAAAAAATTCATCTAAAAAATTAGTAAAGTGGAAAAATCTTTAAAAATAAGGAATAATTTACAAAAAATTGTGGTAACTTAAATTTTTATTTCGTAAATTAAGAAATACTAGACATTTTATACAAAAAAGAAAAAAAAGAAATTTTTGAAAAAATCTAGAAGAAGATAAACATATTAATCTAAAACAATTAGTCACAGGAAGAAAAATGAAAAAAATTTAGAAAACCATGAGATAATCGATGAAAAAGATAATAAATTAAGAAAAAAAAATTTAATTTTTTGAGAAAAGGTAAAAAAATTCTAGAAAATAGAAAAATAATAATAAAATGTTAAAATTTATTGAAAAATCAGAGTAAAGAAACAAAATTGAGAAAAAATTGAAAAAAAAAACCGAAAAAGTAGGAAAATTTTGAAATCGTTAAAAAGTTTTACTCAAGTAATATAAGAAAATATTGTTAAAAATTAAGAAACACTGGAAATTTAAAAATAAATAAATAAATAACTTTGTCAAAAGAAAAGACAAAATTTAAATGAGAATAAACAAAAAAAAATTACAAAAATATGAGCGAATCTAAAAAAAGTAAGTTAATTGTAGAAAAAATTGAAAAAGAAAAATTTAGGAAAAATAAAAATTAGAATAAATTAGAAAATATAGAACGATTAAAAAAGTTTAATTAATTGAAATTTATATCGTTCAAACTTTAAGTAAATTTAATTTAGAGCCAATTAAAACTTTAATCAATGAATGCTTTGGTTAATTACAATTAAGATTCATTAAAATTTAGAATAATTTAATCAATTAGAATTTAATAAATTGAATATAGATTTTTAAAAATATGACACAGATAAACAAATAAAAAAAAAAGTTTAAAAAATGTAAAAGTATGTGATTCTTGGTATCGAAATACAAATTATTAAATTTAAAATTTGAATAAATTACAATTTTGAGTAATCGGGGTCAATGTAAATTATAAGTTGGAACGATTAAAATGATTTAAAGTTTGAATAAAAAAAAAGGGTTGCTGCGTTTTAAAAATTTCAAAATTCCATGACTTTTCCAGGTTTTTCAGACCATTTTTCATCAAATTCCATGACCAAATACAAAATAAGTAGCAACATTAACTAATTATAAACTTTTAAGAAAACAACTGCAAATTGAAAAAATTGTAAAAATAATTGAAAAATTTCGGTAAACAATTAAAAATTGAAGAAAATTATTAATAAATGTAGGAAATAATTGAAAAATGACGAGAATAATTGAGAAATTGAAGAAAATATTTAAAAAATGACAAAAAAAAATTGCCATTAAAAACAAAATTCGACAAATGATCATTGAAAAAATTAAACAAGAAATATTAAATCAAGAAATGAAAAAAATTATAAAAATAATTGTTGTAAATATTGAAGAAAATAATAAAAACATGAAGAAATAAATTGAATACTTAAGAATTAAATTCAAATTTAAAGAAATAATTGATAATTAGAAGAAAGTGAGAATCATTTCATATTGAATAAACTAATTAAAAATTGAAGACTGCACTTTCAAATTGAAAATAATAATCGAGAAGTGAAGAAAATAATAAAAACTTGAAGAATTAAATTAAAGATTAAGGAAGAAATAAACAAGAAATATTAAATTAAGAAATTAAAAAACAATAAATATTCAGAAAATTGTAGGAAAAATTGATGGAAATAATTACAAATTAAACAACTGGATTGAAAGTCGAAAATAATTAAAAATTGAAAAAAATAATTAAAAAGCTGAGAATTATGAAATATAGAAGAAAATAATTGAAAACTGAAGAATGGAATTGAAATTTAAAGAAAATAATAAAAAGAATGAAGAAATAAATTGAAAATTTAAGAATTAAATTCAAATTTAAAAAAATAATTGATAATAATTGAAAAAGGTGAGATTTATTGAATATTGAATAAAATAATTGAAGATTGAAAATAATAATTGAGAAGTGAAGAAAATAATTAAAAATTGAAGAATTAAATTGAAGATTAAGGAATTAAATTACAATTTTAAGAAAATAATTGACAAAGGAAAAAAATTAGAAAACTGTCGAGAATAATCGACAACAGAATAAAATAATTTTAAAAATTAAAGAATAATTATAAAATTTTAAAAAAATAATTGTAAATTGAAAAACTTGTAGAAAATAATTGAAAATTGCGGAAAAAATTAATGATTGAAAGAAATAATTGAAAAATTATCAGAAAAATCAAAAATTAAAGAAAATATCTCAAAAATTAAAGAAAATATCTAAAAAATGACGAAAATAATAGACAATTAAAAACAAAATTAGAAAAATAACTAGATTAATAGACAACAAAATTGAAAAAATTAAAGAATAATTATAAAATCTTAAGAGAAGAATTAAAAAATTGTAGGAAATAATTGTAAATTGTGCAAAATAATTAATAATTAAAGAATAATTATAAAATATTAAAAAAAATAATTGTAAATTGAAAAACTTGTAGAAAATAATTGAAAATTGAGGAAAAAAATTAATAATTTAAAGGAATAATTGAAAAATTACCAGAATAAATAAAAAATTGATGAGAATAGCTGAAAAATGACGGAAATAATAGACAATTGAAAATAAAATTCGAAAAATAACTAGATTAATAGACAACAAAACAAAAATTGAAAAATTTAAAGAATTATTTTAAAATTTTAAGAGACAATTTGAAAAAATTGTAGGAAATAATTGTAAATTGTGGAAAATAATTAATAATAGAAAGAAATAATTAAATTAAATAATAGATTGATAAATGGAAATAATTTTCAATTTCAGTAACAGCATTGAAAATTTCAATTATTATCTATTGATCAATCAGGTAAGTCATCGACAATTCAGCATTTTTCAACTTATTTCAAATGAAATATCACTGATTGAAATCATAAAAAGGGAAATTAATTACATTAATTTTTTAAAACAACATTTTATAAAATTCCCTGACTTTTCTAGTTATTTCCTGACTACAAAAAAATTCCATGACAATTCCAGTTTCCCAGGTTTTCCAAAACAGTGACAACTCTGCAAGACTAGTTATTGTAAGTGATTTGTGAAATGAAAGCTTAGAGAAAAGGGACAAAAAGTGTTTTTGTGAGAAAGGAGGACTGATTGTAAACCCTAAAATTATTTGATATTCTGCATAACGTCTATAAACTTTAATTAGAAAAAAAATGTGAACTAAAAAATGATTAAATTATGTTTATTCCGGACTTGTTTGAAATAAAAATATGCAAGAAGTGTCCGAAATCGAAAACAACTGCCTGATGTTTCCAAGTTTTTTCACCCATTTTTAAAGGTTTGAAAAACGTCTTTAAACGTACAAAGTATAACATTTTTCTATATTTATTTACCAAAGTTGATGAAATTTTGAGAAAAATAAGACTTGATTGTTAGTCAATTTTTCATTGAAATATGTTGAAAAATGTAGAATTTTTAATATTTGACAAAAATTGTAATTACTCTCAAAATAATGAAGGTTCTTTAAACTTCCAATGTTTGTTTTAAAGGAAATTTTTCCTAGAACATGCAAGGCTCAAAAGTTGAACCAAAAAACTTTATAAAATTTTGAAGACATTATTTTGAAGTAAATTATATAGCTGTATTTGAAATCAAGATATAAACAATAATTTTTCTATCTTTTTTGGTCCAAATTCCAAGCCTTGCATATTCTAAGAAAAAAATTGCACTTATATACAATAATCTTATTCTTCAGAAAATGCTCTTTAAAACAAGCATATGAACTTTAAAAAACCATAATTATTTCGAGAGTAATTCAAATTTTTGTCAAACATTAAAAACACTTTTTTGAACATATTCCACTTTTTTGAACATATTCCCATGAAAAATTGACTGAATCACTTCACTCATGTCTTATTTTCCTCAAAATTTCATCCACTTTAAGAAAAACAAGGCAGAAAAAATTTAATAACTATACTTCGTAGCTTTAAAGACGTTTTTCAAAACTTAAAAATTGAGTGGACTGACAAATTCCGACGGTACTGTAACTAATATTTTTGTTTTTTAACAAAGATTCATATTTAAATTTACTAATGTTTTTTTTTTTTTTCAAGAAAAATCCACAATTAAATCAGAAAAAGAGTTCCCTCTTGTATAATTATTATAAGCCGTAAGTAATCAAGATTGAGAATGTTTAACGTACAAAAAAGTTCTTTCTGAGAAAGAACATCCCAAAGAGAGAGATTGGTGTAAGAAACGGTCGTTAAAAGATGTTCCGCTGCAGGATGCCAGCGAACTACTTCAACTCGTCGTTGCCTGTGGGAAAATGTACATTCCGGGTTGCAAAGTGATTCCTCCAGTCCGGATTCCGGGATATGCCATAATTTTACCTGTTAACAAATATTATAATTAATTATAAAATCCGTTACTAATTATTGATTATCCAGTTAATCGATAAAATTAGGTTCATTTAAAATTCTACATCATCGAATAGATGTTCCACTCACTAAGCAATCCTGAGATCCAGTTGCAAGTAATCCATCGTGAAAAGGCGAGAAATCCATATCCGTTACTGTATCCGCATGGGCATGCAATAAAGGCATGGTCTTGCTTTTTCTTCCACAATCTTCTAATGGCAATACTGCTAAACTAGAACCTGTTACAGAGGTAAATTTATAAAAACGAGATTCATTTACGTTAAATTTAGTGCAATAAAATTATAAATTAAATCAAAACGATTTACAGTTATTTTTAAATACCATCTGTTTTGTTAATTAAACCTTTTTTATTCACAGGGCTGATAAAAATCATGATTTAAAAAAAAAACCATTTTTTTTTAATGATTAGAAAGATGGAAGTTGTTTGTTATATTGGCGTCAGGATCAGGTGAAGAAAGCAAAAAATTTTCTTTATATAAGTCAATTAATGAGAAGATTTCAAAAAAATATCTTCAAATTCATAACATTGAAATATTAAAAAAATTAATTAATTAATTAAAAAATTGAATTAGAAGATAATTAAAAAAAACGTTAAAACATATTACTTAAGAAAAAACATTTTTAAAATTAGACAAATTGGAGAATTATTTTACAAATTGAAGAAAAAAAGAATGAATAAAATTTTGTAAAATTTTAAAAGAGAAAAATTCTATGAAACAGAATAAAGATGTTAAAATGAGAATATTTAATTCAAGCTTCAATTTACAAAACATAAAATTCAGGAATAAAAGTCTGCAAACAAATTAGAAAATTGAGAAATGAAAAAAATGTAGATAAAATCATGGAATAAATGTTTTCAAAAGTTCGTTATTACAAGATAGAGAAAAAAACAATTTAAAAGAAGGAAAAATGTTTTTAAGAAATAGAAAAATGATGATAAATAAAAAGTCCACAAAAGAAATTTAAATATCCTTTCAAAATAAAAAAATGTTAGAAAAATTAAACCAAAGCTATTTTTATAATATTACACTTAAAACAGGTGCAACAATAAATTTAGAAAAATAAAGAAAATCTAACAACTTTGTGAAAAAATAAGTAAGTTTGCAAAAAAAAAAAACAAGATGTGAAAGTAAATTGAATAGTTTTACCAGAAAAAATGAGCGTATTGAGGTATTTTTAAAAATATGAAAATAATTAAGAAAATCAACGAAACAGCAAGTTTAGTGAATTTTATAATAACAAAATTGTGTAAAATAATGTTTAATGATTTGCATAAAAAGAAGAAAATTAAAGAAAATCCTAAAATAAAAAAACAAATACAAAGAAAAAGCAGAAATAATCTTAAAATTTTATAAAAATAAGAAATTATAAGATAAAAATTAAACAGTATCGAAAAAGTGAAATCTCTTAGAAATCTTGTAAGAATTAAAAAAAGGATTATTGTGAATATGGAAAATAATTAATATTATTCAATTATTATGCATTAAAATTTGAATTAATTGAAATTTAAGAGTTTGAACCAATTGAAATATGAGTTGTTTTTTGGAACTTATTTAAATTATAATGACTTAAAGATATAAAAATTTAATACTACTTTTTGCTATTTTTATACCAAAAATTTGTATATTTTAGGTATTTTCATCAATTGTATCAGCACAATTTTTTAAATTTTATAAAGAATAAAATATTATAATTGAAATTTTCAAGATTTATCCACAAATTTGTGGGTTTTTCTTTATGGTTTGCGATTTTTGACATGCAGTATTGGACATCCGGAGAATTGAGAAGTTTTTTTTTTATTTAAATCAATTGTAGCCTTGTTGATTCATATCTTAAAAATTGTTTATATCTTAAAAAATATTTTTTATAATTTGAGGCAAATTTATATCTTAAAGAAAATTAATTTCCTAGATAATATTTATCACTTGATCCAACATTTTCAAAAGTATAATCCTACCATTGTGGTCGACATTAAATGCCATAAAAGCGGCTGAAGCTGCAATATTATTGCCGTAAGTTTGATACGATCCGACGAAAATATCGCGGATGCAGGCTTCTGGCTTAGGTACAATAGGCGCAGCATTTTTGTATTTCGAGGCTTTAAATCGCCAGGCCATGTTGCGATTTCCACTTTTTAGCACTTATCACACGTTCCTTGATTCATGTAATCTGCAAAAAATGAAAAAAAATATTTTTAAATTCTCTTATCAACAGCAATTTCCAATAAATTTCAAAGTTCCAATATATTTCAATAATTCCACAAAAAACGAACAGGAATTTTTAAAAATTGTCAACTCCTGCTGGAAAATAATTTTACTTACTCCTAAACATTAAAAAATAAAAAAAATAAATATATTTATCATTCTTTATTAAAAGTGTTTAGAACCAAAAATTGGCTGTATTTTTATTTAACTTTTTAGAGCAGACTTATGAAATTTTTAATTAAATCTTTATCTGCTTAGAGTATAAAATAAATCGATATATTATGTAAGTAATTTTACACGTGAACAAGTTCACATCAATCCTTTTAGCGACCATGACCTTCAGTTTTTTTAGCACAAAGCATCTGCTTGACAATTTTTTTTTTAACAAAACAATTAAATCATTTAAATTTATAATCGTTCATTTTTAACCCACTGAAATTACAAACACTATAGTATAATTTTATATTGTTAGTTTTATGAAACATATGTTTAATTTATGTCAGTATTTGTTCTAAGTGTATATTTATTTTATGTTTACATTTATATTAAACCGGTTTTTTTTCTATTTTTTAAAACTTTTAACGCAAGAACAAAGTGCAATAAATTCTGTTCAACATTTTTGAATTTAAACGTCATAATAAAACGATAAACCCAATTTGTCTGAATCAGAATTTTTCTAATCAAATAAATTCTTTCAACTAAATTTCCTTGATGAAACAATATTCCAAGCTAAATTTATTTAAATTATTAAGTTTCATAATGTTAAAGTATAATTATTTTTAATAAAAACCTCTAAACACAAAAAAGACTTTCAAATTGTTAAAATTTGTTTAAACAATCTTTAATAATTTTAAATTCATAATGATTGACTAATCAACTCTTATTTTCAGGAAAGTGTCGAAAATTGAAAAAAATCAAGAGACAATTTTACTTGACAGCTGTAAACAAAATCCACTTGACAATTAAAGCAATTTCTTCAAAACTATTTCTTTTTTTTTAGACAGACAAAAAATACAATTTTCTTTCTCTAGAGAAAGAAAATAACAAGGAAACACAAAACTAATGAAATAAACGATTAAAAAAGTGTACTATAATCTAATAAAACTGGTGAAGCTTAAAACAGAGCCGGCGACAGGAAAAACTGCATGACTAATAATTTGGGGGTGAGGGTGCACCCCACCCTTAGTTTCTAACACTCTGATAAGCCATTTAAACACAATTTGAACGAGAAAATGTGCTGTAAATATGGACACTTAATTAATCTGGATACTCACGATTTATTAGTTATAAGAGGCAGCAGCACACTGTTGACAAATCTTGTATTAATGATTTGGAAATTCAGTAAAAAACGAGTATAAACACACGATAGTTGCAGGCGTCTGTCGGGATGACAGCCGGAAACGGGAAACCTCCCCTTCTTTAGAGACACGTTCTGTCCTTGTTTAAAACAATGGGAAAATTGTAACTCTCCTTGTCCTATGTGAGATAAACCCCACCCTCGATTATAGTTTCGAACCATTCGCACTCAGAAGGAAAATCACCGACACATTCCCAGCATGTATTCATTTTGAATTTTCTCGGTTGTTAGAATCGGGTCGGTAATGTTGGAATGTCATTTTCTTTCTTACCGAGGCTCGATTGGGCAACAGTAAAACACAATCATAAATTTTTTAAGTTATTGATTTATTGTAAGTTATTTTACACAATTTATTAAAATACCTATTAATGCGCATTAAGTGCGCTTTTAAAATAAGTTATTTGAAATTTTTTTTGTTGAAATTATGAGATATTGTTCATAACCTTTC
Source organism: Ganaspis brasiliensis (assembly GCA_037103525.1). NCBI lineage: Eukaryota > Metazoa > Arthropoda > Insecta > Hymenoptera > Figitidae > Ganaspis > Ganaspis brasiliensis. The sequence continues at coordinate 677,292 of JAZKLR010000105.1, read as the reverse complement.
TGTAAATTCGGCTTTCGGCAGTTGGTAACTATTCTTTTAAAAGGACCAACTGAAGCAAGGGCATTACTCTCAGAGACGAAAGATCAGCTAAAACTGCCTGAAATTTTGTTAAATTCGTCAAATAGTTGTAAAAATTTGTATATGAATGTTTAAATTATAAAATATTTGTAAATTTTTCGCTAAATGTTTGAAGGTTCGGTCGTGAAGAAACAATTTTAAAAAACGGTTTCTGCCCCTGTAAAAGGGCTTTTTGTTGTGATTCTGAGAATTTTATCATTTTAGTTACTAAGTTCAAGTTTACAATTAATTTAATTTTGTGTGTATTTTAAACAATATTTTTGTTTTATATAGTAATTATAAAGAAAAAAAAAATTAAAATGATTATATAAACTTGCTTTAAATTACCTCAACGTTGCTCAAAGTGTTAACTTGCAAGAGATTTTCTTTTCGAAAACTTAGTATCGTCACTGCAAGTACTGCAATAATTTCTAGTGAATCATAAGCCAGAATCAAATCCCATAAATATAGGAGTTGCTCCGGAGGCAAATAGCCACTAAAACCTCTCATTAACCATTTAAATACAATTTTTACTCTGCAAAAAATAACGTTCAAAAGATTTCAATTTTTTAGGTTATAAATTTTGTTTACTTTTTAATAGCGTAAGTATTTTGCAATATGTTGGAAACATTGTGGGCAACTATAATTTTTTTGCTTAAGATTATGTCAGATTGAATTAAATTAGTCTTTTTGTCCAGATTATAATAATTGCTGAACTAAATTTAACTACAATTTGGGTTTGAAGAAAAGAGATTGGAATATCAGTCTGTCAGATATTCAGTTAAATTTTGGATTTGAATCTATTGCTTCAGTTTATTTGTTATTTTAAAGGAATTATTAAGACAATATGAACTTCAAAATAATGAAAGAAATATTCGAATATTCGTTCAAAAATCATAGAACGACCCAAAATAAACTAATTAAAGTTTATTTTTTCAAGTACGCTCCTTATAAAGATTACCACAATTTGTAAATGTCTTTTTTTGTATATTTTTTGTTCAACTGTGACACTTTAACATAGTCTTTATTTAACTGTGATAGTTTACAAAAATTTGTTTTGCCTGCTCCATGCGTATTACTTTCGTTTCAACTGTGACACTTTAACATAGTATTTATCCAACTGTGACAGTTTACAAAAATCTGTTCTGCTTGCTTCATGCGTCCTGGGACAAGAAACAAACCAGAACTTGTGAAAAGATTAATGGATCTTGATCCTAGTGAAAATTGGAATTAATAATGAAGAAACTTTTCGTGTTGGTGCTTCAATCTTCAGACTTTTTAGGGTTTTATAATAATATTGAAAGAAGAGAACATTACTTCGTGGAGAAAATAATCTTATACAATTGGAACTCGCTAATCGTAAACTCAGATGTTACGGGAATCTCTTACAATCCAACGTTCACATGATTTAAAAAAATAATAACAATTAAGTTCGAGCCGAACTTTTAATAATTTTTTCTAAAAATGAATGAATATACATTGTCAATTATTTTGTCAGATTGAATTAAATCAGTCTTTGATAAACACTCATTGGTTTGACATCAAATAAATATCGATTCTTATATAAATAAAATATAATCTTCTTACAATATTAAATTACTTTCTACAAAAATATTTATAAATAATATTTACCTTTTTTTTATACAAAAAAATTACAGTTGCCTCACTTGTGCACTCTTATTATTTCTAATAAATCAACATTGACTAATTATATATTTATATTGAATTTTAAGAGCGAGAAACGTCAACATTGAAATCATGAGGGCATTTTTGTTCACAGGTTTGATTAGCCTCAAGTTAATTTTTGTAAATTTCAAGTTTATTGTAAACTTACGGATGAATGTGGATATTTTTAAAATGAGCCCAGAGCAGAGGTTCATGACACTGTAAAAGTCGCTCAAAAAGGAGACACAAAGCCACGATTCCTTGTGCATGACTCGATACAGTGTGAAGACGAAACCAATATCTCAAATAAAATGCACGAAATGTGAAATACATTGCGCAAGGATTTTCGTACAAGTAACAGAAAGGACTTCCTGTAGAAAATTAAATGATAATTTTGAAATTTAAAGAAAGACAATTACATTAATAACATTTTTTTGTTTGTCGACGATGAAAATGTAATTTTTGGAAGAAATAGTAAATTGTCATACTGACCATACATTGTAAATCCATGAAAAGGAATAACTCCACTTGGTGGAAAAACTAAAGTGTTTTCTAGAGTAGCAGGTTTTCCTTGTAAAACGGCATGAATCACTTGTCCACCTGCACTTCGATCCGTTGTCACAGGTGCTAAAACCTCGGAATCTCTTGAAAAACACAACATTGTTTGATACAAAATATCTTCAAATACAAAATATTGGTCATCATTTCTTGCCGTCAATTGAACGTCCTAAATCATATAAGGCAATTTTTTCATTTTTAGATAGTAACAATAAATTTAAATCTAAAATAGTAGGTTTATATCATTCAGCAGTGTCTTATAAAAAATATAAAATTGTCTTTTATAAAAATGTATGATAATCTTTTATCGAAACATCTCATATTTTATCAATACGTAAATCATCTTTCATTAAAGCTTGTACCTTAATTATCAATTTATCCACCATAATATCATACTGTAAAACCAGTCCTTTTAATTCATTATAATATTCAATATCCTGCAACGACATAAAGACAATTATAATAATGAAGATAATGAATGAATAATTTTGTATGCAATAATTGCTTTGGTCATATTTTTTTTATATTCTCCTAATAATATTTGTAAATATACATTATCTTTGACGACTGTTCCCAAAACAAGAGGCCAAATTTTATTCCTCAAAGAAATAGGACAACCACGTTTCAAAAATTCTTGAGCTAGTGGCGAATGATTCGATTTTAATATTTTCTCTCCCAATTCTATTCTTTCATCTTCATAAGTCGGATAATTTCCAATAGCCGGCATATTTGGATTCACTCCCAACAATGGCGCACCTTCTGATAAATCTGTGTAGATCGCTCTCTGTTTAATTTATAATTCTTTATTTATAAATGCCTGTCAATTTTTGTTATTTCACTTTTTTCTTACCAATTCTTCCAAAGTTTTAACTCTAATCTGTATATGACTGAACTCCCAATTAGGTTCGTTTCTAAAAGATTGAACAATTAATAATTTTCTTCAATTTCTGACTTTATTTTTTATATAGACTTTTTGACTCCAAAATAAAATTCGAAATCTAAAAATACATTTTTGTTATACTTACACCAGTTTTTTAAAAGCCGGATCCCTAATGGAGTACAAAACTTCTAGAAAATCTTTCGGGGCATACAGTGGCCTATACTGAGATAAATCTGAAAAAATGGACAGATATCTAACAAAAATTTTCAAAATAAATTGAACTAATTTTTGAAATTCAACAAAATTTTTTGAAAATAAATTTAACCCAAACTTCCACTGTTAAAAAATACAAAATTTAGGTACCTAGATTAAATTTATTCTAAAATGCAATATTTCGAATTTTATTAGACATAATTTCCTATTTGCCGAATATTTTATTTATTCGAATTTGTTCTCAGTCGAATTTCAATAAATCCGAATTTTCACTTAATAGAATTTTTAAATCACCGACTTTTTATTTAACACAATTTTCATTTTACAATATTTACTTTTAACCGATTTTTCGCATAAGGTGGAATTAGACCCTATACTCCATAAAAGATTATGTTTAAAACCATTATTTTGATTTTTGAAACAGAAAACCGAAAAAAAAAAGATTTTTAATGTAATTTTTTTTTAGACAAAATTTATTTAAAACAAAACGAATCATTTTAATAACTCATAACTGGATAAAAATAAGATTTTCGAGGTTAAGAAACGTTTTAGAGAAACGAGAAAATAATTTATTTCAAAATTAAAAATTAGTTTATTTTAAAAACCAAAATAATGGCCTTAAACATAACCACTTCTCGAGAATTTGTCGAATTCATCCTTAAAGGAATATTTGATTTTAAACAAATTTTCATTTAGCAGAATTCACATTTAACCGAATTTTCAGGGTGTAGAATTTTTAAATGACATAATTTAACCGAATTTTTATTTTAAAATAGACCAATCACAAGTTTCTTGATAATTTCGGATTAGTTAATTTTAAAATTCGCGCCAAAATCTTTCTGTCCATGTTTTTTCGGCTATTTGACATTTCTGAATTCAACTAAATAAAAATTCCGTAACCTAAAAATTTTACTAAATAAAAAACCGGATTTAATTAAATTCGATTAACAACAAACTCGAAAAATTAAAATTAGCAGAAAAAAAAAATATAACTAATAAAATTGTATGAATTGAAAATTTTAAACAATGAATTTTAGAATGCCCAAAAAAATTTTTTATGACATTTTTCAGAATAAAAAAAAAAAATTTCTATATTTTTTGCAATCCTCATCTTCAATTAAGTTTAAAAAAATACCTATGTCATGTGTACTAAGTTCACTCCACTTTTCCAACAATTGTTCTCTTTCAGAATTCGGTCGAATACGAGCCAAAGGAACATTAAGTTCATTACACATTGAATTTAAAGATTTTTGTATTCGACGTTCCCATTGAATTTGGGTTTTTTTTAAATAACTCAAATCCGCGTCTCCAATTGGAATTTCCATTTTTGGCTGCAATGGCCCCTTAAAAAGAGAGAGAGAAAAAAAAAGAAAAAAAATTACATTAAATTATATTTCAAATTATGTTTAAAAAAACGATGACAATTTAATTTTTGTCACCAACAAAATGTCACACGAGTGACACAAATGTTCCAAAAACTTTTTTCCCTATACTCCTCACTTCGAATTTTTATTTTCCAATAAAATTGTCAATATTTGACCGTACTTGTAATTACCAACTGGAAAATGCTCTCTTCAGTGGCAGAAACAAGATAGCGAATTTTATTTCATTAAAATTAGAATTCAAAAAAGTTATAGGTTCTGAAATTTTTATTTTTATACACGAAAATGTTTAAAATGCTGATTAACGTTGAATTGCGCAAACGCAAACGCTTGGATCAATATGCGCGTGCGCAAGGATTGAAAACGACTAGTCATGGCATCATGGCGTCCGTTCGACTCAAGTAGGTTGCAGCGTCGTTTCGTGGAAAATTTCACTGATTTCCGCCATTTTTGACGCCACGTTGTGCCCTCGTTTATGAAAGACCCTCCAGGGTCGCTGCGCACGCATAGTAACGCGCAAAAGGTGAATGAAAGTGGGAGTAATGCTACGTGTCTTATAGGCGTCGCTTGAAACCAATTCAACAAATATTCAACATAAAACACTCTTGCGATATTTAAACAAATTTATTGACAATTTCGTTATATTGTTGGCAACTAAAGAAGGCAAAATTTATTCCACTTGCTTCGGTGCCATTTAAAATAATGATTTTGCGTCACTTGCCCAATTGAAACTTGAATATTTAATTGAAAAATTACTTAAACAATGTAAAAATTAGTATTTTCGATATTTAACAAGGGAACCAATAATCCTGTACTTTGGTTTTTTATAATTTTTTAAATATGAAAAAAAAAACTTACTTGTGCTCGAGCCCAATGGAAAACTGTGTTGCGAATTTCGGTTTCGAGTCCATTCGCTTTTATCGCGTCTAATAATGAATTTTTGAAATCTTCCTTTTTTACGGGTTTAGACGCGACTAGTTTCTAGATTTAATAAAAATTATTAATTGTTTTTTTTAATGTTTATATGTAATGTATATAACAAATTAATAAAAATTACTTGTAATTCTTTATAAAGACTCTTATAACTCTCCATATTTTGTATTTCCTCAGTCAGTTTTCTGGCAGTTTTGTCCAAATCATCTTCCGTATTTTCCATTGCAAAAATCACCAATGTGACAATTTCTTTTTTTTAACAAAACTAACAAGAAGCCATTTGTAAATAAATTTTCTTCCCGCTGTATCTAGGAAAAACAATAATGCGCAATCGGATGCGCAGAGAATCTAGATACATTTGCCCTCTGTGGTCAGAAGTGGAAATGATTTTTGTGAAAATCACGTTATATCTTTTACAATTTACAATAGTTTCTCTCAAGTTCTGGATTAATTAGACAAAAAAGAAATTTTTTTTTTTTTTTTTGAACTGTCTAATTGGCGCCGTTTTTCCGCGCAAACTCTCTTGAATGCGCAGTTTCATTGTGGATTTCGTTTCGCGCTTTAAAGCAGAAGTTTGTGTAATTACGGTTTTTTTCGGTTCATTTGAACCGCCAGAATCTAATTATGATGATGAAAAACTGTCGTTTTAGTTGTCTAATGAAACACGAGAGTATAAATGTGCCTTAATCCAAAAAATTTCGTTTCTGTGCAAATTGCACGCGCCACCGGTCAGTCTAAACTCGGCAATGGCGGTGTGTACTGTATTTTGAAAGATTCTTTTGTATAAATTTACCACAAAAACTTCATCATGGATATCGCGAGCATGCTTGAAGTACAAGTGAATGAGGTGAACGAGCCAGACATCAAGGAAAATGGTGAGTTTCTTTAAAAGAGAGATCAATCGACCGAAGACAAAAAACCTAACCTTTATTTTTTTTCCAGTAACACCCAGAGCGACATTTTCGAGGGCTCAATCACCACCCTTGAAACCTTATTCTCAGGAAGAAAACAACTATTTTAAAATGATGTATGGTCTAGGTGAGTCTCTGCTTTATTCTGTGTAATTTTCTAATTTCTTTCTTTATTGGTAAAAGTTGTTTCTTTAACGTTTAAAAAACCAGTTTTCCAATGTTAATCGTGCCGATTTTTTATTCATTGACACTATTTCCTGAACATAAATTATTTTTTAAGAAAATATCTTGTATTTATGCTTTTTTTTATTTTTTATTTAAAACATTTGTTTATATCTTAGATTTGTTGTTACATTTTTTATTTTAAATTTTCTTTACAAATAAAATATTTACCTTCATTAGTTACTTTTATTAGTTTTATTATTTTTAATCAGTTAAAATTTTTGATAAATTTTAATTTTGTTTATTTTTTGCATTGCAAACATTTTTAATGTATTTTAAATGCCTTGTTAGTTGTGACGTGACATTTAAATCTTTTTTCTTTTTTAATTTTAAGTTTAAATGTTCATTAAATATTAAAAACTGAAATTTATATGTATGTAATAATGTAATGTATGAAGTTTATTATATATACAATGAGTTTAAAAGACAGTTTAAAATTAAAATTAACTTTTAGTTAAGTAATTTTAATTATAACTTTTTAACTTGAAAAACAAATTCTACGAGTGACTCAAGAGTGTTTTCATGTTTTTAATTTATAAAGAAACAAGTGCTAAATAACAGGTAGGTGTTAAAAACATTATTTACAAAAACATATTGTTTTATTTTATTTTAATTTTAATGGTCCAACTTTTATAAATATACATAATTTATTTGTTTATTTTTCTTTATTATTTCTTTTTTGTTTAAATTTATTTAGTTTACTAATTTAATTTTAACATGTGTATTAATGCTTCAACTTTCACCAACACGCTTCGTTTTAAAGGTTTAAAATCATTTCAAACATATCTTATAACCTCAAAAATAGAATCGAACTTTCAATTGATGTAAAAATGTATTATTTACAATTCTTTGTTGAGTGAGATTTTGAAAATTAGCTTCAAAATTATTTGTTTTTCGATTTTTCTTTTCATTTTTTTTTTATTACCCAATTTTGTATTCGGTTTTTTATATAGTTTTCTTAAATTTACATAAATTATATGTCAGAAAATTACAGCTTATTTCATGCATTTTCGTTTTAAAAAAAAGTTATTTATGTTTAAATTTTAGTTAATATTTTTAGTTAGTTAGTATTTTTAAAGATTTTTTAAAACAAAATTTAAGTTTTTGTTTCTTAATTTTCTACTGTTTTAAACTTATTTCAATCCTTCAAAATTGTTTTCATATTTCTTTAAATATTCTCATTTTTTAAATGATTTTTCATTTTTGAATATTTTTTTTATTTCTTTTGCAGTTTGTTTATTTGCCTTTGTAAATTGTTTCAGTTTTTACAAAAATTACCCCAATGTTCTCATTTTTACATTCATTTATAAAGTTTAGAAAATATTTTTTTAATTTCTATTTTTTTTTAAATTTTTCAATCTGAATACAAGAATTATTAATTAAATATTTAATCATTTGTTTCAGGTGACATCGAGCCTTTTACTGTGATTAGTGAAAATGAAATTAATTATTATTTGAAACTATAAAATTAATTTTTTTTTTCACATTACCAGAGCTTTTATTGGAACTTTATCAGTTCTGAGAACACTTCGGTCATTTTTCATTATTTTTAATACGAGTTTCAATACAAATTTTGCATTGTAAGCATATTAATAACAAGTGTTTTTTTTTCTTTTTACTTTCGAGTTTATAAAAAGTAGGTAAAGAAAATTTTAAAAATTAAGTTTGAAGGGAATAAAAGTTAAAAAATATATGGAAGATCGAAGAAATAAAAATCGAAGATTGCAGTTAATAACTTAAAATTAATAATTCTTGAACTAACAGCTCAAAAGTTGAGGGAAACGGAAGTTCAAATTTTGAAGGAAGTAATGTTTCTATTTCACAGTATTAACAGTTTTTGATTACAACAAGGAATTGGAAAATTGGAGCTAGGAAAAAACGAAAATCGAAGATTTCAAGAAAATAATTTTACAATTTTGGAGCAGGAAAACAATAAGAGAAGATTTTTGTGGAAACTTTGACAAGAGATAATTTAAATCCGCCAAGTGGTTATGAAAATATTATTGAGATAAAGACTTGAGTTATTTGTTTCAAGATTTTGTAAAATATAAAAACAATAAAGAGATTAAAACAACGAACAATTGTTTCTTTATATTTTAGGATCGGAAAATAATTTTTCCTTAATTAGGATTCATAGTAAAATGATAAATTAAACTGTCAATTTAGTGATTTAATTAATTTAGTTATTTAAAATAATGTATTATATTTTATTTACAGACATATCATCAGTCAGGTTTTCAAGGATTCACTGTACAGCCTGCGATGTTCACATTGGATCTGCTCCCGTGCAAGTTACCAATATGTTCGAGCATCCAAAATTACGAACTCTTTTGTGCTTGAGATGTTACGAATTTTATGGAGATGGTGACTTTGAACAAGGTAAATTCTGTTTCAATGAAAAATTTTGCACGAAAACTGCACAATTTCATGCGGAAAATTTTATTTACAGGAGACGATCAGACCGACATGTTTTGCAGATGGTGTGCTAACGGTGGCAATTTATATTGCTGTTCCTTCTGCAGCAATACATTCTGTTCAAAATGTGTTAAAAGAAATTTTGACGCTGTAATTGCGAAAAAAATCGAGGACGATGAAAAATGGAAATGCTTCGTCTGCGATGAAACTGATCTTTACGCTGCAAGAGCACTCTGTCGAGCAATAATTCAGCATGTTCAGACTGTTTGCAGGTGAGTCGATAAACCATGAATTGAAAAAAAAAACAACTTTAATTTTGATCAAGCAGGATGTCTACTAATCGGGAAATAACCGGGAATTTAAATTGACCGAGAAAACCGGGAATTTACTTTCTGGGCTAATAAATTTGACTAATATATCAATTTGTTTTATAAATAAAGATGGTAACTTTATTAATTTTGAACCAATTTTATAATGTGTTTAAATTTTGTGTAATTATGAGACAATTGTGTAATTAAAAAAAAAATATATACATTAAAAATTTTAAAATAATATAATATATTCTCATGAAATGTAGATGTTTGTCTACTGTCTTTTTTTCTTAACGCTAACAATACCGCAGAAAATTAAACATGAAAAAGTCAAATTATTATGAAAAAATGTAGATAGAACTTCAGTTTTCTTATTAGACCGTACATTGCATGATAGTTTATATAATTATGGGCAATTCTATTGTGTGCTTTCAATTATATACATCACATTTCAATTATTTACTTGGATATTCAATAATTCTCGGCTTTTTTCAATATATTTTTTTCAATTATCGATTACGTTCTTGAAACTTCAATTCAATTATTCAACTATTTTCCGAAATTCACAATTATTTTCTTCAATTGCCAATTATTCTTTTCAATTTTCAATTATTTTCTTCCATTTTGAATTATTTTAGTTAATTTTAAATTATTTCTTTATTTCTCAATTATTTTCTTCAATTTTCAATTATTTTCATCAATTTCTAATAAATTTGTTCAATTCTGAAATATTTTCTACGATTTTCAATTATTTTCTTCCATTTGGAATTATTTTCTTCAATTTTCAATTATTTTCATCAATTTCTAATTAACTTCTTCAATTTTCAATTATTTTCTACGATTTTCAATCATTGTCATCAATTTTTAATTATTTTCTTCAAATCTTAATTATTTCCTTCAATTTTCAATTATTTAATTCTATATTCAATAATTCTCGACTTTTTTAAACTATTGTTTTCAATTATCATTTATTTTTTTCACATCTCAATAACTCCTCCAATTTTCAATTATTTTCTTCTATAATCAATAATTTTCGTCTTTTTTCAATATTTTTTTTTAATTATCAATTATGTTTTAGAAACTTCAATTCAATTCATCAATTTTTATTAAACAATGTTCATAAAATCACAATTATTTTATTCAATTTCAAATTATTTTCTTCAAATTACAATTTATTTATTTATAATACCATCGCCCAACAATTACATTCTTCATTTTTTATTGTTTGCTTCAAATTCTATAATTCCTGGGTTGTTCAATTTCTTTTTTCTTCAATTATCACTTCTTTTCTTCTACTTTCAATCCAATTGTTCAATTATTTTTTTTAATTCTCAATTATAATTTTCGACATTTAATTCCATTCTCTAATTTTCAATTGTTTTTCTCAATATTCAATAACTCTGGGCTTTTTACAATGCTTTTTTTTAAATTCTCAATTATTTTCTTTAGTTTCCAATTTTTTTCTTCAATCTCCAAATAATTATTTTTTCATATTTCTTTCAATTTCTTAATTTCTTTCAATTTTCAATTTCTTCTCAATTTTCTTCAATATTCAACAATTCTCAGATTCTTTAAATTATGTTTTTCTTTCAATTTTAATTTAAATTGATAATTTTCAAATTATTTTCATCAATTCGCAATTATTTCCGCCGATTTCTAAATCTTTCTGCTGTTTTCAAATATTCTCTTCAATTTTTAAGTACTTTCTTCAATTTTCAATTATTTTCTTCAATTTTTAATTATTTTCTTTAATTTTTCATTGTTTTGTTCAATTTTTAATTGTTTGTTTCAATATTCAGTAATCTCGACTTTTTTCAATTATTTTTTTTTTAATTATCAGTTATTTATTTCATATGTTTGAAAACCTCCTTCAATTTTCAATAATTTTCTATTATTTTCAATTTAATTGTTCAATTGTTCAATTATTTTTTTCAATTTTTAATTAATTTCTTTAAATAACAATTCTATTCTTCAATTTTTATTGTTTTCTTCAATATTAAATAATTCCTGGCATTTTCCATTTTTTTTAAATTATAAATTATTTTTTCAATCCAGTTGTTCAGTAATTTTCTTTAATTCTCAATTATTGTATTCAAATTTCAATTTTATTTCTCAATTTTCAATTTTTTTTTAACATTCAATAATTGTGTGTTTTTTCGATTTCAATTTTATTATTTAATTTTCAGTTTATTTCTTCAATTTTGAATTATTAACTTAAATTTTGAATTATTTTTTTTTATTTTCTATCTAGTTGACCAATTTTCAGTTATATTCTTTGAATTTAATAACCATTGTTCAATTCGATTAATATTTCCTTTTTTTAAATTTTGTTTCTAATTGTCAAATATGTTCGTCATTGTTCAATTATTTCTTTCCATTATTAATTATTTCTTTTCATTATTAATTCTTTCTTTTAATTCTTAATTACTATTTTTTGTAAAGTTTAATATTTAATTCTTCAATTCTCAATTCTTTTCTTTGAATTTCAATTATTGTCTTCAATTATCAACTGTTATCTTCAATTTTTGTAGCCATTTGTAGGTCCATTTTTAATTAAAATAAATTTTAAGTTGACAAGAGAAAAAAAAACCGGGAATAACCGGAAAATGACTGGGAATTTTGTGGGGCGAAATTAGTAGACACTCTGATAAATGCCGCAGATTGCAATAACTGGAAAAATTAAATTTGAAATTGTCAGAATACAAACTAAAAATTTTTGATAAAAAGAAAGTGAAAAATAATATTCAACTTGAAGTTTAAATTAATTTCATGAGAAAATTATTATTATACCTGAACTTATTTAATTGATAATTAAAAATTAGATAAAAGAGATCAATTAAAATTAGAGTCTATTTTGATGAGAATAAATTTAACTGCATTTACAGAAAATAAGATTTATAAAAAATATAGTTTACTCTAAAATATTGAACTGACGTTTCGACATAATAAAATTTTAGTAAATTAAAATTAATTCTATCAATACAAAAATAACTTAAAATGTTTATGCGAAGAAGTTTAAATTGATTGCTATTTAAATTATTGGAAATTGAGATCTTTGAAATTTCGAAATAATTATTTACTAATGGAAATCTAAATTATTAATTAAGCATCGATATATTTAAGTATCAATTTATTGAAGTTTCAACAAAATTTAAATTTCAATCGATAAATAAAAGTTTTAATTTATACTTATTTTAATCAAACTAATCTTTATTTTATCATGACATCAATAAAGTACTGCATTTTCTAATCAAAAATTTCTTTGATGCAAATAACAACTTATTCCAATTTTTATTGGCTTAGGCTTTAATTATCGAAATTTTAATCAATCATTTTTCAATTATTTTAGTTAGTTTGTATTTTTTTTCAATGCTCAACTATTTTCTTAAAATTTCAATTTAATTCTTAAGTTTAATTCTTAATTTTCAATTGTATTATTTGTTTTTCAATTATTTCATTCAATATGCAATAATTCTCGTATTTTCACAATTATCAGCTATTTTCTTAAAATTTCAATTTATTTCTTTAATTTTTAATTATTTTCTTCGATTTTAAATTGTATTCTTTGTTTTTCAATTATTTTATTCAATATTCAATTATTATTCTCGTATTTTCACAATTATCAATTATTTCCTTGAAATTTCAATACAATTCTTCAATTTTCATTTATTTTCTTCAGTTTTCAATTATTTTGAACATTATTTTTTTCCAATTGTTAATTGTTTTCGTCATATTGTAATTTTTCTTTTAATTATCGATTATTTTCTTTAAATTTCCATTTAATTCTTTCACTTCCAATTTATTTCTTCATTTTTTAGTTATTTTTTTTTTATTTTCAATTATTTTTATCGATTTTTAACTAATTTTATATTTATATTTTTTGCCGAATTTTTTCTATCTTTTGTAACCCATTTATGGTCCTTTTAGACTGCGGGATGACTTTTGTGTTAAATAAATAAATAAATAAATTCCTCAATATTCAATAATTCTCTGGTTTTTTCAATTATTTTTTTCACTCATAAAAATAGTTTTAAAATTTAAATTCAATTATTTAATTCTAGAACTATTATCTTCAATTCTAAGTTATTTTTTTCATATTTAAATTCCACTTTTTAATTTTCAATTATTTCTTTAATATTAAAAAATCATCGCCATTTTCTATTATTTTTTTCGGATATCATTAAGTTTTTTTAATTTTAAATACAACTGTTCAATTATTTTCTTTAAACTCAATATTTCTTGTTAGCCCGTAAAATTATTTAAAATAAAATAAACTAAATATTACTTGTTTAAATTTTACAATTTTTTTTCAGTTGTCTATTAATTTTGTCATTTTTTGAATTTTGTTTACAATTGACAATTATTTTCGTAGTTTTTCACAAATTTTCTTCAATTTTTCAAATATTTCCTTCAATTATCAATTATTTTTTCAAATTTTAATTTAATTCTTCAATTTTCAATACAATTTCTCCGCGAGACCTCAAGGTAGGAAACTCATGAAAAAACCTTTAAAGCATAAATTTTTTAAAAAAAAGTCAGTTGAAAATTGAAAATAATTTTGATCTATCAATCAGTAAAAAATTAATGATAATTTAGTCATTTTCAACTAATTTCCTGTGAAACTTCATTGATTGGAATCATGAATAGAAAGTGATTTTCAATATAAAATTATTCTCCTTAAATTTTATAATTATTCTTTAATTTTTTTAATTATTTTATTCTGTTGTGATTATTCTCGACAGCTTTCGAATTTTTTGTCAATTGTCAATTATTTTCCTCATTTCTAAATTATTTTCTTTAATATTTAATTATTTTCGTCATTTTGTTATGTTTCTTTCAATTATCAATTATTTTCTTCACATTTCAATTTAATTCTTTAATTTTTAATTTATTTCCTCCATTTTTAATTATTTTCTTTAATCCTCAATTATTTTCTTTAATTTTCAATTATTTTATTCAATGTTCAATAATTCTCGTCTTTTTTCAATTATCAATTATTTTTGTAAAATCCAATACAATTCTTTAATTATCTAATTCAATTTTCATTTATTTTCTACAATTTTTTCAATAATTTTCTTCAGTTTTTAATTGACAACTTAATATTTTCCTTCAATTTTATAATTATTCTTTAACTATTTTTGTCATTTAGTAATTTTTTTTTTAATTATCAATAAATAATAATAATAATAATTTTTTTCAATTATTATTCTTGTCATTTTTCAATTATCTCTTTCTATTATTAATTATTTTCTTAAAATTTTATAATTATTCTTTAATTTCTTTGGGGCGGTATTTATTGGCCACAATTAAACTGCATACAGGTAAACTGTATACACTAAACTGGCCACCGTAAAACTGTATACGAACTAATATTAGAAATTTTAAATTATTAAACTGCATACGGTTAAAGTGTATACCATTAAACTGCATACGGGAGAACTGTATACAAGAGATTTTAAATTTAAAATTTTTAATTTTAATTTAAAAACTGCATACGTTTACAATGTATACCGTTAAACTGTATACAAAAAAACTGCATACAAGCATTTTTTAAATTAAATTATAAAAATATTATTACGAAAAATTGTACACGGTTAAAGTGTATAATATTAAACTGCATACGGGAGAACTGTATACAAAAGATTTTTAAATTAAAATTTATAAAATTTTAATTTAAAATCTGCATACAATTAAAATGTATTCCATTAAACTGCATACGGGAGAACTGTATACAAGAGATTTTAAAATTAAGATTTATAATTTTAATTTAAAAAATGCATACGATTAAAATGTATACCGTTAGACTGTATACAGAAAAACTGTATACAAGCATTTTTTAAATTAAATTAATAAAATATTATTACAAACAACTGAATACAATTAAAATGTATACTTTAAAACTGTATACGAGAAAACTGTATACGGTTAAAATGAATGTCGTTAAACTTCATACGGGAGAATTGTAAACAAGATATTTTATAATATAACATTTTAATTTAAAAAACTGCGTATGATAATAATATCTAGGTTTAATAATGTACCTGAAATTCCGGACGTCCGCACGGACGAAATTTAAAAAAAATATTTTTCCAATTTTGCTAAAGAAATTTCTTTTAAAATACTTACTTAAAAAATATTTTTAAGTCTAAAATATTATGAATTTTTTATTTTTAAGGGATGAAAGTACTCCTCGAAAAATAATTTTTAAAAATATATATATTTTTTATTTTCGTCCGTGCGGACGTCCGGAACTTCGGATACATGGTTTAATATATAATTAAATAACACAACACATTATCAAGGTTATTATTTCATAATAGACTAATAAAAATTAAGTTAATTTTATATAAACACATTGCTTATTCTGTGTAAGTATAAAATAATGCAAAAGTAGAAAATTTCAATTTCGTTAAAAATGAACAATAGACATAATTCTATCAATTTCCGGAAAAATGTATGTTTCATATAGACCAGTTAGTTATTTTTTTTAGGATATATTTATATACTTTTAATCGATTTGCTTTGAGATAAGGAATATCCCCTGACAAAGGTATTGGATTGAATTTTAATCAGTTTGAATAAGTTTTAATCAGTATTCTTCCGGGGCATTCCGAAATTTGTTTCCGAGCCAATCAGTTTCTATCCGAATCTAAAAATAGATAAAATAAAATAAATATATAATCCCCTTTTTTCATCGAAAAGTATCGCTTTTTGCCAAAAAAAAATATTCACGTTGAAAATGCAGCTAGAAAAATAAAAAACTCATATTCCTTATCTCAAAGCAAATCGATTAAAAATATATAATTAACCTAAAATTAGCACAATAATTTATGGTTTTTTAGTTTTTTGGCATTAAAATTTTTTTTCCTTCTATAACTTCTTTAATTTAATATTGTTTTAATTTGCCGTATATATTATTATCATACGCAGTTTTTTAAATTAAAATGTCATATTATAAAATATCTTGTTTACAATTCTCCCGTATGAAGTTTAACGACATTCATTTTAACCGTATACAGTTTTAAAGTATACACTTTAATCGTATTCAGTTGTTTGTAATAATATTTTATTAATTTAATTTAAAAAATGCTTGTATACAGTTTTTCTGTATACAGTCTAACGGTATACATTTTAATCGTATGCATTTTTTAAATTAAAATTATAAATCTTAATTTTAAAATCTCTTGTATACAGTTCTCCCGTATGCAGTTTAATGGAATACATTTTAATTGTATGCAGATTTTAAATTAAAATTTTATAAATTTTAATTTAAAAATCTTTTGTATACAGTTCTCCCGTATGCAGTTTAATATTATACACTTTAACAGCGTACAATTTTTCGTAATAATATTTTATTAATTTAATTTAAAAAATGCTTGTATGCAGTTTTTTTGTATACAGTTTAACGGTATACATTGTAAACGTATGCAGTTTTTAAATTAAAATTAAAAATTTTAAATTTAAAATCTCTTGTATACAGTTCTCCCGTATGCAGTTTAATGGTATACACTTTAACCGTATGCAGTTTAACAACTTAAAATTTCTAATATTAGTTCGTATACAGTTTTACGGTGGCCAGTTTAGTGTATACAGTTTACCTGTATGCAGTTTAATTGTGGCCAATAAATACCGCCCCATTTCTTTCTATTATTTTATTTTGTTGTCTATTATTTTCGTCATTTTTCAATTATTTCTTTTAATTAATAATTTTTTTTCACAAGTTTCAATTATTATCTATAAATTTTTCAATTTTCAATTATTCTCCTTAAATTTTATAATTATTCCTTAATTTTTTAAATTATTTTGTTCCGTTGTCGATTATTCTCAACAGTATTCTAATTTTTTCAATTGTCAATTATTTTTTTAAAATTTTAATTTAATTCCTTAATCTTTAATTTATTTTTTTCAATTTTTAATTATTTTATTCAATATTCAATAAATCTCACCTTTTTTCAAATATCAATTATTTTTTCCAATTTGAATTTAATTTTTAAATTTTAATTAATTTCTTCAAATTTCAATTCCATTCCCCAATTTTCAATTATTTTCTTCTATATTTTCTTTTATATTCCATAATTCTCAGCTTTTTTAGTTTTTTTTTTCAGTTTTTAATTATATTCTTTCAAATTTCATTCTTCAATTTTCAATTATTTTTCTACTTTCAATCCAGTAGTTTAATTTGTATTTATTTCCAACAATTTTTCCTACAATTTTCTTAATATTTATTGTTTCTTAATTTCTTAATTTAATATTTCTTGTTTATTTTTTTCAACTATTTTTTTTAGTTGTCTATTAATCTAATCATTTTTCGAATTTTGTTATTAATTGTCAATTTTTTTTGGTCATTTTTCAGATAGTTTCTTTAATTTTTCAATTATTCTGGTCATTTGTCAATTGTTTCTTATATTAATAATTTTCTTCAATTTTCAATTGATTTCCTAAATTTTTCAATTATTTCCTAATCTGATCATTTTGACTTTGGATTCGGATTCAGTAGAGAAAAATACGTAGAAATACACAAGTGTAGTGACCTGGACAAAAAAATTTTTTTTTATGTTTTTGAGATTGTCTTAAAAATTTTAGCTGATCTGGTTATTCTGACTCCGGATTTGTATTCATGGCAGAAAAATACCTAGAAATACACTGTTTCGAAAAGAAAGAAAAACATTTTTTGGTTATGATTTGTGTTTTTTTTGTTTTGTTTTTGTTTTTGTTTTTTTTGAGATTATCTCAAAAAGTAGAACTAGTCAGCAATTCTAACTTTGGATTCAGAGAAGAAACATACGTAGAGATATGTTAGTGTAGTGTTTCGGCCAAAAAAAAATTTTTTTATGGGGTTGTGTTTTTGAATACAATTTTACAGTAACTTGATTTGATTTTTAATTTTTTGGAAATTATTTTTGTTAATTAAGGGTTTTTTTTTTCAAAAGAAATATTTTTTTAATAAATTTTAAATGAATAATGAGGTGAAATGAGCTGACGTCGCTTAAAATTGATTGCAATATTTTTGAATATACAGGGGTTAAGAAAATTTTAATAAAGGTGTTTCTTTCGATGCAGAAAACTACGTTTTGAAAGTCGCTAAGGAAAATATTTCGTTTTATTCTTTAAAAACTACTTTGTATAAATTATACTGTATAATATATATACTGAATTGATAGTTAAATATGAAAGTTTAGAATTCATATTTTACTTTTTGTTTCCTTTCAATTATTTAAATACAAAAAATTAGTTTTACATGCGCATTTCTGTCTTAAAAGCTAAATTTCTTTTATTTTAAATATGCTATTTCTTACGACACTTTTTATACTTTTTTTAGTCTCCTACTATGCTTCGAAATCTGTAATATCAGTGTGAAAAAATCTATCGAAAGCAATAAGAAATATGTTTGGGTGCAAAATCAGTGCCATAATCAATATTTGATCATTATTGTTTCTGCATTAAGTTAATTGAAAAAATTTGTGAATTTTCAGAATTCTGCAAAATGACAAGGCAATGAATCCAGTGGAGGTTGACGAGAAAATGAATCTGGATGAGGCTCGATGCTGTATTCGTAAAAGAAAGCGCAAGAGAAGAAAAACAGGTTCAGGCTCCGAGGACGAGGATGATGAAACCTACAATCCTTTACTGAGTGAAATGCCACTGGCGAAAAGACGTCGAACCAGGAAAAGCGGTCAGTACTCAAACATTCATACAAACGGTTCAGCAAACAATCAATCGGATGACGAGGGATCTCTTCTTCATGGCGAAAACGATTTACTTCCTTCCATGATTCCTTGCGAGCAATCAATGACCGAAGGCGAGACTGCTTTGCCATTTGGAACTCCAACAAAAGTAGTGAATCCAATGTCTACTTCTGTTATTACGCCAATTGTCACCAATAATACGAAAACGCCAGTTTCAACATTAAATTTGCTTAAGCCACTGAAAGTGCGCAGATTAACTCCAGTGAGTCCACTGCCTCAAATGCAACCAAAACCAATATTGCTCCAGAAACGCACTCCTAATCGGCCAATGGTGTCAATTCCTCAAACTCGAACTCCACCTCAGCGTCAGATTCAAACTCCGCCTCAGCGTTCAGTTCAAACTCCACCACAGCGTTCGATTCAAACTCCAGTTCAACGTTCGGCTCAAACTCCAGTTCAACGCACGATTCAAACTCCACAACAGAAGAAGGCACGAATTTTGTTGCCCAAGCCTCGACCCACTATTTCCAGTACTCCAAAAATAATTGAACTGGACAGTGATTCGGACAGTGAGGCTGTTCAAGTTATTCAAGAAAGTGATAAATCCACTTGCAACAACATTCAGAATAAATCACCTGCCGAGAGAAATGAAATGAACAAAACATTTGAGCAGACGATTCTCAATCAAAAGCACGACGTTGATCAGGAATTGCAAACTCTCAGGAGAAAGTTCAATATTGTTATGAGTGAATCGCCAAACAAAACTCAATTTCTGTCCAGCAGAGAAGCGACTGCAAAAATGAAACAGTTTCATCAGGTTATGCGCAAGAGTTTGTATAGGTTAGCACAAATTAATGACAGGATCATGAGGGAGTATCAAATTTGGTATAAACAGTCGCAAAGCAAGGATTCTGCAAGCACGGATGTTGAGCTTTTGTCCACAAAAGATCCCGAAGTTTTGCTTGATATGATCTGTACCCGGGACTCGGAATCGGAAGACGAGGACGACATTAGAATTGAGAATAATATTCTTGAAGCGACCAATTTTGAAGCTAATCTCTTGAATTGTTACAATAATCTGACCCTGTTTAGAAAAAAACAGACTGTAGATCAGGCAGTTGGTGAAGGTACTTTGAAACGGGAGGATAAATCGATTCAAGTTTATGATGTGCGAACTCTAGATTATGAAAAGTCGATTGGCTACTCTCTCTTGATGAAAGCAGAGTACGATCCGAAGACTGAGAAAGAGGTTCTGAAGCCTGTCGAGGTACTGAACGAGCATTTTGGAAAGTTTCAGGAACAATATATTTATCATTTGCAGTACATTGAGGAACATGGAATCAAGACTAATGAAGATTTGGAAAATCTTCCTGATCCAAATGAAACGTCTCTCAAGGATCTTATTGAAGCAAACTCGCCTTTCATTGCGGAGATGCTCGAGAATATTCCACCCACGGTTGCAAATGGCTCTGCCACAGATTCTGAAACTGTAACTAAGGACACGGAATTGGAAACTGAGATGGAAACTGAATTGGAAACAGGACAAGGTGACAGCGAGGAAGAAACTGATTCAGCGAAAGAAACAGAATTAGAAACAGAGAGAGAAGCGAATTTAGACAAGGATAATTTTGGGGAAGAAATTCATGAATATAGTCACACGGACTCGACGGCAGCTACTTCTAAGGCTGTTGAGGAATTGGTGAAAATGGTGACAAAGCTGTCCGATGAGCTGAAATCGAGTAATAATTCGCCAGAAAATACGGCTCTTAGTTCAGTGGTTGAAGCAATGGACGTTAGTGACGAGATTAATAATAAGGATAAAGCAAACAAGGGAGATGACGATAAAGATGAAACTGTCCTTGCTGTTAGGACACTTATCGAAGAGGAGGAAAACAGCGGTGACAACAATTTTAATAAATCCCAATCAGAAACCGGTGCGATTGAGGAGTGTAACTTTCTTAATTGAGACATTAAGCGGAATTTATTACGAGAAAGTTCTTTGTAAACAGATAGACGTGAATTTGTATAAGAATTTTTAATAGTCTTTCGAATCATGTTAAGATAACTAACTATAAGTGATTATTGATTGGTAATAAATAATTTACCACTTTTTCACCTGTGTCGACAAATTCTGATCAATCCTTTCACACACTTTTGATTGGATTAATATTGACCGAATCTGTCTCAAATTATGTAGGCAGTTCGATGGTAGAATGAGAATTAACTTCACATAAAAGTATGCTTTTCTGCTCAACAAAATAGACACGTATTTTTTCAATTTTTACGATATTTAAAGATTTTAACAAAAAAAAATAAGTTTTTTGTTTAAAATCTCGTAATTTACGCATTTTTCAAGCTTTTGAGTTGCTCTTTGGCAAACGTTTTTCTATTTTTTATGCTTTTTAAAAATTTATCAAGAAAAGTCAAAAATATTCATAAATGAAAATAGTATTTTGGTTTCTTGAAAAAACTAAAAATAATTTAAAAATAAAAAGGCTACCTTTTTTTTCTTAAAAAGTTAAGCGTTAAAACAATTTCATATGGTTTTTTTTTTGTTTCTTTTGGAAGAAAAAAATTATTTTCTTTTTTGTTTTCTTAACAATCTTCTAAATTTCGCAATTTTTAAGATTGAAAATCGTTCCAGCTAAAATATATTATAAGCCGATATATTAAATATGTACATATTTTATTAGCTGATAATTTTAATTAAGAGTTGAAAGTATATTTATTTTATGAAACGTATATTATATATCAATCTGAAAACATAATAGCAAAATAAATACATCCAAATTGCTAAATTCTATAAAACTCCAAATTTTTCAATAAAAATTTGTCCAACTTGAAAACAAATTTTTCTTTTTTGGAAAATATTTGTTGGATAATATTGGATAATATTACCATTTATAAACTGTTTTTACTTATTATGGGGCGCTTCAAATTTTACACATTTGAACTCTACAATAATAAATTCTATACATTAAATTCTACATACATTCTAGAATTCAACATTCTACATTTTTAAACTCTACACAGTTAAATTCTACAATACGACTTTTTATAAAATATTAATATTAAATCCTACTTAGTTAGATTCTACAATTTAAAATTCTACACAGTAAAATTCTACAATACGATTTTTTATAAAATATTAACATTAAATCCTACACAGTTAAATTCTACATTTTACAATTCTACAAATTTAAACTCTACAATGTTAAATTCTGCACATTAAAACTCTACAATAACATTTTTTATAAAACATATTAAATCCAAGTTCTAGAATTTAGAATTCTACACATTTAAACTGTATACAGTTAAATTCTACACTTTTAATTCTAAACATTGAAATTCTGCAATTTAAAATTCTACACATTTAAACTCTACAATGTTAAATTCTACTCGATAAGACGGTTATTAATTTTTTTTCTTTAAACAAAAGAATTTTTAAGAAAATCAAAAATTGAATATCGTGTAGAATTTAACATTTTAGAGTTTAAATGTGTAGAATTTTAAATTGCAGAATTTGACTATGTTGAATATAATATTAATGTTTTATAAAAATTCGAATTACAGAATTTTAATGTGTAGAATTCTAAATTCTAGAACGTGGATTTAATATATTTTATAAAAAATCTTATTGTAGAGTTTAAATATGTAGAATTTGAATCGCCCCACTTTTTATATTTTAAAAAATAACATTAAAAATGTTAACAAAAGGCAGAAGGAACGATTTTCAATATTAAAAATTGCGAAATTTAGAAGGTTTTTTTTAGAAAAAATAGAAAATACTTTTTTTCTCCCAAGAAACAAAAAAAAATCAAATGAAATTTTTGTGGTAGGTAGTTTTTAAGTACCTAAAACCTAAAAACCCTGAAAATTTAAAAAAAAGCCTTTTTGAGATAATTTTTCCTTCAGTTTTTTCAAAAAATCAAAGTATTGTTTTTGTTTATGAATATTTTTCACTTTTCTTGATAAATTTTTAAAAAGCTTAAGAAATCGAAAAAAATGAGCCAAAGAGCAACTAAAAATCTTGAAAAATGTGTAAATTAAGAGATTTTAAAAAAAAAATTTATAAAAAACTTATTTTTTTGTTAAAATCTTTAAAAAAATGTTATGAAAATTTAAAAAAATACGTGTTTTTTTATAATTCGAGCAGAAAAACATATTTTTATTTGAAATTAATTCTCGATTCACCATCGAACTGCCTGCATGATTTTAAATGGATTTAGTTTATTATGTATTTTTAGCAATGAGGGGTTGATTTAACGTTAAAAGAAATTTATAATTATCGAAATTTATCATAAATTTCATTATTTAGACAATTAAAAACACATTCTTATGACAATTTATTCTTTTAATTTTGCCATCTTTATTTGTACACGTGAAGAATTTTAATTCAATTTGTTGTTATCTAATTAAATTATTACTAACGTTTATTTTCAAAGATATTTATAAATAAACGGAATTGACTTGATTATTTTCTAGACAGTAATTGTCGGGTTTGTTGACCGTAAAAATCGATTTATTTTCAAAAATATCTTGATTAGATTTTTTTGTCTTGAAGGAACTAATATAGCTGTTGAAATCTTGTACAAAATGAACCCTAAACGAAAGGATTGAATTAGCTTTTATAAAAGGTATCACAAAAGTAGTGGTTTTTGCATTTTTTTGTCTTCGGTAAAGCTTACAACGTAAATGATCAACGATTTAAAATAAACAATATTTTTCTGTGCAAATTATTATAAATTTTTGTCTAACAATTTTTTATAAGCGTTTATGGATCAATAAGTTATAAAATGAAAATTTTTAAGCAAAGAATTTTATTATTTTTCGCGTGAAAATTATAAAATAATACTTCAACTTTCTTCTGCTTATTTTAGAGGTATTTTCAGATTAAAATACAGTTTTGCAGTTAATGTCATTTTTTTCTTTAAACTAAGTAAGAAAAATTTTAACTGCAGGGAAATTATAGAAAGTGGTTCATTATTTCTGCAAGAATAACTTTTAAGAAACAAAAATATTTTGGAAAATAAACGATTCGAGTGTTTTCACTATTTAGTTTTAAGAAGTTATATTTTTTCAATTCTTTTTTTCTAATTCAGACGAGAAAGTGAACATTATAAAGTAGAATTATTAATGTGAACTTTTTATCATAATATGATTAAATTAATATTTACTATTAACCAGAACTTTTGAGTTATATTTCGATTTTCAAAATATTTAATATATTTACCCTAACTTTCAGTTTTTCATTTCTTGAACTGTGATGATCACATTTTGTAAGAAAGAAAAAAATTATACCACAAAGTTAATATTTTGTACATAAAAAGTCATAATTTTGTGGTTGTAGAAGAAGCATAAAAAGTCCAAAAAGGTGTACATAGATAGAATTATTAATAAAATATAAGTATAATACGCAAAGTATCACAAATTAAAATTTAATTTTTAATAATGTGTAAATGAATTTTTAAACATGAACGGCATGTTGAAGCTTGAACATTTCATTTAATGTTAAAGGAAGCTTGAGAGAAATAATTGAATATAAATATTTTTATATATATGCATAGAAAGGATATTTTGAATTTCTTGAAACCGTTATTTGCACAGGAAAGATTTGATTACAAAAAACAAATAAAAATATTAAAAAATTATTATTTTAAAATCAGCCCCTCTTTGCTGACTTTACTTTAATTCGTGTATAATATCTTTAGCGACACTTGATTACAAAAATTAAAAAAAAAGTCCTAGGAATAATGTAAATTTTAGTTCATTTTCTTTTGGGTGTTGTAATAATTCAAAATTAGGCCTGTGTTAAATTAAATATCTTTTGAAAATAATAACTTTGGTTTTTGTGATTTTTTTTTTTTTAAACAAAAATATTACATAATACTCATTTCATTTGATGTATTTAAGAATCGGTTTGTAATAGCGTCTAAAAAAAGTTGATTATTATAAAAAGATTTCTTTACTTTAAAGAGTTATTTAAAAAATTTATGAAATTGGGGTAATTTGCAAAATTTTAGTTTTATTAATCAGAGCTGCCAGTTGAGAACTAAGTGGAAAAGGAAAAATATACTGAAACGTGTATTTTATACAGTTTAAAACAGTTTTCACTTTTATATACTCTAAATAAAAAATACGTTATAGATTTGCTGTAAATTATCAAATCACGAGTTCATGTTTTTTTTTCTATAAATACTTATGATAATTTTGTTCTGTACATATAAAAAAAAACTTCATTACCTTATCTATTTTCATGTATGTATTTTCAATTAATATTACGTGAAGTTAATCCTAATATATATATATTTTGAATGCCTTCTTCATTTTACAGCAAGTGTTGACAATTGCAAATATTGTTTTGTCTAAATATTAACATAAATAATTAGAGGTATGTATTAATGTAGTGTGAGTGGAGATTGCACAAATGTACGTCAAACACATAAATTGAGAGAATGATTATAGAGCATCGACAAAATATTTGAAGAAAAATTTGAGGATTGTTTTTCTCTTCTGCGATGGCAAATTAATAATAATGAAGAATTTTTGTGTTGCGAATCTGCAATGAAAAGCAGGCCTAGTAAAAACAAGACCTTATCCTCAAAATAATTATAATTTAAGCTTATAAATATTAGGATCTTGCTCTTCTATAATAAATTTATTAAAAACTTAATATTAACGCCTTTTTTTTATTCCAATTTTATGTTTTTATTTCATTTATTCGTCATTGTTTAATGTTAATATGTTCTTTTGAAAGGAATAAGATTTTTTAAAAATAGTTTTAAGCAAACTAAATTGATTTTTTTATCATGTTTATTGAACACAATATTCGTTTTGCATAGAATCAAGTACATTAAATTCGAATGCAGCAAAGTCACTGGATCTTTTCTTTCGAAAAAGTGTAAAATTGTGTTGATTTTTCTTTAATTTTTTTTTTTTAAAGTAGTTAATTGTAAGAAACTTTTAACAATAATCAGTATTTTGTGAAAAAAATTATAGAAAAATCACTTATTCTAAATTTTTTCTCTCAAGGGATCAACATTTTTTAGCAGTGCTGTCGAGTCCATCTTTGGGATGTGAAAAATATAAAAATAGTAAAGCATACAAATAAATAGATATAATATGTACTCGACTTAATGTATATATCGATAATATATTAAAGCTTTACTTACTATAAATATGTAAATGCATTTTATCAAAAACATAAATAAGTGCAAAAGATTAGTTAAACGTCGACAGAAAGGCATTTTTCCTAATTTTAACAATCAAATTTACAAAGTTTTATAAAATAAATGTTAAATATTAATTACAAAACGGAACAAAATAAGCCTTTCAAATTAATTAACTAATTATCATTTAAAGTTCAATATACATTCATATATTACGAGATTTTCTGTACGTATACAAAAGTGTATGAAATCTAATATTCATAAATTGAGTATGAAAATAACTTTCTATGCTCGCAGACTCACCAAAATTTTACTCTTTCACTCCATTAAATCATTCAGCATATCACTCTCATTTTTAAATTTGACTCTGTATAATATATAAATTACGCACTTGCGGAAAAAGAATATTCTACAGTGCAATTTTTACGAATTTATCGAGTAATTTTTGGAAAAAAATTACCAATATTTGACGTAAACATTTATAGGTTCTTGAACCTAATTAAATAAACTGTTATTGGAATTATATTTATGCAGGTATACGATCACTTGATACGATTTCGAAAAATAAATTAAGAAAGCTGTATAGCACCAACTAAAAAACTGCTTTTCAATAACGAAACTCTCCTTTTTTAGCCATTCCATTGTGATAAACTCTCAGAGGTGTGTAACTTCCATTTCCATTCATTGCTGCAAAAAAAAAATTAACATTAATTTATTTTTACTATTTATTCATTTCAAATATATCCAACGACCTTGACAACCTCGAAATAATCTTAAATTTAAAAAAAAATTCCTTAACTTACAATATTATCACTAATTCAACTTTTTTCACCTACTTAAAATTTTACCATCTTTTTTTTTAAATTACAAAAATTTTTATTTATTCAAACTTTAATCGATTCAAATATGCATTTGTACAAAATTAAAATAATTCATACTAAATTAAATAAAAGTTTCTTCAATTTTTAACAATTATTTTTTATTACGGTATCAATTATTTTCAATTTTCAATTATTTTTGTCACTTTTTAACTATTTTCTTAATTTAGTTATTTTCATTGTTGTTTGATGAAGTTCCTAAATTTTAATTCTACTTTTAATAAATTTTCATTATATTCCTTAATTTTTTCAATTATTGTTTCAGTTTCAATTATTTTCTTAAATATTAAATCTATTTTTTCATTTACCAATATTATTGTCATTCGTTTTCAATTTCTTTATTTATTTTCCAATTATTTTCATAAGCTTAACATTTTTTTTCTTCAAATTACAATTATTTTGATCAATTTTTCAGTTAAATTCTTCAATACTCAATAACTTGTCTTTTATTTAGCTTCACCATTTTTAAATTTATCTTCTATATTAATTTTTTTATTTTATTACTTGTTTTTTTAATGTCAATTGTATTTATCAATTTTTTTCAATGATCTTTTTTGATTTTAAAATATTTCTTCAATTAGTCGATGACTTTGGTTAATTTTCCGTTTTTTTGTCATGTCGATTATTTTCTTCAAATTTTCAACTATTTCTTTAAAGTTTCTCATTATTTTCTTCTGTTTAAAACTATATTCAACTATTATTTCAATTATTTAAAAGTTGACTTTTTGTTTTTTACTCTTTTAATTTCTTTTATTCCCTCCACCCCCAATTTATTCTTCAGTTTTTCTTCAAAAATATTAATCTTAATAATTTGTTCCACACTCGTAGTTCAAAAAAAATTTATTAAAATAAAAAAAAAAAAAACAGAAACTTGAGAGAAATTTCTTTTTGTTGAAAATATTATTTACTTACTTTGTTCATATTCTTGGATTGCAGCTTGAATGTGAAAGTGAGAAATGAATGATTGAAAATTGACAATTTATGTTAATATTTTGTAACTATAGAAAATAATTGAGGGCTTTGAAAATAATATTTTAAAAGAGTTTAATATTTGCAGGGATCACAGCTTGTCCCCTATTCCCCTTTTTTCCCCTATTTTGAAGTTTTGTCCCTGTTTCCTCTATTTTAAAGATTTTTCCCCTATTTCTAATTTTCAAATTTAAATTTATAAATCAAAGTTATTTTGTACTTAATTCTAAATTTGTATTATTTAATCAATTTTAAACGCTTTTGTGATTTATTTATTTATTTATAAAAAATACGGGTTATACGGTAATGTAGAGAACACAAAATTTTGTTGTTAGAATTTTGTTTTCAATTTTAATTTATTTTTTCAAATTTCAATTCAATTCTTATTTTTAATTTATTTTTTCAAGTTTTTATTATTTTCTAGAATTTCAATTATTTTTGTCGGTTTTCAATTCAGTTTTTCAATTTGCAATTATTTCCAACAGTTATTTCTATAATTTTTTTAATTTCTCAATTTTCTAATTTAAATTTAATGTTCATTGTTTAATTTGTTAAATTATTCTTCAATTGTGTAATTATCTAAATATTTTTCGAGTTTTATTATCAAGTGTCAATTATTTTCGTTATTTTTTAGTTACCTTAAAAAAAATTTAATTCTGTTAATTTTTATTATTTAAATTTCCAAAAATTTATAGTTTTGAATGACAAATAACAATCCAAAGTTTCTCGCTTAATGTTGCTAGTATACATAATATTTCAATGTTTACATGAATAACGTTATTTGTTTAAAAACTATTAATTTGACATTTTAGGATAATTAAACACTAAATTTTATTCTATTTAAAAAGTTAAAACTATTAAGACCATGTTTAACATCTTCAATTTTTCAATGGAAGTCGCCATTAAAGACCTTAAAGCGAATTTTTTGTCCCCTTTTTGTCCCCTATTTTAAAAAAAAATTGCCCCTATTCCTCTTTTTTTACTAAAAATAGGGGCTGTGATCCCTGTATTTGAATTATTGGACCAAGTTATTAAAGGAGGAATTGGACGCACTTACTCAAGAAGAGCTTTTGTTTCAAGTTTTTATTTTGCTTTTTGAAATAGAAAAACTAAATTTTTATCTAATTTGACTTAGACAAAATGTGTCAAATTTAATTTAAAACAAAATGAACCATTAAAACTCATAATTGGATAAAAATTAAAGATTTCTGACATTCGTGAACGTTTTAGAGAAACTACAAATTTGTTTCCGAATGTCATAAATCTTTAATTTTTATCCAATTATGAGTTTTAATGGTTTATTTTGTTTTAAATTAAATTCGACACATTTTGTCTAGATAAAATTAAATTAAAAGTTAGTTTTTCATTTTCAAAAAGCAAAATAATGACTTCAAGCATAACCTTTTCTCGAGTACATGTTCAATTCCTCATAATTTTTTTTGCAATTTAATATACCTTGGACAATGGATGGTTCTTGTCGCGCTCCTTGGACATTTTGAGCGTGACACCTCGGCTTTAAAAGCCCGTGATATAGGATGAAATAAATTATTGCTACAACAGCTGCAGCTCCAGCCATGCAGCGATAAACGTATTTTAAAGATTCGACGACGTTTGTTTCGTATATGTCGACATAAGCACCAATTAAAGCTCCAAGAGCGCGACCTGTTAAAACATTAGAAAGATAATTAAAAAAATTATAAATGTTTTATTTAAATTATATTTTATAATATTAATAGATTATATTGTTTAGATACTGGATATGTTATTAGATATGATATTAAACTGAAACACTCACCAATGCAAAAGTGGGCAATAACAGGCAAAGCTTGAGCAGTGACTGTCATATTGCGAGGTACCAAGTGTCTTAAATAAAGAATGGCAGTCACCCACATGATGCCAAGTGTAAAAAGCTCCAAAGCTTCTGAGATCAAAGCCCACCAAGGATCGGGCACCAGACTCAAACCAGTGAATCTGAAATTGCACTTTATCTCTTTACAATTACAATCTTTTAAATTATATCTCCTAACAATTTTTTACATTAGATAATATATCTTTTGCATTATCTCTTTAAAATTGAATGAATCAATTTTACTAATTAAAAATTAATGTTTCTTGATATAAATTAGCGAAACGCAATATGCGAATTTTGTGCAATTTTCTGATATATTTTACCAAAAGAATCACTAAAATTTGAATTACCTGACAATGTAAATAGTGAAGGCTAAAATAAATAGGTTACTATGACCACAATAATCTACCAGGTGCTCTGACTTCCAAAGGAACAGCAAAGTAGGTAGAGCACCTATTGTTAAAACAATTCCTATTGAGAGTTCGTCGCCATTGAGATGTGTGAGGTACCTAGAAACATTTCAGATTAAATTAGTAAATGCCTCGTACGAGGGTCGTCAACTCCATTTTAAAGCGTACGAAAAATTAAATTAAATTTAAAAATGTTTTCGTTTACAAAATTTCATAATTTTTTAAAACTTGTAATTTTTTTTTCTGGAAGCTCAAAAAATTTTGAAATTTTGCAGATATTTAATTCTTAATATGAATTACCTGCTATTAAAATTGGACGAGGGTACTTTGCTTCGTTTCGAAAATATTAAATTTGAAAATTTTTTACTCAAAAAGGTTAATTCGAGGACTAGAAGTTAGCAAAACAATTTCACATCTCTTTGTTATTTCATAAGAAAAGAAAGATGCAAAATATTTTAAATCCACAAATTAACCTTTTTGAGTAAAAAATTTTCAAATTTAATATTTCCCAAACGAAGCAGAGTACCCTCGTCAAATTTTAATAGCAGGTAATTTTTTGAGCTTCCAGAAAAAAAATTATGAAATTTTGTAAACGAAAAAATTTTTAAATTTAATTATAGTCATAAAATAAAATAATTTTATAATAAAATCATAATTTCTATGGATAGAATAAACCGATTTATGTTTCTTGTAAGTAATAACACATACTGTTAAGTAGTTTTTTAATAATAACGTTTTTAGAAAAATGCAATAAATTGGAGGTAACGAAATCATGCAGTGAACATCCTATTTTTGATTAATAATATCATCAAAGAAATTAAAATTTATTTTATAATATTATGGTTAATGAACGTAGAAATTCTTCGAGTTTCACATATATTAAAACAAGATTTTTTAAAAATATGTCAGCAACAGCTCTCATACGAAAGTCAGTGGAATTACCCAGCTACTTTTTAAAAAATGTTTCATTAAAAGTTTAATTTAAAAACATCAGTTGAAATAATTTTAATTTCTTTATTAATAAATCTATAATTTTTTCTTTGATTGTCAACAATTTTCAAATTACAATTATTCTCCTTAAATTTTGTAATTAAACTTCAATTTTTTTTAATTATTATGTTCTATTGTCAATTATTCTCGTCAGTTTTAGAATTTTTTTTTCAATATTATCAATTATTTTCCTTATTTCTCAACTATTTTCTTTAATATTCGAAGATTTTTGTCATTTTGTAACCTTTCTTTCAATTATCAATTACCTATTTTCTTAATATTTAAATTTAATTCTTTAATATTTAATTAATTTGTTTAAATTTTAATTTTTTCGTCAATTCTTTATATTACACTTTATAATTCAATTATCAATTATATTCCTTAACTTTTAATTATTTTATGCAATATTCAACAATTCTCGCCTCTTTTCAATTATTAACTATTTTCTTAAAATTTCAATACATTTCAAAAATTTCCAGTTGATTTCTTCAATTTAGATTTTATTCCTACAATTTTTTCTTTAATTATCTACAGTTTTCAATTGATAATTTATTATTAACCCTCAATTTTATAGTTGTTCTTTAATCTTAAAAATTCTTTCTTTCTGATGCTCATTAATCTCACTATTTATCGAATTTTTTTATCAATTAAAAATTATTTTCCATAATATTTCACTATTTTCGACATTTTGTAATTTTCAATTAGTTTCTACAATTTTAATTATTTTTCTCAATTTTTAATTATTTCCTTTTTTCCATTATTTTCAATGATTATCAATTAATTCCGAAGTAATTTATAATTCTCGGTAGTTTTCAATTATTTTTTCAATCATAAAAATTGTTTTAAAATTTTGTGTCAACAATTTTCTTTAATTTTATTCTTCCTTCAATTTTCTACAACTATTTTCTGCAATTCCTTATTATTTTTTTAAATTTCAATTCCATTTTCAAATTTTCAATTATTTTCCTTAATAATAAAAATTTCTCGACTTATATCAATTATTTTTTCTCTACATCAATAAATTTCTTTAATTTTAGATACAGTTGTATTATATTCTACAAATTTAATTCCATTCTTTAATTCTATTCTTCAAATTTAAATTATTTTTTCAAATTTCAATTTTTTTTTTAAATTTTCAATCAATTCTTCAATATTTAATAATTATTTGATTTTTTAACATTTTGTTAACAATCATAAAAATGGTTTTAAATTATCAATTCAATTGTTCAATTCTATAACTGGTTTTTTTCTTCATTATTTTTGTTAATTTTCAATTCAATTCTTCAATTTTCAATTACTTTCTCCTGTTTTTAATAATTATATGCTTTTTTAAATTACTTTTTAGAATTTTATATTATATTTTTTAAATTTCAATTACATTCATCAATTATTAATTATTTTCATAAGTTTCAATTTTTTTTCCTTTTTCAATTCAGTTGTTCAATTTAAAAAAATTCCTATAATTTTCCAATTTTTTCTATTATTTAGTTTAAATTTAATGTTTATTGTTTAATTTTTTAAATTATTTTTACAAGTTGTTTATTATTTATTCTAGCCATTTTTCGAATTTCCCTTTGAATTGTCAATTATTTGAGCCAGTATCATTTTGACACATGACTTAATTTAAAATTGTTATATTGTACAGAATGGAAATGTTATTTTGTACAACTGCTAAATGTTATTTTGTACAATTTTGAAAAATGAATTTGTTATTTTGTACAATTCTTTAAAAAAGCTAAAATATTGTACTTCCAATGTTTTATTGCTTTTTTAAAAAATTGTACAAAATAACAAATTCATTTTTCAAATCTGTACAAAATAACATTTCCATTCTGTACAATATAACAATCTAAAATTAAGTCATGTGTCAAAATGATACTGGCTCAATTATTTTTGTCACTTTTCAGATATTTTCATCTATTTTGCAATTGTTCTCGTTATTTTTCAAGTATTTCTTCCAATTAATTCCAACAATTTTTTCAATTTTCATTTATTCTCTTAAAAGTTTAGAATTATTCTTTAATTTTTTTTTTATTTTCTTCTCCTGTCGGGCCTGTATCATTTTGACACAAATTTTTTCGGGTAACTTGTTATATTGTACTCCCGAAGATGAATGTTATATTTTACTCTTTCTGAAATCAAAGACTTTTAAGTCCTATTTATTTAATAATTGATTTTAATACATTAAATTAATGTTAAAAGACTTAATTAATCCAGTAAGCTCAATTATTGAATAATTAAAACTTAAAAATCTTTGATTTCAGAAGGAGTAAAATATAACATTCATCTTCGGGAGTATAATATAACAAGTTGCCCGAAAAAATTTGTGTCAAAATGATACGGGCCCCTCCTGTCGATTATTCTTGACAGTTTGCGATTTTTATTAGTTTGTCAATTATTTTCGTCATTCTGATATGTTTTTTCAATTATTTCTCTAAAATTTTATATTACTTTCTTCAATTTTTAATTATTTTTATTAATATTTTTAAATTCTCGTATTTGGTTAATTTTTTTTCGATTATTAGTAAGTTTCTTTAATTTTAAGTTCAATTGTTCAAATAGTTTCTGCAATTCATTTTGTTTTCAAAATTCAATTCTATTTTTCAGTTTGCAATAATTCTCTTCCATATTCATTAATTCTCGCCTTTTTTTCAGTTACTTTTTTCAATCTTTTATTATACTCTTTAAATTTCAATTTCATTCTCTAATTTTTAATTATTTTCTTAAATTTATAACTGTTTTCTTTAATTTTCAATTATTTTCTTCAATTTCAGTTTTTTTTTTTACTTTCAATCCAGTTGTTCAATTTACAATTATTTTCAACAATTAGTCCTTTAATTTTTTTAATTTTTCTTTAGGCAATGATTTCCTTGGAATTTAATTTTTATTGTTTATATTTAAAAAATTTTTTTAGTTGTGTATTAATCGAGACATTTTTCGAATTTTGTTTTTAATTGTCAATTATTTTCGCCTTTGTTTTTGTAATTTTTTTTCAATTATTAATTTATTTTTTAAAATTTCAATTTAATTTTTATATTTTCAATTATTTTCTTAAATTTCAATTATTTTCTTTGTTTTTTTAATCCAGTCTTTCAATTTTTAATTTATTTCTTCATTTTTTTTATTACTTTCTTCAATTTTCAATTATTTTCTTAAATTTCAATTGTTTTCTTTAATTTTCAATTCAATCTTTCAATTTTCAATTATTTCCAACAGTTATTCCTATACCTTTTTTAATTTTTAAATTATTTTGTTTGAATTTAATATTTATTGTTTAATTTTTTTATTTATTTTTTTCAATTGTGTAATTTTCTAGCCTTTATTCGAACTTTGTTTACAAATTGTCAATTTTCTTTTATTATGCGAATTTTTTTAATTTTAACTCCAACAATTTTTTTATTAATTACAATTTTTTTTACTTATTTATATAATTTTTTGTTTAATGAATAAATGAAACTACTTTAAACGACAAAAACGAGATGTTTATTAATACAAAAAATACTCAAAATTAAAATTCATGAATGTAAAAATTTTTTTATTGTACTTTCTAGACAGTTAGTATTTTAAAAAATAACAAAAAAACCATAAAATTTATCAGCAGTTTGGAGATTATTTGGGAATACTGGAGTTGACGACTGCTTGGTCACAGATTATACATTATTTAGTATAATTCAATTTAGGATCATTAGGTGTAATTAAAAACTGATAGTAAAATAGTGATATATAAAATATAAAATATATAATTTATAATATATAAAATAGTGAATAAAAGAATAATCTTGATCAATTTTTGGCAACAGCGACCAAAATAGCGATAAAAGAATAAAATTGAATATAAATGTATAAATTAATAAAAAATCATTTAGAATGCATAATAAGACACTTACAAAGGAAGATAGGTATCCATTGCACTCCAGAATATACCCATTATGATGAGTACAAAAACCAGAGCTGCTGTTTCGCTTCCATACCTTTTGACTGCACTCATGGGGAGAGCAAGCATTCCACACCTCGTTTGCCACCACCATTCAGGAGGACTTAAAGGCATACCTACAAAATTAAAAGGAATGATAGTTATTGCACACGCATCAGCACCTTTTCATACTTCGTATCATTTAAAACAACTTAGACTCTTTAATTTTTTACATTTTCAGAATGGCGACTTTTTTTTATGAAATTAAATTCCCGGTCAATCCCCGCTTTTTCCCGGTCAATTTTTTGGATTTCCCGGTCACCAATTTTCGAACAATTAAAACAGTATTTATAATTCTGCAAAATTCGCCTTTATATTTAAAATAAAACTATATACTTAAATTTAAAATTTACACATTCTTATAATCTTATTAATTATATATAATTAAAGCTTAAATTGTTTTATTAACTAAAATATAAAAATCGAAATTATCTTAAAAATTCAAAAAGAATTAGGTATTTTAACAAAAACTACTAAACTAAACTACTAAAAAAATATTTTATTTATTGGAAATTTTTCAGAGAAAATAACCTAAAGTTTGATAGTCGTTTCCAATGTACAGAAAATGGTAGTTTTTATTCAAATGCAACTTTAAACTGATAAAAATGTTAAAAATACAATATTACCCTTTTAAATTTAAATCGTTTTTTATTGAAAATTTATGAAAATATAGAGTTTAGATAGTGGTAATCATTTAAATTGATTTTAATCTACATCTTTTTATCGGGACGATTAAAAAACGTGACCAAAAGCCACGTAGTTAAAAAAAATGAGTACCGTTTGCAGAAAGAGCAACGCAAGCCGCAAGAAGAACCATCAGACAATGGAGAACAATCGGTAGATAATAGACCGAACTTTTGGGTACGATTGTAGTCAGGTATCCTGTCAGTGGGCCAAAAATTGCAAATCCTAATGAACCAAACGCGAGTTGACGACCAACATCGCCTCTTCCACAAGATGTTTCACGTGTTGCGATCACAACAGCAGCATCCAAAAGGGCGACTGCTGCAGTAGGAAATATATCTGCCACTGAGCGAATTACCACGTACATCCAAAACGTCAATTGTGGATTGCCAATTATCTGACCGCATAAACTCTCCTCCAGAACATTTCCTGAAAAATGTAAAATAATTTAAAATCTTTAATATTAAGAATACAATTTACGAAATTTAAATTTTTAGTTTTTTTTTAAACCCTCATTTTGTTACACATCACGGCGCACAGTATTGGCAAAAATGCTCTTTTCTGTGTCAAAATCATCAAAATTTTTACAGAAGTGATCGATTTTAATAAATCCAAAGGAAACCAAAAGATTATTTCCTACAAAATACAGGGAAAATATGGAAAAAGAGTCAAACCAACGACTTTTGGGCAAAAGTGGTCGCTGACATATTTTAAAAAATATTAAAAACTATTTTGTATGTATTATTGAAAAATTTAAATTCAACTTCTGAAGTTGTTTTAGCTTTAAATTTTTTATTTCTCAGCCGTAAATTGTAATTAAAGGAGAAAGTGTCAAGAAAAATGGCGTTTTTAATGCATGTTTTACACGCTTTTAATTTAGAAAAAAAATATTTAATTCCTGTGCTATGAAAAAAATACGTTCAATTAGTATTTAAATATTTCTTTTCGTTAATATAATTTTGTGTAAAATGGAATATAATAGTAATAAAACTAACTTAAATTTGATAAAAAATTTGAAAATTTTTATCAGTTTTAAAAGTCTATTTTTTAGAAACCTACGTAACAAATAGAATAGAAAAAATAAAAAAATAGAAAATGTTTCTTGATATTAGTTGTTCAGATTAATTTGATTAATTATTAGAAACTAAAGTCTAATTATATTTATTGTAATAAAGTGGAAGTTAAAATGAAAAATTATTAATTAATAAAAATTAAAAACATTCTCTATGAGTAAGTAATAAAATTAGAGACTAAAAATATGTTCAATTTGCATTCCTTAATTAGAAATTGAGATTTAATAAAAATCAATCCACCAGTGAGTAAATTTTATATATTTTATTGATATTTTATTACACCACTTTGGTCCTAATTTAGAAAATTGTAAAAATATAAATTTACAATTTTTTTTTATTAATATTAATATTATTATTGTCATGAGTTTATTAAATTTGTACATTTTTCAACAAATTTCAATTATTTTTTTCAAACGTAAAATATTCTCTATAAATTTTTTATCTATACACTAGCTTTCAACTATTTATGTCATTATTAAATCAGTTTCTTAAAATTTCAATTGTTTGGTCAATTTTTCAAGTATTGTCTTTAAATTTTTAATTTTATGCACCAGTTACCAATTTTTTTTCAAATTACATTTTTTTTATTGTTCAATTATCTTCTTGTAACTTCAATTATTTTGGAAACTTTACAATTATTTTCTTTATTTTTATTTGTTATTTTTGCCATTTTTTAATTATTTTTCACAAATTGCAGTTATTTTATTTAATTTTTTTTTTACTGTCTTGAACATTTAAATTTTTTACATCTGTTTTCAATTATTTTCATTATTATTTTTATTATTGTCACGAATTTATTAATTTTTTACACCTCTTTCAATTATTTTCTTCAAACTTTAATTATTTTTTTATATTTGAATTTTTTTGACATTTTTTAATTAATCTCTTCAAATTGCAATTATTGTCTTCAAACTTCAATTTATTTCTTCAACTTTTAATTATTTTTCTCAAACTTATAATTTGTTTTTAATTTTACAATTATTGTGCATAATTTTTTAATTTTTACACCAGTTTTGAATTATTTATTTCAATATTTCAATTAATTTGTCAAGTTTTCAAGTATTTTCTTCAAATTTTTAATTTTTTTAAAATTATCAAATTTTTTTCAAATTGAATTATTTTTGTCAATATTTAATTGTTTAGTCAATTTTTCAAGTATTGGTTTTCAAATTTTAATTTTATGCACCAGTTATCAATTATTTCTTTCAAATTAAAATTATTTTTGTTATTCTTCTATTATCTTCTTGTCATTTCAATTATTTTTATTTAAATTTCAATTGTGTTCTTTAATCTTCAAATTATTGTCTTCAAACTTCAATTAATTTCTTCAACTTTCAATTATTTTCCTCAAACTTGCAACATTTTTTTAACTTTACAATTATTGTCTATAATTTTTTAATTTTTACACCAGTTTTGAATTATTTATTTCAATTTTTCAATTGTTTTGTCAAGTTTTCAAGTATTTTCTTCAAATTTTTAATTTTTTTAAAATTATCAATTATTTTTGTCATTTCTCAATTATTTTTTCAAATTACAACTACTTTTGTCAATATTTAAATATTTTTGACCTTTTTGGAATTATTTTCTTTAAATGTAATTTTCTTCAATCTTTTTATTATTGTCATAAATTTATTAACTTTTAAAGATCAGTTTTAAATTATTTATGCCATTATTTAATTAGTTTCTTCACATTTTAGTTATATCGTTAATTTTTCATTTATTTTATGCATTTTTTAAATTAATGTATTCAATTTTTTATTTTTTTACTTCATTTTTTAATAAATTTCTCATTTTTCACTAATTTTTTTTCTCAATTTCAGTTCTTTTTGTCAATTTTTAACTATTTTCTACACATATACATTTCTTTGATATTTTTTAATTTTTTTTCAAGTTTCAATTATTTTCTTGAAAATTCTATTATTATTTTTTCAATTTATCAACTATTGTCTAAAAAGTGTAATTTTTACACCAGCTTTTATCATTATTTATGTCATTCAATTAGTTTCTTTACAATTTACTTATTTCTTCAATATCTCAATTATTGTGCGAAAATTTAAATTTTTTACACCAATCTCAAACTTTTGTTTCAAATTTTAATTATTTTTTTGTAACTTCAATTATTTTTTAAACTTTTCAATTATTTACTGCAAATTCCAATTATTTCGTTTTAATTTTTGTCATCATTTTTTGATTTTTAATCAATTTTTCAATTCATATCAAACTCTATATTGCTTATTCACTTTTTTTATTTAAAAACTTACTATTTAATCACTTTTTTTATTTAAAAGCTCACTATTTACTCACTTTTTTCACTTAAAACTCATTATTAACTCACTTTTTTAAATTAAAAAGTCTTTTTTTCACTATTTTTAATCTGCAAGCCCACTGGCAGCCTTCTTTATTGAATAAATATTATTCATCGATTTATTTTATTTATTATAGTTTAATGTCTAAAATGTATGGAAGCGCTTTATATTTTGCTAGTATAAATAATAATTTTGAATTTAAAATCAATAATCGATAGTCAATCTTCAGAGTGTATTTTAAAATATAAAAAATCCCTTTTTTTCATTAAATTCCAAACTTAAATAATTCATAAACTGGACAACTTGCCTTCGCGAAAATGTAATATGTTGTAGATTTTATAAAAACTTAGATATGTGAAAAGTGTTAATTTTTTAAATTCATCCAGAAAAAAGTTGCGTAAAGTAAAAAATGTGTGTTTTGTGGTTAAATTTAAAATTTCAAAACGAAATTATTCAATAACAAAATAAATATTCGTCTACTTTCTATTGAAAACATGATTAAAGTGCACAAATAAATAATTATGGTGATTTTCGTTAATGTTTGTTAAGTAGATTTCTAAAAAATAAACTTTTATAAGTGTCCAAAATTTACAGTTTTTTTTTATCAACTTTAAGTTAATTTTATTACTATTATTTTTCATTTTACACAAAATTATATTAATGAAAATAAATATTTAGATACTGATTGAACGTATTTTTGAAGCAGATGTCCAGATGTATGTGTGTGTGTAGCGTTTTTTATCGTCCGGATATCTCGAGAACCCTTTAACGGATTTCAGTAAAATTTGGTTGACTCATGAATATTTAAATTTGGACACACGGATTTTTGAAAATACCCAATCAAATATTTTTAAGCACCTTTTTCATCGAAAAAAAATCGTTTTTTTGCCAATTTTTCTTTTCCATGCTAAAAATACAATTTAATGAATACAAAAATCATATTCCTTATCTCAAAACGAATCGACCTATATAACATTCATAATTGATCAAAAATTCGTAAAATAATTCATGTTCTTGCATTTAAAATTCTTTTTTTTTTTAATAACTTCTCCAATTAACTTTTATACTATTAATTTATTTCTTCCTCTATGGGGTAGCAAATTATTTTGCTTTTTTAAAAATATATCAGCGACCACCTGTGGTCGAAAGTCAGTATGGTTTGACCCAAATTTCATTTTTTTACTTCTATAATAATACGCAATTTGAATCCAACATTACCAGGTGTGGTGTAAGGATTTTCCAATTTGCACTGAACAGAGCAAGTTTTGTTAATATCCTTAGTTTGTAGACTGAACGGAATTCTGCAACTGAAGTAATCAGAAACCGGATAAGCACACCACTCGTCTACTTCTTCCGTGTTGGTCGGTTGCCCAAGGGTAGCATTAACTGCAATTCTCTCTGTATTATTTGTAAAAGCATGACAAATTTTGCCCTCCTCGGCATTTTTGTAGCAAATGTGCGGTGGTGTCTTGTCCATGTTGATTGATAGCAACGACTTCGACTCGAGTTGCTCCTGAAAAATTATGCAGCACGTTGCCAGCTTTAGTCTCATAAAACTCATTTATCTATATTATTAAATAATAATAATCTCCGTAAACTCCTGAAGTTAGTTAGTTTGTATTTATATTTATTCATCTTTTATTGTCCACGTTTTAAAATCCAGAGTGAAGTTAGTCCCTGTTATTTTATTTTGTTGTGCTGGTTTTTAATTGAGTCAGAATTTCTGAAACGTGCCACCTAAAATTCGATAATTTTCTTTTTCGGTAAAATATTGTTTTCCTTGTAACATTTTATGCTAAAAATTACTGCCTAAAAGGATTTTGCAAAAAAAATTTTTTTGTTCATGTTATTAGCAATTGAATATTACTACCACTTTTTTTTCAAAAATTAATATCTCAAAAACTTATTGACCGATTTTGATGATCCAAATGGCATTCTTTTTGTCTTGAATCAAAGTTTATTTGAAAATTTTTGTTATGTACAAATTTTGCTTTTTACTTGTTTAAAAAATTGTTTATTTATAAAAAGTTAATAAAAAATCATGTTCATCATCGAATTTCTAAATGAAAAAATACCACATTATTCTTTGAACCTTTCTGAATAATATTCCGTTGAGAAAAAAAATGGCACGCATTTGATAATTGGTTTATTTAAATGTTTTGCTAATTCGCAAGGTGCGATTCACGCCTACCGCCAGCGCGACGTTTCTTAAAACAATTGAAATCGCCCCGTTCTAATAGAATTTCTCAGAGAACATTAATTATTTAGCAGAACATTAAATTTGGTCACTGGAAAGAATGTTAAAAAACATAATTAAAGTTATATTTTTTGTCGTATTCTAAGTGATGTTTCGATGACAAAGATTTGTTATCATCTTTAGGTTACATTTATTAAAAATTAAAAAAAAAAAAGTTTTTTTTTTAAATAGACTTTTTCTCTCCGTGTAAGATGAAATTTTTTAGTTATGGGGAGGGGGGCATTTAATACGCATTTTTTATTTTAGATTTTCATGACAAACAACTTAGACTAGGTCCAATTCAAAGTAATTTTTCACTGTCACACAGTGTAATTTATATTAGAACGAGAATTCATGAATTTAATCGTTTAATAACAGAAAAATAATTTCTAATTAGATATTTTGCAATTTATTTTGTAAACTATTTTTAATATTTTGTCCTTTACTCAATTATACTAAAAATGTTTCTGCTAGAAGTGATTTATTAATTTATGTATTTTTTTTTAATTTTCAATAAATGTAACCTAAAGATGATAACAAATCTTTGTCATCGAAACATCACTTAGAATACGACAAAAAATATAACTTTAATTATGCGTGCCATTTTTTTTCTCAACGGAATATTATTCAGAAAGGTTCAAAGAATAATGTGGTATTTTTTCATTTAGAAATTCGATGATGAACATGATTTATTATTAACTTTTTATAAATAAACAATTTTTTAAACAAGTAAAAAGCAAAATTTTTACATAACAAAAATTTTCAAATAAACTTTGATTCAAGACAAAAAGAATGCCATTTGGATCATCAAAATCGGTAAATAAGTTTTTGAGATATTAATTTTTGAAAAAAAAGTGGTAGTAATATTCAATTGCTAATAACATGAACAAAAAAATTTTTTTTGCAAAATCCTTTTAGGCAGTAATTTTTAGCATAAAATGTTACAAGGAAAACAATATTTTACCGAAAAAGAAAATTATCGAATTTTAGGTGGCACGTTTCAGAAATTCTGACTCAATTGTCATTTGTGTAAAAAAAAAGTTTCGAAAAATTCTTTAAAAATTTATTATGGTTTTTGAAGAAGTTTAAAATATATACACATGCAATTAATTTCCTAAATTTTCAGTTATTATCTCAAATTTAAATTATTGTCATCAATTTTGCATTATATAACGATTTTGTAATTATTTTCTTTTGCTTAAGAATAAATTCTGCAATTTTTCTTGATTTTCATCAATTTATAATTATATTAATTATTTTGTCATTACTTTTAAAAATTCCAACTATTTATCCGATATTGCAATTAGTCTCATCAATTTTCTTTATTTCTGCAATTTTTTAATTATTCTCTTTAATTAAAATTTTTTAAGTAATTTTGTAATTATTTTTTTTCTAACTCTATGATTTTTTCAGTTATTTCTCTCAAATTTTATTGGATGTTTTCAATTTTTCATACTTAAATTATTTTCATCATAATTCAGTTTTCTTTCTCAATCTTAAATTATTTTCAGCATATTTCAATTATTTTTTTCAATTTTTAATTAATTTTATCATTTTTCAATTATTTTTCTCGATTGTTAATTATTATTCTCATTTTCTAAAATTATTTTCTAAGATTTTTTTGTCAACACTTAGATTTATCTTTTGAGTTTTACTTACTAATTTTCCCTTTTCTTTTCTCTTTTTATGTAATGAATGGATCTTTTCCCATTTATGTTTCAAATAAATAAATAAATAAATTTTTAAGTATTTTTCAGAAAATTCGAATATTTTCTTTAATTTCTAATTATTTTAATTTGTTATCAGAATTTCAAACTTTTTTTATTAATTTTTCATAAACAATTATTTTTAGCTTCCTTCCAAACTTTTCTTCAATTTTTAGTTTTTCTCATTTTATAAAATTAATTTATAAAATTTTGTCAAGTAATTTTCTCAAATTTCTATTATTTTCTTCAATTTTTAATTATTTTTATTTGCTTTCATAATTTCAAAATTTGTTTACTAATTATCGTAAATTTCAATTACTTTTAGCTTATTTCTTCAATTCTTTTCTCCAATTTTTAGTTATTTTCTTTTTTTTTATTGGATTTCTAAGATCTTCATGTATTTTTTCAAATTTCAATTATTTTTTCTTTATTTAAAAAAAATTCTGTAGTTTTTTCAATTATCACACTTAAATGTCATTTATTTTTTTTTACAACTTATCATTGTTTGTATAATATTTAAATTACTTTCGTCAAGTTTTAAAATTTAAAAACATTTTTCAATTATTTTCCAAAACTTATTTCCTCCAATTTTCAATTCTTTACATTTGTTTCATAATTTCAAAAATTGTTAACTATTTATCTGACTTTTCAATTATTTCATTATTTATATTATTTTTATATATTATTTTCTTCAATTTTCAATTACTTTCGTTCTTTTTCATAACTGCCAAAAAGTTTTTACTTATTTCTCTTTAATTAAAACTTGTTCTGTTCAATTTTAAATTATTTTTATCTTTTTTCATTTATTTTCTCTAATTTGTAATTATTTTCTTTTATTTCAATGAACTTCTGAAAGTTTTAGGTATTTTTCTCAAATTTTGTTTAACTTTCCTTTATTTAAAATATTTTATGTAATTCGTTTAATTATTTTTTTTTAATTTTAATTTATTTATCTCAATTTCTAACCATGTTTTTTCAATTTTCAATTATTTTCTCTAATTTTTTATTATTCAATTTTGTTTCAATTTACTTTTAAGATTCTCAAGTATTTTTCTCAAATCTTAATTATTTTCTTTATGTTTAAAACATTTTTATGATTGTTTAAATTAGTTTCCCTAATTTTTAATTGATTTCATTTTTTTTTCAATTATTTTGGCAAAATTTGCAATTATTTTGTTTAATTTCAATTATTTTTTGCAATTCTTTTTAATTCTGAAATAATATAAATTTTGTCCTAATTAAATATTTATTTTATTTATATTAATTGATTTTTAAATTTTATAATTAAAATATTTATTTCTTCTTATTAGATAAATAGTATTTAACGATTTTTTTATATTTATTATTGTGTTTTATAATTTTTTAAATGGATGAAAAACTAATCGCGTTTTA
Source organism: Ganaspis brasiliensis (assembly GCA_037103525.1). Classification (NCBI taxonomy): domain Eukaryota; kingdom Metazoa; phylum Arthropoda; class Insecta; order Hymenoptera; family Figitidae; genus Ganaspis; species Ganaspis brasiliensis. Next base: position 632,424 of record JAZKLR010000105.1, on the reverse strand, counting down.
TTTTGCTACTATATTTATAAAACACAAGAGTAGAAAATTTACAAAATATTCTGAGAACATACCTGCAACAAATTATCGGGAACAATAAGCGGAGCCACGGTTATGTCCCCGCTTCCGTCTTCTATTGAATATTCAGTGCTGCTCAATTCTGGCGACGAAAATTGTCGATAAAAGGGTTTTACTTTTTTCGGGCTGCAGATGTACTGACAATGAGTGAGGACAATTGTCCCAAGTCGTTCGTCAGTCCAACGATGACAATCTTTTGAGTCTCGACACCTCTCTTGATAAACAATGGCGCCATTCTGGTCGCAAGAAAAGTTCATGGAAGGACTTCGTTCTTGGGAAAGCTCGAGCTTTGTCACTGGTACCAGTAAAAGAAGGGAGTAAAATAGAGCAGAGAAAACACAGGCGACTGCTATCATTACCCTGAGATAACGACCTGTCGAGGATTTGTCATTTGAACCTTTATGACCCGCTATCTTGTCAGCCAGTGGTCCAGCAATTAATGGTCCCAAAATGGCAACAACTGCCGAGGCCATCGAAATTATGCCAATTTTGTTTTTTGTCAGGCCAACCTCGTTCATGTGCAGGGGAAGAAATGGAAAAAGGCACCCCATTCCTGAAAAAAGTCGAAAAATTAATTTAAATTCACATTGGATAAATCTGCTAATTGATTTTACTGATATTCGGAAATATTCTTTAGTATTGCCAAACAATCGTTGAACTGCTGATAAATTTTATGGTTTTTCGATATTTTTTAAAATACTAACATGCTAGGGAGCACTATAAAATAATTTTATATATTAAACGAAAAATTATATAAATAAGTAAAAACAAAATTTTAAATAATAAAAAAATTGTTGGAGTTATAATTAAAAAAAAATTCGCAAAATAAAAGAAAATTGTCAATTTGTAAACGAAATTCGAAAAATGGCTAGAAAATTACACAATTGAAAAAATAAATTAAAAAATTAATCAATAAATATTCAATATAAAACAAAATAATTTTAAAATTAAGAAAATTATAGGAATAATTGTTGGAAATAATTGAAAATTGAAAGACTGGATTGAAAATCAAAGAAAATAATTGAAAATTGTAGAAAGTAAAAAAAATGAAGAAATAAATTGAAAATATAAAAATTAAATTAAAATTTGAAAAAATAATTAATAATAGAAAAAAAAATTACAAAAACAAAGGAGACAATAATTGACAATTAAAAACAAAATTTGAAAAATGGATAGATTAATACACAAATAAAAAAAATTTTAAATAAAAACAATAAAAATTACATGGAATGGAAATTTGAAGAAGGTAATGGAGAATTGAATCAAATAGTTGTAGAATTGAACAATCGAATTGAAAATTTAAAACAATTTTTATGAATGAAAAAAATAATTGAAAACATCCGAGAATTATTAAATATTGTGGAAATAATTGATATTGGTGAAAATAATTGAAAAAAAGAAAGTAATTAAAAATTGAAAAAGATCTTAAACATTTAGATTTAGAATTTTTAAAAAACTAACTAATTTTTTAATCTTTTTATTAAAAATATCAACATTTTAGACAAATTTTAGTATAATTAATTCTAGATTATTATAAGTATTTTAAATGCTTGATATTGTAAATATAATGTTTAGTAATTCTTTATAAAAATAATAAATTAATATAAGTTTAATAATAAATTTTAATTATATTACACAAGTTATATTTTTAATTCCAAGCATTTACATAATTACCTAGAATAATTATACTAAGATTTATCTAATTGTTGATGTTATTAATTGAAAGAATTAAAAATTAGTTAACTTGGTTTTAAATTTTAAATTTAAAAGTTTAAGATCTAAATTCGATATTATTTGTTTATAAACTAGATTCCATACATTAAATTATTCATAATAACAGGAAAAAGTAAATTATTTTTATATCTAAGGACTAAAAAGCGGGAAATAATATTATGATTAAATTAGCGTTTTATTATTTACTGTACTTAACTTGAATTTTAATTATATTAAAAGCAATTTGCAGTTAGCATTATTATATCAAACATTTACAATTTTATAATAATCTTGAATAATAATACTAAAATTTGTCTAAGGTCTTAACATTTTAGGTTAAAATATTAAAAAATTAGTAAGTTTTGCTTTAAATCTGAAATTAAATTTAATCTAGTGAATGAATAATAAAAGTGTAAGAACTCAATTTCACGTAATTTATTGTTTATAATGAGAAATATCACGCATTAAATTATTTATAACAGGGAAATTTAAATTATTTTTAAATCTAAAGACGAAAACGAGTTATACAATATAAAAAAATAATTGAATATATTGAAGAAATTAAATGAATAATATTAAAGAATAGAATTGCACCAAGAAAATTACTTTAAATACATGAAAATATTTTTAAAAAATGAAGAAGTAGATTTGATATTTAATATTAATAATTGAAGAAATTAATTAAAATAAAAAAAAAAAATTTACATAATTGAGAAAAAAACTTAATAATAAAGTATAATAATTTAAGCTTATAATTAAAACTTCTGGAATATAATTGAAAATATTGAAAAAATACAATTTAAATTTTGCAAGAAAATAATTTAAAAATGAAGAGATTAAATAAAAAAAAAAAAAATGATGAAGCTAAATAAAAAATAATACGAATAATTGAAATGTGAAGAAAGTATTTTGAAAATTGAAGAATATTTAATTATAATTTAATTATAATATAATTTGAAGAAATTAATTGAAATTTGATGAATATAAATATAAAATATAATAAATACTTTTGCAACACAGAATATAAGACAGGAATTCAATTCTTAAAAAATCCAAATCAATTTTTCGGAAAATTTATTTTTCATCAATTTTGAATTTGGAAAATGTTAAAAAAAATAATTTCGTTTACTTCAAAATTCAGAAGTTTAAGAAAAAAAATTTTTTTCGTGTCGGAAAGAAAAGGTTGGTACAAACAGATTTTTAATTTTATATTGAATTCACTTGAAAATGAGAATTGAATTGGAAGTTTTTTTGAATGAAATGGAGGCTTATTATTATTTCAAAATAATGCACTCGAAGAGTAATTACTCATTGATTTAGGGTGGGTGCTAAATATGGAAGTAATCCATTAGACCGTAAATAAAAGATCGAAGGGTGTTAAAATTCACCCACGAAAAAAAAACTGCAATTAATAAATGAGTGCAAAATAGGAATATTTTTTCTTCTTTTTTAGTATTTCAGAAATGCGTTTTCCGTTCTTTTCGCTTCCAGCTCGCACGCATCTCATTACAAAGTAGTAAAAGCGGTTCAAAATCAATAATTTAAATCAGTGTTAAAAGAAGATAATATCAAGCCAAAGTAATTTCCAACTAGAATTGGAAATAAGCGATAAAATATTTAAGTAAAATAATATAATGAAATAATAAATTAAACAAATATTATTAAATATACAAAATAAATTTCCTGTTATTTTCATAATCCTCTGTTTTTAAAATTTTAATTTTTTCTCTCCAAGTTTTGGATCATTAATTAATATTATAAACGTGTATTTACCTCCAAAAAACAGAAACAGAAGACATTTTAGTGATATTAGATTTGGATTGAAAAATTTCCTGCTAGTTGGTTCCTTTGGTAGATCTGTAGTCGACGTCATTTTTTCAGTATTTTGAAAATTTTCTCGTTTTTGGAGTTAATAGATTCTTCTATCAATTTTCTTTGAAATCAAGCGATTTTTCCCGAAGTTCCATCTTCACGGCGATATTTTTGTCTGTAACAAAAAAAGAAAACAAATTTGTTAATAAATATCCACAGGAAATTATTTTTATTTAGCATTTTCCTATTGGCAGTTTAAATTTTCGAAACGCCCCTACCGATTAGTCTAGGAACTATTCAAGATGGCTGACATCAGAGTAGAAATTGACAATGTTTATATACTGAGTTCAGTATTTTTTTTAAAAAAACAAGATTTTGAAGTGTTTCTAGAAGTGAATGATAATTTTATAATAGTGATAATTATTTATTTTGTGTAAAAACAATGGAATTTGAACCAAAATTCCGAAATTTACCCCGCTTTACAAGAACAAGTCATCTTTTCTAGTTTAACAAAATTTATTTTAAAGTCAATAAACTCCGAATTCAGTTTTATAGTACCTACATATTGAGTTTATTGAAAGCGAGTTTCTGAATGAAGATGTCGAAACCATTCATTATGTAATCACAAAATTAATTCTTTTTATATCCAGATGTATGGCTTTTTGATGTTTATGAGAAGCGATGATGACTGATTGTATACCTGTTATTATCTAAACGATCATGAACTCGCAGTCTTATAATGTCATAAATCATGAAACTCTGGTCTCTTAATAAACATTTACAGAAGTCATGAATATTAAAATCAAAACAAAAACAATTTTTTACTCTAAAACGATTTATTTGAAGCAGTAAAAATAATTTAATGAAGGATTAAATTAAACTAAATAAATAAATACAAATCTTTTAAGAAATTAATTTTAATTAGATTAAAACAATTTTTGTTTATAGAATAAAAAATGCATTTTTTAGCAGTAAAAAGCAGCCCTTAAGAAGATTTTGATTCAATTTAAGTCTGAATTTCTGCTCCAGTTAAGTGTCGTTCACATTGTTATACAAATTGGACAGTGCTTCATAAATTTTAACAACTAAAGGGAAGTGCGCTACATAACGGGTAACAACGTCCTACACTATTTTCCAACATTTTACACCTTTCACAAATTTCTCGCTAATATGCTTTATCTCGGTTTGAAATATTTTATCCCAACAGTAATAAAATTAATAAATGCATTCTCTATAATGACCAAGGGGAATGATAAAATGGAAACTAAACTACTTTTTCGGATAAATACTTTTTTATCTTTAAATAATTTTAATTACTTTTAGTTTCAAGATATTAACTTGATTATCAAATTTATTTATTTATTAAGATCTGGAAATTTGCAATATTTTGCTAAAAATGGTTGCCACTGATAAGCTGAATCTTAAATTTATACGCTCAATTTATAAGCGCGCTTATTTTGGATATTAAAATAATTAAATAGCGTCATAAATTTGAAATTAAAAAACAATTTCACGTGATAATATCTTTTCTGCTTTAAGCACTTAATACGGGTTTCTAAGCAAGGGTGAGCAGTTGATCCTTCCCTTATTTTCTCGTGGCTCTTGGATATTTTAGCGCCTCTTCTTGAATTGCAAGACTGTACGAGATTTCCTCTCAGGGCTTTTGATATAGAAAGCAGAAGAGTTACTTGGGCGAGAGGAGAATGAAAGGAGATACCCGAAGGAGCGGAATAAAAGATGAAACTGTATAGAAGAATCTGTTGATTATAAGGATCCAACTTTTCCCTCTTCATTTCATCGATTCACAAAGTTTGTAACTTTTCTGGAGGAATATTTTTATTTTAAACCAAAAAGGCATGAAGCAGGAAAAAAAGTAAAAAAGAAAATGAGAAAAAAGTAAAGAGAAAAAAGGGTTGCTGAGAAAAGGTTGCTAATAAATGGTTGCTAGGCAACGGTTGCTAAGCAACAAATGCTAGGCAACGGTTGTATAGCAACAGTAGCTTGTCAACGGTTGCTAAGCAACAAATGCTAGGCAACGGTTGCTAAGCAACAATTGCTAGGCAACGGTTGCTAAGCGACAGTAGCTACACAACGGTTGTTTAGCGACAGTAGCTAGACAACGGTTGCTTAGCGACATTAGCTTGTTAAAGGTTGCTAAGCAACAATTGCTAGACAACGATTGTTAAGCAAAAATTTCTAAGAAATGGTTGCTAAAAACAGTAGCTAGATTACGGTTGCTAAGCAACAAATGCTAGACAACGGTTGTTTAGCAACAGTAGCAAGGCAACGGTTGCTAAGCAACAATTGCTAGGCAACGGTTGTTAATCGACAGTAGCTTGTCAACAGGTTGCTAAGCAACAAATGCTAGGCAACGGTTGTTTAGCAACAGTAGCTTGTCAACGGTTGCTAAGCAACGAATGCTAGGCAACGGTTGTTTAGCAACAGTAGATTGTCAACGGTTACTAAGCGACAGTAGCTAGGCAACGGTTGTTTAGCGACAGTAGCTTGTTAAAGGTTGCTAAGCAAAAATTTCTAAGAAATGGTTGCTAAAAACAGTAGCTAGATTACGGTTGCTAAGCAACAAATGCTAGGCTACGGTTGTTAAGCGACAGTAGCTTGTCAACGGTTGCTAAGCAACAAATGCTAGGCAACGGTTGTTTAGCAACAGTAGCTTGTCAACGGTTGCTGAACGACAGTAGCTAGGCAACGGTTGTTTAGCGACAGTAGCTAGACAACGGTTGTTTAGCGACAGTAGCTAGACAACGGTTGCTTAGCGACAGTAGCTAGACAACGGTTGCTTAGCGACAGTAGCTAGACAACGGTTGCTAAGCAAAAATTTCTAAGAAATGGTTGCTAAAAACAGTAGCTAGATTACGGTTGCTAAGCAACAAATGCTAGGCTACGGTTGTTAAGCGACAGTAGCTTGTCAACGGTTGCTATGCAACAATTGCCGGGCAACAGTTGTTTTGCGATAGTAGCTAGGCAACGGTTCCTCAGCGACAGTATCTTGTTAAAGGTTGCTAAGCAACAATTGTTAGGCAACGGTTGTTGAGCAACAATTTCTAAGAAATAGTTGCTGAAAAACAGTAGCTAGAGTACGGTTGCTAAGCAACAACTGACCGGCAACGGTTTCTAGGAAACAGTAGCTAGACAACGGTTGCCAAGCAACAATTGCTTAGCCACAGTAACTAGAAAACGGTTAGGCAACAATTATTAGGAGACGGTTAATAAACAAAAATAATAGGAAATGGTTTTTAAGCAAATGTTGTTAAGTAATAGTGTCCAGGCAACGCTTTTAAAGAAACAATTTCTAGGAATTGGTTTATAAAATACAGTAGATAGATAATGGTTGCTAAGCAACAGTATATACAAAACGGTCGCTAAGCAAGAATTGCTAGGCAACGGTTGCTAAGCTACAATTATTAGGGGACGGTTATTAAGCTACAGTAGCTTGCCTACGGTTGCTAAGCAACAACTGCCGGGCAACGGTTTCTAGGAAACAGTAGCTTAGCAACGGTTGCTAAGCAGCAATTGCCGGGCAGCGGTTTCTAGGCAACGGTTGCTAAGCAACAACTGACGGGCGACGGTTGTTAAGCAATAATTATTAGGGGAGGGTTCCTAACAACAATTAATATGAAACGGTTCTCAAGCAAATGTTATTAAGTAATTGTCAGTGGCGTAAGTGGGAAGACAAGGGCCCTGGGGCAAACAGGAAAATGGTGCCCCAATTATATATGATTTTTCAAATAGATGTTTTTTCTTTGAAATTTTTAAATCATATTTTACCTTTTTAAAATGTTATCAAATTTTAAAATTATAGCAATTTTAATTTCTTCAAATTTCAGTTAATGTGAACTTGCATTGATTAAAAGTTCAATTAATCCACGTTTCAAATCTACTAAATTAGAAGTAATTTAAAAATTTCTTCAATTTTTAATAATTCTCTTCTATTATGATTTCAATTACTAAAAGTACAAATTTGTACACTGAGAAAAATCTATTGCGAATAACGCATGAATACGTACCGTTCGCATTTTGCAACACATACACTTTGCCTTTCTTGCTCAAAAACGTGCTTAAAGCTCATGAAAAGTTTCAGTGCACTAATAGTAAGAAAACATGTGCGGACTCTTCTCACAAGTCTTGCCGAAAACGCTCTCCAGCTTTCAGTGAAAAAATTGTAAAAAATCGGTGAGATTTTGGCATGAGTTTCTAGCAAACATGATTAGAATTTAAATGCGCATGCGCGGCGAATTTCAGTTGTATCGTTGTTCGTTTAAAGGGACCGCGCCTGCGCACATCGTTTTAAGACTAAGTGGCAAAAAAACCATGTAGAAATTACACCGATTCCTTGCAACGCTGGATAAAAAGGTGAGGAGCATTTTTGGCACATTTGTGTTGCATTTGGTGTAAAAACTTGGAGATTAATTAGTAATATAGAGTTACTATTCTCACACGAAGCATTAATATGCATTAAACTCACGATTTCGTGTAAGAGTGTCTCCAGTTTTGTACGATTTCTGCATTAAATTATACCTTGTAAAAGTAGTAACAGTCCTTGGTGCAATAATAGCAATATATTGAAAAGATATTATCGATTTCACTGAGTCAAATAATAGCAATATATTTTTCTCAGTGTACTATTTTCACCATTTCTCAATTATTTCCTGCAATTTTTAATTATTTTTAAATTGTTTCCCCAAATCTTAAATTTACCATTTTCAAATTTCGGTTATTTTGTATAGTTTTTTAAATTACTTTTTCAATTTTAATTATTTTTCCCACGACATTAAATCAATTTAATTATTTAAACCTAAATTTTATACTGTTCATCGCAAATTTAAATTATTATCTTTAATTTACCATTATTTTTGTCATTTTGCAATTATTATCTACAATTTTTAATTATTTTCATAATTTCTGAATTCATTTCCTAAACTTTCAAATATATATTTCAATTTTTAACTATTTTGTTTGATTTTCATTTTTTTTTTTTTATTATTTTGCAATTATTTTCTCCATCATTTAATATTTTCATTATTTTCCAATCAATTTCCTAAATTTTCAGTTATTATCTCAAACTTAAATTATGGTCATAAATAATGTTTTAAACATTATTGTTAAATATAATGTTTTCCATGTTTTAAACGATTTTTCAATTATTTTCTTTTGCTTAAAAATAAATTTTGCAATTTTTCTATTATTTTCTTCAATTTATATTTATTTTAATTAATTTTGCATTATTTTCAAAAAATTAAATTATTTATCTGAAATTTCAATTATTGTCATCAATTTTTGATTATTTCTGCGATTTATTAATAATTCTCTTTAATTAAAAATTTTTAAGTAATTTTGTAATTATTTTATTTCTTTAAAAATATGTTATGATTCGTTTAATTGTTTCCCTCAAATTGTATTTACTGTTATCAATTTTTCAAATTTAAATTATTTTTATCATATTTCAATTGTTTTTCTGAATCTTAAGTTATTTTCAGAATATTTCAATTACTTTTTTCAATTTTGAATTATTTTACTCGATTGTTAATTATTATTCACATTTTCTAAAATTATTTTCAAAAATTTCAATTATTTATCTAAAATTTCAATTATTTTCATCAATTTTCCATTATTTCAGCGATTTTTTAATAATTCTTTTTAATTTTAATTTTTTAAGTAACATTTTAATTATTTTCTTTTTTTAAACATATATTCTATGATTTTTTCAATTATTTTCCTCAAATTTTATTTACTGTTTTCAATTTTTCATATTTAAAATTTGTAATCCTATTTCAATCTTTTTTCTGAATCTTAAGTTATTTTCAGAATATTTCAATTACTTTTTTCAATTTTGAATTATTTTACTCGATTGTTAACTATTATTCACATTTTCTAAAATTATTTTCAAAAATTTCAATTATTTATCTAAAATTTCAATTATTTTTATCAATTTTCCATTAATTCTGCGATTTTTTAACAATTCTCTTTAATTAAAATTTTTTAAGTAACATTTTAATTATTCTCTTTCTTTAAATTTCTTTTCAATTATTTTCCTCAAATTTTATTTATTGTTTTCAATTTTTCATATTAAAATTTTTTTTTTCAATCTTAAATTATTTGCAACATGTTTCAATTATTCTTCTCAATTTTTAATTAATTTTATTATTTTTTAATTTTTTTCCTCGATCATTATTTATTATTATCATTTTCTAAGATTGTTAAGGATTTTTTTAAAATTTTAATTATTTTCATCAATTTTCGATTATTTCTGCAGTTTTTTAATAATTCTCTTTAATTAAAAATTTTTCAGTAATATTGTAATTATTTTCTTTCTTTAAACATATATTCTATGATTTTTTCAATTATGTTCCTCAAATTTTATTTACTGTTATCAATTTTTCATATTTAAATTATTTTTATCATATTTCAATTTTGTTTTACAACTTAAATTATTTCCAGCATATTTTAATTATTATTTTTCAATTTTTAATTAATTTTATCATTTTTCAATTATTTTCTTCGATTGTTAATTATTATTATCATTTTCTAAGATTTTTAAGTATTTTTCTAAAATTTTAATCATTTTGATCAATTTTCGATTATTTCTGCGATTTTTTAATAATTCTCTTTAATTAAAATTTTTTAAGTAACATTTTTATTATTTTCTTTCTTTAAACATATATTCTATGCTTTTTTCAATTATTTTCCTCAAATTTTGACTTTTTTCAATTTTTCTTATTAAAATTATTTTCATCCTATTTCAATTTTTTTCTCAATCTTAAATTATTTCAAGTAAATTTTAAATATTTCTTTCAATTTTGAAGAATGTGTATCATTTTTCAATTATTTTCCTCGATTGTTAATTATTATTCTCATCTTCTAAAATTATTTTCTAAGATTTATAAGTATTTTTCTATATTTCAAAATTATTTTCTATATTTTTAAAATTATTTTTATTTGTTTTCTTCATTTACAAATTATTTTTTTATTAATGATCGTAAATTTCAATTATTTTTAGTTCTCTTCAATTCTTTTATCCAATTTTTAATTAATCTCATTTTTTTCAATTCATTTTGAATATCTTTATGTATTTTTCTCAAATTTCATTTATTTTTTTAATGTAAGAAAAATTCCGTATTTTCAATTATTTCTCTCAAATGTCATTTATTTTTTTTACAACTTATCATTGTTTTCATCATATTTCAATTATTTTCTTTAAGTTTTAAAATTATTTTTCAATTATTTTTCAAAATTTATATCTTTCAATTTTCATTTTTTTTCATTTGTTTTATAATTTCCAAAATGTTAAACTATTTATCTGACATTTCAATTATTTCATTCAATTTTCAATTGTTGATATTATTTTCTTCAATTTCTAATTACTTTCGTTCTTTTTCATAATTTTAAAAAAGTTCTGAATTATATATTTTTAATTAAAAATTGTTCTCTTCAATTTTAAATTACGTTTATCTTTGAGCATTTTTTTTCTTTAAGTTTTAATTATTATTTTTTTTTTCAAGGATCTTCTGTAAGTTTTTGAGGATTTTTCTAAAATTTTCTTTAGCTTTCCTTTATTTAAAACATATCATGTAATTTTTTCAATTATTTTCTCAAATTTTAATTATTTTTTTCAATTTTCAATCATTTATTTTTCAATTTACAATTATTTTCTCTAATTTTTCATTATTCAATTTTTTCAATTTACTTTTAAGATTTTCAAGTATTTTTCTCAAGTTTAAATTATTTTCATTATTTTCAAAACATTTCTATAATTTTTTTATAAATTTTGTCCTGAATTTCATTTTATTTATTTGTTTATATAAATTTATTTTTAAATATCATATTTAAAATATTTATACTTGTTGATAACACGATATTTTTTATATACAATTTTTTATAAATTTTGGCCTGAATTTTATTTTATTTATTTACATTTTACTTATTTGTTTATATAAATTTATTTTTAAAAATCATATTTAAAATATTTATAATTGTTGATAACACGATATTTTTTATATATAATTTTTTATAAATTTTGGCCTGAATTTTATTTTATTTATTTACATTTTACTGATTTGCTAATATAAATTCATTTTTAAATATCATATTTAAAATATTTATAATTGTTGATAACACGAGGTGTAAAAACTAATGGCGAGCCGTCTCGCGTTGTAGTAGCTAGACAACGGTCGCTAAGCAACAGTTGCTAGGCGACGGTTACTAAGCGACGGTAGCTAGGCGACGGTTACTAAGCAACAGTAGCTAGACAACGGTTGCTAAGCAACTATTATACTAAGCGACGTTTGATCATTGTAACCAAATTCAAAGGTAAACCTAATTCAGTAAAATTTTTAATTATCCCGATTTTAATTGTCCGAATTTGAACTTATCCGAATTCTAATTCAAATTTTATATAAATTTAAATAATATATCTTATATAAACAAAACATTTTATGTAGTACTTTAAATTATATATTAAAATATTGTGGATTAATATAGATTTTTTATATGGGACGGAGAATACAGATGATAAAGGAAGAAGCAACGAAGCGTTACGAATTAGAAAGATAGATATAGGAGAGGTCGATGACAAGAAAAAAAAATGATGAAGACAAGAAGAATAAATGAAGTACGAAGAGTGCATTTAATATGGGTGTTTATAAAACTGTCCATGTAACTATTCAGGTGCAATATTCAGAATTCAGAACTGCTCCGGAAGTCAAATAAACTGATTGAGATTGAAGCTTTAATTTCCGGCAATAACACCTGGGTGATGTTATTAAATTATGGTTTAGTAATTGGTAATCATCATTCACACCTCGTTCAATAATTATTATTCTTTTATAAACATTTCTCATTACTTTATTCAATTCTTTTTTTACTTTATTACTAATTTTTAACTCCTTATCGTTTTTAATATTATATATCTGCTCAATATTAATTACTAATTTTATTATGAGAGTAATATAATATTTTTCTCGCCATTCAATCTTTTTTTTTTTTATTAACACTCAACTTTTCTTGAATAAACGTGTCCATAAAATTCTGTCTATTCAGAAATGTTTTAATTGCTTCCCTGTACGGAAACCTATAAAATTGTTTATGTTTGACACAAAAGACTAGAAGAAAAAAAAAAGAGTTAATCTACTCTAAGAAAAAGTAAATGGAATTATCGAAAAAAAAAACATATTTTTAGAAACATTAATTGAATTTATTTATTTCTTCTAAATTATTAATTTTAATTAATTTCTTCATTATCTAATAGTGTACAGTAACAATTATAACAACTATTATATATAAAATTAATCAACAAATTTTTTAATTACTCTCAAAAGCTGAATTAGAAAAAAGTTCGTAATTCGTCATTTATATTCCATGAATAATGAAAATGTACATTAATTCGAATTAGTGAAAGGCTTGATTAGATTTAGAAAATAAAAAGAGAATACCAATCACACAAATTGAATTTATAAGGTCAAAAAAAGTAAATAATTGTAGAATGGAAAATGAGAAATAACTGTTTAGTATCATAAATGTACCGAGTGCGGTGTTATTAATTGAGTAACTAGTGCATGGACAATTGTACAAATTGAGGTAAATATAAGTGATGTGGACTATTTGCGAAGGTATTAAATAAAATGTTGACACTAGTTTAACAAGGATGATTCAACCTTTCCAGGTCAGAAAAGTTCACTCGACAATCCCGCATAGAAAAGGTGAATATATTTATGAGAAAAACTATACTCATTATAGGTATGTCGAGATATTATTAATCCTGTCGAGAGTCGATTTTAATTACCAAGTTTCGACATATTTCAATAACAAATTGATATTAAATTTAAAAAAACGTGGACAAAAAAATATCGAGGAAAAAAATTAATTCAGAATCCAATTATCCGGTTTTCTCCAATAGCGCGTAAAAATGACTTCTTGTCGTGCTTCAAAGAGATAATCAACTTTCACCTTTCATTTTTGCAGATGGTCCAACATGAGAGCTATTTTTGTTGTTGTTGTTGTTGCTTTTTTTTGTTTTGTTTTCATCGACCCCACAACTGGTCTGTATTCGACTGGAACTAACAAACATACAATTGTATCACTCTGGCCGTTCAACTTGTCAAACCAGTTCTGGGTGGATTCTACTTTTTTTTTTTAATTTATTTTCAATGAACGTGGAAGCTTTAAAGTTGTGCTGTGTTCTGCAAAAGTGATTAAAGGGTAAAGCTGAACATCGATGGAAAAATTGGCTTATACTGGATAGAATTACTACGTAACCCACTTTCTTTTAAATGTATGGCTCTTGGTATAGAATGGAAGCCAAGGCGAACACGTGCAGACGTGAGTACACATATCAGTGTACCTATAAGTATCTAAAATGTCTTCAGTTAGATAAATATAAGTATATCCTGAGACTTACTTTCCTTTCAGGTCAATGGAAGGATAGGGTAAACATTTCATAAGATGAATCTCAAAATTGCGAGGAAGAAACTCGAGGGCAAAATGTCTCTTCAAGACACGTTTTGCTTGAGATTGAGCTTAGACTTTATAAATATTTTCTAGAATAGAATATAATGGTAAAAATAAGGATAATTCATCTTTTTCACTTTGTTTGTCGAAAGTCTAATCAATTGGTTTATTATTTCATTTCGAGTTTATTGACAGGATGAATGTTTATAAAATTGTCCATCTTCATGAAAATTTACGGATTTTGGTAGGTTTATAATCTTAAAAAGATGTACATTTAGGCTCACGAAGAACGTTCATTTTGTCTGTCCGCACACTTGAAGTTTAGCATTTAGATATTTTTGTTTTAAACCAGCTACTTGTTAAAAAATGTTCCATTAAAATTTTAATTTAAAAACATCAGTTGAAATAATTTTAATGTCATTATTAAAAATTATTTAGAATTTTGTTTCAATATTGTCAATTTATTTTCCTCATTTCTCAATTATTTTCTTTAAAAGGAGGTTTATCCAAAAAACCAATTTCTACAGATTCTTATACAAAATTTTTATGACATATTAAATGCATTACTTTACATCTTCTGTTACAGTTTCATTGATCTGTTTTTAAGATATAAATTTATAAAATTGGAACTTTTACATGGCAACAGTAACAAAACGAACAAAATGACTATATTTTAATTAATTAAAAAAACACGGTTCTACAAATTTGTTATAAAAACTAATATATTTTAAACTGTAATATAATACAACATTTACAACATTGTTAAGAAAATGTTATTCAAGGTTAGTAATTCTTCACTTTTCTAAAATAATCAGGAAGAAGAAATTTTAATAACTTGAAATTCTCAATGGAGAAATTTTTTTCAATAAAATTTGTTTGTGTAATGATTTTAACAACAAAATACTATTTAGAAACCAAATTAAAAGAAGAAATAAAATTAACAAAAATATTGACTATTGTGGTCCAATAGAATGAGAACCGCTTGAGGGTATAAACGTCCTTAATATTCACATATTTTTGTCATTTTGTAATCTTTCTTTCAATTATCAATTACCTATTTTCTTAATATTCAAATTTCATTCTTTAATCTTTAATTTATTTTTTAAAATTTTTTCGTCAATTATCAATTATTTTCCTTAATTTTTAATTATTTTATTCAATATTCATCAATTCTCGCCTTCAATTTCAATTATCAATTATTTTTTTGAAATTTCAATACATTTCTAAAATTTCCAGAAGATTTCTTTAATTTTAATTTCTTTCCTACAATTTTTTCTTTAATTATCTACAGTTTTCAATTGATAATTTATTATTAGCCCTCAATTTTATAGATGTTCTTTAATCTTTAAAATTATTTCTTTTTGATGCCCATAAATCTCGCTATTTATCGAATTTTTTATCAATTGACAATTCTTTTCCATAATATTTCATTATTTTCGTCATTTTTTAATTTTTTCTACAATTATCAATTATTATCGTACAGCTTCAATTTTATTCTTTAATTTTGAATTTATTTCTACAATTTTAATTATTTTCCTTAATTTTTAATTACTTTCTTTTTTTCAATTATTTTCACCAATATTAATTAATTCCACAATATTTAATAATTCTCAGATGTTTTCAATTATTTTTTTCAGTCATAAAAATTGTTCTAAATTTCAATTCAATTGTTCAATTCCACAACTATTATCTTTAATTCTCCATTACCTTCTTCAAATTTCCATTCCATTTTTTAATTTTCAAGTATTACATTAATATTAAAAAATTTCCGCCTTTGTTCAATTACTTTTTTCAATTATCAATATGTTTATATAATATCAAATTCAATTGTTCAAATATTTTCTTGAATTCTGAATTTTTTTTTAAATTTTGGTAATTCCATTTTTCAGTTTTCAACTTTTTCGTCTACATTCAATAATTTTTGGGTTTTATCAATAACTTTTTCAATTTTTAATTATATTCTTCTAATTTCAATTACATTCTTCAATTTTCAAAATACTTTCTTCACATTTCAATTATTCGTATTATTTTTTATTTAGCTTCATCATTTATTTTTTTCTTTTTTTATTTAATCTCTTCATTTTTAAATTATTTTCTTGCAAATTTTTAATTGTATTTTTCAATATTTTCAATTATATTACAGAAGTTTTAATTATAAGCTTTAATTATTATACTTTATGATTAAGTTTTTTCCTCAATTATGTGAATTATTTTTTTTGTTTTAATTAATTTCTTTAATTATTAATATTAAATATCAAATCTACTTCTTCATTTTTTAAATATTTTCATGTATTTAAAGTAATTTTCTTTGTACAATTCTATTCTTTAATATTATTCATTTAATAATTATTCTAGGTTATTATATAAATGCTTGAAATTTAAAATATAACTTGTATAATATTAATAAAATTTATTATTAAAATTATATTTGTTTATTATTTATAAAGAATTACTAAAAATTATATTTTCAATATCATAAGCATTTAAAATACTTATAATAATCTAGAATTAATTATACTAAGATTTGTCTAAAATGTTGATATTTTTAATGAAAAGATTAAAAAGTTAGTTAGTTTTTGTTAAAAATTCTAAATCTAATTGTTTATGAACTTCTTCAATTTTTAATTACTTCCCTTTTTTTCAATTATTTTCATCGATTATCAGTTAATTCCACAATATTTAATCATTTTCTGATGTTTTTAATTATTTGTTTCATTCATAAAAATTGTTTTAAAATTTCAATTCGATTGTTCAATTCTACAACTATTTGATTCAATACTCCATTATTTTCTTCAAATTTCCATTCCAGTTTTTAATTTTCAAGTATTACTTTAATATTAAAAAATTTCCGCCTTTGTTCAATTACTTTTTTCAATTATCAATAAGTTTATTTAATATCAAATTCAATTGTTCAAATATTTCCTTCAATTCTGAATTTTTTTAAAAAATTTTAATAATTCCATTTTTCAGTTTTCAACTTTTTCTTCTACACTTAATAATTCTCGGGTTTTACCAATAACTTTTTCAATTTTTAATAATATAATTATTATATTCTTCTAATTTCAATTACATTCTTCAATTTTCAATTATTTGTACGATTTTCAACTAACTCTTCAATATTAAAAAATTCACGGCTTTTTCAGTTAATGTTTTCAATCATAAAAATTGTTTTAAAATTTCGTGACAACAATTTTCTTAAATTTTCTTCTTCCTTCAATTTTCTACAACTATTTTCTGTAGTTCCTCATTATTATTTTCTTAAAATTTCAATTCCATTTTTAAATTTTCAATTATTTTCTTTAATAATAAAAAATTCTCGACTTATATCAATTATTTTTTCTCTACATCAATAAATTTCTTTAATTTTAGATTATCGATTATTCTTGTCAGTTTGCGATTTTTTTTCAATTGTCAATTATTTTCGTCATTTTAAAATATTTTTTAAATTATTTCTTTAAAATTTTAAATTACTTTTTTCAATTTTTAATTATTTTCATTAATATTTTTAAATTCTCGTATTTGGATAATTTTTTTTTCGATTATTAATAAGTTTCTTTAATTTTAAATTCAATTGTTCAAATATTTTCTGCAATTCACAATTTTTTTTCAAAATTCAATTCCATTTTCCAGTTTGCATTAATTCTCTTCCATATTAAATAATTCTCGCCTTTTTAATTTACTTTTTTCAATCTCTTATTATATTCTTTAAATTTCAATTTCATTCTTCAATTTCAGTTTTTTTCTACTTTCAATCCAGTTGTTCAATTTACAATTATTTTCCACAATTATTCCTATAATTTTTTTAAATTTTCCGTTTGTAATTATTTTCTTGAAATTTAATTTTTATTGTTTACATTAAAAGTTTTTTTTAATTGTGTATTATATCTAGCCATTTTTCGAATTTTGTTTTTATTTGTCAATTATTTTGGCTTCTGTTTTTGTAATTTTTGTTTCAATTATTAATTATTTTATTAAATTTCAATTTCATTTTTAAAGTTTCAATTTATTTCTTCATTTTTTTGTTACTTTCTTCAATTTTTAATTATTTTCTTAAATTTCCTTAATTTTCTTTGATTTTTAATCCAGTTATTCAATTTTCAATTATTTCCAACTCCTATAATTTTCTTAATTTTTAAATAATTTTGTTTGAATTTAATATTTATTGCTTAATTTATTTTTTTCAATTGTGTAATTTTCTAGCCATTTTCCAAGTTTCGTTTACAAATTGTCAATTTTCTTTTATTTTTCGAATTTTTTTAATTTTAACTCCAACATTATTTTTATGATTGCACTTGAAATAGAAGAACATAATTGAAAGAATAATAACATAACTGAAAAACTTCTGAATTTATATTTGAAAAAATGACAAAAGTAAAATTGAAATATACAAAATTAATAGAAAAATTGAAAGATACTTTGATAATTTAAGAAAATAATTGAAAAATAGAGAAAGTAATTGAAAAACGAACAAAAAATTGACCATTTTTTTACTGATTTATTTTCACACAACTTAAAAAATGAAGAAAATAATTAAAAATTAAATAAAGGTATTTGAAATCGTTAAATATTAAAAATATATTTAAGATTATAGTTGAAATAGAAAAAAAGAATTGATTAATGGACAAAATAACTCAAAATTGAAGCAACTAATTGAAAAAATTAGTTTTGATAAAACTTTTCGTGAAATAATAGAAAATAATAAAATAAGAATAATAATATTACTAACAATTTGTAATAATAGAAAAAACAAAATTTTAATCTTGAAGAAAATTCTTTAAAAAATTCAAAATTGCAATTAAAATTTCACAAAGATAAATGAAAATTAAAGAAAATAATTCTATAGATTGAAAAATATATTTGAAATTGAAGAAATACCTAAGTGAAAAAAGAATAAAACAATTGAAAATTGCAGAAAATAAATGAAAACTGATGAGTAGAATTTTTTTAAAATAAAGCTATCAATTTAAAAATTAAAAAAAAATAATTGAAAATCGAAGAAAATTCTTGAAAAAATGGAAGAATACTATTAAAATTTTTTTAAAATAAATGAAAATCGAAGAAACAGTTTAAAATTGATGAAACTAATTTGAAAGTAAAGAAAATAATTCAAAAATTTTGAAAAAATAATTGAAAATTGAACAAAATAATTAAAAATAGCATAAAATAATTGAAAACTGAGGCAAATAATTAAAAAATTTAAGAATGTATTTGAAATTTGAAGAAATTAAAAAAATTGGAACATAGTAATTGGAAACTGAAAAAATTAATAGAAAAATGACGAAAGTATTTAAAAATGATACAAATCAATTGAAAATAATTGAACATTACATTATTTTCAATTGAAAAAAGGAACTAACTAAAGAAATTGACTTAAAATTTGAAGAATATAATTTAAATTAAAAACACTAAATCAAAATTTAAGAAAATAATTGAAAATTGAAGAAAGTATTTAAAAATGATACAAAACAATTGAAAATAATTGAAGTTTACATTATTTTCAATTGAAAAAAGGAACTAACTGAAAAAATTGACTTAAAATTTGAAGAATATAATTTAAGTTAAAAACACTAAATCAAAATTTAAGAAAATAATTGAAAATTGAAGAAAGGATTTAAAAATGATACAAAACAATTGAAAATAATTGAAGATTACATTATTTTAAATTGAAAAAAGGAACTAACTGAAAAAATTGACTTAAAATTTGTAGAATATAATTTAAATTAAAAACACTAAATCAAAATTTAAGAAAATAATTGAAAATTGAAGAAAGGATTTAAAAATGATACAAAACAATTGAAAATAATTGAAGATTACATTATTTTAAATTGAAAAAAGGAACTAACTGAAAAAATTGACTTAAAATTTGTAGAATATAATTTAAATTAAAAACACTAAATCAAAATTTAAGAAAATAATTGAAAATTGAAAATTTTGAAGAAAATGATTTTAGATTAAAGACACTGATTACAAAATCTAAAAAATAATTGAAAGTAAAATTAATCAATCATTTAGCTAAATTAACAAACGAGTAGGTTAAATAAAAAATAATTTAGTTAATCTAATAAACAAGTTGGTTAATTTTACCGATTCTTTTAGTTAATATAAAATGCACCAAATAATTAAAAACATTTTTTATGTTTTTTATCCCGACAGAATGATGATAACGCAAATTAAACAGATTAAGTTAATTATTGTTTTTTTTTCTGTTATAATTATAAAAACTGCGGTTATTAAGAATTTCTTTCTCACACATAACTTCCTTGGTTGAAAGTCTGATTTCATCGAGGATGCGATTGATACCGAGATATGAATCAGAAGCGAGATAATTGACACACGAGAGTTCACTTTTTTTCGGTCTCATGTTCTTTATTTACAATTAGATGACCGCCTCTTTCATTCAATCAACGTGGACAGATGATCTGCTTAAAAGTCATCTACAATGATTAACAATCACGTTCACAAAGGAAAGGAAATTCAGATTAATCAATTGGAATGCAATAAATCACAATAACACTTCATTATAGTTTCAATCCTTTTTTATGATACACTTTAAAAAAAAATCAACTTTCACCATTTATTTACAAAACTATAATTGTCTAAAATGCTAATGCAATCTCTTTAAATTATTTATTGATTATTATTATTAATATACAGTAATTTAGAATCTTATTTTCTAATTAAAACTCAATTCTATTATTGTAATTATAATTAAAATCATTTTAAAATACATTTACGTTTATTTGTATAATTTTACCATTTACTTTTATTTGTTGCAAAAATCATGTAATTATGTAAAAATACACCGAGATAAGAAAAATACTATTTTTCTCGTACAAGAATTAACTAAATAGGTTAATGACGTTATGTGAAAGCCTTCTTTTTTTTCTACACTTTCAGTGTCGTTGTTAGAGTTTTAGTTCGAATTAAACAAATTTGAAAAAATACACAAAGTTCGGAAATAATGTTTAAATAGTAAATAGATATTTTAAAAGTTTGAAATAATCATTCAGTGGTAATAAAACGTACCAAAAAGGCGCCAATTAAAAAAAAATAATAATAAATAATTTGTTTAGGGAATGAATTAATACAGTATTTTTGAAAACTTCTTTACTTGTTGAAACGAACAAAACTGACACAAATTATAATTAAAGGGAAGTCAAAGATTTAAATTTAAATTAAAAACAATCAATATGTGTAAGGAAACGAATTTTTTTCAATCAAGGATTAATTTATATTCATTAACCCAATTCAGTCTGGGATTTGCGTGGTAGTCTGAAATTAAAGATAAACATTTTCACGAAAATACAGATATTCTGGAAGATATCTTTCGTGTGTCAGAAAAACGTGCTTTATTGCTAAAATGCGTGCTTTCACTCAAGTTAAAAAGTTCATGGTATCGTGAAATCGAATCTATCTTTTAATTCGATTCAATAAATTATTTATTTATAATTTCGTCTTTGGAATCTTAAAATTATTAAAGAGATAATTATTTATTTATTAATACATTAAGTTATTAATAAATTATTATATAAATTCCGAAAATGTCTAAATAAATTATTGAGAGTGGCTGCTATATTAAATATAAAATCAATAAAAAATATTGATGGTATTTGATAAAAGTGTCGACAAATTATAAAGATAAAAGTGAATCGAGCTTAAAAGGGAATCATTTACTTAAAAAGCTTTTATATCGTTAACTCTCATTCTTTCATATTATATTTCTCTACAAATATTTGTATTCTTTCGAGTTAACCTTCACTCAAGTAGATAATTCACTTTAACAACCTTAATTTGAAGCTTTTTTTTCAAAATTATAACAATTCGAAATATTAACATGTGAATTATTGCAAAAAGTATATTAAAATTTGTAAGTAATAAGTAAATGATAAAATAATAAAAAGTAAAAACTCATTAAAATATGTTTTTTTCTCCTAAAAATTGGGAAGAGGGCACACGAAGCGTGTCGCAAGATATTGAAGAAATTACTAACAAACACGATTTTTTATTGTCATACAACACGAATTAAATTTCGCTGACATAAAGTCAAAAAGTTCAAGTAATTTCTTAATTATTTATTATTTCGATTTTCTGAGAATGATTACCAGTTCTTTTTTTTTATCTGTCTCGTATTTCATTTCACGGTGATGAATAAGAAGAAAATTTCTATAAGTCAATGCGAGAAAAATTACGAAATAATTGTACTAAATTGTAAAAAAAAAAAAAATATTTAAATATTTAAAAAGTTAAAAACTTTATTTTTTCTTTTATTTCTAATTTTTTTCTTCTTCAAGGGAAACTTGTTTTTCAAGTGAATCTCCGCTAAAAAATTGACTTCAGAATTATTTTTAGTTTACATATTATTAGGTAGGCGATAATGTTTGGTCCCAAAGAGAATGTTTGCTCGCAAAATTCGGAGACTGCTAAGCTACAGTATACATTTATCAGGGTCGAGTTGTTAAACCTGGCGATGACGTTACATATAGATAGTTACATTTCCATATTTATATTCTTGGCTGAAAACACCATAAACACGTAATACTTGTTTAGGCGCTTTAATTAAATTCTAACCATTTATTATAAGCGCCAGTAGAAATTATATAAAAGTATATATAATTTTCATAAAACACCAAGTTAAAAACAAAGTCTTTAACTTAAGTGCTTTTAGCTTGAGATATCCAGTTTTAAAAAATACTGATTTTTAAACTTATTTTTTAAAATAACTATTTTAATAATGACTTTTCTAATGTAATATGGTATTAAAAAGGAATAATTCATAAACTGGTAAGGAATAACTCCTAAACTGTTAAGGAATAATTCCCAAACTGTTCAGAAATATATTTAGAAAAATATAAAATAAGCAAACTCGGCGAAACATTTTTAGCCTTTTTCTAGTTCAGATATAATCATTTTCTGTAGAATTGTCGTTTTTTAATAAGAACATAAGTAGAAATAAGTTAAAATTCTGTGAAAATCCAAAAAACCATCTTTGTTAGATGCTACAAGTTTTGTAAAATCCTTCTCTTTGTATGAAATAAATAGAAAAAGGTTCGCCAGGTGCCAGCTTCTGCAAAGGAAGGCATCAGATTTTTCTTTTCAGAAACTGCATTCAAGTAAAAAAAAAAACCTTGATCAGCTTTCCACTGGTTAGACTTTCATAAACTATTTTATAGAGACTGGACTCCAAACTATCAAAGAGAAAAACTTTTGAAATAGAAATAAAAAAACATGCTTTTTGTAATCTGTATCTTTAATTTCATTTGGCTAATTTACAAATTCGTCAAAATTCGTTTCTATTTACGAATTAGCAAACTTCTATTTGGGGTTATTTTTAGATTTTATTATTGAATTAGCCATAAATGGAATTAAACATATTGAAAAATAAAAGACAGTAATATTTCTGGATTAAAGTTTTCTTTTAAAATTGTCCTTAAATAGCAGTGGGTATTTGAGTGAATATTTCCGCATTTTGACCCGCATGTTCGTCAACGATGATATCGTCATCCGGCTAACGGAATGAGCTCGTGTCTCATTGTCAGGATTTATACTCCAGAGAATACATCGTGTCCCAACAAAGAAAGCATTAGCTCAAAAGCTTGCAGGAGCCCTTTTCTGCTTTCAATTGATGTTGCCTAGTCTTTTGTGGCAGACAACTTCTCTCTCAACAAAACAGGCGGGCACCGACGGAACTTTAAAAAAAAAAAAAGATTGATGGTGTCGTGTGCCCCGTAAAATTTACATTTGTCCTCATTTTCGACAAACCTACCAGAGAACAATGGGAGCTTGTCAACTTTTTGTCAATTAGAATACTCGCATCAATTACAAAACTACAGAGAAAAAGTATAAGTGATCAAGTTGAGTAGCAAACGAAAAAAGATAAAAATTAGGAAAAAATCGTGCAGTGGAATCTGTTAAAAAAAAGAAGAAAAATTGGGTTTCTAACGACCCTTACATAATGGACTATATAGAGGGTAACCGACATAGATTTGAGGCGGCGCATTTATTATAAAACCTGATGGGTGCATATAATCATCAAAACTGGTAACTCACTACATATGGACCCGATTTTACGGTTTAAATGAGGGTTCAATACAAATTGAGCAAATGTGTATTATTCCCTTCTGAATGGGAACTGGTTTTCATGTTAAAAACTGCCCATTATAAAGTGACATGAATTTTATTGGGTAAATTGTAAAAAAAAAGTATTTAGTTTATATAAAGTACTTTGAAATTTTGCACTGAAAAAGTGTCAAAGGTTGTGATAAGGAGAATTTTGCCTAATTTAACCAAAATGATGGTTGAATACAATTTTCAAAATAGGATAAAGAGAAAAGAAACAACAATGATAAAATTAAGATCCATGTATCAAGTGGATTAAATCTGAGATGATAGTTAAAAATAAATGTATTAAACGAATAAGACACAAATAGTGACTGGTGATGATTATAATGAAACATCATTCTGCCTCCCAGGAAGACTTTAATGAAACTATTGCTATAAGAATTTCCTACTTCTGCAGACCATGACCTAATTAGGCTCTTACATCATCGATTAAAATCAGAATTTGAAACTCGGCATGATATATTCAGCAGTATTAGTTCTTTTTTTCTTAGATAGGTATACTACTCTGCTATATGGGTTTTATTCATTGTGAACATTATAAAAATAATCTGAATACAATATAAATTTCGATTTTATACTCAATATTATTAAAAATATTAATTTCCGTATTACAATAGATAAAAGTTTGAGTTGATTTAAAAAGAATAATAATAACAACAAGAATAACAACAACAAGATCAAGGAGGATACAAAGAACAAAAAATAAATACAACAATAAGAACAAGATCAAAAAAAAAAAAAAAAAAACAATAAACAACAGAAATAAGAAGAAAAAAGAACAACAAGATCAAGAAGAACAAATATAGAATAACAAAAAAGAAAGACAACAAAAAAACAAAAAGAAGAATAACAAGAAGATAAAAAAACAAGAATAAAAAGAAAAACTAAAAAAACAACAACAACGAGAATAACAAACATAAGAAGAAAAACAAGAAAAGCAAAAAGAAGATGCACAAAAACTAGATGAAAAGAAAACAGTTAGAAGAAAATAAGGACAAAAAAAGAATAACGAGCAGAGCAAGAACAACATAAACAACAACAAGAATACAGACAAAACTAGAAAAACAAGATAAAAGATAAGAAGATGGAAAATCAAGTTCAACAAAAAGAAGAAAAAGAAAACTAACAAGAACAGGAAAAAGATTAACAAGAAAAAAAGAGGAAGAACAACAAGAACATCGAAGAACAACAACAACGACAAGAAGATGAATAATAAAAACAAGATAAGAACAAAAAAAAAACAATAAAAATAAGAAGAACAACAAATTCTAACAAAGAACAAGATCAAAATAAAAATAACAAGAAAATGAACAACAGAAATAAGAAGAAGAACAACAATATTAAGAAGAAGAAATAGAAGAGTAACAAAAAAGACAACAAGAAGAACAAGAAGAATACCAATAAGATAAAGAAAACAAAAACACAAAATCAAGAAAAACAAAGCATAAGAATTCTTTGTTAACAAAGAAAGCTAACAAAAACAAGATGAAGAAAAAAAAGATGAAAAACGAGAAGAAAAAGAACAAGAAGAAAAATAAAAAAATAAAACAAGAAGTATAACAACAAGAACAAGATGAAGACCAATAAGAATAAGAAAAAATAACAACTATCAGAACAAGAACAACAAAGACAACAACAAGAATAAGAACCTGATGAAAAACGAAAAGAAACACAACAACAAAAACATGAACAGGAAGACCTTGAGAACAAAAACGACAAGAACAAAAAAACGAAGATGAATAACAAGAAAACCAAGAACGATAACAACAAGACAAAGAAGAATAAGAAGAGCAACAACAAGAACAAGAAAAGAAGATCAAGAAGAATAAACATAAGCACAAATGCTTATAACAAGAACAAGAAGAAAAACAAAGAGACTGAGAACAAGGACTACAAGAGCAACAAAAATAAGATTAATTATAGGAGAATCAAGAACGAGAACAACAAGAAAATAAAGAATAAGCCCATTAACAACAATAAAAGAAGTATAAAAAGAACAACATCCAGTGCTGTCCGGACCATAAGAACAAAAAAAGAAAATCAAGAAGAAAAAACATAAATAAAAAACAAGAAAACTATGAAGAAAAAAGAAGAAGACGATAAAAAATAACCACATTAACAACAAGAAAAAGAAGAATAAGAACAAGAAAAGAAGATCAAGAAGAATAAACATAAACACAAATGAAGAACAAAATAAATATGAGAAACAAAAGAACAAGAATAAAAGCGACAACAGCAAGAAGGATAAAAACAATAACAACAATAATAAAAACAAAATTGGAAAAGAACACCAAAAATAAAAAACGCATGAACTGCAAGAACAAGAAGAATAAGAAAAACAACTTGAATGACAAAAAGAACAACAATAACAAGAACAAAAAGAAGAACGAGAACAACAAGAGCAACGAAAAGAAGATAAATAT
Source organism: Ganaspis brasiliensis (assembly GCA_037103525.1). Classification (NCBI taxonomy): domain Eukaryota; kingdom Metazoa; phylum Arthropoda; class Insecta; order Hymenoptera; family Figitidae; genus Ganaspis; species Ganaspis brasiliensis. The sequence continues at coordinate 605,830 of JAZKLR010000105.1, read as the reverse complement.
AGAAGAAACAAGAACAAGAACAACAAGAAGATAAAGAATAAGCACATTAACAACAAGAAAAAGAAGAATAAGAAGATCAGCAGCATGATCAAGAAGAATAAACATAAACACAAATAAAGAAAAAGATAAATATGGGAAACAAAAGAACAAGAATAAGAGCTACAAAAGCAAGAAAGATAAAAAGAATAACAACAAGAATAAAATCAAATTGGAAATGAACGATACCAAAAACATAAAAGGCATAAACTGCAAGAACAAGAAGAGCAACAACAAGAACAAAAACAAGAAAAGAAGATCAAGAAGAATAAACATAAACAAAATGAAGAACAAGATAAATATGGGAAACAAAAGAACAAGAATAAGAGCGACAAGAGCAAAAAGAATAAAAAGAATATCAACAATAGTAAAAACAAAATTGAAAAAAAAAACAACACCAAAAACAAATAAGGCATGTACTGCAAGAACAAGAAGAATAAGAAAAACAACTTGAATTACAAAAAGAACAACAAAACAAGATTAAGAGCAAAAAGAAGAACAAGAACAATAAGAGTAACAAAAAGAAGATAAATATAGAAGAATCAAGAACGAGAACAACAAGAAGATAAAGAATAAGCCCGTTAACAACATGACAAAGAAGAATAAGAAGAGCAACAACAAGAACAAGAAAAAAAGATTAAGAAAAATAAACATAAACACATTGGAGAACAAGATAAATATGGGATAAAATATATCCCAATATAAAATAAAATATAAAATAAAGAACAACAAAACAAGAATAAGAGCAAAAAAAAGAACAAGAACAAGAAGAAGTTAAAGAATAAGCCCGTTAACAACATGACAAAGAAGAATAAGAAGAGCAACAACAAGAACAAGAAAAAAAGATCAAGAAGAATAAACATAAGCATAAATGAAGAACAAGATAAATATGAAAAACAAAAGAACAAGAATAAGAGCGACAAGAGCAAGAAGAATAAAAAGAATAACAAGAAGAATAAAACCAAATTGAAAATGAACAACACCATTAACAAAAAACAGCATGAACTGCAAGAACAAAAAGAATAAGAAAAACAACTTGAATGACAAAAAGAACAACAATAATAAGAAGAAGAACAAAAAGAAGAACAAGAAGACCGAGAACAAGAGCAACAAGAGCTATAAAAAGAATATAAATTACAGGAAAATCAAGAACGAGAACAACAAGAAGATAAAGAATAAGCACATTAACAACAAGAAAAAAAAGAATTAGAAGAGCAACAACAAGTTCAAGGAAAAAAGACCAAGAAGAATAAAGATAAACACAAATATAAATATGGGAAACAAAAGAACAATAATAAGAGCGACAAGAGCAAAAAGATAAAAAGAATAACAACAATAATAAAAACAAAATTGGAAAAGAACAACACCAAGAACAAGAAAGGTGTGGACTGTAAAAACAAGAAAAATAAAAATAACAACTTAAATTACAAAAAGAACAACAATAACAATGAGAAGAACAAAAAGAAGAACGAGAACAAGAGCAACAAGAACAACAAGAGCAACAAAAAGAAGATTAATTATAGGAGGATCAAGAACGAGAACAAGAAGAAAATAAAGAACAAGCACAATAACAACAAGAAAAGATGTATAAGAAGAATAACATCCATTGCTGTTCGGGCAATAAGAACAATAAAAGAAGATCAAGAAGAGTAAACATAAATAAAGAACAAGAAAAATATAAAGAAAAAAGAACAAGAAGGAAAAAAAATAAATAACCGCAAGAACAACATAAACTACAAAAAGAAAAACAATAACATGGAGATGAGAAAAAAGGAGAACAAAAAAAAACATCAAGGAGAATAAAATTTAGATTCAAAACAGAACGAAAAAGAACAAGTTCAAGAAAATTAGAAGTACATCAATAGAAACAAGAAAAAGAGCAACAACAAAGATAAAAACAGAAAAAAATACAATAAGGCAAACTATACAAACAACTAAAAGAAAAATAACAAAAACGAGAAGAGAAACAACGAGATTACAAAAACAAGATGAAAAATGAGAAGCACAAGATGAATAAAAAGATAAACAAAAGCTAGATAAAAACGAGAAGGAAAAGAACAGCAAAAAGAGGAATAATAAGGTGAACATTATCAACAAGGATAAGAAGAGAAGAACAAGAAGAAAAAAAGAAGAATAATAAGGTGTACATTATATGATCAAGGATCAGTATCAAGGATGAGAAAGAAAGAAGAACAACAGGAAAATAAAAATGAACAATAAACAGAACAAGAAAAACAAGAACAATATGAGGATACAACAAGATCAAACACAAGAACCTGAAGAGTAAGATGAAAAACAAGAACAGTAAAAGAAGAATAAAAGAACAAGAAAAATAAAAATAAGAACAACAAGAACTACAGGAACAATAAAAACAAAACAACAACGAGAATCACAAAAATAAGATGAAAAAGAAGGACAAGAACATGAACAAGAAGAACAAAAACAAGAGGAATAATAGCTAAATGAAAAAGATAAATAACAAGAACAATGAAAATAAGAATAACAAAAACAAGGAAAAAAGGATTAGAACAAGAAGAAGAACAATAACAACCATAACTGGAAGAATAAAAAGATGAAGAACAATAAGATAAAGAAGATAAGAATAAAGATAAGGAATTTTATAGAGGGAAAAAAATAAGAAGATTAAAATCGATTAAAATTCATATAAACCAAAGTTTATGTCAGTTTAAATTTGAATAATTAAAACTGTTGAACCACAATTAATGCAAAAATAGAACTTTAAAATTGTATACCACTTTGCACATTAGAGATCCATTTATACTTCTGCTTTATTACCCTTTAGGGAAATAAAAGGATAAATCTCACGAGTCGCCCTTTTCCTGCTCCTTATGCCATTTTCAATGAATATATGTAGATGCATTAAAGTTTACTGCAGAATAGACATAAACACTTGCGGATACTATATAACGGAATAAAGTTTCCTGGCAAGAGTAAAAGAGAAGCTAACAGGGCTGGACAAATCGCGCTTTAAATTTCATTTTTTGTGTACCTGAATTTGAAAAAAAAATTTATTATTTATTTCTACCTAAATAAAGACAAATACATCCACTAATAAACACAAAGGAAAATAAATCTTTTTAGTATGAAAAGGTGTTTAAATTGTAAATAATGAATATTCAATTACAGAATTTTAGAAATACTAACAAATAATTACAATGTTGATAAATAAATAGCATAAATTGATAAATAAATCATTTTTAATGGCTGAAATTACCGAAGAGACAAATGAAAAAATTACTGACAAGAGATTTAAAAATCACTCTATTTCTTTTCCGTCCATTGTGTTTGGAAGCAATTATGTAGTAGAAACTTCTTCCAAACACTCATATCACTGCAACCTCTTGTTCTTAAACGAAATTATTTCAGTTTTATTTATTTTTTAAGTACCAAGCTGAATGCGCGTTCACGTCATCCTCGCTCGACCGTTAAAACGTCCTCACAATCTTTTTTTTTTCAGAGGAAGGGGAATCCATGAATTTAAACACGTCTGGCTCCTTGAAACCCTTCCGGCACTAAATAAAACTCATCCAATTCATAAATATAATCCGCGGACCATCGCACATTTTCAAACGCCGAATTCACATAATCTCGCACTTGAAAACGTTTATACGCAACACTGAAAAAAATTCGTTGCAAATATAATAAGATTAAATCAAACGATTCTTTTTCAATTTTATTGATAATTTAAAAATGTTTATTTTCAATTTTTAATTTTGATTTCAAAATTTCGATCTTTGAATCGATACACAATTGGGAACAGTGATCGAAACAAATTTATTCGATCATTATGATAAAATAGTCAATTAAAGAAACGTTTAATTAATCGAGTCGAGACGAAAGATATATAAGTTAGAAACTTGTTGTTTCAGAGCACGTGAAGAATTTGTATAGCAATGAGAAATCATTTACAACTTAAATGTGAATTGATTAGTAATTATGTATCGATTTCTCATTATAGGTATGAATTATATAGGAGTGTAATAATAATTTACTGTTGTGATGAAATTTTTAGTATAACGTGTATTATTTTCTTCCAAAGGACACGATTGTATCTTCAGGTGACTCTTTAGACGTGATGCTCTGAGAACCCATTCACTTATATGTATATTGTATATGTAAGGATGTAAGCAACAACCCATTCCTTTTTCTCTTTTTTCTTCTCTCGTCCTGCTTCTTATTTCCCAGGAGCTAGTTTCCTTTCTATTCACTACTTCTCTCTCTCTCTCCCTCCTCTGCATAATTTTCTGCATTTTCAATTTTTTAACAACTAGTCAAGGATTTTTCATTTATCATCAATTCTAGCTTCTTTCACCTTCTTTTTTCGACTTCTTAGATTATCCACTTTATTTTTCAATTGTGTTTTTATCTTTTATAAAAACTCAGTTTTTTAAATAATAAGTTACTGTATTTTATAAAATCAGTAAGTGATAAAATAAGCTTTAGGGTAAGTCGAGGAGAGATGAAACATGATTATAGCTTCACAGTGATAATGTTGAATTTTAAAAATTTTAAAATTCTGTGAAAAAGTATCGGACACTTCAATCAGAAAAAAATTTGTTTGTGACAACCACACTGAAAAAACAGTCCGGTTAACTTAACCGGAATTCCGGTTAAGCCCTATTTAACATGATTTTCCGGTTATTTTAACCAGAATTCTGGTTAATTTTCTAGTATTCTGGTTAGCTTTACCAGAATTTCCGGTTACAATAACCGGAAAATCATGTTAAATAGGGCTTAACCAGAATTCCGGTTAAGTTAACCGGACTGTTTTTTCAGTGCAAACTTCAGTTAAAGAAACAAATTTTTGTTGAAACAACCAAATTTTGGTTAAATCAACAAAATTATTCTATTGTTTCAACCAAAATTTGTTTCTTTAACTGAAGTTTGGTTGTCGCAAACAAATTTTTTTCTGAGTGTTAATTCTGGGAAAAATTGGACGGGAATGTAGAATATTTTTAGGGAAATAGGGGACTAAATATACAAAAATAGGGAACTTTTAGGGTACTTTAAAAACTTTATAAATAAAGGTGAATGAATTATATTCAGTAGAATCTCGATTATTTTATTTGGGTAGGACGAAATTACAAAATTGTGGGATAAAAAAAATAAAATTACAAAATATAGTTACCAAATTTTGAAATTAATTTAAAAAAAAAAAAAAAAAAAAAAGTAAAATACCTATAAATTGTGGAAAGTAATTTAAAACTGATAAATAATAATTCAAAATTATACAAAATGAATGCAGAACTTTAAAAAGATAATAATTGAAATTATAAATGATCAGAATAATTAAAAATTGAAAAAAATAATAGGAAAATAGTAAAAATAATAATTGACAATTGAAGAACATAATGGAGAATGTGAGAAAAATAATTTGAAAGAGTGCAGAATATATATGGACTAAGAGAAAATAATTGAAAAAAAGAATAATGGTAAATTGAAAAAAAAATTGAAAATTTAGGAAAATAATTAAAAAATTATGAAAACAATTAAAAATTGGAAAAAAAAAACAATTAAAAGATTATAAAACTAATACAAATTAAACGAAAGCATTTAAATTTGAGATAAATAATATTGAAGATTTAATAAATAAATTTAAAAATAAATTAAAAAATTAAAAATTGTTTCTATAATTGCAAAATTATAAATAACTGAAAATTGAAGACAATAATTGAAAATCGAGAAAACGAATGAAAATTGAAAAAATCAATGTGAAATAATGAGAATTGAAAAAAAATTCAAAGTTGATGAAAACAATCGAGAATTGAGAAAAATAATTGAAAATTTAGAAATAGAATTAAAAAATGATGAAGGTAATTTAAAATCAAAGAAATCAATGAAAAGGTTATAAAACAAAATGTACATTAAAAAAAAAAGAATTGAAATTTAACATTATAATTGCAGATTAAGTAAATCAAATTGAAAATAATTTTAAAAATTAGAGAAAAAAGATTGCAAAATCATAGAAATAATTGAAAATTGAAGATAGTAATTGAAAATAAAGAAAATATTTCAAATTTTAAGAAAACAATCGAGAATTGAGAAGAATAATTGAAAAAACTTACAGAATATATATAAAATTAAAGGAAATAATTGAAAAATGGCAAAATTAATAATAATAATAATAATAAAATAATGATTTTTTTTTAATAATTGAAATTTGAGATAAATACTTGAAAAATTAGGAAATTAATTACCAAATACCGATAGTAATTGTAAATTTAAAAAAAATAATTTAAAAATTCATGAAAAAATTTTATAATTAATTAAAATATGAAATAAATAATTAAAGGTTAAAAAATATTTTTTAAAAATTATAATTTGGAGAAATAAATTGAAAAGATAAAGAAATCAATTTAAAAATGATGGAAATAATTGACAAATAATACAAATAACTAAAATTTGAGATAAATTAAAAATGTAGAAAGTATATGAAAAACTACTTTAAAACTAAAATTAGAGAAAATATTTTCAAAATTATAGAGAAAATTGAAAATTAAAGATAATAATTGAAGATTAAGAAAATATTTGAAAGTTGAGAAGAATAATTGAAAAAAATTACAGGATATATTAAATTAAAGGAAATAATTGAAAGATGGCAAAAATAATTATACATTTTTAAAAATAAATTAAATTTGATTTACAATTTATAAAATTTATATTGATTTATTTTAATTCTATTTTATTTAATTTTATTGATTTATTTATAAAATTAATTAAAAAATACCGAAAGTAATTGTAAATTGGAAAAATATGATTGAAAAATTCTAAAATTCATTAAAATTTTTTTTAATTAATTGAAATTTAAAATAAATAATTAAAGGTTTAGTAAATCAATTAAAAAATAATTTTAATAATTATAATTTGGAGAAATAAATTGAAAAGTTCAAGAAAACAAATAATAATGTTGGAAATAATTGAAAAATAATACAAATAATTTCAATTTGAGATAAATATGTATATTAAAAATGTAGAAAAAGTATATGAAAAAATGCTTTAAAACTGTAAATTGCAGAAAATATTTTCAAAATTATAAAGATAATTGAAAATTAAAGACAATAATTGAAAATTAAGAAAATATTTGAGAATTTAGAAGAATAATTGAAAAAAATTACGGGATATATATATAAAATTAAAGGAAATAATTGAAAAATGGCAAAAATAATGATATACTTTTTTAAAAAGAATTTAAATTTAATTCAGATAATTAAAAATTTATAAAATTAATTAAAAAATACCGAAAGTAATTGTAAATTGGAAAAATATAACTGAAAATTCCAAAATTCATTAAAAATTTTTTAATTAATTGAAATTTAAAATAAATAATTAAAGATTTAATAAATCAATTAAAAAATAATTTTAAAAATTGTAATTTAGAGAAATAAATTGAAAACTTAAAGAAATTAATTTAAAAATTATAGAAATATTTAAAAAATAATACAAATAATTTAAATTTGAGATAAATAAATTAAAAATGTAGAAAGTATATAAAAAAATGCTTTAAAACTGTAAATTGGAGAAAATATTTTCAAAATTTATAAATATAATTGAAAATTAAAGACAATAATTGAAACTTAAGAAAATATTTGAGAATTTAGAAGAATAGTTGAAAAAAATTACAGAATATTTATAAAATTAAATTAAATAATTGTAAAATGGCAAAAATAATGGTAAATTTTTAAAAATAACTGAAATTTGAGATAAATAATTGAAAATTTAGGAAATTAATTACAAAATACTTAAATTAATTGTAAATTTGAAAAATAATTGAAAAACTCTAAAATTCATTAAAAATGTTGTTAAATAATTGAAATTTGAAATAAATAATTAAAGGTTTAGTATCTCATTTAAAAAATAATTTTACAAATTATAATTTGAAGAAATAAGTTAAAAAGTTAAATAAAACAATTTAAAAATGATGGAAATAATTGAAAAATAAGTGATATAATTATAAAACATTTTGAAATTTAATAAAATAACTAAAAAATGATAAACACAATGAAAAAATAATGATCAAAATTAGAATGTTAAAAAATAATTGCAAGTTTTGGAAATTAATTTCCAAAACTTCAAAATTCAAAATTCATATTTAACAGAATTTTCATTTTACGGAAATCCTTTTAACCAACTTTTCATTTAAAAGAATTCCAGTTTAAAAGAATTTTAATTTAGAAGAATTTTTATTTTACAGAATTTTAGATTAATCGAATTTTTAAATACCAGAATATTCATTTGACAGAATCTTCATTCGTCCGAAATTGCAAATGGCCGAAAAAGTATCCGACAGAAATATTTTGTCTGCGAATTTTGAAATTGACCAATTGCAATTTTCTTCATATTTTCTGATTGGTCAATTTCAAAATTCGCGCCAAAATATTTCTGTCGGATACTTTTTCGGCCATTTGCAATTTCGGACAAATGAACATTCTGCATTTTAAGCTTTCTATCAAATGTCAATTCGTACTAATGCAATTTCGGACAAATGAAGATTCTGTCAAATGAATATTATGGTATTTAAAAATCCCTTTAAATTGCTATCCTTTTAAATAAAAAATTGGTTAAAAGGATTTTTTGTAAAATGAAAATTCTGTTAAATATGAATTCGGTGAACAAAAAATTATGTGTAGTTCAAAATTCGGATTAATTTATGTTCGATTGAAAACATATTCGAAAATGTGAAATTTCGACTAAAAGAAGATTCTTTCTAATAAAATTCTATAAAATAAATATTCTAAATAATTAATTTTAGAATTAATCATACGTCCCATAGAAATTAAAAATTGGAGAAAATAGTTTAAAAATAATAGAAATAATGGAAGATTGAAAAAATAATAAAAATTTAAATAAATAGGATTTTAGAGTAAAATTTTCTAAATACGAAACTTTTAGGGACCAATCTGCTATTTTTAAACTCAGATTAACGGTCTGTTATATTTATTTTGGTAAATAAATTTTGAAGTTTACTTTGAAAAAATAAAATACTATATCGATGTCTTCAACTTTTAATTTAAAAACTTCTATTTAGGCGGTATTTCTCAATTTTTTAATGTTTTTTCAATATTGTATTATTTTTTAAAATTATATTTTATTAAGTATTTTGCACTTTTCTATGTATAGATTGTATATAGTCTAAATTTTACGTAACAGAATGAGAAACCTCCTCCCTTCTAAAACCTGTTACGTAATTTGTGAACGAAATCTTAAGGAGGAATGAAACATACAGTCTAAAAAAAAGTTAGTCCAAATGCATTATTTTGATTTTTGAACTAGAAAACTCAAATTTTCATGTAATATTTTTCAATGGAAGTGTGAACAATTATATTTTATACATAATGAGTAATTAAAAATTGCAATTTGATGAAAATTAAAAAAATTCTATGTACTAAAAATTTAGGATGATCTAACGTTAAATTATCCCAAATTTCTAGTAGATTTTTTTTTTAATTTTCATCAAATTGCAACTTTTAATTACTCATTATGTATAAAATGTAATTGTTCACACTTCCACTGAAAAATATTACATGAAAATATGAGTTTTCTAGTTCAAAAATCAAAATAATGCATTTGGACTAACTTTTTTTTTAGACTGTATGTTTCATTCCTCCTTAAATAAAATCGGTAATATTGTGCGCTTGTTTTAATGGCTCAATTCCATGAAAAATGATATTTTGTTTGAACGATTATGGTAAGTGTTGTAGCTCGTTTTTCTTGCAATTTTAAGATAAGGTGAATGTATGTTTTGTGACGATTATCTGAGCAAAGTGGCGATACGGGGTCTATGTACGCGAAAGTGACCAGGAGAGAAAAAAGACAAAGAACCAGAGGTATAGAGCAACGGAGATACATCCTGGGAAATAGCTACGGTGCTTAACAACATTTCAAGATCTCTAACCGGCTCTTCCGTGTTTTTACAATGCGACTGCGTTTACATTTGCGAGAAAGCTTCCCGGCGTTTATTTACACATCATCACGCTGAATAAGCTCCACCAAATGAAAAAGGCCAGAAGAGTTTCACACTCTTTTTTTCTTCTTTAACTTACAAATAACACCTATTTTTTCGTTTTAAATAATTGTGCTTTATAAGTAAAAAAAATTAAACAAAACAAGAAATTTCAATATACATTGATTTTTGTTTAAAAAAAATACTAATTTCAATCAATCTAGATCTAAAATCGACTTTTTATTTGATAGTTTGTATTTTTAGATTGAAAAAAGTTTTTAATGAAAGAACGTATTTTTAGATGAAAAATTGTACGGAAAACAAATTAAGAGGGTATTTTTCAAAAACCCTGTGTCAGATTTTAGATGTTTATGAGTTTAATAAGCCTTCCAAATTTTAGTCAAATCCGTTAAATTGTTCTCGAGATATTTTGGAATAAAATGAAATTTCACCTATTTTTACACATATGTGGACATTTTTTAAACAACATAAACAAAAACAACAAAAATCAAGTATCTGGACATTTGCTTAAAAGAATAGAAATTTACTCTTTTTAAATGAAAATTACTTTATTAAACCGTTTTTCTGGAAAAAAGTTACAAAAGCGAAAAAACGGATTTTGGACCAAAAATAGGTATTAAAAAAAATTGATTGGATATTTTTCAAAATCCCTGTGTTATATTTTAGAAAATAATGAGTATAATAAGCCTACCAAATTTTATTGAAATCCGTTAAACAGTTCTCGAGATATACGGCGGACAAAAACATAACTACACACATACACACACACACACACACACACACACATGTACACTCACACACATTTAGACATTTGCTAGAAAAAAAAAAATTTATACAATTTTTAAAAAAATGTGTGGATTGAATCTAATTTTTGAAGAAACTTAACGATCGCACATGCGTCCGTAAAAACAGTATTTTTTTTTTTTAACAAAAAGAGCTAATAAAAAAAATTGACTGGATATTTTTAAAAATCCCTGTGTTATATTTTAGATATTACAGAATATAATAAATCCTTCCAAGTTTTATTAAAATCCGTCACACAGTTTTTGAGATATTCGTCGGACAAAAAATGTTACTACACACACACACACACACACTCACATTAGGACATTTGCTTAAAAAAAAAATTTATACATTTTAGAAAAAAAAGAAATGGATTAATCCTATTTTTTAGGAAAATCAGAAAGATTCCTTAATTTTTAATTATTTTATTCAATATTCAACAATTCTCGACTCTTTTCAAATTTTCAATTATTTTCTTGAAATTTCAATACATTTCTAAAATTTCCAGATGATTTCTTCAATTTTAATTTATTTCCTACATTTTTTTCTTTAATTATCAACAGTTTTTAATTAATAATAATTTACTAATATCCCTTAATTTTATAGTTGTTCTTTAATCTTTAAAATTATTTCTTTCTGATGCTCATTAATCACGCTATTTATCGAATTTTTTTTATCAATTAACAATTATTTTCCATAATATTTAATTATTTTCGACATTTTGTAATTTTTCCTACAATTATCAATTATTATCATACGGCTTCAATTTGATTCTTTAATTTTCAATTAATTTCTACAATTTTAATTATTTTTCTCAATTTTTAATTATCTCCTTTTTTCCATTATTTTCCATGATTATCAATTAATTCCGAAGTATTTTATAATTCTCGGATGTTTTCAATTAATTTTTTCAATCATAAACATTGTTTTAAAATTTCATGTAAACAATTTTCTTTAAATTAATTAATTAATTTCAATTAATAATTTATTATTATCCCTCAATTTTATAGTTGTTCGTTAATCTTTAAAATTATTTCTTTCCGATGCCCATTAATCTCACTATTTAACGAATTTTTTATCAATTGACAATTATTTTTCATAATATTTCATTATTTTCGTCATTTTTTAATTTTGTAATTTTTTCTACAATTATTAATTATTATCATACATTCCTTAGAATTATAATACAGCTTCAATTTAATTCTTTAATTTTCATTTTATTCCTACAATTTTAATTATTTTTCTCAATTTTTAATTATTTCCTTTTTTTTTCCATTATTTTCATCGATTAATTGTTCAATATTAAAAAAAATTCTCGGTTTTTTAAACTAATTTTTTCAATCATAAAAATTGTTTTAAAATTTCGTGTCAACAATTTTATTTAATTTTCTTCTTCCTTCCATTTTTGAACTATTTTCTGCAATTCCACAATATTTTCTTCAAGTTTGAATTCCATTTTTAAATTTTCAATTATTTTCTTTAATAATAAAAACTGTCGACTTAAATCAATTCCATTTTTAAATTTTCAATTATTTTTTTTAATAATAAAAACTGTCGACTTAAATTAATTTTTTTTTCTACACCAATAAATTTCTTTAATTTTAGATAAAATTGTTTAATATTATATTCTACAAATTTTTATTCTAATCTTCAATTCCATTCTTCAAATTTAAATTATTTTTTTCAATTTTAAATTATTTCTTTTTCAATTTTCAATCAATTATTCAATATTCAATAATTATCTGATTTTGTAAAATTTTGTTAACAATCATGAAAATGGTTCTAATTTATCAACTCAATTGTTCAATTCAATAGCTATTTTTTTAAATTCTTAATTATTTTTTAAAATTTTTAATTCAATACTTCAGTTTTCAATTATTTTCTTCTGTATTTAATAATTATACCTATATGCTTTTTTAAATTACTTTTTAAAATTCTTTATTATATTTTTTAAATTTCAATTACATTCATCAATTATCAATTATTTTCATCAATTTCAATTTTGTTTTCCTTTTTCAATTCAGTTCTTCAATTTACAATTATTCCTATAATTTTCCTAATTTTTCTATTATTTAGTTTCAATTTAATGTTTGTTGTTTAATTTTTTAAATTATTTTTTCAAATTGTTTATTATTGTAGCCATTTTTGGAATTTTCTTTTCAATTGTCAATTATTTTCGTCATTTCTCAGATATGTTCTTCCATTTTAAAATTGCTCTCGTTATTTTTAAAGTATTTCTTTCAATTTTTTTTACTCCAATTGTTTCAATTTTCATTTATTCTCTTAAAAGTTTAAAATTATTCTTTAATTTTTTTGTTTGTTATTTTTCTCTGTTGTCGATTATTTTTGCCAGTTTTGCGATTTTTTTCAATTGCCAATTATTATGTCATTCTGAAATATTTTTTCAATTATTTCTCTAAAAATTTAAATTACTTTTTTCAAATTTTAATTATTTTAACTAATATTTTAAAATTTTTGTATTTGGTTAATTTTTTTTTTGATTATTAATAAGCTTCTTTAATTTTAAATTCCATTCTTCAAATCCATTCTTCAAATTTAAATTATTTTCTTCAATTTTCAATCAATTCTTCAATATTCAATAATTATCTGATTTTAATTCTTTTTTAACAATACTAAAACTTGTTTAAAATTATGAATTCAATTTTTCAATAAATATTTTTTTAGAATCATTATTATTATTACTATTATTTTGTTTTTTTCAATTAAATTCTTCACTTTTTCAATTATTTTTTTCTGTATTTAATAATTATGTGCTTTTTTAAATTTATTTTTAAACTTTTTTATTCTATTTTTTAAATTTCAATATTCAATTACATTCTTCAATTATCAATTATTTTCATTAAATACAATTTTAAGTTTTTCAATTAATTTGTTCAATTTACAATAAGTTATTCATATAATTTTCCTAATTTTTTTATTATTTAGTTTAAATTATTTAAAATAATTATAATAATAATAATTAATTGATTAATAATTAATTGTTTTTTTGTTTTTGTTTTTAAAGTATTTCTTTCAATTATCTCCCACAATTTTTTCAATTTTTTTCTGTTATTTTTCCCTTTTGTCGGTTATAATTGCCAGTTTGCGATTTTTTTTCAATTGTCAATTATTTTCGTCATTCTGAAATGTTTTTTCAATTATTTCTCTAAAAATTTAAATTACTTTCTTCAATTTTTAATTATGTTCATTAATATTTTTACATTCTCGTATTTCTATAATTTTTTTTTTCAATTAATAATAAGTTTCTTTAATTTTAAATTCAATTGTTCAAATATTTTCTGCAATTTACAATTTTTTTTTCAAAATTCAATTCTATTTTTTAGTTTGCAATAATTCTCTTCCATATTCAATAATTCTCGCCTTTTTTCAGTTACTGTTTTCAATCTTTTATTATATTCCTTAAATTTAAATTTCATTCTTCACTCTTAAATTTTTAACTACTTTCTTACATTTTTAATTGTTTTCTTTAATTTTCAATTATTTTCTTCAATTTACGTTTTTTTCTACTTTCAATCCTTTCAATACTTTAAATTTAGAATTATTTTCAACAATTATTCCTATAATTTGTTTAATTTTTCTTTTTGCAATTATTCTCTTAAAATTTAATTTTTATTGCTTTTATTTAAAAAAAATTTCAGTTGTGTATTAATCTAGCCATTTTTTGAATTTTGTTTTTAAATTGTCAATTATTTTCGCCTTTGTTTTTCTATTTTTTTTTTCAATTATTAATCATTTTTTCAAATTTCAATTCAATTTTTAAATTTTCAATTAATTTCTTCATTTTATTATTCCTTTCTTCAATTTTCAATTATTTTCTTAAATTTTAATTATTTTCTTTGATTTTCAATACAGTCTCTCAATTTTCAATAATTATTTCCAACAATTATTCCTATAATTTTATTAATTTTTAAATTATTTTGTTTGAATTTAATATTTGTTGTTTAATTTTTTACTTTATTTTTTTCACTTGTGTAATTTCCTATCCATTTTTCGAATTTCGTTTACAAATTGTCAATTTTCTTTTATTTTGCGAATTTTTTTATTTTTTAACTTTAACAATTTTTGTATTATTTAAAATTTTGTTTTTACCTATTTTTAAAATTTTTCGTTTAATGAATAAATAAAACTACTATAAACGACAAAAACGAGATGTTTATTAATACAGATAGTAAAAAATCATTAAAAAGGTGAAAAATTCCAAAATTCTCTTAAAATAACCAGTTTTAATTTTGAATTTCTTCCAAATGTTTGATTGATAAATTTATCAAAATTTAAGTGAATACAACATTTTGTTAAGTTCAATTCTCATTAATACACTTTTCAAAAGCCTCTCATCAATAATTCCACCTGCTTCTATATATTTTATTGACCCAAATTTCAGTTAATTGAATTTCATCAAACTTCTATAATTTTCATCAAACTTCCACCATAAATTTTACCTAATTTAAATTGAGTTTTGCATTATTGACAATTCAATTACCCATATGGATAACTAATAAAAATTGAGTAAACTTTAACTAACTGATTAAAATACCAAAAGAAGTAAATCAGTGAAAATAAATTAAATTCTGAATTTTATTTTTTCATACAGTAAAAGCGAGTGTGTATTGTCCAAAACTGAGACAGATTCTATGTTATATCTTAAATTACTATTCGACCCAGATTCGAGGCTACAATGGTATTCGCCATTTGTATATAAACTGAGACAGAGTAGATAATAATAAAAGCGACCGTGTGCACGCTTCAGAAACTATATACTCGATTCAACAGCTACAATTCATCATTTTAAATTTATTAAATTTCATATAGTTAAAAGCATTTTACAAAAATGCACATTTCTTTAAGCATTAAAGTTTCATAAATAAAAAATATTTTCCGTGTTTTAAAGTCTAGTCGCGAATTCGAAGATTAAAGCAGCATTTGAGCGAAAACTTTTATTACTCACTGAATGTCGTCTACGTTAAGAACCCTTTCAATTCGCGGTTAAAAGACTGGGGTTGTAAATTAAAATGCAGTTTAATGAAAATCCGACCGTAAAACAAAACAACTTTTTTTCTGTCTCAAGCTCGTTTCAATTTTGAAGTATTTTAAATTCCAGATTATTATTTATGACAATTATAATATTCTATCTATAATTATTAAATTTATTTATTATTCCCAAAAGTTTCCAAGTTTATAAAGTTTATAATTTATAAAGCTACATTTACCAAAGACCATATATAATTAAAATTAAATCATATTTTAAATGCGTGAATTAAAAGTTCTCTTTAACGAGAAACAAGTGTTTAATAAAGTTGATTACCGCAGAACTAACCACACAATTTGCCAGGAAATTATACTCCCATAAAGAGTTCTCTCCCATAAAAAACTTTATCATTTTCAAAAACAAAACAAAAAATCGTATACCGGTTATAATTAAAATTATCCACTTCGTATGATATTGAAATGCCTCAAAGAAATCATTGAGAATATATCTCTTACAAATGATAAGAATTTATTAGCCTTCATTAAAATAAATTGTTTAACCTTTAGACCCATATAAAAATAATTTAGAAATTGAAAAATAAAACTAAAAAAAAAAAAATAGAAAAAGATAATCAATGAGTTTAAAAAGTAGTATAAATTGATACAATTCGTGAGATTGCGATCATGACATTACTGACAATCAGTGCTGAATGGACCTGAGAACTTTTGACTAATCAGTCTCCTGACTGGAAGTTACAAGTACGAACTCATTGTTGAACAAGTCTCGTGTAACGTTTCTCTTTGAAGTTGATTTCAACACAATCTAGAATCCAATAAAACTACCCCTCTTGCAGTAACTGCCACTGTTCGAGGGGTTGTGTTTCCGGAATTTCGACGGTAGACTCGCAAAAACCGTCCCCAAGTAACGTGCGTGTCAAAGTCGATTCAAAGGGGAAAACATTTCAAGAAAATGATGAAGGATTTAATGAAACACTTTTTCTATCATTCTGCAAAAAAATAGGAACCATTAACAAGAAACCTGAATTTTAAATTCGATGATATACGTTAAGATTGCCGTCTGTAAAAAGTTTTAAAAATATACTTGGAAATAAAATTTTCCAGAAGCTTGTTCTAGATATTTAAAAAAGTAATAAAGAAATTATTATTAAAAAAAATTGAAAGAAAGAATATGAATTATTAGAAGAAAAAAAGTTAAGATTGCGCAAAAAAAACTTGTTTCCATTTTAAAAAGTTCGATAATTTTGTTTCTTTGAAAAAAATTCTTTTTATGCAGAATTTTATCAATATAAAAAGTCAATTAAACACTGAAAAAAATAAAAGTAAATTAAATACTGAATTAATGCGGAAGTATAAGGAATATTTTTGAAGTTATTGTGATTTATAAATAAAACGTGACTTACCAAGATTTTGGAATGACAATTACTGAAAATAATCCAATTGTTGATACAAATGTGTCCGGAAAACAAAACTTTTTTGTGCAATGTTTGTTTAGAAAAATATGTAGTTGAAAACACTCACTTTATAATAAACACAGCGCGCAGCAAGAAACGATGTTTCCTGTAGCACTTCAGTCGAAAGACTGTTGCGTCCCGGCAGTTTTACGTTCTCTGTCGGTCTTACTCTTGAATCTAAAAGCCGTTGGTCGCCAATTGTAAGTCTGAAAAATTAATTTTTTTTAAAAATTTGAATTATTTATCTTATACGAGGAATCGTCAACTCCAGTATTTCTCGTTCATCCTCCAAATATTTTCATATATTCCATGATATTCCCATATATTCCGAAATATTCTTTAATATTCCCAAATAATCTTTTAAATCCTTTCATCATTTTTCAATTATTTTTTTCAGTTTAATTATTATCTTTACTAGCAAAATAAAAGAAAAATGTTTCTCATACATTTTCAAATTATAAAATACAATAATAAATATAAAAAATCGGTAAATACTATTTATCTAATAAGAAAAATAAATATTTTAAATATAATATTTAAAAATCAGTTAATATAAATAAAATAAATATTTATTTAGGACAAAATTTATAATATTTTAGAATTAAAAAGAATTGCAAAAAATAATTGAAATTAAACAAATAATTGCAAATTTTGAAAATTAATTGAAAAAAAAATTAAATCAATTAAAAATTGGGGAAAGTAATTTAAACAATCATAAAAATGTTTTAAACATAAAGAAAATAATTAAAATTTGCGAAAAATACTTGAGAATCTTAAAAGTAAATTACAAATTGAATAATGAAAAATTAGAGAAAATAATTAAACAAATTACATAAAATATTTCAAATAAAGGAAAGTTAAACAAAATTTGACTAAAATACTTAAACTTTCAGAAGTTTATTGAAATATAAAAAATAATTAAAAACTAAAGAAAATAAATGAAAAAAGATAAAAATAATTTAAAATTGAACAGAACAAGTTTTAATTAAAGAGAAATAAATAAAAATTTTCGGCAATTATAAAAAAGAACGAGAAAAAAAAATATAAAAAATAATATAAATAATGAAATAATTGAAAAGTCAGATAAATAATAATTAATTTTTGAAATTATGAAACAAATTTAAAGAATTGAAAATTGAAGGAAATAGATTTTGGAAAATAATTGAAAAATGTTTTTAAATTTTAAAACTTGACGAAAATAATTAAAATATGATACAAACAATGATAAGTTGTAACAAATAAATGATATTTAAGTGTGAAAAAACTACAGAATTTTTTTTAAATAAAGAAAAAATAATTGAAATTTGAAAAAAAATACATGAAGATCTTAGAAATCAATTAAAAAAAAAAATAAAATAAATAAAAATTGAAGAAAACAATTGAAATTTTTGAAAAATTCTTAAAAATCTTAGAAAATAATTTTAGAAAATGTGAATAACTAAAAATTAGAGAAAAGACTGGAAGAATGCTAAAAATAATTGAAATTTACGATAATTTATTAATAAAATTTTTTGGAAATTATGAAAACAAATAAAAATAAATAAAAATTGAAGAAAATAATAGAAATTTGAGAAAATTACTTGAAAAATTTTAGAAATTAATTTCATAATATGAGAAAAACTAAAAATTGGAGAAAAGTCTGGAAGAAAGCTAAAAATAATTGAAATTTACGATAATTAATTAAAAAAAAAATCTGAAATTCTGATAACAAATGAAAATAATTAAAAATGGAAGAAAATATTTGAAATTTTCAGAAAAATACTTCAAAATCTTAAAAAATAATTTTAGAAAATGAGAATAATGATTAACAATCGAGAAAAATATTTCTAAAATGATCAAATTAATTCAAAATTGAAAAAAATAATTGAAATATGCTGAAAATAGTTTAAGATTGGGATTGAAAATTAAATTATGATGAAAATAATTTTAATATGAAAAATTGAAGACATTCAATAAAAGTTGAGAGAAATAACTGAAAAACTCATAGAGTATATGTTTAAAAAAAAAAAAAAATTACAAAATTACTTGAAAAATTTTAATTAAAGAGAATAATTAAAAAATCGCAGAAATAACGAAAATTTATGAAAATAATTGCAATATCGGATAAATAATTGAAAGTTTTAAAAGTAATGACAAAATAATGAATTTAATTATAAATTGATGAAAATTAAGAAAAATTGCAGAATTTATTGTGAAGCAAAAGAAAATAATTAAAAAATCGTTATATAATGAAAAATTGAAGACAATAATTTAAATTTGAGATAATAACTGAAAATTTAGGAAATTAATTGCATGTGTACATATTTTTAACTTCTTCAAAAACCATAATAAATTTTTAAATCATTTTTCGAAACTTTTTTTTTATTCAAATGACAATTAAAAACCAGCACAAAATAAAATAACAGGGACTAACTTCACTTCAGTTTTTAAAACGTGGACAGAAAAGATGAATA
The DNA here is from genome assembly GCA_037103525.1 of Ganaspis brasiliensis. Classification (NCBI taxonomy): domain Eukaryota; kingdom Metazoa; phylum Arthropoda; class Insecta; order Hymenoptera; family Figitidae; genus Ganaspis; species Ganaspis brasiliensis. The sequence goes on along the minus strand of JAZKLR010000105.1, from coordinate 586,118 downwards.
AATATTAATACTAACTAACTTCAGGAGTTTACGGAGATTATTATTATTTAATTTAATTTTGAAAACATTTTCTTCAAATTCCAACTACATTCTACAATTTTTCAATTATTTTATGATATTTTCAATTATTATTTATTTATTTGCACATAAACGGGTTTACAAACAAAAATGCCCTTTCGTACATAGTACTGATTTAAAGAAAAAAAAAAAAAAAAAAAAACAGAAGAAAATTTAAAATAATTATAGTAAAATATAATACAGATAGATATATCCTTATAATCAATTAATTATGTTCAATATTCAACTCATATCTACAATTTAAATTACATTCCTCAAATTCTAATTCAATTTTTTCAATAAGGTCCTTTTTCAGTTTAGAGTAATGTTACCTTCAATTATTTTGAATTGTCTTTTTTTTCAATTTTTATATACTTTCGTCATTTTTCTATTAATTTTTTCAGTTTTCAATTACTATGTTCCATTTTTTTTAATTTCTTCAAATTTCAAGTACATTTTTAAATTTTTTAATTATTTGCCTCAGTTTTCAATTATTTTATACTATTTTCAATTATTTTGTTCAATTTTCAATTATTTTTTCAAAATTCTTGAATTATTTTCTTTACTTTCAAATTAGTTTCATCAATTTAAATTGTTTCTTCGATTTTCATTTATTTTTAAAAATTTTTAATTGTATTCTTCCATTTTTTGAAGAATTTTCTTCTATTTTCAATTATTTTTGTTTAATTTTTAAATTAATAGCTTTATTTTAAAAAAATTCTCCTCATCAGTTTTCATTTATTTTCTGCAATTTTCAATTGTTTTATTCTTTTTTCACTTAGGTATTTCTTCAATTTCAAATATATTTTTCAATCTATAGAATTATTTTCTTTAATTTTGATTTATCTTTGTGAAATTTTAATTACAATTTTGAATTTTTTAAAAGATTTTCATCAAGATTAAATTTTTGTTTTTTCTATTATTACAAATTGTTATTAATATTATTATTTTTATTTTATAATTTTCTATTATTTTACGAAATGTTTTATCAAAACTAATTTTTTCAACTAGTTGCTTCAATTTTCAGTTATTTTGTCCATTAATCAATTCTTTTTTTCTATTTCAACTATAATCTTAAATATATTTTTAATATTTAACGATTTTAAATACCTTTATTTAATTTTCAATTATTTTCTTCATTTTTTAAGTTGTGTGAAAATAAATCAGTAATAAAATTGTCAATTTTTTGTTCGTTTTTCAATTACTTTCTCTATTTTTCGATTATTTTCTTAAATTATCAAAGGATCTTTCAATTTTTCTATTAATTTTCTATATTTCAATTTTATTTTTGTCATTTTTTCAAATATAAATTCAGAAGTTTTTCAGTTATGTTTTTATTCTTTCAATTATTTTCTTCTATTTCAAGTGTAATCATAAAAATAATGTTGAAGTTAAAATTAAAGAAATTCGTAAAATAAAAGAAAATTGACAATTTGTAAACGAAACTGGAAAAATAGGTGGAAAATTACACGATTGAAAAAAAAATTAAAAAATTAAACTTGGAATATTAAATTCCAAAAAATTAATTTAAAAATTAAGAAAATTATAGGAATAATGGTTGGAAATAATTAAAAATTGAAAGACTGGATTAAAAATCAAAGAAAATAATTGAACTTTAAGGAAATTATTGAAAATTGAAGAAAGTAATGAAAGAATGAAGAAATAAATTTGTAAATTTAAAAATTAAATTACAAAAACAAAGGCGAAATTAATTGACAATTAAAAACAAAATTCGAAAAATGTCTATATTATGTCTATATTACACAACTAAATTTTTTTTTTAAATATAAACAATTAAAATTAAATTTTAAGAAAATAATTGCAAAAAGAAAAATTAAAAAATTATAGGAATAATTGTTGAAAATAATTGCAAATTGAACAACTGGACTGAAAGTAGAAAAAAACTGAAATTGAAGAAAATAATTGAAAATTAAAGAATACAATAAAAAATTTAAGAAAATAATTAAAAATTAAAGAAAACAATTAAAAATTTAAGAAAATAATTAAAAATTTAAGAATGAAATTGAATTTTAAAGAATATAATAAAAAATTGAAAAAAGTAACTGAAAAAAGGCGAGAATTATTGAATATGGAATAGAATTATTGCAAACTGAAAAATAGAATTAAATTTTGAAAAAACAATTGTGAATTGCAGAAAATATTTGAACAATTGAATTTTAAAATTAAAAGAAACTTACTAATAATCGAAAAAAATTAACCAAATACGAGAATTTAAAAATATTAATGAAAAAAATCTAAAATTGAAAAAAGTAATTTAAATATTTAGAGAAATAATTGAAAAAACATTTCAGAATGACAAAAATAATTGATAATTGAAAAAAATCGCAATCTAGTAAGAATAATCGACAAGAGAGAAAACAATAATAATAAAAAAAAAATTAAAGAATAATTTTAAACTTTTAAGAGAATAAATGAAAATTGAAAAAATTATAGGAAATAGTTGAAAGAAATACTTTAAAAACAACGAGAACAATTGCAAAATGGAAGATTATATCTGAAAAGTGACGAAAATAATTGAAAATTGAACAACTGAATTGAAATAGGGAAAAAATGTAAATTGATGAAAATAATTGATAATTGATGAGTGTAATTGAAATTTAAAAAATAGAATAAAAAATTTTAAAAAGTAATTTAAAAAAGCATATAAAATTATTAAATACCGAAGAAAATAATTGAAAACTGAAGAATTGAATTAAAAATTTAAAAACATAATTAAGAATTTAAAAATATAGTTATAGAATTGAACAATTAAATTGATTATTTAAAACCATTTTTATGATTGTTAACCAAATTTTAAAAAATCAGATAATTATTGAATATTGAAGAATTGATTGAAAATTGAAAAAGAAATAATTTAAATTTGAAGAATAGAATTAAAAGTTGTAGAATGTAATTAAACAACTGTAACTAAAAATAAAGAATTTTATTGATATATAACAAAAATAATTGATATAATTCGAGAATTCTTTATTATTAAAAAAAATAATTAAAATTTTAAAAATGGAATTGAAATTTAATGGAAATAATGAGAAATTGCAGAAAATAGTTGTAAAAAATTGAGGGAAGAAAGTTAAAGAAATTTAAACAATATAATAAATGATTTAAAAAAATAACTAAAAAAAGGCGAGGATTATTGAATATGGAAGTGAATAATTGCAAAATGAAAAATAGAATTGAATTTTGAAAAAAAATTTTGAATTGCAGAAAAAATTTGAACAATTGAATTAAAAACTAAACTTATTAATAAGAAACTTATTTCTAATAAAAAAATAAATAAATAACCAATTACGAGAATTTAATAAGTATTAATGAAAATGATTAAAAATTGAAGGAAGTAATTTACAATTTTAGAAAAATAATTAAAAAAAATATTTCATAATGACGAAAATAATTGACAATAGAAAAAAAATCGCAAAATAATAGACAAGAGGGAAAAATTAAAAAAAAAAATTGAAAAATAATTCTAAACTTATAAGAGAATAAAGAAAATTGAAAAATTAGTAGAAAATAATTAAAAAATAACGAGAACAATTTCAAAATGGAAGAAAATATCTGAAAAGTGACGAAAATAATTGACAATTGAAAAGAAATTTTGAAAAATAGCTAGAATAATAAACAATTTGAAAAAATAATTTAAAGGATTAAACAATTAACATTAAATTTAAACTAACTAATAGAAAAATTAGGTAAATTAAAGGAATAATTGTAAATTGAACAACTGAATTGAAAAAGGAAAAAAAATTGAAATCGATGAACATAATATTAATAACTGATGAATGTAATTGAAATTTAAAAAATATAATAAAAAATTTTAAAAAGTAATTTAAAAAAGCATATACCTAGTTATTAAATACAGAAATAAAGATTTAAGGACTGAAGAATTGAATTAAAAATTTTTAAAAATAATTAAGAATTTAAAAACATAGTTATAGAATAATTGAACAATTGAATTGATACCTTAAAACCATTTTTATGATTGTTAACAAAATTTTAAAAAAATCAAATAATTATTGAATATTAAAGAATTGATTAAAATTTGAAAAAAAATAATTTTAATTTGAAGAATGGAATTGAAGAATATGGAAATAAAATTTATAGAATATAATTAAACAACTGTATCTAAAATTAAAGAAATTTATTGATGTATGTATTTATTTTCATACGATCTAAAATGTAGTTGACGACCCCTCGACCTTAAATAGTAATTGTTTTAATTAGTAAAAAATTGTACAGTATATTAATTGGTAACTATACAGTAATTATTATATTCTTATTAGTGAAAAGGTAATCAAATTTGTCAAGCAATAAAAAAATACATTTTTTTTCTTTAATATTTCAATAATTATCACCGATTTACAGAGAGGCGCATGAATATTCCCTAAATCTCATTTAGCCTAAATCCCATTAAGCCTAAAATCAAAAAGCCTAAAATGCATTCAGCCAAAATTCCATTTAACCTAAATTGCATTTAACCTAAATTTCATTAAACCTAAATCGCGTTTAACCTAAATTCCATTAAACCTAAATTTCATTTTACCTAAATCCCATTCAATCTAAATCTCATTTAACATAAATTCCACTTAACCTAAATCCTATTTAACCTAAATTCCATTTAACCTAAATCCCATTTAACCTAAAACGCATTCAGCCTAAATCTAACTTTACCTAAATCCCATTTAACCTAAATCTCATTTAAACTAAATTCCATTTAACCTAAATCCCATTTAACCTAAAACGCATTTAGTATAAATTCCATTTAACCCAAAATGCATTCAGCCTAAATCTCACTTCACCTAAATCCCATTTAACCTAAATCTCATTTAACCTAAATTCCACTTAACCGAAATCCCATTAAACCTAAAACGCATTTAGTCTAAATTCCATTTAACCTAAAATGCATTCAGCCTAAATCCCATTTAACCTAAATTCCGTTTAACCTAAATCTCATTTAACCTAAATTCCACTTAACCTAAATCCCATTTAACCTAAAACGCATTTAGTCTAAATTCCATTTAACCTAAAATGCATTGAGCCTAAATCTCACTTCACCTAAATCCCATTTAACCTAAATCTCATTTAACATAAATTCCACTTAACCTAAATCCTATTTAACCTAAATTCCATTTAACCTAAATCCCATTTAACCTAAATTCCATTTAACCTAAAACGCATTCAGCCTAAATCTAACTTTACCTAAATCCCATTTAACCTAAATCTCATTTAACCTAAATTCCATTTAACCTAAATCCCATTTAACCTAAAACGCATTTAGTCTAAATTCCATTTAACCTAAAATGCATTCAGCCTAAATCTCACTTCAACTAAATCCCATTTAACCTAAATCTCATTTAACCTAAATTCCACTTAATCTAAATCCCATTTAACCTAAAACGCATTTAGTCTAAATTCCATTTAACCTAAATTCCATTTAACCTAAAACGCATTGAGCCTAAATCTCACTTCACCTAAATCCCATTGAACCTAAAATTTTTTTTAATTTAAGGATAAATATAGTTGAATCAAATATAGTTTTAGGTTAAATGGGATTTAGATGTAGTGAGATTTAGGCTCAATGCGTTTTAGGTTAAATGGAATTTAGGTTAAATGGAATTTAGACTAAATGCGTTTTAGGTTAAATGGGATTTCGGTTAAGTGGAATTTAGGTTAAATGAGATTTAGGTTTAATGGGATTTAGGTGAAGTGAGATTTAGGCTGAATGCATTTTGGGTTAAATGGAATTTAGACTAAATGCGTTTTAGGTTAAATGGGATTTAGGTTAAATGGAATTTAGGTTAAATGAGATTTAGGTTAAATGGGAGTTAGGTGAAGTTAGATTTAGGCTGAATGCGTTTTAGGTTGAATGGAATTTAGGTTAAATGGGATTTAGGTTAAATGGAATTTAGGTTAAATGGGATTTAGGTTAAGTGGAATTTATGTTAAATGAGATTTAGGTTAAATGGGATTTTGGTGAAGTGAGATTTAGGCTGAATGCATTTTAGGTTAAATGGAATTTAGACTAAATGCGTTTTAGGTTAAATGGAATTTAGGTTAAGTGGAATTTAGGTTAAATGAGATTTAGGTTAAACGGAATTTATGTTAAATGGGATTTAGGCTGAATGCATTTTAGGTTAAATGGAATTTAGACTAAATGCGTTTTAGGTTAAATGGGTTTTACGTTAAGTGGAATTTAGGTTAAATGAGATTTAGGTTAAATGGGATTTAGGTGAAGTGAGATTTAGGCTGAATGCATTTTAGGTTAAATGGAATTTATACTAAATGCGTTTTAGGTTAAATGGGATTTAGGTTAAATGGAATTTAGGTTAAATGAGATTTAGGTTAAACGGAATTTAGGTTAAATGGTATTTAGGTTAAATGGTATTTAGGTTAAATGGAATTTAGGTTAAATGGAATTTAGGTTAAATGGAATTTCGGTAAAATGAGATTTAGGTTAAATGTGATTTAGGTTAAATAGAATTTAGATTGAATGGGATTTAGGTAAAATGAAATTTAGGTTTAATGGAATTTAGGTTAAACGCGATTTAGGTTAAATGAAATTTAGGTTAAATGCAATTTAGATTAAATAGAATTTTGGCTGAATGCATTTTAGGCTTTTTGATTTTAAGCTTAATGGGATTTAGGCTAAATGAGATTTAGGGAATATTCATGCGCCTCTTTACAGAGACAGTATTTATACTTCGTGATTTATACTACACTGTTAAAAATACAAAATGTAATTTTAACAATCAAAATGTAATTTTAACAATCAAAATGTATATTTACACCGTTATAGGAAGTAAATTCACAAACCGTGTGTGTTTATACATCGTTCAACGTTGTATTTTTACTGCCTGAATGTCATTTTGCAATGTGATACGTTGTAAAATAACATTCGGGCAGTAAAATTACATTCGGGAAGTAAAAGTACTACGTAAGACGTGAAGCGAAAAGTTTCCAACGTCTTACGTAGTACTTTTACTTCCCGAATGTAATTTTACTGCCCGAATGTTATTTTACTGCCCGAATGTTATTTTACATTGCAAAATGACATTCAGGCAGTAAAAATACAACGTTGAACGATGTATAAACACACACGGTTTGTGAATTTACTTCCTATAACGGTGTAAATATACATTTTGATTGTTAAAATTACATTTTGTATTTTTAACAGTGTATACTAATGAAAATTAAAATTTTTAATATTTTTAATCGCATACTCTGCAAAAATACAAAAAAGTTTATTTGTAAAAACTATTTCATTTGTTTATTATCGTTTTGCTATTAAAATTCATTATTTAATAGATAAAAATAATTAAAATTAGAGCTTAAACGACATAACCTAAAACTTACCTATTAAAATTTTGACACTCTTTAAAAACTTTTAACATTTTTTGAAACTTTGGTCAAGGTCACAGAAAATATCTAACAAAAAAACTTTCTAAATTTTTCATTCAGCTTTTTAATGTATTTAAAGCTTGTATTCAGATCAGGAAATATAACAACATTGTTTAAATATTTTTTATCAACAACTGAAAATTAACGTCCTGAAGTTTGCTACATAACTAAAACAATTTTACGACTTTCTAAACATTGTTTATTTATTTTAATATACTTTTATATTCATTTTTACTTTAAAGACGACAAGTTTCATAAAATTTTAATGCAATTCTGGAGTAAACATCTTCATGAAAATTATTAAAAGTAATGAATTAAGAAAAATTTTTTAATTTAAACCAGTGATATTCGATATTCAATTATCGAAACTGCGCACACGCAAGAATTGAAGTGCGCATGCGCACATCTTTTTATTACATTTCCTGTTTCTTTTGCATTTCTATCGAACGCCATTATGGACTCTTTGATTAATTACGTTAGTGACGGCGAAACTAGTAATAATTCTATTGATACGAAGGTGAGCTATTTTATAAATTACATTTTTCAACAGTCAAATTACATTCTTTTTTTTTTAATCAAAATGTTTTCTGCTCACAAACTGCTTGTATCAATTGATTGACTTGAGCTGTGTTTGTCAGTCGTAATTGTCTATTATGACAATTATATTAATCCAATTTTTAATCATAAATTTCATTCTTGTTTTGCCTGAATTTTAAAGTGAATTAACAGCTTGTAAAAATAATTGAAAATGTGTCGTTTTTAAACGAAATTTTACAAGTTTAAGGACAGAAAATAGTTGCACCCTTTTAATGTTGTATATGTTTCCCGAGATTTGTTTCTTTTTATTGATCAATAATAGTAAACTATAACTCATGTAATTAACTACAATATGAATGAAAATTAATCGATTTTGATTGTTTGAAGTTTCTTAAAAATCGAGGTTTGTTACTAATGAGAGAAAAATATGTGATTTGTGTGTGTTTTTTTTTTTTTTTTTTGTTCAATTAAGATATTTAAGCAGAGAACTATTTTTTGTCGTTTAGAGAGTCTAAGTTTGGTTCAGAAGATTAATTCTATTTTCAAGATGTTTCCTGACAGCCGCTTAGCCAACAGAAGGTCCAGTGATGCTAATTATGATCCTGTGCAAATGGACATGAGTGAGGTATGACACGAGTATAAAAAGTTTCCCTTTTTCTATCTAGTTTATAAAACTGGGATAATTTTGGACATTGACCAAGTCGATACTGTGGATTTTCCTCTACGCAATTTCGTCATTTATTGGGTTTTACTTACGATTTTTCTCATGATTACAAGTGCACGTTTCAAAATTTCAACAAAAAAAAGTTTATAATCAATGTGACCTTGAAAAAAAGCACGGAACAATAATAAAATCGTTAAATAAACATTTTTTGAATACAAAAAATGGAAACAATGCATTCTTGGCGTTGAGAAAATTTTTTCGTTAATAACTATAGAATTTTGTTCTTTGATTAATATAATGATTTAAAATAAAAATAAAAAAAATAAAAAAAACGTGAACTTGTACTTCAATGACTGCTTTTATGACAATTGACGTGCACAGAGACAGACATATTGTAAATTTTAAACTATAAATAAATGGGATTAGTACCATTTCGTGAGAAAATATTAACACGTAGCTCTGTTGGTAATACATGATACAATTTCTACGCACCTCGGCAAGGTCAATGCTGTGCGAGGGTCTTTCAAGACTACCCCCAAGTCCTAACCTGAAGTCTGAGGTGAGTTAAGGAATCTGGAAAAAGGTAACACTAACACGAAAAAAGAAAACGCCTGAATGAAATGACACACGCAATTTTTTGCTCGATTCTGGGCCAAATTATAATGACAGACCCTTTATTATTTGTAATTTTTTCTCAAATTTACCAGAAACATTAACTTAATTAAGAAAATAGAAAAAATAAATTCTGAAACTGTATTTATTGTTGGACACACATTGCATGTACATTACTTTAAAATAAATTTCCTTTTTTTTTTATATTTTATTAAATTTCAACAATTTTGTTTTGAGTTTTACAATATTGTGTTAAACAGTATTATATGAAAATGGGGAAATCACTAACAATTACATAATTATCAAATACGTAATTAAAAATAAAAATAAAAAACTAAAGTTCAGTTAGGAATGAGCGGAACGGGTTTGAAAGTGACATTATTTAAACATTCCTTTTTAAAGAGATCATATTAAATAACTTTTAATTTGTTTCTTTAGGAAAGCAACAACAATAATTCATCAGATGAATCAGGAAGTGAACATGGAAGCAATTCATTACCTAATAGACGAGATTTAAATGTACCAAAGGCCGATTCACCAACGAGAACTCCACCAACTTTGAGGTATAAATTGTTTATTTCTCTTAAATTTTTTTAAAAAAACACATCCAAAAAACGATCAGTTTATTTTAGTAGATTTTACAGGATATTTGTATCAGGGCTGCAATTTGTTTAAATCACTTTGATTTAGATTATTGGAACATTTGCATTAAAATCATGTTTTAAATAAAAACAAACTTTATAATTCTCCGGATGTTTGCATGTAAAAAATCGCAATACATGAAAAAAAATCCGAATTTATTTGGAAAAAATTTCATAACATCCTATATTTTCTCCCATTTTTATATTTTTCCAATAAATTTCCATTTTTTCCTCAATTATAGTGAAAGACAAAGTTATTAATTAATTTTCAACTTCTTTTTTTTTATAACTTTTATACAACAATTCACTTATTTTTTTTGGAAATAATTAACTTCTTTAAACTTGCAAAGTATAGTTAATAGTTATTTCTTTTTTTATTAATCCGCGTAAAACAATTCTATGAAAAAACTTATAAGAAATTTTTACAAAATTTTCCAACAACTTTCGACGAAAATTCCAGGAAAACATAAAAGAAGAAAATTTTGTATCAATTTTTGAAGAAATTTTGTTGGAATTTCTTGAAAGTTTTTTTTATAATGTTGGTATTTATTAAAAGTTATTGTAATTTTAAAAGAATTGTAAGAAATGGTTTTGCTAACATTTTATTTAGATACTTTTATATATATTCAAAAAACTAAAATTTTCAAAGTTTCATAAAAATATTAAAAATTCAAATTATTTCTGAAATAATAAACATCATTTTATACCCTTAGATTCATTTCAAAATTTATATCCTGCAAAATCGAAATATGAAACTAGTTAATAAATTTCAAGCAAGTTTTCTAAACTACATTTATTTGAATTTTATAAATTAAATTTTCAAATTAATTAAAATTTAAATGCATATTAATAATTGTCTAATAATTAAATAATATTAATTATTTTTCATACTCATAATAGTCCTTTTTTTAATTCTTACAATCTAAGAGATTTCACTTTTTCGAAACTGTTTAATTTTTATCTTATAATTTCTTATTTTTCAAATCACTCTTACTTTTAGAAAATTTTTAAATTTTTTCTTTTACTTTTTTTTTTGTATTTATCTTTTTATTTTAGAATTTTTTTAAATTTTCTCCTTTTTAATTTGTTGATTTTCTTAATGATTTACATATTTTCAAAAATAAATATGCTAATTTTTTTCATTTATTCAATTTGTTTTCAAGGTATTATCTATTTTTTGCAAACTTATTCTTTCATAAAATTTTTACGTTTTCTTTATTTTTCTAAATTTATTATTGGATTTGTTTTAAGTGTATAATATTATAAAAATATTTTGGGTTTGTAAAAAATAATAAAAAAATTGAGAAAATAGATTGAAAATTTAAGAATTAAATTAAAATTTGAAAAACTAATTGGTAATTGAAAAAAAAATTACAAAATGACGAAAACAATTGAGAATTGAAATCAAAATTCAAAAAATGTCCAGATTAACACACAACCGAACAAAATAATTTAAAAAATTAAAGAATAATTAAAAGATTTTAAGATAATAATTAAAAATTGAAATAGTTGTGGAAAATAATTAATAATAGATAATTAAAAGAAATAGTTAAAAAAAAGCGAAAATAAATGAAAAATTGAAGAAAATATGTGAAAAATAACGAAAATGATTGTCAATTGAAGAAAAGATTCAAAAAATGACTAAATTAATAGATGACTGAAAAAAAATAATTGTAAAAATTAAACAAGAAATATTAAATTAAAAGAAATTAATTATAAATTGAAAAATTAAGAAAATTGTAGGAATAATTGGTTGGAAATAATTGCACGTTTAACAACTGGATTGAAAATCAAAAAAATAATTCAAATTAAAAAAATAATTGAAAATTGAAGAATCGAATTGAAATTTATGTCACATAATTAAAAATTGAAAAAAGACGAGAATCAATGAACATAGAAAAAAACAATTGAAAACGGAAGAATGGAAATAAAAATTAAAGAAAATAATTCAACAATTGTGTTTAAAATTAAAAAAACTTAATGATAATTGAAAATAATAATAGAAAAAAGGCGATAATTTTTTAAGATTAAAGAAAAGAATTGAAAATTGAAATTTTAAAATAATTTTTATGAGTGAAAAAAATAATTGAAAAAATAAGATAATTATTTAATATTGAGGAATTAATTGAAAATCGATAAAAATAATTGAAAATTAAAGAAAATATTTGAGAATTAAAGAAAATAATTAAAAATTGAAGAAATAAGTTGGAAATTATAGAATAAAATTGAAATTTGAAAAAATAGTTGATGAATAATTGAAAAAAAACTACAAAATGACGAAAATAGTGGAACTTATTTTTGAATAAATAAATAAATTTCAAGAAAATAATTTATAATTAAAAAAAAAATTGAAAATAATTGACAATTAATAACAAAATTAAGAAAATGGCTAGACCGAAAAAAATAATTTTAAAAATCAAAGAATAATTATAAAATTTTAAGATAATAATTGAAAATTGAAAAATTTTTAGAATATAATTAATAATTAAAGGAAATAGTTGAAAAATGACGAGAATAATTGAAAAATTGAAGATAATATGTGAAAAATGACGAAAGTTATTGTCAATTGAAAACAAAATTCGATAAATGACTAGATTAATAGACAACTGAAAAAAATAATTGAAAAAGGACGTAAAATAATAAATATAGAAGAAAACAATTAAACAATTGTGTTTAAAATTTAAGAAACTTAATGATAATCGAAAGCGATAATTTTTTAATGTTAAAGAAAATAATTGAAAATTGAAAAGTGGAATTTAAATTTAAAGAAAATACCCATGACTTTTTTTTTATTTAAAAGAATATTTTCATTTTTTTAATAGACTGTTTTCTTATCTTTTTTCGCTTTTATGTTTTCTTTTTATAATTTATTATTTTTTTGTTGCTTTTACCTAATTTTCTTAATTTTGCGATCTTATGAATTTGAAGATACAATTTTTTTTGAAATTTTCTCATTTATTCGACATAATTTGTTTGATTTTGATGATTTTGATTAAGGAGGTTCTCTCCATTGACATAACCTCAAACTAAAAAATGACTCTTCCCATCAAATAAAGCTATTATTAAAATTAATTTCATCAAATTTTGAAAGATCCAGTTGTACATTTCCCAGAAAAAATTAGGTTTAGCTAAAATTTGTTGTCAAATAATACATTTTATGTTTTTTCTTTAAATTTAAAGAACAATTGCAATTTTTATCCAATTCTGACAAATAATAGCTCATTTTTCTCGTTGAAATATTCTCTATAATTTTATTTGTTGGCTTTTGTAAAATAATATTTTGTTTAAAAGTTATTAAATAAATAAAGTTTGTTCTTTTACGTTTTTTGACAACAAAGTTTAGCTAAGCCTAATTTTTCCTGAAAAATGTACAACTGAATCTTTCAAAATTTGATGAAATTAATTTTAATAATATTTTTATTTGGGATGAAAAACGACTTCCTAGTTTAAGGTTATGTAAATAAAGAGAACCTTATTATATTTTTTATTAAATGGTCTGAGTTTAAAAAATAAACTATTTACAAATAAACATTTGACAATTTCGTATACTGATTTTATATATTAAAAAAATCATGATTTTTATCAGCCCTGATTTGTATCCTGCATATTAGTATTTTTAATTAATTAGTATATTTTAAAATAAATTAAACTAGCTTTTTTTGTTAAAAAAAAAGCTGTTTTTTTGTTTTCTATAAAATTTCTATAAAAATGTCTTATAAACAAACAAAAATATATCCAGCGATCTTTAAAACCTTGAATTCTCCTTAAACTTTTATTAGCCTTGAAAATTTTGAATTTTTTTTTCAAAAATCGCTGGATACTTTGAACAATTTAATTTAATTAGAATAAGACAATTGATCGAGATATTTCAAATATTAAAACAAAGAGAGAAAACAATATTAGGAAATATTCATAATTTTGTTAAATTATGAATATTTTCTAAAACAAAAACAGAGGATTAAGTTATCCAAAAATATTCTTGCTTTCGAGCTGAATAATAATATAAAATCTGTGTGGTATACCCCTGCAGAACGTAATCCTTTTACAGGCAACCAGAACATGAGAAACAGACTTTAAATACTCAGGAGGAATCGAGACGAAACGAAAAATCGGAAAAAAGTAAACACTCTTCGGAAAGAGGTCGTAGAACGTCTCATGATGACAGAAAACGAAGCAGTGATTATAAAGATAGCAGAGATTATAGAAAATCGCGAGATGACGACAGGAGATATCGTGACGATGACAGAAGAAAAGAAAGAGACAGAGTATCGTCAAGTAGAGATCATAGAGACAAAAGTTACCGGGATGATAGGAGGGAGAGAGACAAGTTGAGAGACAGGGATAGAGGCCGAGATAAAAGACAAATGGATCGGGATCATAACAGACGTCGTTCTCGAGATGGTCGTTCTAAGGATCGTTATAGAGACGAAAGACCTAGCTATCACAAGGACAGAGATCGCACAAAATCAAGATCAAGATCACGAGACAGAAATCAGCCTAATTATAGATCGTTGAGCTACCGAGAGGAAAAAAATCGAAGTAAACTTGCTCAATTGGAGAAATTAGGAATTGAATTAAAATCACCTGAGGATGAACCTGGAGCTAATAATTCACAAGAGCAAAATTATTATAATCCTCTCACAACAGCTACTCAGGGAAAATACGCTGAGCAGATACAAAAACGAAAATTACTTTGGGCTAATAAGGTAAACATTTTTTTAATTATTATAACATTTTTTTTTATCTATAGATTTATTTTCCTTAATTCAATTTATAACAGGGATCTCAGTTCCTTCCCTTTTTTCCACTTATTTAAAAAAAAATTATTATTATCCTATATTTTCTCCCCTTTTCCGAATAAATTTCCTTTTTTTTCACAGGCATAGTGAAAGTCAAAGTTATTTATTAATAATAAACTTCTTTTTTTATGACTTTTATACAACAATCTACTTACTTTTTAGTAAATAATTTACATCTTTTTCTACCCAAATTCCAGAAAAATATGGAAAAAAAAGGAAATTATAGAAATTTTTGTAGCAATTTTTGAAGAAATTTTGTTGGAATTTATTAAAAGTTTGTTTATAATGTGGGTATTTATTAAAAGTTATTGTAATTTTAATTCTAACGTTACGAAGAAATAGAAAAAATGATAACAAAAATAAAAGAATTAATTGAAATGCTAGGGAGAACTAAGAAAATTGTAAAACAAGAAGAAGATTAAATAAGTAGGAAGAAAATTTAGAAATGTTTTTTTTTTAATCTGACAAACTGTAGAAAATATGTAAAAGTATAAAAAAAATACATGTCAAAAAAACAACAAGAAGATTAAGGAGGAATCGGACAAACAATCGGAACAAAAGTTAGTCCAAATGAATAATTTTGATTTTTGATATAGAAAACACATAAGTTAATGTAATTTTTTTCAGGGGTAAATTAGTAAAAACTACAAGTGCCCACACTTCCCCTGAAAAAAATTACATTAACTTATGTGTTTTCTATATCAAAAATCAAAATTATTCATTTGGACTAACTTTTGTTCCGATTGTTTGTCTGATTCCTCCTTAAATAGTAGGAAGAAAATTGAGAAATGTTTTTTTCTTAATCTGACAAACTGTAAAAAATATGCAAAAGTATAAAAAATAAAAAAATTTCCTAAAAATCGACTAAAAAATTAGGATTAATAAAATAAAAAATAAAAAAATTATATAAAGACAAATAAAAATTCCACAAAAGAGATTTAGACATCCTTTAAAAACAAAAAAGTTTCTGGTAAATTAAACCAAGTTCAACAATAAATTTAGAAAAATAAAGAAAATCTAGAACTTTTATGGTAGAATAAGTAGTTTACAAAAAATAGACAAGATGTGAAATAATATTGAATTATTTGCATAAAAGAAAGAAAATTCTAAAATAAAAAGACAAATACAAAAAAACTTGATAAATAAATAAATAAAAACATTAAAAGTAAAAGAAGAAAAAATTAAAAAGTTTTGTAAAAATAGGAAATTATAACATAAAAATGAAACGGTTTCGAAAAGTAACTTAATCTCTTAGAAATCTTGTAAGAATTAAAAAAAGGATTATTGTGAATATGGAAAATAATTAATAATATTGAATTATTATGCATTAATACATATGCATTTAAATTTGAATTAATTGAAATTTAAAAGTTTGACTAAATTGGAATATAAGTTAATTGACGTTTGGGATTTATTTAAATTATGGGTCAATCCACTAACTTTTGACCAAAGGTGGTCGCTGACAATTTAAAAAAATATTAAAACCTACATTATATGTATTATTGAAGTATCTAAATTCAACTTCTGATGTTGTTTTAGTTAATTTTTTATTTTTCAATCGTAAATTGTAATTAAAGGAGCAATAACAGGAAAAAATGTCGTTTTTAATTCATGTTTTACACGATTTTAATTCAGAAAAAAAATTTAATTCCTGTGCCATAAGGAAAATACGTTTAATCAGTATCCAAATATTTATTTTCATTAATATAATTTTGTGTAAAATAGAAAATAATAGTAATAAAACTAACTTAAAGTTTTAAAAGTCTATTTTTTAGAAATCTACTTAACGAAAATTACCATAACTTTTTATTTGTACACTTTAATCATTTTTTCATTAGAGAGAGGACGAATATTTATTTTATTATTGAATCATTTCATTTTGAAATTTCAAATTTAACCACAAAACACACATTTTTAACTTACACAACTTTTTTCTAGATGGATTTAAAAAATTAATACTTTCCACATATTTAAGTTTTTATAAAATCTACAACATATTACATTTTCGCGAAGGTAAATTGTCCAGTTTATGAATTATTTAAGTTTGGAATTTAATGAAAAAAAGGTTATTTTTTATATTTTGAAATGCATTCTGAAGTTTGACAATCGATTATTGATTTTAAATTCAAAATTATTATTTATATTTTGTCAGTTTATAACGACTAATATTAATAAAAAAAAATTTGTAAATTTATATTTTTACAATTTTCTAAATTAGGGCCAAAGTAGTGTAAGAAAATATCAATAAAATATATAAAATTTACTGACTGGTGGATTGATTTTGGTTAAATCTTAATTTATAATTAAGGAATGCAAATTGTAGATATTTTCAGTCTCTAATTATATTACTTATAGAAAAAGTATTTAATTTTTAAAAATCATTGAAAAGCGGATGTATTTTTCTTTGTTAATTGTATTTTAGTTTCTAATAATTAATAAAATAAATCTTAACAACTACATTTTCAATTTGAAATGATACTTTGTTGAAATAATTAGGGAAAATATTGCATTTATTTTTATTTTTAATTCTATATTTTTCTCTGTTAATTAATAATTTAATAAACCTTAACAATTATTAATGAAAATAATTATCAATTTAGATAAAATCATAAATAAAATACAAATTTTTAAATATGTACTATATGTATTATTATATAAATTAGAAATAATATTCGAACAATTTAACTATAATTTCAAAAGAACTTCATTATTTTCCGGTAATTCTTTGAAAGGTTGAAAAAGGGTTGTTTTTTTTCTCGCAATTTTCATTGCGTAAAATATCGACAGAACAACGCATATCAACGAATTATATATTTAAAAATAAGTTAATTAATGTTCTGATAAATAGGTTAAATTAATCGTTATAAACTGACAAAATATAAATAATAATTTTCAATTCAAAATTAATAATCGATTGTCAAACTTCTGAGTGTATTTTAAAATATAAAAAATAACCTTTTTTTCATTAAATTTTAAACTTAAATAATTCATAAACTGGACAACTTACTTTCGAGAAAATTTAATATATTGTAGATTTTATAAAAACTTAGATATGTAGAAAGTGTTAATTTTTTAAATCTATCAAAAAAAAGTTTTGTAATTTTATTACTATTATTTTTCATTTTACACAAAATTATATTAATGAAAATATTTGGATGCCATGGAATTTTTTTGTAGTCAGGGAAAACCTAAAAAACCTGTAAAAGTCCGGGAATTTTACAAAATTTATTTATTTATTTTCGGTATAGACGGGCAGTAGAGCCCGTATAAAATGTTGTTTTAACAAATTAATTTAACTAATTTCTCTTTTTATGATTTCAATCAGTTATATTTCATTTGAAATAAGTTGAAAATTGCTGATTTATCGATGACTTTTACCTGATTGATCAATAGAAAATAATTGAAATTTTCATTTCTGTTACTGAAATTGAAAATTATTTTCATCTATATCAATCAGTGAAAAATTACTGACAATTTAGTCATTTTAAACTGATTTTCTCTAAAATTTCATTGATTGAAATCATGAATAGAGAGTGATTTTCAATATAAAATTATTCTCCTCAAATTTTATAATTATTCTTTAATTTTTTTTAATTATTTTGTTCTGTTGTCGATTATTATCTACAGATTTCGAATTTTTTTGTCAATTATTTTCCTCATTTCTCAATTATTTTCTATAATATTTAATTGTTTTCGTCATTTTGTAATTTTTCTTTCAAATACCAATTATTTTATTCACATTTCAATTTAATTCTTTTATTGTCAAATAATTTCCTCCATTTTTAATTATTTTCTTCAATTTTCAATTATTTTATTCCATTTTCAATAAATTTATTCTTATCTATTTCCAATTTGCAATTATTTTCTTTAAATTTAATATTTTTTGTTTATTGTTTTCAATTATTTATTACAGTTGTCTATTGATCTAATCATTTTTCGAATTTTGTTTTTAATTGTCATTTTTCAATTATTTCTTATAATTAATAATAATTTTCTTCAATTTTCAATTGTTTTCCCAAATTTTTCAATTATTTCCTACAATTTTTTCAATTTTCAGTTATTCTCTTAAAATTGTATAATCATTCTTTATTTTTTCAATTTTTTTGTTCAGTTATGTATTAATTTAGCCACTTTTTTGAATTTTGTTTTTAATTGTCATTTTTCAATTATTTCCTACAATTTTTTCAATTTTCAGTTATTCTCTTAAAATTGTATAATTATTTATTTTTTTCAATTTTTTTGTTCCGTTGTGTATTAATTTAGCAACTTTTTTGAATTTGGTTTTCAATTGTACATTAATTTCGTCATTTTTCAGATATTTTCCTCAATTTTGTAATTATTCTCGTAATTTTCATTATTTATTGAATTTGCAAAAATTTATAGCTTTAAATTACCATCAACCAATGCAAGCGCGTGTTAATGTTGCTACTTATTTTATATTTGGTCATGGAATTTGATGAAAAATAGTCTGGAAAAACTGGAAAAGTCATGGAATTTTGAAAAACTTAGCAACCCTGCGGAATTAAATGATTTTTTTCTGAATTAAAAGCGTGTAAAACATGCATTAAAAACGCCATTTTTTCTTGTCATTTTTGCTCCTTTAATTACAATTTACGGCTGAAAAATAAAAAAATTTAGCTAAAGCAATTTCAGAAGTTAAATTTAGATACGTCAATAATACATATAATATAGGTTTTAATATTTTGTAAAATGTCAGCTTCCACCTTTGGTCGAAAGTCAGTGATTTTACCCTATAATGATCTAACAATAATAATAATAATAATATAACCCTAATAATGACAATTTAATTTTTTTTTTTTTAGAAACCAGATGAAGGCAAAGTTGCAGCGACCCCGACAACAGCTACGAATACCTGGGTAGGAACGACATTTACACATGATCAGGATGGAAAGGTGACAGCGAAATTTAAACGGCTAATGGGTATTAAAGGAGAATCGACGGCTGCATCTGCAGAATCTTCTAAACCTGACATTCTTAAAAAGCAGGAAGAAATGTTTACCAATATGGAGCAACAGTATGAAGTGGCTCGAGCTACGACACATACACAACGAGGCGTTGGTCTTGGATATTCAACTGGAGGATATCAATTTCCACGATAAAGGAAATTTTCCTTCTGTAGAAGCATTTTCCGACAAATGTAAAAATTGAATGATACGTGAAACTGATGAATGCTTGATAGTTTTTAAGTTTCAGTTAGCAATTTATTAGAAACTAAGAAGTAATTCATAAGAGAATGATCTTGATTCAGTAAAATGAAAGCTATTAGCGAACACTTTTGCTGACTGATCTTGTACAATAAATCGTAAATTAAAATTTATTTCACGAAACGAATATTATTTCATCGATTACGATTTCAATTACGGTCTTCTACTGCGTCATTATCAGTAGAAACAAAGAGTATTTCTTAAAAAATAGTCGTACATTGTTTTTAAATTTCATCATTATTGAATGATATTTAAATTATAAAAATTATGTTCGGCATTATTATTGTAATTTGAAAAGAGCTTTCAATAAAAATTTGGAAATGTTCAATATGGGGTTTCTTTTCTTTATTTCGGTTATTCTAGTGATATAAATATTTCTTCTTTTTTTTACACTCATTTTCTAAAAAAAAAAAGTAGTATTTTTTCAATATTTTCTCATAGTTTCTTTAATTTTTCTCATATTTAAACAATTTCTGTTTTTGGTTTTTTTTTTTTTTTTTTTCTTAATTTATTTTTTATATTTACTTTTTTTTATAAATTCTTCTTCTCATGTTTACGTAAAAATTAGTTTATTTCTTACATTTCTGTTTTTAACATTTAACAAATATTTTAACGTTTTTTTTTTATATTAATTTTCTTATTTATTTCGAAAAATTTATTCAATATCTTTTATTCTACATTTCTTGAAAATTTCTTAATTCTTCTGATATGTTTTAAAGATTTACCTATCTTCTGCTTTTTATTTTTTATAATTTTTGTTTGTTATTAGATTTTTTATAATTTTACATTTTATCTTCTAACAAAGTTCTTTTTATCACACTTACATCAAAAGTTAGATTTTACGGCTTGTTTGGAAACCTATAAGAGCTCATTTCACGGCCTAGGCCGTAAAGTAAATGAACTCGCAATCTGATTGGCTGATGCTGGTCAGCTGACCTTTACTTTATGGTACAGCTGCCCAAACTGGCCCAAACGTCACGGCTGTTCACGGGTTTCGCCGCCCTCCGAGGGCATTTCTAAGTCTGTCGACCTACTCCCACCTAGAAATGCCCCCTGAGGCCGTTTTTTACGATAATCACCTCTCCCTAGGTTCGAATTCTCAGTTTTTTGTGTGATAAAAAATGTTATATGACACTTGGACCCTTTCGGCACTTAAGTTCTCGTGTATCGTACAACTCGCCACAGCCACATCAGAGCCTCGGCTACTTTTCGGTGGAGCCTCGGCTTCATATCTTCACTTCACCTCGGCTTCGCCTCGGCTACGTTCGGTGAAGCCTCGTCACCACCTCTACTTCGCCTCGGCTGCGATTGGACTTAGGCTCGTATTACGATACTTACTCGTACTATAAAGTGCCATTTCAGGTCCTTGTGTCATAAATAACTATTTTATGTTTTCTTAAATTCCTTATTCTTTAGTACCTAATTTCCTTTATTTTATTTTTAAAAGAAGAATTTATTATTGTTTAATTAAAAAGATGCCTCCAAAAATTATTAATTTTTATTTGTTCTCCAATTTTCTTACTTTTGCATTCATTCATATAAAAAGGTTTCGAATATTTCTTATTTAAATATTTTAATTATTTTCTTTAATTTTCAAATATTATCTTATATTAAATTCTCCCACTCTTTCAGACTCTTGAGCTTCTTTTTAAATTTCGTTACTTTTTTCGTAGATTTTTAATATTTTAAAATTATTTTGTAGTTTATATTATTATTACAAGCTTCTAAATTCTCCAATCGACAAATTCTGTGTATTTTTCTGTTTGAATTACGCGGTTAAGAGCAGGTGTTACTTTTCACAAAATCTGATTCGTCGACATTTATTTCTTTAGAAGAAAAAACTACGAACACAAATTTTAACCAATCAGAAACCAGATACAAAGGACATCGTTCAAGTTCGTGAAACTTCGTTTGCCTTTCAAACTTGTTTATCAATATGGCCGTTGATCTGTAAAGACGTTTGAATTTATCCGTTGAAAGAAATTCTCCCACAGGAAGTTCTCCTTGTAAAGTTGTTATTTAAGTACTTTGTGAAGTTTTTACTCTTTTAATCAGTTAATTAAGGCTGATTAAAACCCAATCAACATGGAAAATTTTATGAAAATTGAAAAAATTGGAGAAGGTTCGTAAACCATGACATTTTTCTACTCACGCGTTGCATTTACACTTATTTTTCTCCCTCCTTTCTATTATTTATTGTTCTAAATATGTAAATTTCTGCTTTTAAATTGGGTTCATTATTTTAATATGCACACAATTTTTATTTAGAGAAATAAATCGCGTGACTTGGAATAAGAGTTATTTCAAATTTAATTCGAGAAAGGTTATCCTTTGATTAAAAATTTTATTTTATGTTTTAATTACCTATAAAGGGTTGAAAGGTAAATACGATACAATTTTTATTACAGGAACCTACGGCGTCGTGTACAAAGGTAAACATAAAAAAACAGGTGAAATAGTTGCAATGAAAAAAATTCGTTTAGAGAGTGACGACGAGGGTATTCCATCTACAGCGATTAGGGAAATTTCTCTCCTGAAGGAACTCAAGCACCCAAACATCGTCAGTTTGTTAGATGTGCTTATGGAGGAATCAAAGCTTTATTTGATCTTCGAGTATCTAACGATGGACTTGAAAAAATATATGGATAACTTAGGATCTGGCAAACTCATGAATCCTTCAGTAGTGAAATGTTACTTGTACCAAGTACGTAAATTGAAGATTAGCTTTGTTACTGTGATTATAAAAATAATACGATAAATGAAAATTATTATAATAATCAATGTTTGGAGGTTAAATCTTAATATAAATATAATAATAATACAAATTATGTGGCTTTTTTCTTTTTTTACAGATCACCAAAGCTATTCTTTTCTGTCACCGTCGCAGAGTATTGCATCGTGATTTAAAACCGCAAAACTTGCTTGTAGACAAGTCTGGAGTTATTAAAATTGCTGACTTTGGTTTGGGAAGAGCCTTTGGAATACCCGTGAGAGTTTATACTCACGAAGTGGTCACTCTCTGGTATCGAGCTCCAGAAATTCTTCTTGGTGCTACCAGATATTCTTGCGCCATCGATATTTGGAGTATTGGTTGTATTTTTGCGGAAATGGCAACAAAAAAACCTCTGTTTCAGGGAGACAGCGAAATCGATCAGCTATTCAGAATATTCCGGTAAAAATACAACAATTTTTATGTTTTTCATTTTAGTTTTGCAGGGTTGACAGTGACTCACTTTTTTTAAAAAACCAAACTCACTTTTTCTTACTTTTTTAGTAAAATTTCTATTCCAGCTGCAGGGGGAGTCTTATAATTTGCAGGAAATTTAATATTTCGTGAGAAAACCCGGGAATTTGTAAATAGATTTGTGAAATCCGGGAAGTTTTTGGAAATGTCGGGAAAATTACTTTAAAGATTTTAAAAAAAGATTTTTAACTTAGAAAGGTTAAACTAAATTATTTAAAAAATAAAAAAATAAACGAAACTGAAGAAAATGATCAACAAATTGAAGAATATAACTGAATTTTGGAGAAAACAATTTAAAATTTAAGAAAAGAATTTAATCCAAATTTTGAAGGAAATTATTGAAAACGGATTAATATAATTATGAAAAATCAAAATTGAAGATTATGTCTGAAATTAAAAAAAAAAACAAACAAAAAGTAAATAAAGTTTAATTGGAATCGCAGTAACTACATAAAAATAGATAAGGGTACTTTCTAAATATCAATTACAAAGATTGAATAAAATAACTGTAAATTCAACAAAATATTTAAAGTTAAAAAAATCAAGAAATTAGGAAAATAATTGAAAATTGTCAAGAAATTGATAGAAAAGTGAAAAATTTGATTGAAACGGGAAAAGAAATGTTTGAGATTTTAAGAAAACAATTGATGATCACGAAAATAATTAAATTTAAAGAAAATTATTTAAAATTAAAAAAACATTATTTTAATTTGAAGAAAATAACGCGAAAGTAAAAAAGAGTAGAGAATAAAATAATTAATTTTTAACTAAAGTTAATACTATGAACCTGAAGAAAATTATTGTAAAATCCAGAAAATAATAAATTACAAATTCAAGCAAAAGATTAGGAATTGAAGAAATAATTGGAAACTGAAGAAATTATTTTTAAAAATTGTAAAATGTGAATGAAACTTGAAAATAATAATCTAGAATTGAAGAAATTGAAAATTTTTAAATTCAGAAACATAATGAATTGAGATTTGGAAAAATTGAATAATATAACTTAAGTTCGGAGAAAATAATTTTAAATTGAGAAAATAATTGAAAAATGAAGGGAAATGAATAAAAATAGAAAAAAGTATAATTGAAGTTTGAAGAAAATAATTCAGAATTAAAAAAAATAATTCCAAATTGAAGAAAATAATTGAGAAGACAAGAAACGACTTAAAAATTAATTTAATAAATAATACTTAATATTTGAAACCAATTTCTTATGCAACAATATGAAACCTTATAAAAACAGTAAAAATGTACTCAAGTACTTTATAATATATTATTTCAAAATTGTAATCAATAATTTTCATTTTTAAAAATCCGGAAAAATTGTGCTCTAAGATCTGGGAATTTACCGGGAATTTAAAATTGCCAGTTTGCTAGACTCCCTGGTCTTAAAATTTCAATTATTTTATTCAAACTTTAATTAATTTTATCAACTTTCAATTATTTCCCTCAAACTTCTAATATTTTTTTTAATTGTCTACAATTTTTTTTCCACCAGCTTTTAATTATTTATTTCATTATTCAATTAGTTTCTTGAAATTTCAATTGTTTCGTCAATTTTTCAAGTATTGTTTTCAAATTTTTTATTTTTTACTTTATTTATCAATTCTTTTCCTCATTATTCAAATATTTTTGACATTTTTGAATTATTTTCTTAAAATGTCATAAATTTATTAACTTTTACACGAGCTCTCAATTATTTATGTCATTATCAAATTAAATTCTTAACATTTCAATTGTTCAATAAATTTCTCAAGTATTGTTTATAGATTTTCACTTTTTTAACTTTAGTTATCAATTCAAATAATTTTTTTTTTTTTTGACATTTTGAAATTATTTTCTTGAAATGTCATTTCCTTCAATCTTTTTATTGTTGTCATAATTTTATTACCTTTTACACCAGCTTTCAATTGTTTATTTAATTATTTATTTAATTGAATAATATTGTTCAATTAGTTTCTATACATTTAAATTATATCGTTAATTTTTTAATTCCATTATACAATTTTGCAATTGATGTAATAAATTTTTTTTTTTTACTCCATTTTTTAATTATATTTCTCATATTTCATTAATTTTTTTTAAATTTCAGTTATTTTTGTCATTGTTCAACTGTGCTCTTCACATATACAATTTTTTCCTATTTTTAAATTACTTTCTTCAAGTTTGAATTATTTTCTTGAAAAATCTATTTTTTCTTCAATTTTTCAACTATTATCTAAAAAGTTTAATATTTACACCAGCTTTCAATTATTTACGTCTTTATTCAACTAGTTTCTTTAAATTTAAATAATATTGTTTTTTTTTTAATTCCTTTATACAATTTTGCAATTGATGTATTAAATTATTTTTTCTTCAATTTTTCAACTATTATCTAAAAAGTTTAATATTTACGCCAGCTTTCAATTATTTACATCTTTATTCAACTAGTTTCTTTAAATTTAAATTATATTGTTTTTTTTTTCAATTCATTTATACAATTTTGCAATTGATGTATTAAATTATTTTTTACTCCATTTTATAATTATATTTCTCATTTTCCATTAATTTTTTTTCTAAATTTCAGTTATTTTTGTCATTTTTCAACTCTGTTATTCACATATAAAATATTTTCCCATTTTTTAAATATTTTCTTCAAGTTTCAACTATTTTCTTGAGTAATCTATTATTTCTTCAAGTTTTCAACTATTGTCTAAAAAGTTTCATTTTTTGATCAGCTTTGAATTATTTATATTATTCAATTAGTTTGGTCACATTTCAATTATTTTGTCAATATCTCAATTATTGAACTCAAATTTTTAATTTTCTACATCAGTATAAAAATTTTTTTTTTCAAATTTTCATTATTTTTGTCATTCTTTAATTATTTTCTTGTAATTTCAATTATTTTTTAAACTTTTCAATTATTTTTTTTAAATTTCAAGCATTTTGTTTCAATTTATTCATTTTTTTCTTCTTGTTTTCATATTAAATCAATTTTTTAATTAGTTTTGTCATTTTACAATTTTTTCTTCAAATTTGAATTAACTCTGTCAATCTTCAACTATTTTCTTTATATTTCAATTATTTTTGCAGTTTTAGAATTATTTTTTTAAAATGTCATAAATTTTTCAACTTTTACACCAGCTTTGAATTATTTACGTCATTATTCGATTAGTTTCTTTACATTTAAATTATATCGTTAACTTTTTAATTCCATTATACAATTTTGCAATTGATGTAATAAATTTTCTATTTTCTACTCCATTTTTTAATTATATTTCTTATTTATCATTAATTTTTTTTTCTAAATTTCAGTTGCTCTTCACATATAAAATTTTTCCCCATTTTTTAATTATTTCCCTGTAAAAATTTATTTTTTCTTCAATTGCTCAACTATTATCTAAAAAGTTTAATTTGTACATCAGCTTTCAATTATTTACGTCATTATTCAATTAGTTTCTTTAAATTTAAATTATATTGTTTTTTTTTTTCAATTCCTTTATACAATTTTGCAATTGATGTATTAAATTTTTTATTTTTTACTCTATTTTTAAATTTTATTGATTTTTTCCTAAATTTTAGTTATTTTTGTCATTTTTCAACTCTGTTATTCACATATAAAATATTTTCCCATTTTTTAATTATTTTCTTCAAGTTTCAATTGTTTTCTTGAATAATCTATTATTTCTTCAATTTTTGCACTATTGTCTAAAAAGTTGAATTTTTTCACCAGCTTTTAATTATTTATATCATTCAATTAGTTTTGTCACATTTTAATTATTTTGTCAATATTGCAATTATTGAACTCAAATTTTTAATTTTCTACACCAGTCTCAAATTATTTTATTCAAATTTTAATTATTATTGTCATTCTTTAATTATTGTCTTGTAATTTCAATTATTTTTTAAATTTCAAGAATTTGTTCCAATTTTTTCTTCATTTTTTGATGTTTAATCAAATATTTCAATTAGTTTTGTCATTTTACAATTTTTTAAATTAAATAGTCACTTTCTTCACTATTTTTAATTTGCAAGTCCGAGTTTTGTATTCATCAGTAACTCATTGTCAGAACTTATTGCAAAAATTATCTATCCTATAATTATTTGCATTTTAAGAAATAATTTTACTGTTGGGCTTTATATTTCTTAAATAAATAAATAAAATAAAAAAATTTTAATAATTAATTAATTAATTATATTTATAATTACAGTGTATTGAAGACTCCAACCGAAGAGATTTGGCCAGGTGTTTCACAATACTCCGACTACAAGGCCACCTTTCCAAACTGGAAAACAAACAATTTGGAAGAGCACGTAAAAGTTCTTGACAATTATGGAATTGAATTGTTGCAAGACATGTTGACCTACGATCCAGCTCACAGAATATCGGCACGTGCTGCACTTCAGCACCCCTACTTTGAGGACATCGAGTGCGACTTCAAAGAAGCCAAAATACCTTTCGTTTAAATCAGACTTATAATAACTTAACAAATTTATTTATAATTTTTTTTTTTTTTATATATAAATTTCCAATAGAATTTACATTATTTATAGGGTAGCTGTTGTTAAAAACAAACAAAGCGCGGAATAAGTACTAGATTAAAATATTCTAAGTAATTATAAAAACTTGAGGTATTCTAAGAACAGGTAGGTGTTAAAGAAAGTACCATCTTCAAATTTGTACAAATAAAAAATCGTAAAATTTTCAGATGTACAGACAATTTTAATGATTTAAAAATCTAGCAAATTTGATTTCGACAAACATTCTCTCATTCAGTTCGTTTAGCTAGATTAAATTTTTATCGAATGTAAGAAAAAAAAAGAGTGTTAGCTTTTAAAAAAATGCTACATAGAATTAAATTTAAAAATTCACCAAGTACTGTTTAAGAAATATGACAGATTCAGTTCAAGGATTGCGAATTGTAAATATTATTTTAAGAAAAAAAAAAAATACTTTTTAAGGAGAACACTTCTTAATTGTGTACGTTTGTGTTTAAATACAGTAAACGTCTTTCGTTTTTTTCTATACGTTGCTTTATTCATCAATTTTTTGTTTTGCAGAGTTAGAAATGACTTATTTTGAGGATCTAGTCACAAAATTGAAAATTTGAAAGAAAAGGAAACATTTTCACATAACAAAAGACCTGCAACTTCTGCCATTTTACTTTCCACCTTTTATTATCACAGATTATGATTGCACTTGAAGGTTTTATTATAGGGCAAACAATATAGATGAATTGAAGCAAATGACATTCGCAGAATCTAGTGATGTTAACGCACAAGTTGATGCGTCATACTAGTTATCAAACGTATGACACATACTTCAAAATTCTGCTTAAAAGTCTCTAATGAAGAAACTAATTAAGTTTTTTCCATTTTTTTTTTAATGATTTTATGAAATCATGAAAGAAACATTTTGCATTTTAATTAAAAATTGTCATTTTGATTGAAAGTTTAAGAAATTATTGAAATAATAAATAAATAGTCGACGAGAAAATGAACAAATTGGAAACAAAAAGTCGTGAAACAATTATATAAATAAATGAACGTGCAAAATAATTTATTTTTGATAATTGAATCTGAAAATAAAATAGAAATTTGAAAGTCAGAATATGTAGTTCAAAATGTGTATTGATTAAAGTTTTAATAAAAAAAAAAAAAAAGGAAGGAATCTCGCATAAAAATTAATAATTTGGTCCAGTGTATACAAAACCGTTAGTTAAAAAACACGTGTGTATTCGAGATTTCCAGAGTGTCAGTGAGACTATAATTATTTTCTTGGAGGGGGACTCGTATAAAACATGCTCTGTTGAAAGTTCTGTTTTTAAGTTCAGTAACAAGTTCTCTCTGAATAGGAGCAATGGCTTCGAAGTGAGTATTTAAAATGTATTTTTGTGTGTAAAAATAAAACTCATTTCCTAAATTTTCATTTATAAATCATATTTATAAATTTACAATTTTCTTTTATTTCGTTTTAAATCCTCAGAAACATTCTTCGTTTCATTATTCACTGAATATTTCGTGATATTAAGATCAAAATTAATTAAGCGTCTAAAAAGTAATTTCAATTTTAATACAAAATCGAATTATTTGTATACTAATTAAATTCGAGTTTAATAATTAGATATTGACGTGAATTATACAAAATTGAGTTTAAGGATTGAAAATAAAAAATTTTATTTAATCTTTAAAATTTAACAAAGAAAACATAAAACAAAAGAGTTTATAAATAGAAACAAATCTATTATAATTAATAGATAGTTAATCAAATAAATAATTAAATAGTGTTGAGATTTTTTTCCTGTTGCTGATTTTAATTAATTAATTAATTAATAATATTCGTAATAAGTTTCTCGATGGAAACAAGACACTTATTTAGCCTTCAACTCATAATTCACAACAGTTATCAACGTTATTTGATGTCAACACTTTTTTTTTTATAAAGAGGGGTCATTCAGATCAGAATGACTCAATTAAACAGAAAATTCATATTTTTTTTTAAATATAATATTCATTGTTTAATAAGGAAAATTTTTTAAAGCCATTTGGAGAAAATCTTTTCTATTTATAATTGCTTTTGTGAAACCGCAGTGAAATTAAATGAATAACAATCTCGAAAAATTAGATGTGAATTAGTTAATTTTGTGAAACAACAATGAAAAGAAATGAATGACAATAACAAATTAGATGATTAACAAAGAACGGCTGTAAAATTTTATTGTGCTTGGTTATGAGACACCGAAAGTTCGTATTTGTAAATGGTGACTCAATTTAATTTCACTTTTGTACATTATTATAATTTAGTTTTTTTTATTTCTTTTTAAAAATTACGAGAGAAAATTATTTACGTGCAAGTATTAGGATGAGTTTAAATAAAAATAAATCCCGAGCTTTTTTTGGAAAATGTTAATAATTAGAATAATAAAATAGATTTTAAGTTTCATTAAAATTTATTAATTTTCTAGACACCTTTTGAATAAAACAATTTTTTCAAATTCGGTTGCTTTAATTAAAAATTATATTTAAAGCACAAATTGAAACTAGACTTTTTAAAGAAGGAAATAAAAATTAAAAATTGAAGCTTTTTAACTATAAAAATTGAAATTTTTCAATTTTTGCAACAAATTGGAATATTGGTTTTATAGATAACAAGATGAGAAACTGAATTTTTAAATATATTAAGAAATTGGATTTTAAGGAAAATTCGAAAACTGGATTTTTAAGCATGAAATTGAAAAATGAGATTTTTAAACAATGAATTGAAAAATTGGAATTTTAAGTGAGAAATTAAAAAATGTGATTTCTAAGCAACAAATCAAGAAATCTGGCTTTGATAAAACGACTTCAAAATTAGGTTTCTAAACTATAAATTAAATAATTTTACTTTTAGACAAGAAATAAGGAAATGACGTTCTTAAGCATTAAATTGAAAAATTAGATTTTGAACAACAACTTAAAGAATTGGATTTTTAGACAAAACAATGAAAAACTGGCTTCTTAAGCAATAAATATAAATAATTAGATTTTTAGGCAACAAATTGAAAATCTGTAATTTTAAACAAAAAATTAATGAATAATATTGGTAAGCAACTATTTGAGAAATTGGATTTTTAAACAACTTGAGAAATGAGATTTTGAGGGGACGAATTTGAAAACTTAGTATTTTTAAAAAATACCAATTTATTAAATACTTGCATAAAAAAATTAAATTTTTAAAACTCCAGTTAAAAATCCAGTTTTTGAAAAACTGGATTTATATACAACTTCAAAAATTCGATTTTTAAACAAAAAAATTGAAAAATTAAGATTTTTAAACAATAAATTGAAAAACTGGATTTTTAAGCAACAGATAAAAAATTAGATCTTTATAAACAACAACTTAAAAAACTGTAATTTCAAACAACAAATTAAGGAATGATATTTCTAAGCAACTATTTCAGAAATTGGATTTTTAAACAAAAAATTAAAGAGTTGGATTTTTAAACAAAAAATTTAAGAGTTGGATTTTTAAACAAAAAATTTAAGAGTTGGATTTTTAAACAAAAAATTAAAGAATAAATAGAATTTTTGAACAGCAACTTGAAAAATAAGATTTTGAGGAGAAAAATTGAAAACCTGGTATTTTTGAAAAACAAACAGAAAATTTGGGTTTTTTGACAAAAAAAAATTGAAAACTTAACTTTTTTAAACAATAAATTGAAAAACTAGAATTTTAGGAAATAAATAAAAAAAATTAATTTTTAGGCAACAAATTGGAAAACTATAATTTTAAACAACAAGTTAAGAAATGATATTTGTAAGCAACTATTTAAAAAATTGCATTTTTTAAAAATCCAAAACAATAAATAATTGGATTTTTAAATAATATTTTGAAAAAGAAGATTTTAAAGAGGCAAATTGAAAACTTTGTATTTTTAAACAACAAATAGAAAAATTGGATTTTTGTGTAAAAAGTTGAAAAACTAGATTTTTGTAAATTGCAAAAATTGGATTTTTAGACAAAAATATTGAAAAATTAAGATTTTTAAACAATAAATTGAAAAACAAGATTTTTAAGCAATAAATAAAAAATTTAGATCTTTAAGCAACAAATTGGAAAACTGTAATTTTAAACAACAAATTAAGGAATGATATTTGTAAGCAACTATTTAAAAAAGTAGATTTTCTTAAATATCCAAATCAATAAATATTTGGATTTTTAAACAACATCTTGAAAAAGAGGATTTTGAAGAGACAAATTAAAAATCGGGTATTTTTAAACAACAAATAGAAAAATTGGATTTTTGTGTAACTAGTTGAAAAACTAGATTTTTGTAAATTTCAAAAATTGGATTTTTAAACAAAAAAATTGAAAAATTAAGATATTTAAATAATAAATTTATAAACTGGATTTTTAAGCAACAAATAAAAAATTAGATCTTAAAGCAACAACTTAAAAATTAGATTTTTAGACAACTAATTAAAAAATTAGATTTTGAAGAGACAAATTGAAAACTTTGTTTTTTTAAACAAATACCAATTTATTAAAAAAATAAAAAAATTTAATTTTTAAGTAACAAGTTGAAAAACTCGATTTTTGACCAAAAAAAAAAATTGAAAAATTAACATTTTTAAACAATAAATTGAAAAACAAGATTTTTAAGCAATAAATAAAAAATTTAGATCCTTAAGCAACTATTTAAAAAATTGGATTTTTTTAAAAATCCAAAACAATCAATAATTGGATTTTTAATCAATATTTTGAAAAAGAAGATTTTGAAGAGAAGAATTGAAAACCTGGATTTTTATGTAAATTCAAAAATTGGTTTTTTAGACAAAAAAATTGAAAAAATAACTTTTTTAAACAATAAATTGAAAACTAGATTTTAAAGCAATAAATAAGAAAATTGGTTTTTAGACAACAAATTGGGAAACCTGTAATTTTAAATTACTTTTAATTAATTATTATTTATTATATTATATTATATTATTAATTAATTTTTAAATTACTCTACTGTACTTTTAGAGAGACAAATTGAAAATCTGGTATTTTTAAACAACAAATAGAAAAATTGGATTTTTGTGTAACTAATTGAAAAACTAGATTTTTGTACAATATCAAAAATTTGATTTTTAGACAAAGCAAAATCGAAAAATTAAGATTTTTAAACAATAAATTGAAAAAATTATGGAATGATATTTGTTAGCAACTATTTAAAAATTGGATTTTTTAAACAACAAATTAAAGAATTGGATTTACAAGCAACAAATTAAAAAATAAAAATTTTAATTTTCACATTGAAGACTTGAATTTTAATTTAAAGATTGCAGTTTAACAATTATCAATCTATAACCAAAGACAATAAAGATCAAAAATTAAAAATATTTTTTTCTAATCAAGTGAAACTTTCTTTTCAACAGAATTTTTTTGGTCCTTTGTGCAATATTTGCAGCATGTGTACAAATCGATGCTCACAGCTATCATTGGGGAAATTGTCCGGTGGTGGAACCAATGCAAGGATTTCAAATGAGCAGGGTAAAAATAAAATTTTTCAATCCTAGTTATAAAATTCAGACAAGGAATAATTTTGGCAATTTTTTACAGTTCCTAGGCTTGTGGTACGTGATTCAAAAAACGTCAACTGCCAGCAAATGCATCTCGTACAATTATACTCGAGGTGAAGAACCCGGAGAATATGTAATCACTCAAGATTCTGATGTCCCTGTTCTAGGTAAAATTTTTCTTATAATATTTATTATTTACCTTATTCAATATTTTTTTCAAACTTTT
Source organism: Ganaspis brasiliensis (assembly GCA_037103525.1). NCBI lineage: Eukaryota > Metazoa > Arthropoda > Insecta > Hymenoptera > Figitidae > Ganaspis > Ganaspis brasiliensis. The sequence goes on along the minus strand of JAZKLR010000105.1, from coordinate 552,674 downwards.
CTGTAATTTTGGGGTAAAGCCTAAAATGGTAGGTAACTATATTTTAATTAAATTAAAATTAATTTTTAACTTGTTTTCAAGTAAGATAATAAATAAACTATTTCGGTTTCAATAAAAAAAAAAAAAATGCTTTTTTTTTATATTGATTCGGCTAAATGGATTTTCAGATCCGTATTAACAATATATCAAAGTTCCTTTTTCAAGGGGGCTTAATTGATGAAAAGAAAAATGAAGATCTCTTGAAAGCTTGTCGAATATACTATAACAAGATAAATGGTCGGCAAGTGGAATGAATTATCCTTAATTGTATGTTTGTGAATGTGCAGGATTAACGTCATTGAAACATGAATATCACTACACTGGCGAATTATCAGTCCCAGAACCAAGCACTCCTGGTCGGATGGTGGTTAGTTTCCCGTTAAGTGAGTATTTTAAATTTTGAAAAAAAAAATTTTTAGATTTTGCAGACCTTTTAAAACTTTTTTCTCCACAGTTTGACGACGAATCTTATGAATGAATGGAAAATTAAAAGTCAGAAAAAAGATACAGAAAATGAGAAAAGTAAATATGAAATAAAAAAAATATTTTTAAAAAATAATAATAAACAGCTTAAATTTTTTATTATTTTTTAAAACACAAAAACCTAGAAATTTAAACAGGGAAAATACAAACCTGGAAAATAAATATAATTATTGTAAACCTTAATATAGTTTGTGTTGAAATTATAAGTTTTAAGACCAAATAATTTTTTTTTTTTTTTTAATTTTGAAAATCTATTATTATTATTGTTTAATAATTAATCATATAAATAACGAAAAGCTCGGATTTGTTACATCATTTTTGTTCACAATAAGAAATTTAATATTTAAAACCGGGAATTTTAAGAACAAAATTTAGTAGACAAAATTAAACAAATTTACAGCAAAGCAGAAAAATGTTCAAAAATTGCAGAAAATATACAAAAAATGAGCGAATTTAAAATAAATGAAATAATAAAGATTGTATTAATTGAGCATAGAAAAAAAATAATGATGTTAAAAAATAAAAACCGTAGATGTAAAACAATTCATTAATTTAAAAGAAAAAACTATGAAATATTTGAAAAAACTATTAAACAAAAATTTCTGTTTAATAGAAAAATTAAGATAAAATTATAAAATTTATTGACAGTTGAAAGAATTATGAAAAAATAATCAAATAATGTGAAGATTTACAAAAAAATAAATTTATACGCAAAATAATCAATTTTCTACTGTTGAAAATTCAATTAATTGAGATTGAAAAATTGAAATAAATTTAAATTTTTGAATGAGCTGAAAAAATGGAAGAAACCAGAAAATATGTTTTAGAAAAATATAATTTATTTTAAAGCTTTCAAAAACAACTCTAAACAATGGAAAAAATTATAAAATATCTAAAAAAAAATACATTTTGAAGTTTATGAAAAAATCTACAAAAAAGTAGAGACATTGAAGAACAAGTCAAAAAATCTGAAGGAATAAGAAAAAGTGAGAGCATTTTATTAAATTCGAATAAAATAATATTTTAAAAATAAAAAAAAATTAACAAACACAAATTAGAAAAAATTAGAAAATAACAAAAAATATTTAAAAACCTTTAATAAATTGTAAAATTTTAAAAACATCAAAAATATGAATAAATTTAAATTTAAAAATTTAAATTAATTAATTAATTTTAATTAAAAAATAAATAAATTCCCCCCTCCAAACTGACTTCCAGAAAAAAAAGGAAAGTTAAAAGGAAACTTTACTTTAATCTACGAAAAAAATAAATTAAAATAAAATTAAACTTTTAAACTGAGAACATTTAATAAGAAATAATGAAGAAAAAACATTTAACCAAAATCAAATAAATTATTTCCAATAAATGAGAAAATTTCAAAAAAATATCTTGAAATTCATATGATCGCAAAATTAAGAAAGTTAAGTAAAAACAACGAAAAAATAATAAATTATAAAAAAAAAACATAAATACGTAAAAAGATAAGAAAACAGTCTATTAAAAAAATAAGAGAATTCTTTTCAATAAATAATGTCATGGACATTATTAAACAAATAAACAAAAAATTAAAAAATACAAAAAAACAACAACAGAAGAATGAAACAGTGACATAAAAATATATAAAATAGTTGAAACTCTTTTCCAAAAATTAAACTATTTACACGTATATTTTTAAAAATTGAAAAAATAAATAAGAAGATAATTAAAAAAACGTTAAAATATATTACTAAAGAGACCAATTTTTTAAAATTAGAAAAATTAGAGAATTACTTTATAAATTGAATCAAAAAAGAATTTATGAATAAAATTTTGAAAATTTTTAAAAGGAAAAAAGTTTTGTGACATAAAAGTTCGATGTTAAAATGAGAATATTTAGTACCAGATTAAATTACATAATATAAAATAAAAGAATAAAAGTCTGCAAAAAACTAGAAAATTGAGAAATTTAAAAAAATTGTGAAACATCAAGTAAATTAAATAAATAAGAAGAATATAAAGAAATGTTTTTTTCCTTAATCTAACAAACTGTTAAAAAAAAAAATGTAAAAAGTACAAAAAATAAAAAAACTTGGTAAGAATCTACTAAAAAATTAAAATTAATAAAAATAAATTTTAAAAATATATTTATAAAGATAAATAAAAAGTCCACAAAAGAAGTTTAAAAATCCTTTAAAAATAAAAAGGATTAGACCAATTAAACCAAAAACTTTTTTTATAATTTTACAATTAAAACAAATCCAAAAATAAATTTAAATAAAATAAAGAAAATCTAAAAATTTTATGAAAGAATAAGTAAGTTATATATAATTATATATAACTATTATATTATTATAATTATATAATTATATATTATATATAATTATATATTATTATATTATATTATATATATAATTAAAAAAAGCAACGAAATAAAAAGTTTAGTGAATGTTATAATAACCAAGTTATGTAATTATTAGATACATATCAAATATAAAAAAAGAAAAAATCTTAAAATTTTGTAAAAATAAGAAATTATAAGATAAAAATTAAACAGTTTCGGGAAGGAAGAATTAAGAAATGGATTATTGTGAAGATGGAAAATAATTAGTATTATTTATTTATTATGCATTTAATTTTTAATTAATTGAAATTTAAAATTTTGATTAAATTGGAATATTAGTTAATGTCCGTTTGGAATTTATTTAAATTATAATGACGTAAAAACAAAAATTAAATACTAACTTTTGTCTTTTTCAAACAAAAATTTGTAGATCGTATAGGTATTTTGATAATCTGTATTAGCATAATTTTGCAAATTTTATAAATAAATTATTAAAATTGAAAATTTCAAGATTTATCCACAAATTTGTGGGAGTTTCTTATGGTTTACGATTTTTTACATCCGAAGAATTGTGAAGATATTTTTTATTTACGCAAATTTAATTTAAATTTATTTTATTTTTATTTTACGCAAATTCTCCAATGATTTAAATCATTTAAAATTATGATAAAATTACAAAATTTATGAAAAAAAAACAAAGATTATACAAGAAATTAATTAAACTTCGAATTAAAAAATGAGAAAAAGAAAAAAAATCCAAGATTTTACGTGATGTTTTAAAATTAATTTCCCTGATATTTTCAGGTTTTCCAAATTCTTTTTTTTTTAATTTTTCAACTATTTATTAACGATTTTGCAGGCGTCATTGTAGACACCCTGTTAGCATATTTTTAAATTTATTTTCTTTTGATGATAAATTAATTAATAAAAATCAATGCTTCTTTTTCAGGTGTAGCTGGAAATGCATCTCACGTAATTTTTTTAACCGACTATGAAAATTACGCTGGAGTTTTCACTTGTCAGAAATTTGGATTTGCTCATCGCAAGAGTGCGACAATTCTCTCGAGACATCGTGATATGGAAAAAGCTTATGTCGACAAGGTTCGCCAGAAATTGAGTTCTTTTGGAGTTGATCCATTTGATTTGAGTATTGTCACGCAAACTGGATGTCCCACTGGAAATAATTCCTTGGACATCAACATTAATCCAAATACTTTCACCTCGGAAAATTTGGGCAACGTTGTTCGCAAAGCTGGTCAAAAAATTGGAGATGGCGTGGAATGGGTGAGCAAAGCTGGAAGCAAATTCTATCATAAATTAACTGGAACTGAGGAAAAACCAGAACCAACTCCAACTGCCGTTGTCCCAAAACCTGGAGGCACCATTGCCAGAGACCTAAACGGAAAAATAGAAAATAACGAAGTCGAATGGATTCCCTGAAAAGGAAATTGGAAAAAGGGGAAATAAGAGAGAGAGAGAGAGAGAGGTGGAGAAATAATTAAATAATAAGAGGAATGAAAGACAGATTTTTTTAAAAAAAATTTTTTATTTAATGATCGTTAAAAAATGGATAATTTAGATTGTAGGAGTGCAGATATAGATTTATATTAATATAGATTTATATTGTAATAGATTTTCATGTATTAGTATAGTTTGGCAATTAAGAATCATAGCCTTAATGAGATTATCGACTTTTTAATAATTGTCGACTTTTAAGAAAAATTCTGTAATTGACTTTACTCATTAACTTTTTAGAGATGTGTCTTTATATCGGACATTAAAATTGTGATATTTATGTATGCAAATATGTAATTTTTCTATAATTAAGAATATGCCATTTTTGATTTTTTCCTTAATAAATCAATCTTTTTTTTTAAAAAAAGCAAATTTGTATCACTTTTATTTTCATTAGATGTTTTTTCAATTTTATTATGAAATTTTTTTTTATTTTATCATCACTTCTTAGAAATATCTTATTTGAAAACATATTGTCAGTAAAAATCCTTCATTCTTTACATAGTTCTTAATTTTTCTTTTCCACTTTTTTCTATTGTTTTATTATTATATATTTTTTTTTTTTTGAGTGAAGGATAATATCGATATTTTAAAAGGCTTTTTGGTATTTTCTCAGTTTTTCTTTAACTATTTTATAATTTCTTAATTTTTCATATTTCTCAAAAATTAATTTTATTAATTTCGCGCAAATTATTTCAGTTGATTTGAAATATTCGCAATGATTATTATTTATCTAGACTTTTTTCTTAATTTTTTCAATTTCACAAAATCTCGTTTCTTTTGTATTATATAACCTTTTTTACTTATCTTTCCACATTCTCCGTTTTTATTTTTTACACTTTCTCATTATTTTTTAAATATATAGATTTGTTCGAGTTTCACATTCAATTTAATTTAATTATAAATGTAATTTTCTACTTGAATGTTATTGTATAATTTTCCTGCAACTAATCACGCAGTTATTTAATGAAACTTGAATTAAAAAATTGTTGATAACTTTTCTGATCCTATTTTTCTTGTCCACAAATTATATAGAGATTGGAACAAATCTACGATATATTATCCTGTACATCCCACTTGAACGATCAGTCTGATTGTGGCCGTTGAGGTGATAACAGAAATAGCTCTGGAAAAGATTAATAATTATTTACATATATTATTCAACTATAGAAGGCTCTTCGCCTTGCGACTGAGTTAAAAAAACACTCTGTACTGCGACACTTTCAAAAGTACGTAAAACGAAAAAAAAAATTTTCTTAAAATTAATAGTATAATAATTAAATACTACTTAATTTATTTTAAATAGTAAGTTATTTTCAAGTTTTCAAGTCTTTAAGATAACTTTTTAACGGGTAAATTTGTACTTTTATTAACAAACAAACAAAATTGATCGAAACACGTAATTCGCAGAAAATTAGGGGTGTGAAAATTAATGGGGTCAGGGGTGGAAAAAGCTGCGCACTGCAGATTTTTCACCTTGTGCATAAATGTGCGCCGATTTAGCTCCACTTTGATTTGTCCCGCGCATTCAATTTTTTCGTGCAGTTAATTGTTTTTGTTAATTTGTGAAACGTAAAAGCTCTTTTTACACAAATGGACAAAATCTACTATTAACATTAGTTTAAAAAGTCTTTTAAATGGTAAGCAAAGTCATTTTTAAAAACCTAATGATTAATCAGAAAAGAATTTTGGTACAGAATTTCCAAAAAATTGAATATTATATTCCCGAAAATTCTGAGAATTGAATTAATGTATTTTAACAATTTTAATTCATAGAAAATTAAAATTTATGAAATCATATTTCTTAAACTCACACTTTTATATTTAAAAGTTGAAAATTTTACAAGTTAAAAGATTAAATTTTCTTTAATTTTATCGAATACAAAAATTTTGGTTTTTTCAGTAATATTAACTTTTATTATTTACATAATAATAAAAAGTCGAATATTTAGAATGAAGGGCAAAAGAACAAAAGTATAATTAATTTCCGAGTACGCTTACGATTAATTTAATCGTTCTATCCATCAACCAATTCGTTAAAGTAACCAGGGCAACCCGCAGGGGATCATTTGCTCTTGATTTACTAAACGTTTATAGTTTCAAATACAGGTTGACGTATAATGTCCTGCTACATCCTATATATGAACTATAATAAATTCGGCGCAGTGCTTTTTAAAACTACTTCGTAGTAGTTCCATTAAATTCATTTCACAACAGAAAAAAAAGAAGATAAAAAATGTATTTTTTTTTTCGTTATTTATACTAGATCAAAAGATCACTTTGTACTTGAAAAAAATAATTTACTCAAGATAATTTAAAGAAATAGTCGAGAAAAAGAATTAAAAAATATTTATAATTAAGAGATTGCAATCAACTTGTTTTTTAATTTTGACACTGATTCATTAATAATAATTTTTACTATCATATTGATGATTTCAGATGATTTTTTTAGTATCTTGTCTTTTGACAATTTTATTTGGAGGAACGAGAGCAAGTGTTCTTGTAGCTGACAAAACAATGTCCAGGATGGTGGAATTAAATGCAGTGGCTCCTTTTTGTACACTTTACACAGACAGAGGAGTTATTCAGAAAATGGTATTAGGAACAGATCCTAAAAAAGTTCGACAAATGTCCAATAAACTTGTTTCTGACCTTGAAGAAACCTGCAAAGAATCTTTTATTCACAGTTCTACGGTAAAAGATATTTTCTATTATAATTATAACAATTATAAATTAATAACAGATTAGAAGGTTTATTTTAATTTATAAATTAATAACAATTAAATTTAGGGTGTCCAGCGACATTTTAAATAATGCAGGATTAAACTAAAATTTAAGAAGTAAAAAAATTGGAAAAAATAATTTAAAATTGAAGAAATTAATTGAATAATGCAAATAATTGAAAATTAAGAAAATAATGGAAAATATAGTAGAAGGCTGAATTATTTTTGAAATTGAAAGTAAATAATTGAATATTAAATAAGTTTGAATAGAAAATTAAAAAACTTAAAAGCAACTTGAAGAAAATGACCAAAAATGGATAAATAAGCAATATTCGTAGAAAAAAATTACAAAAATTAATTAAAATCATTGAAAACATTGAAAAATATAGTTGATATTTCAAGAAAGAAAATAAAAAATTAATAAGAGAATTGAACTAAAAATAAAATCTTGAAAATGTCATTAAAATGATCAAAAAACAATAAAAAATTGAAAAAAGAAGAAAATAATATATTTAAAAATATATATGGATGAAAATAATTTAAAAACTAAAGAATAAAATTGAAAATTTAACAATATAATTGAAATTTGATAAATCAATTTAAAATTGAAGAATATAATTCAAAATTTCAGAATGTAATTTAAAATTTCAAAAAATAATTAAGAATTTTGAAAAATAATTTAAAATATTAAATATTAAATTGACGAAATTATTCAAAAAATTAAAGAATTTATTTCCAAATTGCAGATAATATTTTAAAATCAACAAAAAAATTGAAAATCGTAGAAAATAATTTAAATTTGAGAATAATACTTAAAGAATAAAAATTTAATGAAATAATTAAAGCAATAAAACGTTATATTTTAATATTGATAAATGAAAAATTAATATAGAAAACAATAATTGAAACTACTGAAAAATATGATTATAATTGTAATTTTTAAAAAATAATTACAAATTTTTGAAAATAATTGAAAAATGAAGAAGGAAATTGAAAATGTAGGATTACAATTTATAAGTGAAGCAATAAATTTAATATAAAAGGAAATAATTGAAAAAAATTAAATATAAACGAAAATAATAAAAAAAAAATTGAAGAATTTAACTCAAAACTGCAGACAATAATTAAAAATTTAGAAAAATAATTGAAAATATTGAAAAAAAAAACGGAAAAAAGTAATTGAAAATTGGACAGGATAATCGAAAAATGAGTAAAACCATTTAAAAATTGACAAAATGTAACTGAAATTAAAAAAAAAATAGTTTAAAACTGAAGAATACAATTAAAAGTTGATGAAGTTAATAAAAACCACTGAATAATTTATTTGGAAATTGCAGAAAATATTTTTAAATCAACAAAAATAATTGAAAATCGTAGAAAATAAGTGTAATTTGAGAAAAGTAATTAAAGAATAAAAATTTAATGAAATAATTAAAGCAATAAAAGAGTATATTTTAATATTGTATATTGTATATTTGTATATTTTTTGTAGCCCTATAATTGGTTTTTAACTGTTGGGCTTTGTTACTTCAAATAAATAAATAAAAAAAAATATTGATAAATGAAAAATTACTATAGAAAACAATAAATTAAAACTACTGAAAAAGTTCATTAAAATTTGCAGAATAAAATTGGCACTTTTAGAAATTAACTAGAAAACGAAAAAAATAATGAAAAAATGTTGAATCTAAATTAAAGATAATAAATATTAATGAGTTTTGAAGAATTTTATAGTTGTAATTTTTAAAAATTACAAATTTTTGAAAATAATTGAAAAATGAAGAAATAAATTTAATATTAAAGGAAATAATCGAAATAAATTAAAGAATATAATTAAACTTTTTTTAAAGTAATAAAAAATGTAGAAAATTAACTGAAAAATAATTAAAATAGTTTAAAATTGATGAAAATAATTGAAAATGAAAATAAACAATTGATATCACAAGAGAAAATAATTTTAAAATTTAGGTAATTAACTAAAAAATAATTTAAATAATATGAAAAATTGAAGAGAATGATTGAAAAATGATAAAAATAGTTTAAAATTGAAATAAGAAAAGAGAATTATTAAAAATTGAGGAAATTTTTGAATTAATTCAAATTTAGCATACTTTAAGCTTGGATTAATTGAACTTTTAATCAGTTCTAATTCAAATCGACTAATTTTTTGAATAAATTCTAATTTTTGTAAATTTAAAAAAAATAACGAAATTTTAAAAGGTAAAAAAAGTTCAATTCATAGTTTTCCAAGATTTTTAAAGTCGCTGAAAAGTCTGAAATTAAATAAACAATTAAACAGGGCTCGAACTAGGTCCGTAAATTCCGTAAAAGTCTGTTTTTTAAATAAAAAAAAGTCGGTAAAGTCCGTAAATTCTATCTTTATAAAAATGTAGATTTTAAATAATCTAGAATTATTTGATGAATTAATTTATTTAGATTTCCATTTATAACACTGAGCAAGTAAAATTAAACTTTAATTATTAATTAAATATTTGGACAATTAGATTTTCCAAAGAAGATATCAATAATATTTTCCCAGACCTAATGACTAAATGATCATTAATTTTTAAAAATATTAATTGAAATTTGTCAAAACTAAAAAAATATTGTGTCTAGATGATGTCTCCGAAAGAGACGTTTTTCAATTTGTTTCAGAAACTGTTATATAGATTTATTTACTTTCTTTTTTAAAATCAAATGAATAAAAGAAAAATTAATGTTTAGTTTTCGCAAAATTAATTTATAAATAAAATAACTTGTGAAATATTTATTAATAATTGTCACGAGAGTAAAATATAAAAACATCTTTTTTTTAAAGCATTTGATTTCTTAAAATAAATATTTATTGTAATTTGAATCATTATATTCATTTCAATTAAAACATTTATATTTATTTAATGCTTTTTTGAGAAAAAATTGTTTAAAGATCAACTTTTTTAAGATTCTACATAAATTTAGCTTTTAAATATTGTTTAATTTTTTAAATCCTTAATAAAATGTAAATTTATGTTACAATAGTGGAGAACAATTTATAGTAAAGAGTATTTATAAAATTAAGATTAATTATTATTATTTATTGGTTTTAGCTAGTGAAGGGTAAAAAAATGTTCTTTTATTTGTTATTTATTATTCATTTGATATTTTTATATCTAATATTAATAAAGTCTTCTCTACTTTTTCAAGTAAATAAATTATTTTTGGTAATATTGCAGGATTTTTTCCGAATTTTTGATATTTTTTCACGGGCAAACTTTTTTTCCACTTATTTTAGTACCAAATTGAAAAATTCGGTGGGGGAGGTTGAAAAAGTTAAGTAGTTTTTTTTATTTTTAAGAAAAACTGCAATTTTTTTAATACTGTTTTGACAATTTCAGTTTTCTTCTGTAATATTTCCGAATTTTTGGTATTTTTTCACGTGCCAAATTTTTTTCTACTTATTTTAGTACCAAGCTACAAAATCAAGCATTGGAAGTTGAAAAAGTTAAGTAGTATTTTTATTTTTAAGAATAACTTCAATTTTTTCAATATATTTGTGGCAATTTACTTATATGTAAATCGATATTTATCCGAAGTTTTCAATGTTTTCGATTCCATTAAATTAACAGTGTTTCAGAATATAAAATTTTTATTCCGTAATTTTTAATTTTTGGTCCGTGAAGTCCGTATTTTTGAGTAAACTTTTACTGGTTCGAGTCCTGATTAAAGCAAATCATCAGATAGAATATTATTTCTAATTTAGAATTCTGTTTCAGAATCAAAGACATGGTTTGATTTACCCTGGTACTAAATGGTGTGGTCCTGGAAATATTGCAGATTCTTATGATGATCTTGGTCAACATGCGGCAGAGGATGCTTGTTGTCGGGAGCACGATCATTGTTCGATGACTGTAGGTCCCGGACAATGTATTGATGGTCTTTGCAATACGTCTCCATTAATTAGATCTCATTGCGACTGCGACGCTAAATTTCGAAGATGTTTACAAACTCTAAACACAGAGGTTGCCAACACTTTAGGAGCTCTCTTTTTCAACGTCATTCAAGTCATTTGTTTCAAAGAGCGTCGACCTTGCTCTCAATGGCAGAAGTAAATCTTTCATACATATTCCTTTCTTAAAATAGTTACTTAAAACCTTGTTAAACAATAATGAGTGTATAATAATAATAATAATAATTAAAACTGTAAAATTCTGTTTTTAAATTTCAGAAATGGATATCTAGAAGCAGAGTCTGATCGTTTATGCGCACAATTCAATTTTCGTCCCAGTGATAAATACGTGCCCCTGATGCCGCTCAATGTTAATTAATGAATACAAAAGTAACTGATTTGCGTGAATGTTTCAAAAATAAGATTCGTATTTTTTCTATTTGCATTTGAAAGCATAATTCTTAAAAAATAGGTTTAGAATTTAATAAGAATTAGATAGCTTGAATTAATGGCCTTTGAAGAATATTAAGAACAATTTAAATTTAAAACAGACAAGAATAAAAGTTTATAATACGAACTTGTAGAATTGGCATGAATGGGAAACTTAAGAATTTGCTGCTTAGAAACTACTTTCTTAAAAAGTTGGATATTCTATTATACAATTTCCTCTAAAAGTAGATTTTCAACATTTAATATCATAATTTATCAGAGAAAAATATTTATAAAAAAATATATCTAGATAAATATTTATATTGAATTTTAAATTTAACACTAATTAGACTAAATAAACTGTAATTTTCCCCCCCTAAATATTGTAAAAGTAATCTGCTTACATGATAATATAATAGAAAATATTTTTTGTACAGACTTGAAAAAGATTTTTAAAATATTTTTAATCGATTTGCTTGTAGCTAAAAGCGGCGAAATAGTGTTTGTGATTAATCTACGTCCATGAAAATATGCTCAAGAATGTTATTATAAGAAAATAGTTTATTTACAATATTAGAATGCACAATTTTATAGGATAATCTCAAGATAAAAGTTTAATTTTAATAAATAAAGTATTTTAAATTAAAACACGCATTATTTGTTTCCGTACTTTGTTTTAAAACCCACTCTCCATCGTCATATTCATTTTGAAAAATTAAAATTCTATTTTAAAATTCAACTAGAATCTCTGTCTAAAAGAATGTGCAGTGAACTACTTTAAAAAAAAGTAATTCTTTCAGCTAAGTAGTTTTCTATAATTTTTCATTGTCAACTTACATCCTTATGCTCATTACCATAAATTTTAGTAAGAATTTCCCCGCATCTTCCTTCGATTTTTATATTCGCGTCATTGTCAGCTCTTGTTTCACCAATGTTGACAATTGCAATTGATTTTTTAGCATCCAATGCTTGAAGAACAATTCTATAACCGGAAAAAGTTGAAAGAGAAGTTCCAAGAATTAGCAGAGAATCAGCTAGTTCTACTTCGTTTTTTACTTGCTGCACTACTCTTCTTGTAACATTGTCACCGAAGAAAACAACATCAGGCTTCAAGACTCCGCCACAATTAGAGCAAGGAGGAATATTGAACTCTTCAATTTGTTCCTGAATTGACAAAAAAATGTAAATTATTTAATTAACAATTTGATTGATTACTTTTTACTTTTTTAAATCCTTTACATTTTAAAGCAATATCTAATCCAGGGCTGCCAGCGGACTTGCAGATTAAAAATAGTAAAAAAAAAGAGACTTCTTAATTTTAAAAAGTGAGTAAGAAAATAAGATAATTGGAAAATAAATCAAATTTAAAGAAAAATTGTAAAATGACAAAAATCATTGAAAAATGAATTAAAAATCAAAAAATGGAGACAAAAATAAAAAATAAAAAAATGGAAAATTTGAAACAAAACAATTGAAATTTGAACAGGATAACTAAAAAGTTAGAAGATTAATTGAAATCACATGAAAATAATTGAAGAATGACAAAAATAATTATAATTTGAAGAAATAATCGATAACAGGTGTAAAAAATAAAAAATTTTAAGTCAATACTTGAAAAATACTTCCCAAAAAAAATAGAAGTTTCAAGACAGTAATTGAAACTTAAAGAAAATAATAAAAAAAAGTAAAAAAAAATTTATACATGTACCAAACATTTGAAAATGACAAAAATAACGGAAGTTTTGAATAAAATTAATGAAAAAAAGGATTAGAAGTTAATAAATTAATGACAATAATAAAAAGATTGAGGAAAATGACAATGAAAGAAAATAATCCCAAAATGTCAAAAATAATAGATAACTGGTGTAAAAAAATTGAAAATTTATAGACAATACTTGAAAAATTGACGAAACAATTGAAATGAGAAGAAAATAATTGAATAATGACATAAATAAATAAAAGCTTGTATAAAAATTAAACTTTTCAAACATTACTTGAAAAATTAAAAAAAAATACAATAAAAGAAGTTTCACAAAAATAATTGAAACCTAATGAAAATAATTTAAAAAAATGGATATAGGTATGTAGAAAACAGTTGAAAAAAGAGAAATATAATTAAAAAATAGATTAAAAATAAAAAATGTACTGCATTAATTGAAAAATTGTATAAAATAAATGAAAAATTAACGATATAATTGAAATGTGAAGAAACTAATTGAATAATTACTTAAATAATTGGAAACTGGTGTAAAAGTTAATAAATTTATGACAATAATAAAAAGATTGAGGAAAATTACATTGAAAGAAAGTAATTCCAAAATGTCAAAAATATTTTAATTATGACAAAAATAATTATGAAATGACAAAAATAATTGAGAAGTGATAAAAATAATTGACAAAAAAGTGTAAAAAATGGAAAATTTGAAGACAATTTTTGAAAAATTGACGAAACAATTTAAACGTTACGAAACAAATTGAATAATGACATAAAAAATTGGAAGCTGGTGTAAAAATTAAAAATTTAGACAACAATTGAAAAATTGCAAAAAACATTAGAAGTTTGAGAAAAATAATTGAAATTTGAGGAAATTAATTGAAGATTAAAGAAAATTTAAATATGATGAAAGTAATGAAAGTTTGAAAAAAGTAACAGAAATTTGTAGAAAATAATTGAAAAAGGTACAAAAAATTGTTAAATTTATGACAATTAAAAGAATAAAAAAACGATTGAGATTTGAAGAATTTTAAAAAATTCATTACAATAGTAAAATTGAATAAAACTACTGAAATTTGTAGAAAATAATCCTAAAATGGCAAAAATAGTTGGAAAAAATAATAGAAGTTTTAAGAAAATAATTGAATTTGAAGAAAATAATTAAAAAATGTTAAAATAAATTTTAATATGTAGAAAACAGTTGAAAGATGGCAACAATAACTGAAAATTTAAAAAAATTAATAAGAAGTCAGAAATATAATTGAAAAGTTAAGTAAAAGATAAAAAAATTTAGATATTACATTTATTGAAAAAAGGCATAAAATAATTGAAAAATTAACGATATACTTGTAATGTGAAAAAACTAATTGGATAAAAACACAAATAAATTAAAACTCGTGTAAAAGTTAATAATTTTGTGCCAATAATAAAAAGATTAAAGAAAATGATATTTGAAGAAAATAATTCCACAATATCAAAAATATTTGCATAATGACAAATATAATTGTAAATTGAAAAAAATAATTGAGAAATGACAAAAATAAAGGATAACTTTTGTAAAAAATTAAAAGTTTTAAGACAATATTTGATAAATTGACGAAACCATAGAAATCTTAAGAAACTAATTGAATAATAACATAAATAATTGAAAGCTGATGTAAAAATTGAGAATTTATAGAAAATAATCAAAAAATTAGAATAAATACCTATTAGATGGTTTAGGAAAATAATCAAAGTTGAAGAAATTAATTCAATTTTGAAGAAAATATTTAAAATTTGAAGAGAATAATTTAAGAGTGGCAAAAAAATTAAAAATGAAGAAAGTAATTAAAATTTGAAGAAAATAATAATTGAACTAAAATAATTAAAATTTAAAGAAAATAATTGAAAACTGCTGTAAGAAATTTTAAAATTCATGACAGTAATAAAAAGAGTGAAGAGAATGATTGAAATTTGAAGAAAATAATTGAAAACAGGTGTAAAGATTTAAAAATTCATGACAATACAAAAAATGTGAACAAAATAATTGAAATTTGTAGAATAGAATTCTAAAATGACAAAAGTAATAGAAATATGATGAAAATAATTCGAAAATGACAAAAATACTTGAATAATGACAACAGTAGTTGAAATATGAAGAAAATTATTGAAAAATAACAAAAGTAAATTTAAACTTGAGTAGAAAATTTAAATATTCCTGGCAATAATTTAAAGATTGAAGAACATAATTCAAGTTTTAAGAAAATAATTGAAAAATGACAAAAATAAAAAAAAACTTGTGTAATAAATTTAAATATTCATGACAATAATTTAATAACTCAAGAAAATAATTGATATTTGAAAACATTAAATTCAAAGTAGCAAAATTACTTGAAAATTGGCAAAAATTAGCTACTTAAATAATTCTTTCTTAGCTGATGAAATATTATTGTTGGAAATTGATTATTATTATAATTAATTTTTCTTTATCTTCACAGTGTAATTAGACTTTTAAAAAGTTGTTATAATAATCAGATCACTCATTTGGAACAAAAATTGAAAACTAATTCAAAATTCCAAATGATATGCATCTAGCCAATTCTTTAGCTAATTTTAGTAAAGACATTGATAATTTTCACAACATATTTCAAATCTATTTTTTCTAATGAAATAAATATTGCGAGCATCTCAAGTATCAATTCTTATGCAGATTTTTTTCCATATTTTATTTTCTACGCACATTGCAAAAATATCGTCTTTTAATTATTTTTCTAGTGCATTTACGCATTTTTGTATTACCGTTATATAATACAAATTTATGTATTATTTATCTTATATCAGTACTTTATGTAAGAATGAACTGGAATTGACATTTTACTAAAAAAGTGATAAAAGTAAGTTTTTTTTTTTTTTTTTTAAAGTGAGTCATTGGCAGCCCTGCTAATAAAAACAAACCTCTGATAAATCGACGTCTCCATCTGGACGAATCGTTGTTTCTATCGAAGTAATATTAGGATTAAGTTTGTCAAGAATTTCTTGAAAATTATATCTACTCAATATTTCATCACAGCTCAGACACATTACTTTAAAAGCAGTACCATGTAATTCTATTACATTTTTACTTCCAGCTTTTTTATGTAAGCTGTCCACATTTTGTGTAATTATGCAACTAACTCGACCAATGTCTTCCAAGTGTTTCAAAAGTTTGTGCGTATCATTTGGAGCAAAAGCTGAAAACCTATAACCAAAAGATTTAACATTTTTATTTTAAAAAAATTTAATTATTCTGAAATATATTTCTATAAATAATAATCTGAATAATAATGTATTTAAATCATGTAATAATATTAATTATTTAAAACCTTGGCCATCCAACATAATTTCTAGACCAATATCTTCTTCTGATTTTGTCACTGCCACAAAAATCTTTGTAAGTAACTGGTCTTCTGTTACTTGTAGAAAAAAGTCCAACACCTTCTGATCTATAATCAGGTATTCCAGATTCCGTTGAAACCCCAGCTCCAGTTAAAACACATAATCGTCCACAAGATTCTAGATATTCTTTCAATTGTTGTATTTCTTCATTACGTACAGGATTACACTTTGGGACGAATGCGAGATTTGAAAAACTCGTTACTGAAAAGAGACAAAAAATACATTAATTAAATAATTTAAGAAAACATTATTTTTTCTAATTTTTTAAGATTGAAAGGGGTGATATTTTTTATTAATTTAACACAGTTGCTGCAGAAGTTTGGATTAAAAATTCCATGACTTTTCCAGGTTTTCCAGATCAAATTTTGGGAAAATTCCAGGACAATTCTCATACAAAATACATTGTTTTCGTATAAATCTGAAAATTCTTCAATAATCGCAAATTAATTATTAATTTTAGTTAATTCAATTAACTGATTGAATAATGACATAAATAAATGAAAGCTGGTGTAAAAATAAAAAATTTATAGACGAATTGAAAAATTGAACAAAATATTAAAAGTTTAAGGAAAATGATTAAACGTTACAGAAATAAAATAAAGAAAAAAATAAATTAAAGTTAATTGAAGTTTGAAAGAAATAATTAAAATTTAAAGAGAATAATTCAAAAATATTAAAAATACTTACATATTTTTTTTTATTTTATAATAAATATTAATAATAATAATATGAACAAATTAAATAAATTTAAAAGAAAATAATTTAAAAATGACAAAAATAATTCAAATTTGAACAAATTTGTAAAATGACAATACTAAAAAAAATTGATAAAAATCAAAAAATGAAAACAAACTTTGAAAAATGAAAATATTTGGAACGAAATAATTGAAAAGTTTATAAAATAATTGAAATGACAAGAAAAAAAATTTAATTAAAAAAAATTTTTTGAAACTGGTGTAAAAAAATAAAATTTTGAGTACGATAATGGAGATATTGACGAAATAATTAAAATGTGAAAAAACTAATTGAAAGCTGGAGTAAAAATTAAAAATTGAAATACGATAATTGAAAAATAAAAAAAAATGTTCGAAGTTTGAGGAAAATAACTGAAAGTTGAAGAAATTAATAAATGAAGTTTGAAGAAAATAATTAAAATTTGAAGAGAATAATTCAAAAATGTCAACAAAATTAAATTATGTAGAAAGTAATTTAAGTTTCAGAATCATAATTGAACATTGTAGAAAATAATTGAAAAAGGTATAAAAAATTTAAAAATTCATAACAATAAATAAATTGAATAAAATAATTGAAATTTGTAAAAAAACAACTTTAAAATGGCAAAAATAATAGAAATATGTAGAAAATAATTGAAAAATAGCAAAAATACTTGAACAATGACAAAAGTAATTTAAGTTTGAAGAAAATAATTGAAAAATGACAAAAAGAATTTCTTCCGTATTAATAAATTTATATAACATATAAAATCTAAATTTAACTCTATAAATATCATGATACTCATAATTCATTTATTATTCAATTATAATGCAACAATACTTACACACATGTATACAATAAAACAAATACCACACTTGCAAATAAAAAAAGATGACAAATTAATTAAAATAAAAAAGAAACATTCTAAAAACAAAAAAACAATAAATTGTAAAACATCAACAATTACATTTGTAGAAAATGTTTATACTTACATGAGTTTGAGAATAAAGTGAAAGTTTTTGTGACACGGATCATTTATGTCGTATTTTGCTTGAAATGCATTAAAAACATATATTTATTCTTAATTTGCTGCGATGATTTAGTATACATCTAGTGTATACATGTACAAATTCACAAACACTCATAAAAAACAAGCAACACACAATCTAAACTCAAAGTCTCTGAAGTCAACCAACAACAATTGCAGCCAACTTGACCTCAAAGATTTTTTTTTTCTTCTGACGTCTTCACTGGAAACCAGATCAACATATTTAGCGACAAGTTAAATTAATTTTTCAAAAATTAAGATACATTTCACGTGTTATTGTGAGGAAAATCCAATTAATTTTCGTAAGTATAGGTTTTATTTATTTTTTTTTCTCGAGTTTGTCGACGACGCGTTTCCAGCTTGGCCAACAACGCACGAAAATTTACGAAAATCACCGAAAAGACCGGCCAACGGCCGCCTGTGCGTCGTACCGGATTCAGCCCGCGCAAACGTTGAGAACCAATAAAATCGTGATAATTACGTAAATATTTACGAACAAGGAATTTATTTTGTGACTAAAGTGCATCGCCAAGAATTCAGCAGGTAGGAAAACATTGAAATAGTGCACTGGCCACGCCACAGCCCCCGCTATCATTGCCTTAACTTTCTCGCTAAAAACTTAGTATTCGATATCGACTAATTAATCACAAAGCTACGCCGAGCTTGACCCTGTGCTTCATATTTCCCGATCATGCACCCGCCTTGCTGCCTAAATTTGTATACATAGCTATTTTACAAGATTTCTTTATAATGTAAGATTGTATTTCGATAGTTTTGCTTATCAATATCAAGTTGCTGTACATGTATGCTCATGTTGGTTTTGCACCATACCACATAGTGCGAGGGTTATGATGCGATTGCATTTTGCCGCGATAATAGAGTTGTTGCAATAATAACATTTTGCTGGGAATGAGTGATCATCATCTATTTCATCGATTCATGATTATTTCTTTCATCTAATCAGTTTTTCGATCTCACTCATTCAATCAAAGTAGGCTTTACCAATATATTTTACATATTTACGATATACGGGGTCACGCGCAACTTGGTGCTTTTGGCGTCATCTACACGTCAAGCGACGGAACAAATTCTCAGGAATCAAACTATTTACGCATTTTTTTCTAAAGACTGGATTTAGTAGTCATGTTAATTCTCTCTAAAAATAGTCACGAGAGTTTCTAAAACAAGCCAATTTCCGTCTTTTTTTCTCATTCTTAATTAAGTTCAAGTACTGAGTATTTAATAATTTGTAGTTTCTTGCTGGAATCGGTGTTTCACGTTTCTGAGTAAATAACATTTTTTTCGTACTTATGAAAATATGTCTTTTGTATTTCGACGTCTATTTAAGTTAAAAGTAATCACTTTTTTTTTGTTCTTGACCTTCTTTGGGCAACATCTTTCTTATTGTAATAATTTGAAGTTGGTTTTGAATCGATTATCGATTTGAAATGGAGGGAAACTTTGAAATCAAATAAATTCTCTTTGTTATTTACAGGGTGTCTATACTCACCGGGAATTTGCCGGGATTTTAGTTCGACCGGGGAAAAAAAGTATAACCGGGAATTTCTAAAAATGTCCGTTAATTCGTTAAACTTTTCGTGCCCGCCGGTAATGCAGTTGTTAAATATTGTTGAAACTTGTTATTCGAGGGTTTTTGAAGTCTCTGATTACGAAACCCAAGTTAAATTTTCAAAATCCAAAATGAAGGATTCAACATGGAGGACATTTTTTTCATAATTTTTCAAATTCACTTGAAACTTGTTACTCGGGAGTTTCCGAAGTCTCTCATTGTGAATACGATGTCAGATTTACCAGATTTTCAAAATTCAAAATGGCGGGTCCAATATGGCAGAAGTATTTTGCAAAATTGCTCAAATTCACTTTAAACTTGTTACTCGGTGACTCACTTTTCTCACTTTTAGATACTTTTTTTAAAATCACTCATTATTACTCAATTTAAAAAAAACTCACTTTTCTCAAATTTATTAGTAAAATAATTATTATTATATGGGCATATCTCTGGAACCTTTAACTTTTATGTCCCTTGCATATATTTTGATAATTTTAATCAATTTTTACCTGGTTTTTGTTGGAAATATTAACATTTGATACGATGAACTATTTCCAAAAAATTACACATTGATTTATTAAATAGATAAATAATTATTCCAATTTGAACATCCGATTTTTAACAATGTTTACTTGTCCCTAACCATACTTTCGAATGGTTTATGCGTTGAAACTTTGTAATTAATAAAAATTACTAGTTAGATGACACATGTTTTTAAAGTTAGTTAAACGATGAACACATTTGTGCAAGAAAATTAATATTTTGTTTATTGTGAAGAAAGTTATATGTTTTTAAAAGTTGTCCCTCATTTTTAACCTTTTCGACCGTAATCGTCTTATTTATCATTTTTCTTGAATAAGACTATTGGCACACCAAAATAGTTTATGGAAAATAAAAGTTTAAATAATTAGAATTATTTTGAGACATACTAAATTGATGTGCTTCATGTCTTCAAAAAACTATTCTAATTTAAATAACAGAAAACACGTGTGTACAAAATTTGACAACGACCGTAATACGAGTGATACTTCACGAAAATGAAATAAAAGTATTCAAAAAGTACTTACATATATTTTTACGAGTACCATTTAACATTGTGTGAATGTGCTATAAGAAAAAATACTTTATTGCAATGATAATGTGAAAATATTTATCAATTACGGTCGACCGTAATCGACCGAAATTTTTTAGAAAGAAATTTTTAAGTCTGAAGTTGCCGATTCTAATGTTTTCAACAGAAATTGTCATTAATTAAAACCTGAAGGTTAAGTTTTAATGTTTATTTAGAGATTGATTTTCACACAAAAATGGAACTTTATTCCTTTATTCCTAGTGTAGTATTATTAATATTTTACTATTCTTCTAAATATTGAAAATATTAAACAAACTTATCGTTTTTTAAAAATGATAACCCCTCAAGCAATTCATTTCAACTGTTTTTCATCCTAAAAAGCAACCACCTGTTGAATATTTTTATGTTACAGGTTAAAAATTATTTGTAATTTTAAATAATTTATAACTTCCTGAAGACAATTAGATTTATCTGTCCATTTGTATAATTTGAAAGCTTAGCACTTGAAGTTTATGTAGACAAAGTTTCAATACTGTGCTACAAAAAAAAATAAAATATTTTTTCTTATTGAAAAGTTAAAGGTTCCAGAGATATGCCCATATACAATTATTTTGTTCAAATTTCAATTATTTTTGACATTGTTTAATTAGTTTCCTCTAATTTTAATTACTTTTGTTATTATTCAATTATTTTTATCATTTCTCAATTATTTTCTGCATATTCATGTCATGGTCTTGTCATCGACCACGTTTATTGATTATATGATGTAAAAGATTTGTTTTATTCGTGTAAAAAAAAGGGCATCCTTGTAAGATGTTCCCTTTGTTCATGAGTTTTATTACAAGATGTTTTTTTATTAAAAAGGCGGATTGTTTTATGTTTATATTATGCATTTGATGATTCTACGTGTTGTCAAAAGTGACTAATTTATAAAACTTTGAAAAATGCTCGCAAATAAAGCCGAAACGTCGTTTTGTTGTATTGACGTGGAATTCTTGTCCAGGGTTCCTTTCATGACTCTATATGTAAATAAATTGATCGTTTGACCGAAAGAAATTTGATGTTTGACAATTAAAAAATTTACGATCAAAAAAATTTATTTGAAAATTATCTTTAAAAATTTTCTGTTTGGAATATTTCTATTAGTTTAGTCATTTAAAAATTATTTTCATCAAATTTCAATAATTTTTTTCAATCTCTTTTTTTTATGGTTATGAATTTTTCAATTTATTCCTCAGTTTTGAATTTTTTCTACGAATTTCAACTATTTTCTTCAAATTTTAGCAATTTTCTTCAATAATTTTATTATTATGTATCAATAATTTTTAAATTCTTTACACCAACTGCCAATTATTTTTTTCATGTTTCATTTATTTTTTTCAAATTTCAATTATTTTTTCCAATATTTCCTTAAAATTAAAATTTTTTGTAATTTCTCAATAATTATTTTCTTCAAATTTTTGTTATGTCTCGACTATTTTTTCCTATTTTAAATTATTTTTGTCGCATTTTAATTGTTTTTTAAAATTTTCAATTATTTTTAACATTTCATAATTATAAACATTTCTCAATTATTATCAATATTTTCGACATTTTTTTATTACTTTTCCAAATTTTACTTATATTCTTAAATCTTCTTTAATTTCTTACTTCAATTTTCATTTATTTTTGTTACTTCTCAATTTCTTTTCAAATTTTAATTATTTTTATAATTTTTCATAAGTCTTTTCTTCAAATTTTTTTATTTTTTATTTAGTTTTTAATTATTTTTGTCATCTTTCAATTATTTATCTTTAATTCATTTATACTATTTTTTTTATTTTTCATGTGTTGTCTTCAAATTTAATTTTTTTGTAATTTCTAAATTATTCTCTTCAAATTTCAATTATTTTTGTCATTCCTCGACTATTTTTTCCTATTTTTAATTATTTTTATTATTTTTTAATTGTGTTTTAAAATTTTTCAATTAATTTAATAATTTCACAATTATTGTCAATATTTTTGACATTATTTTATTACTTCCTCCAAACTTTATACTTATTTTCATATATCTTTAAATTATTGTCAAGAATTTTTTAATTATCTTACTTCAATTTTCATTTACATATTTTTGTCATATCTCAATTTCTTTTCAAATTTTAATTATTTTTATCACTCTTCAAGCCTTTTCTTTAAGTTTATTATTTTTTACTTAATTTTCAATTAGTTTTGTCTTCTTTCAGTTATTTGTCTTAAATTTTTATTATTTTTCACGTACTACCTTCAAATTTAAATTTTTTGTGATTTCTCAATTATTTTCTTCAAATTTCAATTATTTTTGTCATTTCTCGACCATTTTTTCCTATTTTTAATTATTTTTATCATTTTTTAATTGTTTTTTTTAAATTTTTTATTAATTTAGTCAGTTCTCAATTATTATCAATATTTTCGACATTTTTTATTACTTTCTTCAAATTTTACTTATTTTCTTATATCTTTAAATTGTTGTCATAGATTCTTTACTTTCTTACTTTAATTTACATTAAATTTTTTAATTTTTCAATAATTTTTGTCATTTGCCAATTGCTTTTTATCTTAATTTTTAATTATTTTTATCATTTTTCAAGTATTTTCTTCAAAATTTAAACTTTTTTGTAATTTTGCAATAATTTTGTCATTATTCAATTATTTTCTTTAAGCGTAAATTTTTATCTCCAATTTTTCGATTATTGATTTTTATTTTGTTTCTTCATTTTTCAATTATTTTAGTAATTTTTTACGTCTTTTCTTCAAATTATATATTTTTCACGCAGTTTAAGATTATATTTATTATCTTTCATTTTTCTCTTCTTGGTTCAATTATTTTTGTCATTTCTCAATTGTTTTTTTTTTTTTTTAATTTTAATTATTTTTATCATTTTTCAAGTGTTTTCTTCAAATTAATTTTTTTTTTATTATTTTGTCATTATTTAATTATTTTCTTTTAGCGTCAATTTGTATCTCCAATTTTTCAATTATTGTTTTCTAATTTTTCTTCATTTTTCAATTATTTTAGTCATTTTTTTTACGTCTTTTCTTCAAATTATATATTTTTCACATAATTTTAAATTATGTTTATCATCTTTCATTTTTTTTCTTCTTGGTTCAATTATTTTTGTCATTTCTCGACTATTTGGTCCATTTTTGTATTATCTTTGTAATTTCCAATTATTTTTGTTATTTCTCAATTGTTTTTTTTTAATTTTAATTATTTTTATCATTTTTCAAATTATTTTCTTTAAATTTCTATCAATTGTATGATTTTTCAATTATTTAATTTTTTTCTTTAATCGTCAATTTTTTCCCCCAATTTTTTAATTATCTATTAACATCAAATTATTTTTATTTTGTTTTCTCATTTTTCAATTTTGTTGTTGTTATTTTCCAAGTCTTTTCTTCAAACTTTTAATTTTTTCGGTAATAACAATTTCTAATAAATGGAAAGATAATATGAGCCTATAAATAATTGAAATTAAATATTCATTCAAAATTATTAAAATTCGAAACAAATATTCTAGTAAATAATTGAGTTTATTTTAATTTGAGATTGTGAATTTAAATCAGGGACTGACACGAAAACCGAAACAAAATATATTTTACTTTTGTTTCATTTCGGTTTTGAAAAACTGAAACAAAATATCAATTTAATTTTAATTTGTGTTGAACCTGAAACGAAAAGGCTCTGAATTACGTTTTCGTCTCATGCCCGAAACGAAAAGGCTTCGAATTTTGTTTTCGTTTCATGCCCGAAACGAAAATCGGCTCCGAATTCCGTTTTCGTTTCTCATAAAAAAGGCTCTAAATTTCACAAAAACAATTTTAAACACAATTTTTTTCTTGCAGGAGACGAAAACGAAATTCAGAATCTTTTCGTTTCGGGCATGAGACTGAAACGAAATTCGGAGTTGATTTTCGTTTCGGGCATGAGACGAAAACGTAATTCAGAGCCTTTTCGTTTCAGGCTCAATACAAAACAATATTGATTGTACATTTTTGTTTCGTCACAACAATTCAAAACAGAAACAGAATTCGGTTTTCGTGTCAGTCCCTGATTTAAATACAATTAATATCTATAATTAATTTTTGAGAACATGAGCCTATTTTCAAAAATCCAAATATTAATTAAGATTTTTGTTTTAGCGTTTTAAACACACTTTCTCGGTGTGGTTTTTTGAATCATGGTGGAGTCAGATCACAGCGAAACTGGACAGGATGTGACCTCGACCAACGCAAATCGCCAGAAGGACACACTTGAAAAATCAGCTGAATTATCCGGTAAGAGAGCATTCGAAGACGAGAAACTTGAATTGCCAAACAAGAAACTTTGTAGCGAAATGGACGAGCAATCATCAACTATTAAAGAAGACAATTTAGCGGTTCCAGAGTCAAACGGCACGACCATGGTTGTTGACGAGGACAAGAATAGTCAAGGGAATGGAGAGGCAAAATTAAAGTCGTCAGAAGATGAATCTGAAAATCGTGAGAATGCGGATAATGCATCGAGTGCTGATATGGAAGCACAGGAGGAGTCCCAGGAAGAAAAATCCGAGGATGAGAAGCAAGAAATGGAAACAAGCCAGGATGCTCCCGATTCTGCGGTTGATGAGGATAAGGCTAAGAATAAAGTGGATGAAACTGATGATAAGGTAAACTAAAAAAAAAAAATTAATAATTACAATTTAAAAAAGTTCTTTTATAGGCTTAGTCTACAAATTACAAAACAGGTTTTTAGCCCATTTTTTACCCCCTCCCCCTAAATTACGTAACAATTTAAGCCCTTTCTATAATTGTGTTTTTGTAAATTTATCACTGTTACAAGCTTCACAGTGACAATGTAGAATTTTGAAAAGTGGAAAATTCTGTGAAAAAATGGACACTTAATTCTGGGAAACTTTGAACGAGAATGTAGAATATTTTGAGAGAAACAGGGGACTGAATACACAAAAATAGGGAATTTTTAGGGTACTTTAAAAATGTTATAAATAAAGATAACTGAATTATATACTTTGATTATTTTATTTGGGTAGGACGAACTTACAAAATTGTTGGATAAAAAAAATATAATTACAAAATTGTCAAATTAATAAAAAATAAAAAAAAAAAAAGGTAAAATAACTACAAATTGTGGAAAGTAATTTAAAACTGATAAATAATAATTCAAAATTATACGAAATGAATGCAGAACTTTAGAAATAATTGAAAATTCAAGATAATAATTAAAATTATAAATGGTGAGAAGAATTAAAAATTGAGGAAAATAATTGAAAAATAGTAAAAATAATTGACAATTGAAGAACATACTTGAGAATATGAGAAAAATAATTTGAAAGAGTACAGAATATATTGGAACTAAGAGAAAATAATTTTAAAAAAATTGAAAATTTAGGAAAATAATTAAAAAATGATGAACATAATTTAAAATTGGAAAAAAAACAATGAAAAGATTATAAAACTAATAAAAATTAAAAGAAATCATTTAAATTTGAGAGAAATAATTGAAGATTTAATAAATCAATTTAAAAATAATTCTAAAAATTAAAAATTGTATAATTGCAAAATTTTAGAAGCCACTGAAAATTGAAGACAATAATTGAAAATTGAATTATCAATGAAAAAATAATGAGGATATTGAAAAAAATTCAAAATTGAGAAAAACAATCGAGAATTGAGGAAAATAAGGGAAAATTTAGAAAATGAATTAAAAAATGATGAAGGTAATTTAATATCAAAGAAATCATTGAAAAGGTTATAAAACAAATTGAACATTAAAAAAAAAGAATTGAAATTTAACATTAATAATTGAAGATTAGGTAAATCAAATTAAAAGTAATTTAAAAAATTAAAAATTGGAGAAAACAGTTGTAAAATTATAGAAATAATTGAAAATTGAAGACAGTAATTGAAAATTAAGGAAATATTTGAGAATTGAAGAAAACAATCGAGAATTGAGAAAAATAATTGAAAATAATTATCAAATTAAAAGAAATAATTGAAAAATGGCAAAAAAAATGATAATTTTTATAAAATAATTGAAATTTGAGATAAATAATTGAAAAATTAGGAAATTATTACAAAATACCGAAAGTAATAGTAAATTTACAAAAAAAAATAATTTGAAAAATTCTAAAATTCATTAAAATTTATTTAATTAATTAAAGTTTGAAATAAATAATTTAAGGTTTAGTTAATCAGTTAAAAAATAATTTTAAATATTATAATTTAGAGAAATAAATTTAAAAATAATGGAAATAATTGAAAAATAATACAAATAACTGAAATTTGAGATAAATAAATTAAAAATGTAGAAAGCATATGAAAAACTTCTTTAAAACTAAAAATTGGAGAAAATATTTTCAAAATTATAGAGATGATTGAAAATTAAAAAAAATAAATCAAATTTACGATAAATACCTAAGTGATAAAATTACAAAACATTTTTGAAATTTAAAAAAAAACTGAAAAATGATAAACACAATGAAAAAGTAATGAAAAAAATTAGAATGTAGAAAAATAATTGCAAGTTTTGGAAAGTAATTGCGAAATATTGAAAATATTTAATCAGTATAAAAATTAATTTAAATTGAATAGAATAATTGAAATTTGATGAAAACAATTGAGAATTGAGAAAAATGATTGAAAATTTAGAATACGAATTAAAGAATGGTGAGGGTAGTTTAAAGTCAAAGAAATCAATGAAAAGGTTTTAAATCCAATTGAACATTAAAAAAAAAAATTGAAATTTAACATCAATAATTGAAGATTAGGTAAATAAAATTAAAAGTAATTTTAAAAATTAAAAATTAGAAAAAAAATTGCAAAATTATAGAAATAATTGAAAATTAAGAACATATTTGAGAATTGAGAAAAATAATTCAAAATAATTACAGAATATATATCAAATTAAAGGAAATAATTCAAAAATGCCAAAAATAATGATAAATTTTTTTAAATAATTGAAATTTGAGATAAATAATTGTAAAATTAGGAATATAATTACAAAATACCGAAAGTAATTGTAAATTTTAATAAAAATTCTATAATTCATTAAAAAATTTTTTAATTAATTGAAATTTTAAAAAAATCATTAAAGGTTTAGTAAATCAGTTGAAAAATAATTTTAAACATTATAACTTGAAGAAACAAATTGAAAAGTTAAAGAAATCAATTTAAAAATGATGGAAATAATTGAAAAATAATACAAATATCTGAAATTTGAGATAAATAAATTAAAAATGTAGAAAGTATATGAAAAAATTATTTAAAATTAAAAATTGGAGAAAATATTTTCATAATTATATAGATATTTGAAAATTAAAGAAAATAAATAAAATTTATGATAAATAAGTGATAAAATTACAAAACATTTTTGAAATTTAATTAAAAAAAACTGAAAAATGATAAACACAATGAAAAAGTAATGAAAAATATTAGAATGTAGAAAATTATTGCAAGTTTTGGAAATTATTTTTGAAAAATATTGAACATATTTAATAAGTTAAAAAAATAATTTAAATTGAATAAAATAATTGAAGTTTTATGAAAATAATTGACTGTTTATAAAATTCGTCAAATAATAATACAAATAATTATGAGTGGTAGGAAAATACTAAAAAATGATAAAAATTATTGTAAATTGAAGATGATCTGAGACAAAGGACTGAAAATTCAGGAAATTTATTGAAATGTAATTTAATATATTAAAAATTGGAGAAAATAATTGAAAAATAATGTAAATAATTACAGATTTGAAAAAATGATATAAATTTAAAGAAGATTAAAAATCTCTAGATATCTTGACTTTAAGGAGGTTTATCCAAAAATCGATTTTCTACAGATTCTTATAAAATTTTAATGGCATATTAAATGCATCATTTTACATATATGGTTACAATTTTATTGAAATTTACAGTTCTCTTTTTAAGATATAAATTTATAAAGTTGGGACTTTTACATGAAAATAGTAACAAAACGCGCAAAATGACTATATTTTAATTAATTAAAAAAAAACGTCTACAAATTTAAAAAGAAAATTAATATATATTTTAATCTGTAATATAATACAACTTTTACAACAATATTTAATTAATTTACCGTACAGTTGTTAAGATAATGTTATTCAAGGCTTGCAATTCTTCTCTTTTTTGAAATAATCAGAAAGTAGACATTTTAGGGTAAACTTTTCTAAATAGGGGATTATTAAGGATCAATCGCAAAATTAAACTCAAACTAACGGTCTATTATATATTTATTTTGGTAAATAAACTTTGAAATTTACTTCAAAAAAATAAATTACTATCGATATCTTTAACTGTTAATCTAAAAACTTCTCTTCAGGCAGTATTTCTCAATATTTCAATGTTTTTTCAATATTGTATTATTTTTTAAAATTATATTTTTGATAATTATATTATGATCTCATTAGAAACACCTTATCTTAAAATTCGGTTTAAGTTTTTCCTTTCTTTTTTTACCCATTGTTTACATTACACTCTCTCCTAACTTTTATTACAAACTTTATATTTTTAATATTATATTATATTATATTTTTTAGTTTTTATATTTTTATCTTAAAAATATTTCACAGTTAGAACCCCCTTCCCCCCCCCCCCCCCAAAAAAAAAACCTGTTAAGTAATTTGTGAATGAAGTCATAAAGAAGAACATTGTTTAAAGACAATTAATAAAATTTATACTTCTTTTTTTGTAGACATCGGAAAAAGCTGGCGCAGGTGACGATGACAAGTCCGAGGAAGCAGGAAAATCGGAAGTTACTGATAAGCGTTCTCTGGGTAAAAATACTGAGGTAGTGGATGGTCTTGAGATGACGGTTGAAAATGCCAGTGACAAAGAGTCAAGTGCAGAGAGTGAAAAAGATGAGGGCAAAAAATCAAGACCAAAAACAACGATTGTCAAGGCAAAAGCCACTGAGTCAGAATTGGAAGCAAGTGCTTCAGATGCTGAAGCTGAGAAGGCAGAGTCCAAGGAGGCAAAAGATGAGGAAGAGGAGGAGGAGGAGGAAGATGATGATCCTGATGAGAAGAAAACTAAGAGAAAGGGTAGAAGAAAATCTTTTTCTAAAGTAAAGGGCTCAGGATCTGATGAAAGCTCTGACAATGATTCTAATAGCGATGAGGATTACAGTCCTCATACCAAGAAGAAGAAGATGGCTGCTAAAAAGACACCGGCTAAGACTCCTGGCAGTAGAGGTCGTGGCCGTAAACGCGGTCGGCCGCCAACTAAAAATGTGGTCAAGGAAAAATCTGACGATGAGGAGGACGTTGTCTTGACGAGCAGATCCAGAAGAACTTCGTCCAAGCGAACCGAGAAGGCAGAAGAGACAAAGGGCGGAGACACTTCCGAAAGTGAAAATGAAAGTAGCAGTGAAGAGGACAGCGGAAAGGAAAAGAAGAGAAGAAAGAGAAATACTGTAAGTTTCTGATTAATGAAAATAATATGCATTAATTATTAATTACCATTGTCCCAGTTTCCGTCTTGATGTCTTTAAGATTTTCTCTATAATTATAATAAGTCACCTCTACACGGCAATAATTAACCACTTTTCCTACAAATCCTGAAAAAAATTTGTTTAATTTAACAATTTATTGTGATTTTTTTTTTAAATGTTAACGGGACGTATGATTAATTTCTAATTAATTGTTTAGAATGTTTATTTAATAGAATTTCATTAGAGTCTTCTTTTAGTCGAAATTTCACATTTTCGAATATGTTTTCAATCGAAGATAAATTAATCCGAATTTTTAGGTCACCGAATTCATATTTAACAGAATTTCCATTTTACAGAAATCCTGTTAAACAACTTTTCATTTAAAAGAATTCCAATTTATAAACGAATTTTTATTTTACAGAATTTTAGGTTAATCGACAGAAATATTTTGGCGATAATTTTCAGGGAACACAGCCCCTATTGTTAGTAAAAAAGGGGAATAGGGTCAATCTTTTTTTAAAATAGGGGACAAAATGCTAAAAAAAAGTAAACAAAATCCTAAAATGTCAAATTAATATTTTTTAAACAACTTTTTAACTGAAAAATAACGAAAATAATTGACAATTAAAAATAAAACTCGAAAAATATTTACATAATTACACAATTGAAGAAAAATAATTTTAGAAATTAAACAATAAACATTAAATTTTAACTAGAATATTGAAAACAAAACTCTAACAATGGCCAGATTAATCCAAAATCGAACAAAACAAAACAAAAAATTGTTGCAAACAATTGAAAATTGAGGGAAATAAATAATAATTGAAAAAAATAGTTGGAAAGTAGATTAATTCACAATTGGAAAAAATAATTCAAAAACTATGAAAATTATAGGAATACCTAATTGTTGGAAATAATTGAACATTAAATAACTAGATTGCAAATTTTAAAAAATAATTAAAATTAAAGAAAATAATTTTAAAAAGAGGAAAAAATTGAAAAATTAAGAAAATAATTAAACATTGCAAGAAGGAATTGAAATTTAAAGAATAAACTTAAAAATTAAAAAAAAAACGATAATCATTGAATATAGAAGAAAATAATTGAAAGAAGCGAGAATTTTTTAATATTAAAGACATTAATTTAAAATTGAAAAATGGAATTTGAAATTTAAACAAAATAGTTGTAGAATTAAACATTTGAATTCAAATTTAAAACAGTTTTATAATTGAAAAAAATTATTGAAAAAAGTCGAGAATTAAAAAAAAAATTTAAAAATATTATAATAAATATATTAAAATATAAAATAATAATAAAATATTATTATTTTATAGAAGCGTTTAAAATTAACAAAGCTAATAATTCTAAATTACCCGCAGTCTTTTAAAAATGTCAAATAAACCAAAATAAACTGTGGTCAATCTCCCTCTCTCCCAAATAGCTCAGCGCGATTATTAAATGATACAAATTCAGAATTAAGTAAAAAATAACTTTGATAAATTATAAATTTAAATTTGAAAATTAGAAATAGGGGAAATAGGGGATATATCTTTAAAATAGGGGAAATAGGGACAAAACTTCAAAATAGGGGGAAAAAGGGGAATAGGGGACAGTCTGTGATCCCTGTAATTTTAAAATTGACCAATCAGAAAATATAAAGAAAATTGCAATTGGTCAATTTCAAATTTCGCGCCAAAGTATTTTCGGACATTTTGCAATTTCGGACAAATGAACATTCTGCATTTTAAGTTTTCTATCAAATCTCAATACGTACTAATACCTTCAATTTCGGACGAATGAAGATTCTGTCAAATAAATATTCTGGTATTTAAAAATTCGATTAACCTAAAATTCTGTGGAATAAATTTTTTGTCATTTTTAAAGTACTTTTGTCAATTTTCAAGTATTTTTGCAATTTTTAATTTATATTTCTGAAATATCAATTTCATTTTCTTCTGTTTTTAAATTGTTGTCATGAATATTTAAATTTATTACACAATTTTTCATTTATTTTTGTCATTTTTCAATTATTTTCTTAAAATTTCCATTTTAAATTTTTTTTTATTTTCATGCCTTTTTAAAATTCTTACGCCAGTTTTCAATTATTTTCTTTAAAGTTTAATTTTTTACACCAGTTTTTCATTATTTATGTCATTATTCAATTAGTTCTTCACATTTCAATTATATCGTTAATTTTTCAATTAATGTATTACAGTTTTTATTCTTTACTACATTTTTGAATTATATTTTTCATTTTTTATTAATTTTTTTCAAAATTTCCGTTATTTCTGTCATTTTTCAACTGTTTTCTACATATATAAATTTTTTCGATATTTTTAAATTATTTTCTTCAGGTTTCAATTATTTCCTTGGAACATCTATTATTTTGTCAATTTTTCTATTGTCCAAAAAGTTTAATTTTTACATCATCTTTCAATTATTTGTGTCATTCACTCAGTTTCTGCATATTTTTAATTATTTTTGTCACTCTTTAATTATTTTCTTGTAATTTCAATTATTTTTTAAATTTTTAAATTATTCTCTTCAAATTTCAATTATATCGTTGCAATTTTACAATTTTTGTCTTCATTATTTTATTTTTAATTACAAAATTTACTCCCTTTTTTCACTTAAAAGCTCACTATTTAATCACTTTTTAATGATTATTAAACTTTAATTATTTTTATTTTTTTAACTTATCCAAATTCTTTTCAATACTTTTGTTAAATTCCTGATTTTTAAAATAATCCCATTAACTTTTTTATTTATAAATAATTTATTCATTTTCTTTCTTGACTTTTTTTTATATTTCTTTGTTTTATTTTTCACTATTTTCATTCCCCCCCCCCCCCCCCCTCCAAATTTGTTAGATTTTTAAAAAGTTTTCTTTATTTTTCAATTATTTCATAATGTATTAAGTTTTAAATAAAATTATAAACTTAAAAAAAAATGAAACGAAACTTTTTGCTAATATTTCAGTATTATCAGCAATAATTAAAACTTTTAGAATGAATGTGTTGTTCGAAATAATTATAATGTTCATTAATATTTATATATTTTAAAAATGCTATACGAATTTTACTGTTGTAGGACCCAGCAAATGACAAAAGGATACAATCTCTTAAGAAATATATAGAAATGACGGGAATAAAAGTGAAATATCCAAATGTTTGGGAAGGATGCAAGACTAACGGCGAACGTATCAAGTGTTTGAAGGATCTGTTAGAGAAAAACGGTGTCGTTGGCAGACCTACAGCTGAAAAATGCAAGAAGGCAAAAGAGCAAAATGAGAGGATAGGTGATGCTCCCGAGTCAACTCCTGCTAAAGCCGCCTCTGGTGAAGGTATATTTTTAAAAATTGTTTTCTTTATTTTAATATCTATTAATAAAGAATCTATTAAAAATTAATTATAAATTTTTAGGCCGTGTGACCCGTGCAAGAAAAAGCCAGAACTTTTCTGGCTCAGGTTCACGAAATCGTGAGTCTCGTAAGAGGACTGAAAGTGACTCTGAATGAAAGTAAATTGATTCAAGGAGACCCTGAATCGCTAATGCTGACTCGACTGATAAGTAAGTCATTAATTTCTTGCTTTCATGGTACGAGCTTGTTCTGCGTTTTAGCATTCGTCATCAATGATTATACATTTTACATTAAAACAAAGAAAAAAGAAAAAAACGAATTGTAAGTTAATTATTTTCTTGAAATCACAGTGCATATATAAAAATTAATTGAATTTCATTAAATAAACACTGCGTATTAAGCGTATTTTAAACAAAAAAAAAACAAAAAAAAAGTATTTAATGGCTTGATTGAATTTGTACGTGGAACCAAGCACAAAAAAAAGTGTACGTGCAAAAGAATACAATTTTAGTGTATATAAGTGCAAACATGCGTAGATTAAGGGGAGGGTCTCCTATTAATTTCCAGGCGTTAATTCTTTCTGTCCACTTATGAAGTGTCGTATAATTATAAATTTTTTAAATTTTAATTTAGTCAAGTAATCAGTCATGTATAAGTCTCTAAAGGAAGATATACAACTGTATAATTCCATTATATTGTTGCAAATTCAGGAGTACATATAAGTTTATGTCCATATGGTCATTTATTACAAAATAAATAAATATAATGAGAATCGTCAATTTTATCATGTTTGATTAGTGTAAGGCCCACAGTCTCCTTAATCTCTCTTCATTTTTTTTTTATAAGATAAATTTTTGACCTTTTGCACTTTTTTTATCTCTCTAGCTCAATTTCTACGAATTATTGCTCGTTGATAAAAGTAACGTCTTTAGGATTGCCATGATCATGGAAAAATCTTGAAATTTTTAATTTATCACAAAGTTTGTCTACTTGAATTTTAAAATGTAATTGATGACGCTGAATTTCAGTCTTTGCTTTTATTAAAAAATTAATTTATTATTCTCTTAATTATGTAGAAATTTACATTTACATATTTCAAGTCTTTTGACTCTGGAAGTGTGAGATACATTCTTTGCTGCAAAATGGCTTATTTTCTTTTATTCCAATTTTGCCATTGAGCAAGCTTTTCTTGCAAGTAAAGCAACAGAAACATGCCTCGTCGACGTGAAAATCCAAGTTTTTAATAGCGACACCTTGCTGATTGGCTGCAATCGCCCGATTGCAAGCACTACAAATTTTTGCGTAAGTTTTTTGATAGCACGGAAGACACAAAGGACGATCATTCTCAGAAGTGTATTGCTTTCCAGCCAAAGGTTCGTCACAATCCCAACAACAAAAGTGTTTCACGTGGTAATAATGTCCTTCAGCAGCAGTGTAGGTTGATGTGAATATTAACTAAAATTTACCGAAAATAGAAAGATAATTTAATGAGACATCAGTTAAAAATAATAAAGAAAATATTATAAATCTTTACAGGGCTCGGATTGTGCGACTTATCTTAGCAGATTAAAAATCTTAGCAGATTAAAAATAATTTTCTTTTATTTACCTCATCACAGGCAAAACATCTCTGAAAGTTTAAAAGCGTGGCGACGTCTCTTCCACAATAAAGTTTGTCTTTATAGAAAAAATAGACTAAATCTGCAAGCAGTTCATTGCAGACTGTACAAACAAAACATCCAGGATGCCAGACCTCGTTTTTCGCTTTTTCTGCTGTAACAACAACGTCCCCGAAGTTGATCTCCTCTTGACATTTGTGACATTTTTGCTTTGTTTGCACAATACTGGAGTTTTCTAATTCCTCTGTCAGCTGAACAACATCCTCTGGATTTCTTGGAATGCCGCCAACAGCTTCTTCAGGAAAAATTGGATTGTGCAACTGCTGTGAATTTATTACATTATAACCTGTAGCTCCATATGTACTTAATTCTGCCTGAAAAGGTTCCGTATTATGAACGTCAGGATGTGAATGACACGAATTAAAGTTTCGATTGGAATGTATTAAAGATGCCGATGGCAATTTTTGATCATTACTAAAAGCCTGCTGGGGATTTGTTAAGGATCCTTTTACTATTTCATGGAAGGGCGCTGCACCTAAAAAGAAAAATGTTTAAAAATTAAATTTGTATATCTTTAGAATTTCTTAAAATTGGTGTTTATCTTTAATTTAATTGCAATCTTAATCAATTTTAAATTCAATCAATTAAAGGGTGTCCACCGAATTATTGTTGAGTTTTTGTAACCTTAAATAATATAATAATAATTAAATTAATATAAACTACACTTGAATTTCATAATTAAATTTTTTTTAAATTTTTAATAATTCTTTTAAAAATTTAAATAATTATTCTCAAAATTGTGTTTATTTTCTATTATGATTTACTACTATTATGTATTTACTACAATTTTTAATTAATTTCAATATTTTATAATTATTTTCTTCATTTTTTAGTTATTTTCATTCATTTTTAAATTTCTTTCCCCAAATTTTAAATTTACTTTCTGCAAACTTTAAATTAACTATCCGCAAACTTTAACTATATTCTTTAATTTTTTCAGTTTTAATTAATTTTTTAAATTTCTTCAATTTTTAATCATTCTTTTAAAATTTTCAATAATTATTTTTAAATTTGTATTTATTTTCTATTGTGATTCAATTATTTACCACTATTTTGAACTAATTTTAATACTTTTATAATTATTTACTTCAATTTTTAGTTTTCACTGACTTCAAAATTTTTTCCCTCAAATTTTAAATTAACTTTCCGCAAACTTTAATTATGTTATTTGATTTCTTCAATTACTTTTTCAATTTTAATTATTTTCTTCAATTTTTAGTTATTGTCATTGGGTTTTAAATTTTTCCCCCAAATTTTAATTATATTCTTTGGTTTTTTTCAATTATTTTTTCAGTTTTTATTATTTTCTTCACTATTAACTCAATTACTGCATTTTATTTTAAATTTCTTTATTCACTTTTCAATTATTTTCATAAACTTGAAATTATTTTGTTCAAATCACAACTATATTACTTTATTTTTTCAATTAATTTGGCAAATCCTTCACTATTTTTAGTATTTTTAGATTAGTGTCGTCAATTTTCAACTATTTTTTCTTTTTTCAATTAATTTCTTAAATATCGAATTACTTAAATTCCAATTATCGATTTCAATATTTTAAAATGATTGTCTTCTACATTCACTGCTTTCATATTTTTCAATTTAAAAAAAAAACTGTTATAGTTCTTCAATCATTTTATTAAATTTTCATTTATTTTTTTAAATGACAATTTTATTTGTCATTTCTTAAAATTAATTTCCTAAGTTTTTAATTTTTTTTTAAAATATTTTTTTTTTCAATATTAAATATTTTTTCCATTTACTAGTTAATGGTAATTAACTCTAATTATCGATTTCAATATTTTAAAATGATTGTCTTCTACATTCATTGCTTTCATATTTTTCAATTTAAAAAAAACTGTTATAATTCTTCAATCATTTTATTAAATTTTGATTTATTTTTTTAAATGATAATTTTATTTGTCATTTCTTAAAATTAATTTCCTAAGTTTTTAATTTTTTTTTTAAATATATTTTTTTCAATATTAAATATTTTTTCCATTTACAAGTTAATGTCTTTAATTTTCTATTTTTTTTTCGTTATTTATTTTCTTCAAGGTACATTAGAACTTCAATTTTTAAAGTTAATTAAATTAGTGCTCAACTCTTTTTAGTATATTTCAATTATTTTCTTTAATTATTAATTTTATTCTCAAATTTTTCAATTATTTTTTTTCAATGTTTTATTGTATGTTTCAATCTTAAATTAATTTCTCAATTTCTAATTATATTCTTCAATTAAAAAAATGTTTTCCCTCAATCTTAAATTATAAACTTTTAAATTTTTTCGTAATTTTAAAATTATTCTCTTTAATTTTTTAAATGTTTTCTTCAAATTTCAATTAACTTATTTCATTCTTTTAATTAGTTTGATCAATACTTAATTCTTTTAATAATTATATTCGTTATTTTAAGATTATTTTCTTCCACCTTCAATTTAAATTGTTTTCTTTTAATTTTCCTCAATTTTGAATAATTTTGTCCAAATGAAATATTTTTTTGTTTGAATTGTTTTATTAAATTCTTATTTTCTTTCTTGAAATGTCAATTGTATTTTTCAATTTTGTCCATGACTTCTTTTGATTTTCAATTATTTTTTCAACTTTTTATTATGTTCTTCAATCTTTTATTATTTGCTACAATTCTTGTAATTAATTTCTGCAAATAAATTGCTTCTTTATTTATTTTCAGACATGTATAATTTTCAAATATTTTCTTTGAATTTCAATGTCGTTTTTTGATTCTGCTATATTTTCAACTATTTTCTTTATTTTCAATTACTTGCCTTATTGTTCAATTGAGGAGCACTTTTTCAAAAGTTGATAAATCCAGATTTTGTTATTACAAGAAAATTGCTTTGTTCAAAAATGGATTTATCAACTTTTGAAAAAGTGCTCCTCAAATATATATATTTTTTCAATTTTAATTTATATCCTGCATTTTTTCAATTTTTGTCTTATTTACTTTCGCTCTTGAGACCCTTAAAAAACCTTAAATTGTTTTTTCAAAAGTCGCCGGATATCCTGAAAATTTAAAATTCATTTTTTCTGAAAACCCACCTGACAGTTTTCCATAACCTAAAAGTCCTGAAATTTGAGGATTCTGATCTTGCGTTACTGGGTCACTTCTAGTTGTTGAAAATTGATGTCCGGAGTTAATTAATCTCTCGATTTCTTTATCAGCATCATCGTGTTTTTGGAAGGCTGCGAGTTCTCTGGATTTAAATGGACCTCTCGGTTCGACATCTTCCTTATTGCTGTTCATGGAATTTAATTTGTCACGTATAAACATCAGTTCTCTTTCATCTAGAGTGCTGCCGATTATATCAGCGGCATGAATGGCACTAGGAGGCAAAAGCGCTTCAGACAGCATCCTTTCAGCAAGATCCTGAGGAAGCTGATGACTTTTTTCCAGAAGCGAATCAATTAAACCAGTCGTTTCGATCTGAGCCTTCAAATCTGATTCTGAATCTCGATTATGATTTCTTAAAAGTGGAGAAAAGTCTTTAGATTTCTGAGAAAGATTTAAACTGTCCACTGGTTCGGAATTAGTTAAATTTGCGCTATTGGGGACATTAATTAGAGCTCGATGATAACGTCCTTGAGGAGATTTTTCAACTGAGCCTGCCAACATT
This sequence comes from Ganaspis brasiliensis, assembly GCA_037103525.1. Taxonomy (NCBI): domain Eukaryota; kingdom Metazoa; phylum Arthropoda; class Insecta; order Hymenoptera; family Figitidae; genus Ganaspis; species Ganaspis brasiliensis. Next base: position 513,573 of record JAZKLR010000105.1, on the reverse strand, counting down.
TGCGTACGTATGGATTCTAGATTCATGGGTTTAAAATTATTGTCAATTGGCGGCTCGGTTAGTGGAAGAGGTGGAGGTTCTGTCGATGGAAGTGGTGGTGGAGGTTCCAATAATGAAAACTGAGACTGAGGAATTGATGAATTCTTGGTAATAAAACTGCTTGGAGTTCGAAGATTTAAACCGGGCCCAGAAGAATTTACTGCTGCTTTATGCTGAGGACTAAATTGCTGAACGTCTGTGGCATTTGCAGGAGTCATGAGCGATTTACTGAACGGTCGTGCTCCTAATGACTGAAATAAACAAAAGAAATATTTAATTAATTGATGTCTAAATATAATATTTGGTATTAATAAAGTATTTTATAAACAAAATTAAGCAACAGTAAAATATTATTCACAGGAATTAAACGAAAAATTATATAAATAAGTAAAAACAAAATTTTAATTCACAAAAAACAATTGTTGAAGTTAAAATAAAAAAAAATCGTAAAATAACAGAAAATTTACAATTTGTAAACAAAATTCAAAAAATGGATAGAAAATTACACAATTGAAAAAAAATGAAATAAATAAACAATAAATATTAAATAAAAAAAAAAATTTTAAATTAAGAAAATTATAGGAATAACTGTTGGAAATAATTGAAATTTAAGAAAATAATTGAAAATTGAAGAAAGTAATAAAAAAATGAAGAAATAAATTGATAATTTAAAAATTAAATTGAAATTTGAAAAAATAATTAGTAATTAAAAAAAATTATAAGAACAAAAGCGAAAATAATTAAAAAACAAAATTAGAAAAATGACTAGATTCATACACAACTAAAAAATTTTTTTAATAAAAAAAAATTAAATTTCAAGAGAATAATTGCAAACAGAAAAATTAAAAAAATTATAGGAATAATTGTTGAAAATAATTGTAAATTGAACATCTGGATTGAAAGTAAAAAAAAAAATAGAAATTAAGGAAAATAATTAAAAATTAAAAAATGAAATAGAAATAAAAAGAATGTAATAAAGATTGAAAAAAGTAACTGAAAAAAGGCGAAAATTATTGAATATGGAAGAGAATTATTGCAAACTGAAAAATGGAATTGAATTTGTAAAAAAATTGTGAATTGCAGACAATATTTGAACAATTGAATTTAAAATTAGAGAAACTTATTAATAATCGATAAAAAGTAACCAAATACGAGAATTTAAAAATATTAACGAAAATAATTAAAAATTAAAGAAAGTAATTTAAAATTTTAGAGAAATAATTAAAAAAACATTTCTTCAGAATGAAGAAAATAATTGAAAAAAATCGCAAACTGGCAAGAATAATCGACAAGAGAGGAAAATAACAAAAAAAAAAAAATTAAAGAATAATTATAAACTTTTAAGAGAATAAATGAAAATTGAAAAAATTTTAGGAAATAATTGAAAGAAATACTTGAAAAATAACGAGAACAATTGCAAAATGGAAGAAAATATCTGAAAAGTGACGAAAATAATTGAGAATTGAAAAGAAAATTCAAAAAATGGCTTCAATAATAAACAATTTGAAAAAATAATTTAAAGAATATTAAACATTAAATTTAAACTAAATAATAGAAAAATTAGGAAAATTATAGGAATACTTGTAAATTGAACAACTGAATTGAAAAAGGAAAAGAAATTGAAATTGATGAAAATAATTGATAATTGATGAATGTAATTGAAATTTATAAAATAATAATAAAAAATTTTTAACTAGGTGAAAATTATGTCCATTTCATGGACATTTCGCTTTTAAGTAAGAAAAATAATTTGCTTCCTCATAGAGGAAGCAGCAAATTAATAATATAAAAGTTAATTGAAGAAGTTATTAAAAAAAGTTTTTAATGCAAAAAAATGAAGAAACATGAATTATAAGACGAATTTTTGGTCAATTATAAAAGTTATATAGGTGAATCGATTCGTTTTGAGATAAGAAATATGAATTTTGTATTCATTAAGTTGTATTTTTAGCATGGAAAAATTTTTTGTCAAAAAACGATTTTTTTCGATGAAAAAAGGTGCTAAAAAAATGATGGGGTATTTTCAAAAATCCATGTGTCCAAATTAAGATATTCATGAGCTTAATAAGTCATCCAAATTTTATTGAAATACGTTAAAGGGTTCTCGAGATATCCTGGCGACAAAAAACACTATACACACACACACACACACACACATAAATACATAAATCTGGACATTTGCTTAAAAATGAAAATTAACGTTTTTTAGATGAAAATGAGTCGATTTAGACTATTTTTGGAAAATCGAAAATCTTAAAGATCACAAAGCTTCCTCTATGACGAAGCAAAAATAATATAATTATTAAATACTGAAGAAAGTAATTGAAAACTGAAGAATTAAATTGAAAATTTAAAAAAATAATTAAGAATTTAAAAAAATAGTTATAGAATTGAATAATTGAATTGATAATTTAAAACCATTTTTATAATTGTTAAAAAAATTTTAAAAAATCAGATAATTATTGAATATTGAAGAATTGTTTGAAAATTGAAAAAAATAATTTAAATTTGAAGAATGTAATTAAACAACTGTATCTAAAATAAAAGAAATTTATTGATGTAGAGAAAAAATAATTTATATAATTCGATAATTTTTTATTATTAAAGAAAATAATTAAAAATTTAAAAATGGAATTGAAATTTGAAGAAAATAATGAGGAATTGTAGAACATAGTTGTAGAAAATTGAAGGAAGAAAATTAAAGAAAATTGTTGACAATTACAAGAATGTAATTGAAATTAGAAGAATATAATTAAAAATTGAAAAAGTTTTTGATAAAACCCGAAAATTATTGAATGTAGAAGAAAAAGTTGAAAACTGAAAAATGGAAAATTAATAAATTTTAAAAAAAGTTGATAATTGAAGGGAATATTTGAACTATTGAATTTAAAATTAAATTAGCTTATTGATAATTGATAAAAAGTAATTGGCCAAAGGCGGGAATTTTTTTAATATTAAAGTAAGAATTGAAAATTAAAAAATGAAATGGAAATTTGAAGAAAGTAATTGAGAATTGAATAAAATAGTTGTAGAATTGAACAATTGAATTGAAATTTAAAAATTTTAAATAACCGAGAATCATTAAATTCTGCGGAATTAATTGATATTTGATGAAAATAATGGAAAAAATGAAGTAATTAAAAATTGAGGAAAATAATTAAAATTGTAGAAATAAATTGAAAATTAAAGAATTAAATTGAAGCTGTACGATAATAATTGATAATTGTGGAAAAAATTACAAAATTACGAAAATAATGAAATATTATGGAAAATAATTGTCAATTGATGAAAAATTCGATAAATAGCGAGATTAATGGGCGTCGGAAAGAAATAACTTTAAAGATTAAAGAACAACTATGAAATTAAGGGATAATAATAAATTATCAATTGAAAACTGTAGATAATTAAAGAAAAAGTTGTAGGAACGAAATAAAAATTGAAGAAATCAACTGGAAATTTTAAAAATGTACTGAAATTTCAAGAAAATAATTGATAATTGAAAAGAGACGAAAATTGTAGAATATTGCATAAAATAATTAAAAATTAAGGCAAATAATTGATAATTGACGAAAAAATTAAAGATTAAAGAATTAAATTTAAATATTAAGAAAATAGGTAATTGATAATTGAAAGAAAGATTACAAAATGACAAAAATATTTAAATATTAAAGAAAATAATTGAGAATATAGAAACAAAATTTTAATCTGACAAGAATAATCGACAACAGAACAAAATAAGTTAAAAAATTGGGACGCATAAATTTATACCGATTGACATTTGATCGACTGGACATTTGGACGAAGGGCATTTGGACGAATTGACATTTGGACGAAATGACATTTGGACGAATCGACATTTGGACGAAATGACATTTGGACGAATCGACATTTGGGCGAAATGACATTTGGACGAATCGACATTTTGACGAAAGGACATTTGGACGAATCGACATTTTGACGAAAGGACATTTAGACGAATCGACATTTTGACGAAAGGACATTTGGACGAATCGACATTTGGACGAAATGACATTTGGACGAATCGACATTTTGACGAAAGGACATTTGGACGAATCGACATTTTGACGAAAGGACATTTGGACGAATCGACATTTGGACGAATCGACATTTGGACGAAAAGACATTTGGACGAATCGACATTTGGACGAATCGACATTTTGACGAAAGGACATTTGGACGAATGGACATTTTGACGAATGGACATTTGGACGAATCGACATTTTGACGAAAGGACATTTGGACGAATCGACATTTGGACGAAAGGACATTTGGACGAATGGACATTTTGACGAATGGACATTTGGACGAATCGACATTTTGACGAAAGGACATTTGGACGAATCGACATTTGGACGAATGGACATTTGAACGAATCGACATTTTGACGAATGGACATTTGGACGAATCGACATTTTGACGAAAGGACATTTGGACGAATCGACATTTGGACGAATCGACATTTTGACGAAAGGACATTTGGACGAATCGACATTTGGACGAATCGACATTTGGACGAAAAGACATTTGGACGAATCGACATTTGGACGAAAAGACATTTGGACGAATCGACATTTGGACGAATCGACATTTTGACGAAAGGACATTTGGACGAATGGACATTTTGACGAATGGACATTTGGACGAATCGACATTTTGACGAAAGGACATTTGGACGAATCGACATTTGGACGAATGGACATTTGAACGAATCGACATTTTGACGAATGGACATTTGGACGAATCGACATTTTGACGAAAGGACATTTGGACGAATCGACATTTTGACGAATGGACATTTGGACGAATCGACATTTTGACGAATCGACATTTTGACGAAAGGACATTTAGACGAATCGACATTTTGACGATTAGACATTTGGACGAATGGACATTTGGACGAATCGACATTTGGACGAATCGACATTTTGATGAAACGACACTTGGACGAATCTTTTTTGGCATATAAGTTTACTCTCTATGTTGTACTTGTTCATGGTTTCCAATTATCAAATATTCCAAGTGTTGATAGGGTTCAGTGTTTATCCGAGAGATGGAGCTAGGAGAATTACAATTGTGTATAAAATGAAATTTTTATATTTTTTGATAATTTTTAGGTAATTTACCTACAGATTACCTAAATTTTAATACCCCTAGCTCCATCTCACGGAGAAACAACACTTGGAATATTTGATAATTTGAAACCATGAACAAGTACAACATAGAGAGTAAACTTATATGCCAAAAAATATTCGTCCAAGTGTCGATTCGTCCAAATGTCTTTTCGTTAAAATGTCGATTCGTCCAAATGTCGATTCGTCCAAATGTCCATTCGTCAAAATGTCGATTCGTCCAAATGTCCTTTCGTCAAAATGTCGATTCGTCCAAAAGTCCTTTCGTCAAAATGTCCATTCGTCAAAATGTCGATTCGTCCAAATGTCCTTTCGTCAAAATGTCGATTCGTCCAAATGTCTTTTCGTTAAAATGTCGATTCGTCCAAATGTCTTTTCGTTAAAATGTCGATTCGTCCAAATGTCCATTCGTCAAAATGTCGATTCGTCCAAATGTCGATTCGTCCAAATGTCGATTCGTCCAAATGTCCATTCGTCAAAATGTCGATTCGTCCAAATGTCCTTTCGTTAAAATGTCGATTCGTCCAAATGTCCTTTCGTCAAAATGTCGATTCGTCCAAAAGTCCTTTCGTCAAAATGTCCATTCGTCAAAATGTCGATTCGTCCAAATGTCCTTTCGTCAAAATGTCGATTCGTCCAAATGTCTTTTCGTTAAAATGTCGATTCGTCCAAATGTCTTTTCGTTAAAATGTCGATTCGTCCAAATGTCCATTCGTCCAAATGTCCTTTCGTCAAAATGTCTATTCGTCCAAATGTCCTTTCGTCAAAATGTCGATTCGTCCAAATATCCTTTCGTCAAAATGTCGATTCGTCCAAATGTCGATTCGTCCAAATGTCCTTTCGTCCAAATGTCGATTCGTCCAAATGTCCTTTCGTCCAAATGTCGATTCGTCCAAATGTCCTTTCGTCAAAATGTCGATTCGTCCAAATGTCCTTTCGTCAAAATGTCGATTCGTCCAAATGTCATTTCGTCCAAATGTCGATTCGTCCAAATGTCGATTCGTCCAAATGTCATTTCGTCCAAATGTCAATTCGTCCAAATGCCCTTCGTCCAAATGTCCAGTCGATCAAATGTCAATCGGTATAAATTTATGCGTCCCAAAAAATTAAACAATAATTACAAAATTTAAGGAGAATACATAATAGTAATTTGAAAATTGTTGACAATTAAAGAAAAAATTAAAGATTTATTAATAATGAAATTAAAATGATTTCAACTGATGTTTTTAAATTAAAATTTTAATGAAACATTTTTTAAAAAGTAGCCGTTTTAAAACAAAAAATATCTAGGTAAGTGTCAAACTTTAGGTGTGGACAGACAAAATGAATGCAGGAATGAAAAAATTTGCGAATTATTAGTATACATAGATTCTCCTAAATATTAGCTAATATTCTCGGATTTTCAAGTATCCCGAATATTTCCTATTCCTAATTATTCCCAAATATTCCCACATATTTACAAGTATTCTCAAGTATTCCTTTAAGAATATATTTTTCGTACGCTCTAAAATGGAGTTGACGACACCTCGATGTTTAGCGAATTTATCAATAATATTTCTCAGATATTCTCTGAATTTTCTGTATCTACAATAAAAATCTCACCCCTAACGTAAAGATAATTAAAACCCGTGAAATAATTTCTTAGACAAAAATCCCTTACTACGATTAACACTCTTTAATTTTCAGGATTAACAAACCTTTGTGACTTTTCCTTGACCGGCGTAATTCTTCAAATTTTGCAAATACTCTTCAAATTGAATTCTTTCTTGTTCACTCAATTGATCGCAAGCCTTGTGATCAATATCGTGTAATGGCAATTGTTTTTGAAGTTGTTGTCTCCTGAAAGCAGCGCCAGCTGATCCCTTGATTGGCAATTTATCACCAGGAAGAGCCTTCATGTAATCAGCAGCAAGTTCTTTTGACGTGTCCGGTGGAATCCATTCGAAAGGAGTTTCATCCTGATTTTGTTTTTTTACTCGAAGAACTAAAAGATAATTTTCGTTAGTTATAATTCAACTTTTAATTTTTATTTTCCTTTAATTTACGTTTCAATTATTCTTCTCTTAATTTTCTTTATATTTAAACATATATATATATATACACATGTAACTCACAAACTGAACGGTTTTTCGATTTTCCGGACGGACCGAAAAGAAGATCAAATTGCGGAAATTCATCGTCAGCAACGTCGTGATCGTCACGACCACATTTGCAATTTTTGCAAATTTTACGCCAGAAATGAAGATCCAGTCCAGGACATGCCGAGATGCAAATTAAACAAGGTGATCCTGCACCTGCCTCGTGAGCCAAACGGGGCTGTAAAATAAATTCAAAATTAGTTTATTTACAAAACCTTTTCATGATTTTAAAAACTTGTTTGTAACCTTTCAATTATTTCAACAGCAATTAATTATAAACTTTAAAACATTTAATTATTTTCAACAATCACAAAATCAATTCCTAAATATAAAAATCTTTCTTTGGTAAATAACTAATTTTTTGCAAATTTAAAAAACATTTTAAAAACAATTATTAAAAATCGAAATAAATCTAAAGTTAAATTGAACCCGAGACGAATTCTTTAGAACTCATTGTAACAAGTTAAAAAGCAATTTTAAACAATGATGTCAAACTTACTTTTCTTTTTCGATTTTCTAGCTCCTGCAACCACTTGGGACGATTGTCTTCCTGCTCCATTATTTGATTTATGATTTTTGACTAAAATTATTTAAATCATTTCCAATATTTTTGTAGGCATGGAATAATTTGTGATTAATATTATTTGCTTGGCAGAAAACGTTGGATCACGCTGCAAACTGGTAATACCAGATAAGCGAATGACAGTTTCTTTAAGTTACTTTAGTCTGACTCATCAGACTCCAGCCAATATACAACACATGTTTACTTTAATACCTACACTTTTACTGGAATGTACACGTGTAACTTGTCCCCCCAAAAGAATATCTCAAATGCTTTGTATGGGTGAAAGTTGTTCAATTGTGTGAGTCTCAGTTTGGAGAGGTAAACACATTGCGCTGAACATTGTCCCTGGTTCTCTCACATACACACACACACACACACACATTCACATTTATACGATCGTAAGAAGAGGGAAGGAGAAACATGTTTAAACGAGGCGAGATGAATCTGAAATATATATTTTTCTCTTTGTTTTCTGTCTATTTAACATGTTAAATAAAAGCGAGTATTTTAAAAATAATGTTTATTTCTATTTTTTAAGAATCAATTCCAAACGCTGAATCGAATTCCTCTTCACTGATCTGAAACAAATAAGACAAATTATCAAAAGAAGAAAAAATTAACCTATGTGGGTGATTCTACTGAAAGTGACCTTTTGGATGTTTTGATTAATTTTGTAGAAACTATACAGGAATAATTATTGTTAATATTCGTAGTTAAAATTTAGCGTTTACTTGTTGTATTAAGAAAAAAAAATTAAGCCATTTGGATACAATAAATTAATAAAAATACTAAAATTATTTCACCTCAAAGTGTTTTATTGTATTCTTTTTAATTTTTAAAAATTACTTTCAGAAACTTAAATGTTTTTTTATTTTTATCTAAATGTTTAAAAATTTTAGACTGCAGCTTTCTGGATTATATTTTTAAATGTTAAAAAATTCTAAAGAAACTTTTAATACACATGCTACAAAGTTAAGAATTTAATGTTCTTTTTCTCTCATAAAATTTATAATTTAAAAGGAAAATGTTGCATTTATAGAAAACTAGCGCGAGTGAAAATTCAAATTCATTTCCGAAGTCTTATTTTTTTTTTTTAATATAGATAACTGAAATTTGTTGAATTTTAACATCATAAGTATTATAAAAGTGTAGTAAAATATTTTTCTACTAAAAATTAAAATTAATATAACATGTGTTTAAGTTTTTAAAGAATAAGATTGAAATATTTTAAGAAATAATATCTTAAATATTGTTTTTTGATTATTAACTGTCGCTCTTTTAGTAAATAATATAATTTAAACTCTTAATTCTTAGAAATTCATTTTGCGAACTTGTATATTAAGTTTTTGAATATTATTTTAAATAATCATACAGAATTTTGAAAAATTCAAAAAACATTTCAGTTTAAAATGTAAATATAGAAGTGGCAATTTTAGTATAGGCTTCACAATGACAAAGAAGAATATTTTAGAGGTAATAGGAAACTGAAAAAATAAAAATAGGGGACTTTTAGGGAAGCTTAAAAAGTTAATAAATAAAAATAAATAAATTATTTATCCCAATTGATTTGTAAGGCAAAAACATTTTGTAGTCAACATTTTAAAAGAGATAGGATTTGTCTTCTAATATTATTAAATTATTATTTAATAATTAATTAATTTATTATTATTATTTTTTTTTATTATAAAATGAATAAGAAGTATGAAAATTAATTTTTTGTTCTTATTTCTTAAAAGCTAAACAATTCTCAAAATAATCAGAATTTGAATCGACTGAAATTTGAAAGAAATAAAATTTGAATAGATTGAAATTCTGATAAATTTACGACTGGATTATTAGTAAATTTGAAGCCAACAATATTTAAAATTAAAAAAAAAAAAAAAAAAGAGAAAGAGAAAAGAAACAAAGAAATATGTTGAAACCTGGGAGAAAATTTTTAAAAAAATGTTTAACAAACTATGAAAAAAAACGAAAAAATATAAAAATAGCGAAAAATTAACTACAAAATTAAAAATAATAAGACTAAAATAAGAAAATGTAAAAGTTATATAAACAGAATGATAAATTTCTTTAAAAAGGAAAAAAATTTAGAAAATTATTCACAAATTGAAAAAATAAAAGAAACACAATTTATACAATTATACAATTTTAACAGCAAAAATTTGTGTAATAAATCTTTGAATCTAAACATTTTATGAAAGAGTAAATAAATTCGGGAAAAAATAGACAAAATGTAAAAAAAAAATTAAGTAAATTTTCATAAAAAACGAGTTAATCTAAAAATAATGAGATAAATGAAAAAAATTTTAAGTCCCCCCCTCCCCACCTTTAAATTACCAAATTAAATAAGAAAATCAAAAGAAAAATTAATAAATTTTTCGAAATGTTATAAAACCAAAATTATATAAAATAACTTGATAAACTTTATGTAAAAAAAACCTATAACAAAAAAAAAAAAAATATTATAAACAAATAAGATAAAAATCTTCAAAAAGTGATTAACATTAAGAAATTGTTTAAAAGTACAAAAGAAATTATAATAATAATAATAAAATACTGACTTTTTTTTTGACAAATAAGAAATTATAAGAAAAAAATTTAATTTTTCGATAAAATGAAAAATATATTATATATTTCAAAGAAATAGAAACATAGTTACTAAATTAGAAAATTCATTATTAATAAGTCAAAAAATGATAAAAGAAAATTATCAAGGAAGGAAAGAATTTATAATAAAGTTAGAAAATTTTTAAAATATCTGAAATTTTTAAATTAAGGAGGTTCTCTTCATTGACATAACCTCAAACTAAAAAATGACTGTTCCCAAAAAATAAACATATTATTAAAAATAATTTTAAAAAATGTTGAAAAATCAAGTTTTACATTTTCCAGAAAAAATTAGGTTTACCTAAAATTTGTTGTCAAATAATAATTTATTATTTAACATTTTATTTTTTTTCTTAAAATTTAATGGACAACTGCAATTTTTATCCAATTCTTTTAAACAGAGTATTATTTAACAAAACCTAATAAATAAAATTGTAAAAAATGTTCCAACGAGAAAAATGAACTATTATTTATCAAAATTGGATGAAAATTGCAGTTGTTCATTAAATTTAAAGAAAAAACATGAAATGCTAAATAATTATTATTTGACAACAAATTTTAGCTCAACCTATTTTTTTCTGAAAAATGTACAACTGAATCTTTCAAAATTTGGTGAAATTAATCTGAATAATATTTTTATTTAGGGAGAAAAACGACTTTTTGAGATTATGTAAATGTAGAGAACCTACTTAAGCTAAAATGAATCATAAAATATTGATAAAAATTTTAATTGTTAGATTTTGAAATAATTGTAATTTAAAAGTTTGAATAAATTAAAGTTTGGGATCAAAAGTTATTCAAAGTTTTTATTACATTTCCCGGTTTTTTAGATTCAGTCAACAGTTATTTTTTTATCAACATCGTTTTTTAAAAAGTTATTTGTTTTCTAATTTTATTTATGAATAAGCTTCAAATTATTGAATTTTCAATCTATTCAAAAACTGTTCAAATTATAAATAATTTAAATTTAAATTTTAAATGATCAAAATTTCAATCGATCAGAAATATTTCATCTTCATCTATTCAAATTTCTATTGAAAAAAAACATGTTCATCAAATCAAAATTCTATAAATTTAAAACTAATAAAAGTTACCTTTAGTATATTTAATTTTAGATTTCTCAAATTTTAAGTAAATCTAAACTCTAACTGATTAAAACTAAATGCTAAAAATTTTCAAATTTTGTTCTACTGTATTTATTTTTTTATTTTTTTTAATAAATATAATATATTCTTTATATATTAACTTTCTCTCGTTAAATAAACTGTTATTTTGTTAAATTTTAATTTTTTTGCACAATCTTCTCAATTTTTTAACAGTATACATTCATTATTTACACTAGATGTAAATTTATATCTTTTTAATAATTTCATGATTACATACAAATTTTTACCATAATTTATAAACTTTCATTAAATTTGAAATTACTTTTAAAAATATATTTTAAATTTCTAAAAGTTTTTAATAACATTCTGCTATCTTTCTCTATTTTACAATTTATTTATTTTTCTTTTTTCTTAATGAGTTTCTCTCTATTGATATAAACTCATATTAAAAACTGGTTTTTCACCCCTAATAAAATTATTATTCAAAATAATTTCAACAAATTTTGAAAGATCAAGTCTTACAGTTCTCAGAAAAAATTAGTTTGAGCCAAAATTTTACGTCAAATAATAATTATTTAACACTTTGTGTTTTTTGTTTAAACCCAGTAGAAATATCTGTAATATTTATCCAATTCTGATAAATAATAGCTTATCATTTTTTACGATGAAACATTCTCTACAATTTCAATTATTGGATTCTGTTAAATAATATTTTGTTTAAAAGAATTATTAAACAAATAAAATTTGTTCTTTACGTATTTTTTAAACAGAATATTATTTAACAAAACCTAATATCATTTTAGCTCAACTTATTTTTTCTGAAAAATGTACAACTGGATCTTTCAAAATTTGGTAACATTAATCTGAATAATATTTTTATTTGGGGAGAAAAACGACTTTCTAGTTTGAGGTTATGTAACTGGAGAGAACCACCTTAAGTTAAAATGTATCATAAAATAATTATTATTTGGATTTTAACTGTTAAATTTTGAAATAATAATTATAATTTAATAGTTTAAATAAATTAAAGTTTGGGATCAAAAGTTTTTTTAAAATTTTTATTACAAATTCCCGGTTTTCCTACCTTTTTCTTTTTCAATTTCTTAATAAGAGCAATATCCTTGGTAAGTTCAGCCAAATCCTCTTCACTTATTCCTTTTTTTCGTTTCTTTTTAACAGATTCTTTATCCGATTCTTGCTTCCTATTTCTCTTATCTCTTCTGTTTTTTCTTTTTTCCTGGTGCTCTAATTTATTTTTCTTCGTCTCAGACCATGGCTCGGTTTTCTTCATTTTTCGTATTTTTTTGCTTGGCCAAACACCCGTTTCCCTGAACTCTTTCAATTTCTCCAATCTGCTTGTTTCCCGTTGTTTATCCTTATATTTAATAGTGTTTATATCTACTTCGTCTTGTTGAAAAGAGGACAAATCCTGTCCCTTTAATTCCGGCATACGAGGCATTTTCAGTAATCCAAAACTCGTTGCCACTTTGCCTAAATCGAGGTCCTTCAGTCTTAAAATTAATCGGCACTCGTGCTTTTGGTAATATTGTGTATAAGAAACGAAAGCTCGATTGGCTTTATCAAACAAGAGTCTGTCACTTCGTTGCAAATGTCTCATAGATTTTAGGCACTTTTTTGAAAATACTTCTGAAGCTTCGACCTTTATTTCTTTCAACTCTACCTTCTGATTTCTCTTAATAAAGTCTATATAAGCATCCTCGGACTCCAACAAAAAAAGAAGAGCGTTACCTTCGTTCCCTATTCGGGCAGTTCTTCCGCATCTAAAAATAATGATTTATTAAATACAATGCTCAATATAAATTAAGTTTTGAAAATAATGTAGGGCTGACAGCGGAATTACAGATGGAAAATAGTAAAAAAAAAGTGAGTTTTTAATTTAAAAAAGTGAGTAAATAGTGAGTTTTTAAGAGAAAAAATTTTACGCCAATGAATGTGTTTAAAAAATTATAAAATTCATGACAATAATATAAAGATTCAGGAAAGTAATTTAAATTTGAAGAAAAGAATTGGAATTTGCAGAGAATAATTCAAAAATGGCAAAAATAATAGAAATATAAAGATAATAATTGAAAAATGATAAAAATAATTAAAATGGCAAGAAAACAATTGAAGAATGACAAAAATATAGTTAAAATTTGAAAAAAATAATTTGAGACTGATGTAAAAATTAAAATTTTGAGTACAATAACTGAGATTTTGACAAAATAATTAAATTGTAAAGAATCTAATTGAATAATGACATAAATAATTGTAATCTGGTGTAAAAATTAAATCTAGTCAACAATAGTTGAAAAATTGAAAAAGAAATAGAAGTTTTGAGAAAATAATTGGAACTTGAAGAGAATAATTAAAAAATGACAAGATAAATTTATATATGTAGAAAACAGTTAAAGACTGAAGAAAATAACTGAAATTAGAAAAAAAAAATAATGAAAAATCAGAAATATTATTAAAAAACGGAGTAAATAAAAAAATTATTACATTAACTGAAAAATTGTATAAAATAATTGAAAAATTAACGATACACTTGAAACGTGAAGAAACTAACTGGATAATGACACAAATAATTGAAAACTGGTGTAAAAGTTACAAAATTTATGACAATTTAATAAAGAGATTGAAGAAAATGACATTTAAACAGATTAATTTCAAAAAAATGTCAAAAATATTTGGATAATGACAAAAATAATTGTAACTTGAAAAAAATAATTGAAAAATGACAAAAACAATTGATAACTGGTATAAAAAATTTGAAGATAATACATTAAAAATTGACGAATCAATTGAAATGTTAAGAAACTAATTGAATAATGATATAAATAATTGAAAGCTGGTATAAAAATGAAAAAATTATAGACAATAATTTGAGGCATCACAGTACCTTTTATCTTAAAAAAAAAATGAAAAAGTGAAATTTTTCCCTGGAAAAGGTGACAGAAAAGTGACAAAAAAATAAAATAAACAACAAACTGGAATGTGCTTAAATCAAATTCATTAAATAAATAAATTAAAATAAATAAATAAATAATTAAAATTACGAGAATGATTACAAAATTAAAGAAAATATCTGAAAAATGACGAAAATAATGAGCAATTGAAAACAAAATTCAAAAAATAGATAGACTAATACACAGCCGAACAAAAAAATTGAAAAAATCCAAGAATAATTATAAAATTTTAAGAAAATAACTGAAAATTGAAAAAATTGCAGGAAATAATTAAAAAATTTCGGAAAACAATTGAAAATCGAAGAAAATAATTAATAATTGTAAAAAATAATAGAAAAATGACGAGAATATATGAAAAATTGAAGAAAATATTTAAAAAATGACCAAAAAAAATTGACAATAATTAAAAACAAAATTCGACGAATGATTAGATTAATAAACTGAAAATAATTATTGAAAAAATTAAACAAGAAATATTGAATAAAGAAATTTAGAAAATTATAGAAATAATTATTTTAAATAGTTTCAAATTGAACAACTGGATTGAATATAGAAAAAAGTTGAAAATTGAAAAATGGAATTGAAATTTAAAGAATATAATTAAAAATTGAAAAAAAGTAATTAAAAAAGCAGAAAATTGTAGAATATAGAAAAAAATAATTGAAATCTAAAAAATTAAAATTTGTAGAAAATAATAAAAAAAATTAAGAAATAAATTGAAAATTTAAGAATTAAATTCAAATTTGAAAAAAATAATTGTAAATTGAGGATTAATTTAACTGTCGAGAATTGTCAACAGAACAAAATATTAAAGAATAATTGTAAATTGAAAAATTTGTAGAAAATAATTGAAAATTGCAGAAAAAATTAATAATTGAAAAATGACGAAAATAATTGAAAAATTGAAGAAAATATCTGAAATATGACGAAAATAATAGACAATTGGAAATAAAATTCGAAAAATGTCTACATTAATAGAAAGCAAAACAAAAAAATTGAAAAAAAAAGAATAATTATAAAATTTTAATACAATAATTGAAAAAATTGTTGGAAATAATTATAAATCGTGGAAAATAATTAATAATTGAAAGAAATAATTGGAAAATGACAAGAATATTATAATTGGAGAAAATATTAACATGGTTGCTACAGAAGTTTGGATAAAAAATTCCATGACTTTTCCAGGTTTTCCAGAACAAAATTTGCGAAAATTCCAGGACAATTTTCAAATAAAATACATTGTTTTCGTATAAATCTGAAAATTTTTTAATAATCGCAAATTAATTATTAATTTTAGTTAATTCAATTAACTAATTGAATAATGACATAAATAAATGAACTGGTAAAAATTAAAAATTTATAGACAATAATATTGATAAATTGAGAAAAATATTAGAAGTTTTAAAAAAAAATAATTGAATTAAAAAATGTTAAAAATTTTCTCAAATTTGGGGAAAAAATTCATGAAATATGAGAAATATAATTCAAAAGTGGAGTAAAAATTAAACATTTTAATACATTAATTGAAAAATTGAACAATATTTTAAAAGTTTAAGGAAAATAATTGAAAGTTAAAGAAATTAATTGAAGTTTGAAGAAAATAATTGAAATTTGAAGAGAATAATTCGAAAATATTAAAGACTCTTAAATATTTATTTATTTCATAATAAATAATAATAATAATAATAATATAATATGAAGAAATTAGTTAAATTTTGAAGAAAATAATTTAAAATGACAAAACTAAATAAAAAACTGATTAAAAATAAAGAAATGAAAACAAACTTTGAAAAATTGGAACGAAATAATTGAAATTTGAAGAAAATAATTGAAAAGTTTTAAAAATAGTTAAAATTACAAGAAAAAAATTGAAGAATAAAAAAAAATTAAAATTTGAAAAAATTGTTTGATACTGGTGTAAAAAAATAAAGTTTTTAGTACGATAATTGAGATATTGACGAAATAATTAAAATGTGAAGAAACTAATTGAATAATGACACAAATAATTTAAAGCTGGAGTAAAAATTTAAATACGATCGATAATTGAAAAATTAAAAAAAATATTCGAAGTTTGAGGAAAATAATTGAAATTTGAAGAAAATAATTCAAAAATGTCAAAAAAAATGTACTTATGTAGAAAGTAATTCAAGTTTCAGAATCGTAATTGAACATTGTAAAAAATAATTGAAAAAAGGTGTAAAAAATGAATAAATTCATGACAATAATAAAATGAATAACTAAAGTGATTGAAATTTGAAGAAAATAATTTGAAACTGGTGTAAAAAATTTAAAAATTCATGACAATAAAAAAATTGAATAAAATAATTGAAATTTGTAGAAAACAATTTTAAAATGGCAAAAATAGAAGAAATATGTAGGAAATAATTGAAAAATAGCAAAAACAATGACAAAAGTAATTTTAGTTTGAAAGGTTTTCCAGGTTCTGTAGCAACCATGTATTAAAAATTGAAGAAATAAATTGAAGATTAAAGAATTAAATTAAATTTGTAAGAAAATAATTGATAATTAAAAGAAAAATTACTAAATTATTAAATTAATTAAATATTAAGAGAAATACTTAAAAATTGAAAAAAAAGGTAAAAATAAATCGAAAGCTGTCGAGCATAAACGACAACAGAACAAAATAATTAAAAAAAAATTAAAGGATAATTAGGTACAAAATTGAAGAAGAATATTAAGTTGTCAATTGAAATCTGAAGAAAATTATAGTAAAAATTTTAGGAAAGAAATGAAAATTTATGAAATCAATTGAAAATTGTAGAAGATAAGTAAACAATCATATTGAAAGTTAAAAAAATATTCACAATTGAAAAGAATAATTGAAATTTGAAGAAAATAATTGAAAAATGATAAAAGTAAATTAAAACTTGCGTAGCAAAAATTTAAATATTCCTGTCAATAATTTAAAGATTGAAGAACATAATTGAAATTTTAAGAAAATAATTGAAAAATGGAAAAAAGAAATGAAAACTTGTGTAATAAATTTAAATATTTATGACAATAATTTAAAGACTAAAGAAAATAATTGATATTTAGAAAAATTGACAAAAATAAGTGAAAAGAGGTGTAGAAATTAAATATTTGTGGACTGTAATTAAAAAATTGACGATGTAATTGTAATGAGCGATTTTAATAAAAGTGAGTCATTGGCAGTATTTACGTTAATTAAATTTAATACCTATGTACAAAACTGCTCGCTGTTGACGGTGGATCATACTGAAGAACCCAATCAACTTCCGGTATATCAATTCCTCGAGCCATTACATCAGTGCACACTAGAAGGCCATTTTCAATTTTTCGAAATTCCTCAAATATTTTGTATCTTTTATTTTTCATTTTACCGTGAAGTGCAAATACCTTGATCGAAGGTAGAAGTCTAAAAATTAAAATCCAAAAATGTTAAGCAAAGTTGTTAGATTAGTTGTACATTAGTTGTAGTTTTGAAATAACTCACGTCGTTATTACATGACTAAAATAATCAACACACGCACAAGTGGAGAAGAAAATCATGTATTTTTTAATAAAACCTTGTTTCTTAATAAATTCAATCAAAGTTGCGAGTTTATTTTCCGAGTTGACAATCGCATAATTATTGCTCAAATTGGCGGGTGTAGAAACGCTTGATTTTTCTTTAACCGCCACTAATGTTGGATTTCTCAATCCTGCTCTTATCAATTGTTGCAGTTCTTTTGTCTGAGTTGCCGAGAATAATCCAGTTCTTCTGAGTCGTGGCAAAAAACTCAAAATTGAATTAATCGTGTCTGAAAATCCTAAATCTAGTAATCTATCTGCTTCGTCGAGGACTAGTAATTCCTGTAGCAGAAACCAAAAATAATTTACTTATTCAATGTTTCTATTATTTTGTTTATATCAGTGTATAAACAAACTTATACATACCAAGGACTTAACACCAGTTATTAAATTTACTTCTTTACAATTTGTTAACAAATCTTCCAGTCTTCCAGGAGTGCAAACAATAATGTTTGCGCCTTTTTTTAATCTTTCCACATCTTCTTTGACAGTGGTACCTCCAACGAGAAGAATTTGTTTCAAGTCGGATATTTCCGCAAGAAAATTAGACAATACATCGCTGATTTGTGTAGCTAATTCTCTTGTTGGTGAAATTATTATAGAACCTACTTCGTTTCGTTTCCAATTATCCGTTCTCTTCTATTGGAATTAAATCAATTAAAATCTGAATATTTTAATTTGTATAATAAATAGTAATATTACCGAGTGATAAATTTAATTTTAATCCTAAAATACCTGCAATATTTCTAGCATTGGAACTAAAAAAGCTAATGTTTTACCGCTACCTGTTACTGCTTCTGCAGCAACATCTTTTCCTTTTAAAAGCAAAGGTATGCAAGCTGCCTGTGAAGAAAAAAAGTAATCTAAACTTATTGTAAATAATTAATTACTAAACTTAAAAAAAAACATTATAATATAAACACGTGGTAAAAAATATATTTTTACCTACCTGTATTGGTGTCATTGTGTGAAACTTCAAATTTTGAAGAGTTTTTAAAACCGGATCGCTTAAAGTTACTTCTAGTTCGTTCCATTTTCGAGCTGTCATTATAAAATGTATGTAATAATAATAATAAAAACTGTTCAAATCCGCATGACGAAAAAAGCATGTGTTTTTGACGTTTGAGGTTATGTTTAGATTGTTATGCGAATATGCGCAGTAGCCAATTGCGCATGTTTTCATTTGTGTGCCATTTTGTCAAAATTGTTTTGCTCAAATTTTGATAAAAATGCAGCTTTTCTTTAGTTTAACAACTAAATTTGAATTTTTTATGATTACTAAATAACAGTACCGAAAAATTAATAAAGAAAATTGTTCAATATTTGTATAATTAGCGACGTTAAATAAAAATAATCCGCCAACATTAATGTCAGATTAGGTTAGAAGCACAGAGCGCCAAGTTTCAAATTTTAAAATTAAATATTTAATTTAAAGAAATAATTTGAAAAGATTATTTAATCAATTTTGCTGTAAAAATATAATCAAGTAGAATTAATTTCAATGTAAAAGAAATTAATCTTGAAAAGCAATTTTACATTTTAAAGAAAAATAAAAAAACATTTGATAAAAAATTTATATTAACAAATTAAAGATTTTTGTACAGATATTGTGTATGTAGCTTTAAACAATTAATTCTCAACGAATAATAAAAATAATAAAACTCGGGATATTACATATAATACATTAACATTCTTATTTAATAATTATTCCTTTTCTTTTTATAAAGGCACCTACGCTATATTTAATTTTGTTTAATTCCAATTTTTTTTTTTTTTTTTTTTTGAAGTAAAATTGGAAATTTAAATTAGTTCTGTATAATTCAATGCATGCATTTTCTTTCGATATTATATAAATCCTGCTCGAAAAAAAAGGAAAAGAATCTTTTCATATAAAAAAATAAAAAAATACAATTAACTATTTTCTTCATTTGTTTGTTCTTCACTGAAAAAAATGTTAAATTTTGTTCACTTTTCTTTTCGCCTGCAGTTCAATTTTGTGAATAATAATTGAACAAAATTTCGAATTCTCAAAAAACAGAAATGGGTCGTTGGGCTGGAAAAGTAGAAATTCTAACTCGTACTAATTCTGGAATCGGTTTTGTGACTGCAAACACTTTAGTTCTTAAGGGTATGATTGTCGTTGAAGTGAACCTAAAAAAAGAAAAAAAAAATGTAGGTATATATTTAAACCCTTTAAAAAAAATCTGTAACGAATAAATACATTTTTTGAAAAAACTTTTGAATTTAAAATGCGGGAAAGTTTTACCAACTGTTGTGAGTAAAAAAAAAAAGTAGGAGAGAAGGGGAGAAAATAAAAAGCAATAAAAAAATATAAAAGAACCAAATAGCAAACTATTAAAACTTGATATTAATAAAAACGGGTTTAAATACGTAGAAAAAATCAATTATTTCTTTAAAATATTCCAGATAAAAAATATCAATATTCACAATTTTTAAAGAAAATTTTTATAGATACATATTTTTAGAGATAGCAAGTCACTCTAGGAAAGATACATATATAAGAAAATGTTAAATGCTTCAGTTTGTATTTTCAATTTTCTTCAACTGACGAAATTTTACAAAATTTTCTTGTAGGTTTTTTAAATATTTTAGAATTAATTTACTCAGAGATACTTTGGATATTATTTTTATAAATTTGTATATATTTTTGTAAATATTTGTTTTTTATATTTAATTTTTCAAGCAAAAAATTCATTTGAAGGAAAAAAAAATATATTTTCTGTTTCTAGTAAAAATAATTTCTGTTTTAAATGAAAAATATTTTTTATTTTGCCAGTTAAAAATGGATCGTTGGGTTGGAAAAGTTGCTCTCGTGACAGGTGCTTCTTGTGGGATTGGATTAGCAATTGCAAAAGCATTATTTAGGGAGGGAATGATTACCGTTGCAGTAGCTAGAAGAAAAGAAAAAATAGAGGTAAAAAGTAACAAATTAATTAGTTTTTAAAAACATTTTAAGAAAAGTTAGTTCAACTACTTTGATCAATTCAAAGTTGCATTTAAATAGAAATTACAATTTTCTGTTTTTGGAAGCCATTGTCAAATTTTAGGTTATTTTATTTAAATTATTTCCAGTAAACCGAAAACTATTTATTTTTAATTAAATAAAACTTTGAATTGGTCAAAATGTCAGAAATAATTGTCAGTTTGCAATTTAGATAAATGATTATGATTCCATTAATCTTAAAAAAGGGTTTTAAAAAATGATAAATCGTGGTAATTTTTTTAAACTACCTATTTGCCTGTAAAATAAAAAATGTTACAAAAACTTTTATTTTATAATTTAGAATGAGATGAAGAATGTCAAAGGTAAGGGCAAATTATACGCTTTGAAATGCGACGTTTCAAACGAGGAAAATGTCAAAAATGTTTTTGAATGGATAAAAAAAAATCTGGGCACTATTCATGTTGTTGTGTGCAACGCTGGAGTTGCATTTGATGGAAAAATTATTGGTACAATATTTTTTATGTAATAATATTATTAATAATTATATTCTCTAATAATTTTCAATATGTAATAATAAACATATTCTAAATGTTCTATTGATTATTAATAATATTACGAATATTTATAACACGTAAAATGGTCCATTACATTATTAAAATAAATTTCAAAATTTTTCAGACACAAATAAAGAAATTTGGGATAAAATTATTGGCGTGAATATAATGGGAGTGTTACATTGCGCTAAAGCAGCCATAAATATGATGAAAATATCAGGCGAAGAAGGACACGTTATAAATATTAACAGGTTTATCAAATTTATCAAAATTATTCACAAATAAGTCTTTTTTTTCATGTTTTTTCGAATTTTGAATAAAAATCTTCATTTTGTTTTTATATATATACATTTTCAATATATAATTTTCAGCATTGTTGGACATAGGATAATTAATGTGAAAGGAATGAATTCAAATATTTATTCTGCCACAAAATATGCAGTCACTGCAATAACTTCTCTTTTGGAATTAGAATTGCTTGGAAGCAAAATAAGAACAACGGTAAGTAGTTTTTTCTCCTCTATAATTAATTATAGAGGATTTGATTATTCCAAAAATAATCGACGATTGCTGCATTATTTTAAATAAATCTGGAATTTATTTGTTGTTTGTGTGATGCAGGTTGTATTATATTTAAGATTTCATTAAATATAGCTTTCAGACACATTTTCGAAAACATATTTTAAATATATTTTTTATAGGTTAGAAAATAATTTGAAAACATAAACAAAAAATGTACTATTAAATTAATTAATTATTAAAATAATTTATCACACTTTGTTTTAAGATCTAGAGAGATTTTTAAAATAAAATATGGAAATTGATTAACTTCAATAAGAGATATCGAAAATCTAAATCAAATTATGTATATATATTTTTTATTTTTACCGTGGGAGAAATATTTTCTAAATGCGCATTCTGAAATAATAGAACATTACCGATTGAAAATTTGAAAAAAAAAATTTATTTTTATTCACAAATCTCAATTAATACGCTTTTAGAATCTCAATATATAATTTTGTTACTAAATATGATAGTGCAGTGGATAAATTCTTTTAATTTCTCAGTAAATGGAAATAATATAAATTTGATGTGAAATATCGAAAAGTAATCTTCAAATTTTAAGGACGATTTAAAATTATCATGATCGGTTCCATGATTTTTCCATTTTTCATCTAATTCCATGACCAAATACAAAATAAGTAGTAACATTATTTAAAAGTAGTAACATTTAAAACTACAAATTTTTGCAAATGCAATAAATAATGAATATTATGAGAATAATTACAAAATTGAAGAAAATATCTGAAAAATTACGAAAATACCAAATTAAAAAACTGGCTAGATTAATACACAACCGAACAAAAAAATTGAAAAAGTCAAAGAATAATTATAAAATTTTAAGAGAATAACTGAAAATTTGAAAAAACTGTAGGAAATAATTGAAAAACTTCTAAAAACAATTAAAAATTAAAGAAAATTATTAATAATTGTAAGAAATAATTGAAAAATTTTAAGAGAATAACTGAAAATTTGAAAAAATTGTATGAAATAATTGAGAAACTTCTGAAAACAATTAAAAATCAAAGAAAATTATTAATAATTGTAAGAAATAATTGAAAAATGACGAGAATAATTGAAAAATTGAAGAAAATATTTAAAAAATGACCAAAAAAAATTGACAATAAGTAAAAACAAAATTCCATGAATGATTAGATTAATAGACAACTGAAAAAAAATATTGAAAAAATTAAACAAGAAATATTAAATTAAGAAATTAAGGAAATTATAGGAATAATTGTTGTAAATAATTACAAATTGAACAATTGGATTCAAAATCGAAAAAAATTGAAAATTGAAGAATGGAATTGAAATTTAAAAAATATAATTAATAATTTATTGAAATCTTTTATTAAAATTTAATATTTATAAGAATTTAATTTTTTATTAAATTGAAAAAAATAATTTAAAAAGCTGAGATTTATGGAATATACAAGAAAATAATTGAAAACTGAAGAATGGAATTAAAATTTGAAGTAAATAATAAGAAAATGAAAAAATAAGTTGACAATTTAAGAATTAAATTCAAATTTGAAAAAATAATTGATAATTAAAAACGAAATTCGACAAATGATTAGATTAATAGAAAACTGAAAAAAATTAAACAAGATATTTTAAATTAAGAAATTAAGAAAATTATAGGAATAATTGTTGTAAATAATTCCAAATGGAACAACTGGATTGAAAATTGAAAGAATATAATTAAATTTTTAAATTGCAATTATTTATTAAAATTTAATATTTATAAAAATTTATTTTTTATTAAATTGAAAAAAAATAATTAAAAACGCTGAGAATTATGGAATATACAAGAAAATAATTAAAAGAAGTTGAGAATTATTGAATATTGAATAAAATAATTAAAAATTAAAGACTGCAATTTTAAATTGAAAATAATAATTGAGAAGTGAAGAAAATAATACAAATTTGGAGAATTAAATTAAAGAATAAGGAATTAAATTACAATTTTAAGAAAATAATTGACAAATGAAAAAAATATTGGAAAACTGTCGAAAATAATCGACAGCAGAATAAAATAATTTTAAAAATTAAACAATAATTATCAAATTAAACAAAAATAATTGTAATTTGAAAAATTTGTAGAAAATAATTGAAAATAATTGAAAATGGCGGAAAAAATTAATAATTGAAAGAAATAATTGAAAAATAACGACAATAAATAGAATATTAAAGAAAATATCTGGAAAATGACGAAAATAGTATACAATTGAAAAAAAAATTCGAAAAATAACTAGATTAATAGACAACAAAACAACAAAATTGAAAAAATTAAAGAATAATTATACAATTTTAAGAGAATAATTGAAAAAATTGTAGGAAATAATTGTAAATTGTGGGAAATAATTAATAATTGAAAGAAATAATTAAAAAAAGACGAAAATAATAATTGGAGAAAATATTAAAAGTTGAAGAAATAAATTGAAGATTAAATAATTAAATTGAAATTCTAATTGATTATTAAAAGAAAAATTACTAAATGTCTAAAATAATTCAATATTATGAAAAATACTTGATAATTAGAAGAAAAAGTAAAAAAAAGTTCGAAAAATGGCGAGATTAATCGACAATAGAACAAAATTATTGAAAAAATTAAAGAATAATTATAAAATTTAGGGACTATAATATTAAGTAATCAATTAAAAACTGGTGAAAATTATAAAAAAAATTTAGAAAATAAATGAAAATTGAAGAAGATAATTAAAGAATAGTATTGAATTTTCAAAAAAATTATTCAAAGTTAAAAGAAGACGAGAATTATTGAACATAGAATAACATATTTTAAAATTGCAGAAAATAATTGAGAATCGAAGAAAATAATTAAATATGAATTAAATAAATTGTAAATTAAAGAACTAAATTGAAATGTGAAGAAAATAATTGATAATTGAAAGAAAAATTACAAAATTCAAAAGCACAATTCCGCTTCACAAAATAAATATCTCTACAGGCGTTTTCAAAATTTCCGATTAACAAAATATTTCTTCAATCGCAGTTTTCATTTCCTGGGTTTTTATGTATCTTATTCTTTGAAGTTTACTATTTAAAAAAGTCTCATAGAAACATCTACATGCTTAAATATAAATTTAGAGATTCAATGTTATGTTAACATCGATATCTTTTTTAATTTCTATTGAAATTAGTTTTTAATAATATTTTTTATAACACAGTGAAAATGCCATTTTTTAACCTATAATTTTTTTTTAAAACAATATAAATATTAATTGCAGATTTATTTTAAAAAATGCAGCAACCGGGTTTAGACGATTATTTTTTCAAATGACCCATTTAATAAATAAAAACTTAGATTTGTGGAAAAAAGGTGATTGATTTAATTTAATTTAAAAAAGCTGATTTAATTATTTCTTAGTAATTCGTTTCTTGATCTAAATATTATCAGTATAATAAAAAAAAAAAATTTTTACTATCATTGCCATAACCTCAAACTAGAAAGTGGAATTTCACGCAAAATAAAAATATATTAAAAATAATTTTAAATAATTGTGAATGATCCAGTTGTACATTTATCAGAAAAAATTGTATTGAACCAAAATTTGCCGTCAACAGATAATTAATAATTAACATTTTATGTTTTTTTCTTAAAACCTAGTTCAAATCAGTAATTTTCATCCAATTTTAACAAATAATATAACTCGTTTTTCTTTTTGAAACATTCTCTACAATTGTATTTGTCAGATTACATTTTGTTTAAAAAAAAATATATAAAAAACTAATTTTGTTTATTTGATAATTTTTAGATAAAACATTATTTAGCAAAACCCAAACTTCATAAAACACGATAATACATTCTGAAAAATGTACAACAGGATCTTTCAAAATTTTATAAAATCAGTAATGATAATATTTTTATTCTACGTGAAAAACCACTTTTTAGTTTGAGGTTATGTCAATGGAGAGAACCTCGCCCCTGTAAAATATGTTTACATTAAAAAAGAAACGAATCAGTAAAAAATTAAAAATCATTTTGCTTTATTTTTCAGAGTATTAGTCCAGGATATGTGAAAACATATTTACTAACTAATCAACATACTGCAGAAATACAATCTGCTTTAACTGATATGCCATCTCTTGAACCGGAAGATGTGGCAGAATCAATTGTTTATGTTTTGGGTACCCCTCCAAATGTTCAAGTGACAGAATTGACAATTAGACCTCTTGGTGAACTTCTATAATCATGAGAATCAATTGAATAATTGATTAAATTAACATTAATTAATATTTTGTCAATAATAATAAAAATCAACAATTTTAAATGTGTCAACAATTTCATTCATTGTTAAATACTATTCGAAAAATTCGAATAAATTAAAAAACAAAAAAGTTCAAGATTATGGGAAAGAAGAAAAATAAACTCCTCCAATTGGCTTTTAAAGTATTTACTTTATTTTGATGTTTTTTTTTTCAAGTTTAAATCTCTTCGATATAAAATTTGTGTCTAACGATACCACGCAGTGAACCTTCCAAATGAGGATCGTTCCCTACCTTCCCATCTTATGTACACGACTAGGTCTAAGGCCGTAAAAGATAATTCTTTTTTTTTTCAACGATATCTGACGATATGCGGTTCTAAGTCTTCCTTAGGTACAGATTTCGAGATACCTAGTGCCTTGAGCACTTTTTTTTCAATAATAGTAATAAAAAAAAAAAGTAGAACGCAATGTCGTAGTACTAAAAAGACAGTTTAACGAGTGTAAGCAGACCCCTTTTCATTTCACGTATCAATTATTTATAATCTGCTTTAACAAAGGTAACAAATGTAACGCACATTTTGGAGGATCAGCTGAACAAAAGGCTTTGTTATTTACAAATTCGTTCGAAAACTTTTCTTGAATCAAACAAAACAATTTAACAAGTTTTTAATTATTATAATCATCTTTTTTTTTTGTTTGTTGTTGCTGTTGTTGTTGTTATTTTTATTTATAAAATCATGCTATTTCCTTAAAGGAGTTCAAATCCAGTTTAATAACAGTTTTAATGACATACTGTAATTCGCATTCTGGTAAAAAAATTAACTAACTTGACTTGAAAAGCATTTTGTCATTGAATTTCAATAAGATATATTAACTTTTCTTTTAAAACTTAGGAGAATAATGTTGAAATTGGTATTTTTTTCTCTCGAAATTGTTGCTTTTTTTTTCTTTTCTCTGAAAAAAATTGAGGAAAATGCTGTTAAAATTTTGTAATTGTTACTTTTCAAGTGACATTATATTAAATTTGGATAAACTGTACCTTTTTAATAGGGAACACGTGTTGTTGATTTTGCGATATCGTTCGATATTTTAAAGAGAAAATGCAGGAATCTCATGTATGATTTGAGAAACCTTATATGAGCCATTGCTTTCCTAATTCTTTCTTACAAGAACTTTATAACAAAAATCAATATCAACAATTCACATAGCTGTGATCTTTTAGCCACCCTGCGTATGCACTTTACCTTTCTGATATTTCGATCAGGTGGATTTAATTTAGATCCCCCCTCCCCTCTTTTCCCCTCTCTAATGCTCCATTTTCCATAATCTTTCATCTCTAAATTTCAATTTCAGCAGAATACGTGTGTGTGTGTGTTTGTGTGTGTGTGTAAGTATAGTAATTTCAATTCAATAATGTACCTCACCAAAACTTGTCTCAAAAATTCACTAGCTATAAAAAGAACTTTCATCAAGATTTGCAACCTAAAACCTTGTAAATCAAAGTTAATAATCTGCTGAAATTGCTCCTTAACTCTGATTCTAATCTGTCCGTGTTTTTTAAAAAAAAAAATAATAAAGGAGCTTGAATCCGTGAAAGGCGAGTTTCAACTCGCCCAAAAACAAATTCTGACTCGCTTAAAAAACAAGTTCCCACTCACCAATAGAGTCTCGACTCACCAATAAAATAGCGAATTTTAAACCCCACTGAAAGTGAATTGTTAACCTGTTAAATCGGACTTTTACTCGAGAATAGAAGTGTGCTGTTCTTAAAGCCAGTTTAAGAAAACAAACATAAAAAAAAAAAATCCTCGACTTTTTTTTTCTTTCCCGTAAATTTCTCGATTCTTGTAACTCGTCCCCCCGCGGTTTTTTTTTTGCTTTGGTATAAGAACGTGTATAGTCAGAGGCTGGAGGGTGAAATAAAATGTTCGCAAAGTGTTGATGGGATACTTTCACACATAAAGTAACAAGTTGACGCATTTAGTAGTCGCAGTTGCGTTCACAATGTTTGGCGGTAACCCCATTCAAATAAAGAAGTCAACTTGAAAGACGTCAATTTCTATGTTTCGCGATTTGATCCTGGAATTATATTTCAATTTTTAGTATTAATCGGCATTTTGATTAATGTTCATTTCATTTTGAAAGCTTCTCCTATAAATTAAGACAAGTAACTTCGCCTAGAAATTGCGAGTAACTTTGATTTTTTTTTTTTGTTGATCGCCTGACAAATATAGGCCGAGAGAGAGAGAGAGAGAGAGAGAAGAGTTCTATATGGCAGTAGAAAGGTAAAGTCGATCTTGCTTGATAGCCGAAATTGAAAGTTTGTCCCAGTGATCAAGAGAGAAAAGCGAATCGCTATCAAGTTGACTTCGTGGTTAAAAATTCATTTCTCTATAAATCTTTGCTGAATACTATAAACCCTCTCATTCTCCGTTGATTGTTTGAAGCAGCTACTGATTATGAGGCAGGATTACTGGTATAGTTTGTTGTCCGGGAGGTGGTTGAGGTGGAAGATATTGCATGTGTTGTGGTGGTAGGGGTATGTGTGGTGGGATAATGGGACACATTATGGGATAGGTTGGAGCGTGACCTTGTGGTGGTGGTTGTGGATAGGAGGGTTGAGGAGTGCCTGGAGGATTGTAGGCACCTGGAGTGTGAGACTGATTGGGATTGGCTGGTGAGGGAGTTTGGCTAGGTGGCTGCTGTGCAACATGATGGGGATGACCGTGTGGTCCAATGTATTGGAGTCCTGGTGCCTGGGGTCCTGGTGACTCGTGATGATGATGATAAGGCGTTCCCATGTGCGGCGGAGGCGGTGGCGCTTGCACCATTCGCACCATTTGTTGATAGCTCGGTTGACCTGGATAAGGCACCTGGAATGGTGAATGCAGCGGCGCTGGAGCCAGCAAGGGTTGTCCAGTTGCCGCTGCCACTTGCATTTGCGATGCTATGTCTGGCGCGCGATGCTGCATCATAGGTACTGTGAAAACAGCGCGGACGTACATTTAATTCGAATCAAATTTAGACCAGCACACTTAGGCTTTCAGCATTAACTTTAATGGGGTGCATGATTATTCACCAAATTTCATTCTTCTAATTTTTAGGCATTGAAATATTTATTATCGACTTGCTATTTGATGTAAATCTTATGATTCAAATTATTTATTTATTTATTTACAAATAGACGGGTCAAGCCCTTAAACTATAGCTAGAAATTACAATCGGTAACTAAACTTAATTTTGTAGTGTGAATGATTTGTTACACTAGGTATGCCCTTAAAACTTAGTTGAACAAATGTTGACGTAGAGATTTGGTGAATCTTGAGACATTGAAATCAAAAAGTCTAGATCTCCAGAGAGCTTATTAGCTTCTTTACTGAGAATTATAATTACAATTATAATTTGATATAATGTTTATTTACTCGAATTATAATTGAAACTAATTTATAAGTAATAGAATTGTTTTTTTGGCATAACTTTTATTTAGACGAAAAATTGTTTATCCTAAATTTTTCTCCCCTAATGGTCATTTAACATAATTATTGTTTTTTCGAAGAATCACATAAATCACATAAGTTGTTTGTAATAAACTTATATTAACATAATTTTCTATATTTTGAACATTCATGTAACCTAAAATTAATTTAAAGTAAGTACTCTTTGACATAGTATTTATATTATAAAATATGAATTTGATATAAATTGTATTCATCTAATTATTATTTAATACAACATCAACCTCCCGGTAAGAAGCGAGAAATTAAAAAGAATTGGTAAATTTATACCTCTTCATAGAAAACAGTAAATTATTCAATCCTTATGAATTCCATTTCTGTCCAATGCTTTTGTATCTTGTGTTGAGACTAAGTTTCAATAACTTTTCAATCCTTTTCAAATGGCTATAGGCGATTAAAAATAATTGAAAAGTTAGTAAAGTTAAGTAAGCAACCCGAGTTACGGGGAAAGTTAAAAATAGATATTAAACAGGGGTTGTTCTGAAAATTCTAGCATGAATTAAAATCATGAAATTCATATATTTCCTAATACGAAAACATATAATAAATATAAAAGAGACAAACTCTAATCGAAAAAATGTTATTGAATAATTGTCTGGAGTCCAATTAATACATAAGTAAATCTCAAGTTACATATCTTCAAAATGGAATTTTCAAATATATCTCTGGTAGCAGTTGGGACAAGGCGTCTGACTTCTGCGCTGAAAACCCGAGTTCGAATCTTTCAAAACGACGATTTTTTTTCTGTATAAATATTTAAAATGCTATTGAAAAAGATTGGATTAAGCTTATTTTCAATGATTTTCGATTGATACAAAAGAATTGGACAGAAATGGAATTCATAATCATAGAAATTTTCAAATCTTTCTAATTTCTCGCTTCTTACCGGGCTCTCAATTGACAATGTGTCATAGTTCTTAAATTGTGGAAATACTGTGAAGAATAGTATTTAATTTGGTGAAGTTCAATTTATTAGAATTTCTGATATTCCGTATTATTATTTACTATAATTTTTATTTTATCGATTTACTTTTAATCATAATTGACAAATTTCTAATATGAACATAACCTAAATATCGATTATACCAATTGAAATTTAACATAATTTTCAAATTGTCTAAGAAGCAGTTAACCTTAAATTCATTACAATAATTGTTATCTTATATAATTTACAAATCACCAAAATTCCAAATATCCTATATTTCATTTTACCGATTTATTTTTTGTCTTATTTTCTATTTCTTTTAAATTTCATTAGACATAAATAATAAATCTTCGAAAAGCCAGTGATCGCTAAGTGTTACATTTCACGCCGCACCGAATTATTATTTATCCTAAAATGGCTGACCCTACAGCCAATCAAATTTCAATTTCGATATTTTATGTTAATTTGATTGGTTCTAGAGTCAGCCATTTTAGAACAAATAATAATTCGGTGCCACGGGAAATATGACACTTAGCGATTCGAAGATTTATTATTTATGTCTAATGAAATTTAAAAGAAATAGAGAATATGACAAAAAATAAATCGGTAAAATGAAATATAGGATATTTGGAATTTCGGTGATTTGTAAATTATAAAAGATAACAATTATTGTAATGAATTTAAGGTTAACTGTTTCTTAGACAATTTGAAAATTATATTTAGGTTAGTTCATATTAGAAATTTGCTAATTATGATTAAAAGCAAATCGAAAAAATAGAAATTATAGTAAATAATAATAATAATAATACGGAATATAAGAAATTCTAATAAATTGAAATTCACCAAATTAAATACTTTAAAATTAATACTTCATAGTATTTCGACAATTTAAGAACTATGACACATTGTCATTTGAGAGGTTGATGTTGTATTAAGTAACACAGCCACACAAAAAAATAAAGTTCCCTGGCCTGGGTATGAGAGACATATTTCCCTATGTATTTTGATGCGCTGAATCCGAATCCATCATCAGAATTGGCCTAGCAGGTCTAGGTTTGACCCTAACCTCAAAATCAATGAAATGACAGTTTTTGTTAATTAGAATCTGATCCCGACTTAACTTTAATACATGCCTAGAACCAATAAAAAGCTTGATTTATGACCTTTAAAAAGCTTCTTTAGAAATTGTTCTACGATGGTTTTTAACGAAATTATGATGTTTTACTTAAAATCATTTTTTTCCATTACACCATAACACTACAATAATGGGGATCATTATATTACATATGATTATATGTAAAGCTCAGCTAAGAGGGCACCATAATCGCAAGATTTTTTGGTGCACTATTTTTAATATCAAAAATTAATTATTTGTAAATTCTTTTGACTATATAAAAAATAAAAGTACTTATTGATCAAATTAATTAGGTAAAAGCCTATTAATGCATTTACAACTCTTGCACCACATTTTTTAGATCTTTTCTTGCAGACACTAAAACTTTCATACATAACCTCAAAATTGCAACATTTTTAAACAAATAATTATATTAGAAAGGATCGATTATTTTAAAAATTGTATGATATTTCATCATTTGTTACGAATTAATATATTTATTGTACTTTCTAAATTTTTAAAATTTTTATTTTGCATTAAATGTTATTTAAAATTTTGCGCCGTAAAATCTTGCGTTGATGCTACTCTCTAGTGACCTAGTTTGGCAGTGAGGATCCCCAATGATGTTTTTAACATTTGGAAAAAATTCATATCTTAAGTAAAACATCATAACTTCGGTAAAAACCATCCTAGAACAATTTCTAAAAAAGCGTTTTAAAGATCATAAATCAAGCTTTCTATTGGCTCTAGGCATGTATTAAAGTTAAGTCGGGATCAGATTCTAATTAACGAAAAATGTCATTTAATTGATTTTGAGGTTAGGGTCAAACCTAGACCAATTCTGATGACGGATTTGGATTCAGCGCATCAAAATACATAGGAAAATATGGGTCTCGTACCCAGGTCAGGGAACTTTATTTTTTTTGTGTGGCTGTGTTATTTAATACAACATCAACCTCTGAAATGACAATGTGTCATAGTTCTTAAATTGTCGAAATACTATAAAGTATTAATTTAAAAGTATTTAATTTGGTTAATTTCAATTTATTAGAATTTCTTATATTCCGTATTATTATTATTATTTACTATAATTTCTAATTTTTCGATTTACTTTTAATCATAATTAGCAAATTTCTAATATGAACATAACCTAAATATTTTCAAATTGTCTAAGAAACAGTTGACCTTAAATTCATTACAATAATTGTTATCTTATATAATTTACAAATCACCAAAATTCCAAATATCCAAATTTCATTTTACCGATTTATTTTTTGTCATATTCTCTATTTCTTTTAAATTTCATTAGACATAAATCAGGGAGTAGTATAAGGAGACCGAACGATATGTATAGAAAGTGGTCCCGATGTTCGTAACTTAATTTCAATAGGCTCACTTCAATGCGCACTTGCGCTCATGGTGGTCAAAATTGGCATTATATGTCGTCTGCTACTGTTTGTTCGCGTCATCGCGATTGCATCCGTACTGCTGCATAAAAGTTAATTTCTTGTTGTTTTTGACAATTAATTGTCTTTTACTGTGAAAATGTATTATATGTTCAAGGGAAAATATAGGAGAGAGGCGAAAAATAAATATTTTTCTTGTGAACAGATTCCTGCCACAATTCCAGCACTTCCCCCCCCATGTGCATAAATAAACATATTAAATTTAAGCACATTCATAAACTATAACAGTAATTTTAACTAGTAACATCTGTACAATTTAAAATATAAGCTAAAACAAACCTTTGTATAAAAAAAGAAATTTTTTTTCCTTCCTATCGCTTGATTAAATCGTAAGAATTGCACTTTTCAACTGCACAACACGGATGACATTTTTGGCGTAATCACATGTTACACTTGGACAATAAACACTTTTTTATAATAATAGGTAATAATAGGTAAGCTTTTGATGTCTAACAACGATTATACGCAATATTAATAACATTCATATGCAAAAACAGGTTATAAAATGCCATTTCTTGTTTACAAACAGGGTTCTCAGACTTTCCGCGAGAAGCGCTAGTGCGCATTGAAGTGAGCCTATAGAAATTACGTTACAAAAGAGTGGACCGCTTTTAACGCGGATTTATCATGGCCGTTCAGTCTCCTTATACTACTCCCTGACATAAATAATAAATCTTCGAATCGCTAAGAGTCATATTTCCCGTTGCTCCGAATTATTATAATTATGTTCTAAAATGGCTGACTCTACAACCAATCAAATTAACGTAAACTATCGAAATTGAAATTTGATTGGCTGTAGGGTCAGCCATTTTAGGATAAATAATAATTCGGTGCCGCGGGAAATGTAACACTTAGCGATCACTAGCTTTTCGAAGATTTATTATTTATGTCTAATGAAATTTAAAAAAAATAGAAAATACGACAAAAAATAAATCGGTAAAATGAAATATAGGATATTTGGAATTTTGGTGATTTGTAAATTATATAAGATAACAATTATTGTAATGAATTTAAGGTTAACTGCTTCTTAGACAATTTGAAAATTATGTTAAATTTCAATTGGTATAATCGATATTTAGATTATGTTCATAATAGAAATTTGTCAATTATGATTAAAAGTAAATCGAAAAAATAGAAATTATAGTAAATAATAATACGGAATATCAGAAATTCTAATAAATTGAAATTCACTAAATTAAAAACTATTCTTCACAGTATTTCGACAATTTAAGAACTATGACACATTATCATTTGAGAGGTTGATGTTGTATTAAATAATAATTAGATGAATACAATTTATATCAAATTCATATTTTATAATATAAATACTATGTCAAAGAGTACTTACTTTAAATTAATTTTAGGTTACATGAATGTTCAAAATATAGAAAATTATGTTAATATAAGTTTATTACAAACAACTTATGTGATTTATGTGATTCTTCGAAAAAACAATAATTATGTTAAATTACAAACAATTTATGTGATTCTTCGAAAAAACAATAATTATGTTAAATGACCATTAGGGGAGAAAAATTTAGGATAAACAATTTTTCGTCTAAATAAAAGTTATGCCAAAAAACAATTCTATTACTGATAAATTAAGTTTCAATTTTAATTCGAGTAAATAAACATTATATCAAATTATAATTTGAATTACAAGATTTACGTCAAATAGCAAGTCGATAATAAATATTTCGATGCCTGAAAATTAGAAGAATGCAATTTGGGGAATAATTATGTGCCCTAACTTTAATAACGAAATCAGATTAATATGAGGCATTCTTTCTCGATTCGTCTACCCCCCTCCCCCCTCCCTACTTTGCGCATTTTAATTTTCAAGACAAAAAGCTTTATTATACAGGGTATCTACCGAAACATAATTGTCAAATTCCACGATTTCTTTTATGTATGATTAATAGCTATAATATTAAAATAATTATCGGTTAATAAGAAATATTAAGCAGATTGGGTATAAAAAGCTAATACACGTTTTTTCTTAATTAGACAAATATAATATAATTTATTTTATGAACTAATCAGTCGACAATTCAAAATAGCGGGTCCAACATAATACAAAATGGAACAAATAGTTGAAAAATGACAAAAATAATTTAACCAAGAAGAATAAAAATGAAAGATGATAAAACTAATTAAAAATTATGTAAAAAATTTATGATTTGAAGAAAATACGTAAAAAATGATAAAAATAATTAAAATTAAAAATAAAAAGCATTTGACAAATGACAAAAATAATTGAAAAATTGAAAAATTAAATGTAAATTAAAGTAAGAAATTAAAGAATCCAGGACAATAATATAAAGATATAAGCAAACAAGTAAAATTTGGAGAAAGTAATAAAAAAATGTCAAAAATATTGATAATAATTGAGAAATGACTAAATTAATTAAAATTTGTAATAAACAATTAAAAAATGACAAAAATAATTTAAAATAGGAAAAAATAGTCAAGAAATAACAAAATTAACAGAAATTTAAAGAAAATAATTGAAAAATCACAGAAAATTTTAATTTGAAGGTAATACGTGAAATAGAACAAAAATAATAAAAAATTAAGATAAATAATTGAATAATGACATAAATAATTGATAACTGGTGTAATAATAATTAAAAGAATGAAAGATAGAAAAAAAAAATTTAAATTTGAAAAAAAAAAATTTGTAAAAAAAAATTGACAATTGGAGTAAAGTATTTAAAAATTATTGATACATAATAATAAAATTATTGGAGAAAATTGCTGAAATTTGAAGAAAATAATTGAAATTCTTAGAAAAAAATTGAAAACTTTAATAAATTGAGAAATTTATGACCATAAAAAAAAAAGATTGAAAAAAATTATTTAAATTTAAGAAAATAATTTTCAAATGTTAAAACTAATAGAAATATGCAAAAAATGATAAAAATAATTAAATAATACCTAACAAAAATAATTGAAATTTAATGGAAAATTTTAAAAACGACGAAAGTGATTATCGATACTGGTTTAAAAATTAAAAATTTGTAGACGTTAATTAAAAAATTGAGAAAGTAATTAAAATTAGAGGCAACTAATTAAACAATGTCAAAAATAATTGAAATTTGAAGAAAATAATTGTATGTAATAATAATAATAATTATTATTATTTCCCGGCAATTTTTCATGTTTTTCTCGGTTGAACTTAAATCCCGGCAAATTTCCGGTTTTCCCAGAATTCCCGGTGAATAGAAACCCTGATTTTTTTTTTGTCAAAAAATCAATTTTTTAATTTCGTTTAGTGTTTTTTATTTCTATCCAAGGGTTGAAAAAAATCACAAATTATTGCTCACAAAATAACAATATATTCAAATTAATATTCTGGTATTTAAAAATTCAATTAACCTAAAATTCGGTAAAATAAAAATTCTTCTAAATTCAAATTCGATTAAATTGGAATTTTTTTAAATGAAAAGTTGGTTAAAAGGATTTCTGTAGAATGAAAATTCTGTTAAATATGAATTCGATGACCTAAAAATATCTAGAGATATTCAATTATTTTCAATCTTCTTTACATTTTTATTATTTTTTATTAATCTTCAATTATTTCCATTATTTTTAAAAATTATTTCCTCCAACTTTTAATTTATTACATTATAATTATTTCAATAGATTTTCTGAATTTTCAGTATTTCATATCAGATTTTAGTTGTTTTCTTAAATTTACAATAATTTTTATCATTTTTTAATTTTCTCCTACCATTCATATTTATTTGTATTATTATTTGACGAATTCGTAAACTGTCTATAATTTCATGAAGATAATCTTCATGAAATTTAAATTATTTTATCCAATTTAAATTATTTTTTCTACTTATTAAATATTTTCAAATTTTTTCAATTAATTTCCAAAACTTGCAATTACTTTTTTACATTCAAATTTTTTTCATTATTTTTTTTTCTTTGTGTTAATCATTTTTCAGTTATTTTATTAAATTTCTAAAATGTTTTGTTATCTTATCACTTATTTCTCATAAATTTTATTTATTTTCTTTAATTTTCAATTAACTCTATAATTATGAAAATATCTTCTCCAATTTTTAGTATTAAGAATTTTTTCATTGTATTTATCATTAATTTAAATTATTTCCTTTAATTTGATATATATTCTGTAATTTTTTTCAATTATTCTTCTCAATTCTCGATTGTTTTCTTCAATTATCACATATTTTCTTAATTTTAATTACTGTCTTTAATTTTCAATTATTTCTATAATTTTGCAATTTTTTTTCTCTAAGTTTTAATTCTTAAAATTATTTTCAATTTGATTTACTTAATCTTTACTTATTAACGTTAAATTTCAATTCTTTTTTTTTTCAATGTTCAATTTGTTTTATAACCTTTTCATTGGTTTTTTTTTTATTTTAAATTACCTTCATCATTTTTTAATTCATTTTTTAAATTTTCAATTATTTTTCTCAATTCTTGATTGATTTCATCAATTTCGATTTTTTTTCAATTATTCCTATCATTTTTAAATTGATTTTTTCAATTTCCAATCATTATCTCTATTTTCAATTATTGTCTTCAATTTCTAGTTGTTTTTATAATTTTGCAATTATAGAAACAATTTTTAATTTTTTAAATTATTTTTAAATTAATTTATAAAATCTTCAATTATTTATCTCAAATTCTTTAGTTTTTATTAGTCTTATAATCTTTTAATTGTTTTTTTTCCAATTTTTAATTATGTTCATTTTTTAATTATTTTCCTAAATTTTTAATTTTTTTTTCAAGTTTCCATTATTCTTATTTTTTTTCAATTATTTTCTCTTAGTTCATATATATTCTGTACTCTTTCAAATTACTTCTCTTATATTCTCAATTATGTGCTTCAATTGTCAATTATTTTTACTATTTTTCAGTTATTTTCCTGAATTTTTAATTATTCTCATCATTTATATTTCAATTATTTCTAAAGTTCTGCATTCATTTTCTATAATTTTGAATTATTATTTATCGGTTTTAAATTACTTTCCACAATTTGTAGTTACATTCCTTTCTTTTTAATCAATTTGAAAATTTTTTAATTTTGAAGGGTAGTTTTGGATGCTGAAGGGGGTAAAGTAAATAGGAATGCACTCTGAGCAATTTTTAAAACCCCAGAATTCTCTTAAAAATTTTTTAGTTTAGTTGTTTAATAAAAAATATCTAGTTTTTAGATTAATGATTAAGGGCTGATTTTAAGGGTGGTTTTTGGTGCTGAAGGTGATAAGGTAGATTGGAATATATTCTGACCGACTTTTAAAGCCGGGGAACTCTCTAAGAATTTTGTTAATTTATTTTTTTAATAAAAACTCACAAGTTTTTGGATTATAATGATTAAGGGGTGATTTTAAAGAGTGTTTGTTTATGCTCTTAAGGGTATATTTCATAGGTATTTATTCTTAGTGACTTTTAAAGTTTGTGAAACCTCTAAATAAGTTTTTTGCATCTACTTGTTCAAGAATATTTTTCAATTTTTTTAAAGTCGTGTTTAGGAAATGATTTTGAAGGATTGTTCGTTATTATAATGTTTGGTAAGGTTTGATTATTTTTTTGAATGCGATTAACTATTTTAATTAAATCTCGTAGTTATTTAGACTTGCAATTTTTAGTCTTTCATTTATTTTACGCTAAATTTTTTTATTTTTGGATGCTTTTGAGCAATAATGCGTGATATTTTTCAATTCTTAGATGGAAATAAAAAACACCATACGACATTAAAAAATTGACGTTTTGATGAAAATTTTAAGCTTAAATAAAGACTTTTATCTTGAAAATTAAAATGCGCAGGGGGGTGGACGAATCGAGAAAGAATGCTCCATATATATTCTTTCGAATAACGGTTTTTTTTAATAATAATAATAATAATAATAATAAACACATTATTATTATTCAGAATTTTAAAACTTTTAACTTCCCAAATTTGCATTTGTCGTAATTTTAGAATCACCAAACTCGCATTTGTCAAAACATTTAAATTGACGAAATTGAATTTGTTAAAATTTTCAACTCCCTGAACTCGTATTTGTCCGAACTTCTAAATCCCAAAATGCAAGTTCGGACAAATGCAAATTCGGTGATTTCAACGTTCGGATAGATACAAATTAGGGGATTTAAAAGTTTAGACAAATACGAGTTCAGGGAGTTGAAAATTTTAACATATGCAATTTCGTCAATTTAAATGTTTTGGAAAATGCGAGTTCAGATTAATTTTTTTCTTTCAATATTGAAAAACAATTTTTTCTCATAGACGGTAATTATTAATAGTCTACTAAAGGGCGGTCTTCCATATTCATAAGGGTAGACCATAATTTACGTCATACGTCAAAGGGAGAAGTTTGTGTTAAATCCCTGATAGTCAAGGCTGATAAAAATTCTAATTTACAAAAAAAAAAAAAATTTATGACATTTTTCTTACTTATATATGCAATTTTCAAATGTTTATTTCTAACTAGTTTAATTTTTAATAAATTATATAATAAATGATAATTCCTAGTTTTTCAGAAATAATTTTAATTTTTATAAAGCATAGAAAATTATAATTTATTTGCAAAATAAATAAATTAAATTAATATTAAGATATCTATTTTTTAATGAAAGTCTTCTTTCTGCCAAAGTCTTCTTTTTTTAAAAATCTTTTTAATTTTTAAGAAATAAGGAGAGGGCAAATATCTAGTTTTCATTCTTTTTACGTTTTAAAATATATAGTTACGGGTGAAAATTTTAAGACTTCTTTTCTTTTTTTTAAATTAAAAAATGTGCAGTTTTAAGATTTTAAGGGGAGGGGGTAAAAAAGTTGTAACGTAATTTATAGACGACCCTTAATATTTCTACGACGCATTAAAAAATTTCTATCATTTTATTTTATACTGCCTTTAAGATCTTTTTACAATTTGCAATCAAATTTAGGATATTTATGCTCCCAAAGATTAGACTTTAAAAAAAATAAAAAAAATAAATAAATAATTCATAATAGTGATTTTTATTAAAAAGAAACACTAAAAATCACTATTTTCGTAAAGGGTACATAATTAATCGTAAATTGATTTTTTTTTTACAAATTAAGCTTCAATTGAATATTTGACAACATTTCGTCATGTTTTCAACCATTTAGCGGACATTTTTTATCCAGCATGCTTAATTAAATAAGTTCGTTTTGTAAAAGAAACCCATTATTTTGAAAAGTTTTGTATAAAAGTTCAAATTAAAAAGGACTGTAAAAGACATCTGTAATGGATTTTGAATTTAACTGGTAATAAAGAACAAAATTGCTTTTTGAAACAACTTTCTCAAGTTTCTTAAATACTAGAAATATATATTTTTTTTAAATATACAAAAATCAAAGCTACACAAATTTAGATGCTGTAATTTGACATTAGAATGCATTTTTGGTAGTATCTATTGTTCTTTATTAACAGTTACGTCATTAACTAAAAATTTAAAAATATTATTTTCATTATAATGAATTAGCATGCAGTTAGCTTGTATTAGCTGAAATCTTGACATTTTAAATCATGAATAAAGAATTTCTCTACAATTTTTTTTTTAAGTAAAACAAATATTTACAAGTGATAGAATTTTACATCGACTGATTGATCTTCGATTTCTTTTTTTACTTGTAAAAAATATCGCACAAAAGGTTATTTATATTGAGAAAAATTCTTGAATTTATGACTTTTCTTGGAAAATTCTTAACCTAAATCACTTGGACTATTCTAAAAATAATCAGCTTAAATTGGCAAGTATTTAAAGAAAATGTGAAATTGGGGTTGGTTCGAGTAAAATTAATTAAAATTTCGAATAAATGAATTTCGAACCGTTGGAAACATGTTAGTTAAAATTTAAATTTACTAGAATTTGGATAAATTAAAGCTTGAATCGATTTCCATTACAATGAAATTGAGTTGATTAAAGTTTGGATGGATTGAGTTTGATATTGATTAGAATTATCATAAATATAAATAAAAATCAATTGATATTTGAATGAGTTAAATTTAAAATTCATCAAAATTTCCTTAAATAAAAGTTTTTACCAATAAAATTTAAGATTGACTTAAAATTAAAAATTTCAATTACTTTCATCAATTTTTGATTATTTCAAATATAATATATTAATCAAACATTATTTACTGTTTTCAATTTATCATATTTAAATTATTTAAAGCATATTCTACTTATTTTTTATTCAATTTTGAATTAATTTTATCATTTTTCAATTATCTACCTCAATTGTTAAATAATATTTTCATTTTCTAAAATTATTTTCTAAGATTTTTAAGTATTGTTCTAAAATTTAAATTATTTTCTTCAATTTTTAATTATTTTCATTTTTTTTTCATAAAATTCAAAATATTTTGATTAATTATTAGTAAATTTCAATTATTTTTAGTTTTATTCAATTATTTTCTCCAATTTTTAGTTATTTTCATTTTTTTCAATTAATTTCTAAGATTTTCATGTATTTTTCACAAATTTCAATTATTTTTCTTTATTTAAAATAGATTCGGTAATTTCTTCAATTATTTCACTCAAATGTCATTTATTTTTTACAACTAATTATATTTGTATTATATTTCAATTACTTTCTTCAGGTTTCAAATTTTAAAATTATTTTTCAATTATTTTCCAAAATTTATTTCCTTCAATTTTCAATTTTTTTCATTTGTTTTATAATTTCAAAAATTTTAAACTATTTATCTGATATTTCAATTATTTCATTCAATTTTCAATTATTTATATTATTTTCTTCAGTTTTCAATTGCTTTTGTTCTTTTTTATAATTTCTAAATTTTTTTTTATTATTTCTTTTTAATTAAAAATTAATTTCTTCAATTTAAAATTATGTTTATCCTTTTTCATTTATTTTCTCTAATTTTTAATTATATCCTTTTGTTTCAACAAACTTCTGAAAATTTTAAGTATTTTTCTGAAATTTTCCTTTATTTAAAATATATTATGATTTTTTCAATTATTTTCTCAAATGTTAATTATTTTTTTTCAATTTTAAATTATTTATCTCAATTTTCAATAATTTTCTTTTTCAATTTTCTATTATTTTCTCTAATTTTTCATTTTTCATTATTCTGTTTTTAAGATTTTCAAGTATTTTTCTTAAATTTAAATTATTTTCTTAAATTTTAAAACATTTCTATGATTTTTTAAATTACTTTCCCCAATTTCTAATTGATTAACATTTGTTTTTTATTAATTTTCAAAATTTGCAATTATTTTTTGCAATTTTTGTCCTATATAAATATTTAGTTTATTCATTTATTTATCTAAATTTATTTTTAAATATTATATTTAAAATATTTATAATGGTTGATAACACATGGTGCAGAAACTAATTGCGTGCCAGCGCGCGTTGTTTAATTTAATCAAACTTTAAATTACTACAATTAGTAAGATTTTTAGAAATTTTTTAAATAAATAAAAGGTCAATTGGG
Source organism: Ganaspis brasiliensis (assembly GCA_037103525.1). Lineage (NCBI taxonomy): Eukaryota > Metazoa > Arthropoda > Insecta > Hymenoptera > Figitidae > Ganaspis > Ganaspis brasiliensis. Next base: position 470,654 of record JAZKLR010000105.1, on the reverse strand, counting down.
GTTAACTTTGCCCCTGAATATTTACGCCAGTGATGAGGATAAAAGAATATACAAGACGCGAAGACAATTTTCGTCTGGTTTTTAAGATAGTCGTGCAACCGGATTAAGGTGATTATTTTTAAAATAACCCAAGGATAATAATCTAAATAAAGTAATAAAAAATTGACACTTTTTATACCTAGATACTGACCCTTCCGGTACCTTGCCACAGGTTGGGTCTGGGGTTGAGTGAAGGCAGTGGGAGGTTGACTTGTCATTACGTAAGCTGGCATTACAACAGTAGCAGACATAGTAGCACCACTGTATTGTGGTGTTTGAGGAGTGTGTGGTCTGCTCGGTGTTGGTGTACTTGGAGAACGCTTAAACAAAACGAAAGATAATTTTTTAAAATGAAAAATCAAATATTTTAGTTTCAAAACACAAGTTAATCTAAAATAAAGATTAAATAAATACTACTAGAATATCAACATTTTTATATATAAATATTGATATCAATTCTTACCGGTGTGAATGGTTTAGCATTAGGATTAAATTCTTTAGCATTCGGATTTAACGTAGATTTTTTGAAAGCAGTTGTGATCTTTTCTACAGCAGGTTCAGGTGCTGGAATTGGTGGCGTTGTCTGTGGTGGTTGCTGAGGAGGAGAATTTGTTTGAACAGGAATTGGACCTGGTGGTGGTTTACTGGTGATAACCGGCTCCTCCGGGACTGATTGCTGATGCTGTGGGTGCTGCTGATGTGGTGTTTGTGGCTGTGATTGAGCTTGAGAAGTTTGATGTTGATGAGCCGATTGATGATGAGGTTGTTGAACTTGTGTGGAATGTGAGTCTTGATGCTGTGACTGTTGATGTTTTCTATTAATAGGAAGCGTTTCTTGAGCCGGTGTTTCAGATAGTTTAAAATCACGTGAAAACTGTGCCAAATCAGCGTGATGCTCCTCTCTTCCTCTAGGAGTTGTTATCTGAAAAATAAATAAATAAAAAGAAATTGGATTAATTAGATTTTCAATCGATGTAAATTTGAAATTGTGTAGATGAAAATATTGATAAATTAATGTTTAGATTGATTTACTGATTATTTATTTTACCTTTCTGTGATCCGTCTTAGGAGGGATAATATCACATCGCTGTCCCTCAATTGAATTCTGCTGTTGAATTGGAGGATGCGAGGTGTGTTGCATTTGTTGCTGATGAGAAGCAATATTTGCTTGAGGAAAAGGTGCTGGTGGAACTTTATCAGCCTGATGAGCCTGTCTTCCAGGTCGCTCGCGTTTCTCAGTATTTACATTATTTTGCTGTTGCTGCTGTTGAGAAGCAAAAGCTATTTGCGGAGTCGAAGATGTATTTTGTGATTGACTTTGAGCTGCAGCCACAACTGAAAAGCGTGAAGGATTGTCAATTCTTTAATAAGAAATAATAAAGAGTAAAACATTTAATCAAACAAATCATGTCGTATAAATGAGAAGATTTCAAAAGAGTATCTTAAAATTCATATGACCGCAAAATTTAGAAAATTAGGTAAAAGCAAGGAAAAAAATTTGGAAATAATTAAGAAAATCAACGAAATAAAAAGTTTAGTGAATGTTATAATAACAAAATTGTGTAAAATAATATTAAATAATTTGTATAAAAAAGAAGAAATTTAAAGAAAATCATAAAATAAAAAGACAAATAGGTCAAATCATTTTATTTCAAAGTGGTCGCGGAACAATTTTTAAAATTAGAAAAATTAGAGTTATTTTAGAAATTGAATAAAAAAAAATGAATAAAACTTTGGAAAATTTAAAAAAAATGTTAAAAGAAAAGGAATTTTATTAATTAGAAGAACGATGTTCAAATGAGAATATTTAGTACAATATTAAATTTACATTTTTTATTAAATAAAAGAAAAGAAATAAATAAAATAAATAGAAAGAAAATGGAGAAATGTTTTTTTCATTTTTCTAACAAACTGTAAAAATATGTTTAAAAAAATAATAAAATTTGGTTAGAATCTACTAAAAAATTAGAATTAATAAAAATAAAATAAAAAATGTATATATCAAGATAAATAAAAAGTCCATAAAAAAGTTTAAGCAAATTAAACCAAAAACATTTTTATAATATTACACTTATAACAAGTCCAAAAATAAATTGAGAACAAAAAATCTAAAAATTTTATGGAAGAATAGGTAAATTTGCAAAAAAATCTTGCAAAAAATAGACAAGATGTGAAAATAAATTGAATAAATTTACAAAAAAATGAGCGTATTTATATTTTAAAAATATGAAAATAATTATGAAAATCAACGAAATAAAATGTTTAGTGAATGATATAATAACAAAATTGTGTAAAATAATAATAAACAATTTGCATAAAAAAAAAAAAGAAAAATTCTTAACATTTTGTAAAAATAAGAAGTTATAAGATAAAAATTAAACAATATCAAAAAAATGAAATCTCTTCGAAATATTGTAAGAATTAAAGAAAGGATAATTGTGAATGTGGAAGATAATTAATATTATTTAATTATTCTGCATTAATGAATATGCAAGATTGAATTAATTGAAATTTAAAAGTTGGAACAAATTAAAATATGAGTGAATTGACGTTTGGAATTTATTGAAGTTATAATGATAGTTAATAGTTAATACTATTTTTTGCTATCTTTATACCAAAAAATGTTATACTTAAAAAATATCACCGCTTCGTTTCTGAAATTATAAATTTTTTTTCAAAATTGGTCGCGACCACTTTGGTTGAAAAAAATGGTTTGACCCAAACACAACAAAAAAAAAATTAAAAGTAAAAGAAGAAAATAACTTAAAATTTTGTAAAAAGGTTTCGAAGCTTTCTACGTATTTTTCTCGGCTGAATCCGAATCCAAAGTAAAAATCAGATTAACTAAATTTTTTTTAGATAATCTCAAAAAAAATGTAGCCAATCAGGCTATGCTGATTTCGGATTCAGCGAAAAAAAAACGTAGAAATAGATTAGCATATGTTCATGCACAAAATTTTTTCTTTATAGCTTTTTTTTCGTGTTTTTGAGCAATTTTATAAGATAAAAATTAAACAGTTTCGAATAAGTGAAATCTTGTAAATTAATCTTAAATCTTAGAAATCTTGGAAGAATTAAAAGAAGGATTATTGTGAGTATGGAAAATAATTAATATTATTTAATTAATATGAATTAAGATTTGAATTACTTGAAATTTAAAAGTATGAATAAATTGGAATATGAGTTGATTGACGTTTGGAATTTATTTAAATTATAATGTCTTAAAGATATAAAAATTTAATACTATTTTTTGCTATCTTCATACCAAAAATTTGTAGATCGTAGATATTTGGATTATCTGCATTAGCACAAGTTTTCAAATGTTATAAATAATAAAATATTAAATATGAAATTTTCGATATTTATCCATAAATTTCTGGATTTTTTTTAATGGTTTGCGATTTTTAGACATCCGGAGAATTGTGAAGTTTCTTTGATTTAAATTATGATTTTACTGTCAATACCTCGATGATTTTAAATCATGATTTAAATCAATTACAGCCCTGGTTTAATGTGAACTTAAAACAAGTTTATCTCAATTCAACGTACCAGGAACTCCTGCACTTGGTGGAGGTTGAGTTGTTGGAGGTGGCACAAAAGGTGGAGGATAATTAACGATGACTCCACTTGGCATTCCTGTGTTATGAGGAATTGGATGATTTTGTGCCGGGGGATGTGAAGATATTCCAACTGGAATGTTTGCCGGCTGGGAAATATTCACATTTACATTAGATGAAGGTGTATTTGATGAAGAAGAGTTCGATGGAGGTGGCTGGTTGAAAGTATTTTTATTTGTTGTTGGTCCAGGAGAAACTGGCGGTGGAGTAGACCGAACTAATTTCCCGGTGTTTATATGTTTTCTCTTTGCTGGTGGCACGTATTTACCTTCGTTTGGCCTTACCTGAAATTTAAAAAATAAATAAAAACATTCAGTTTGACATTTTGATTAGAATTCCGAGTTTTTAACATGACTAAAAATCTTATTGATAGTATTGAAAATAATATTTAAAAGCAAAAACTAACCACTGCTGCAAATCTTTCTTCCTCATCTCCATTTTCAAGATCCAGACGAGCTTTGTAATTCGGCTGAGATTCTATTTCGTGTGCTATCTCTGCCGCCCTCTGTTCCTGATCCTTATAATCTTTTGTATCTTTTCGCTGAAGGGGTAATGTGTATCCAGCCAATGAGGGTTCAAAAGTGGATTGAACTCCGTAGTATTGTTCATTTTTACGAAACATGTCATTAGCATCCCATCCATTCTGCAAAAAATTAGAAGAAATTGTTTTAACGTGTTTTAATCAATTAGAAAATGGCTTCGTTCACAAATTACGTAACAGGTTTTAGGGGGGAGGGGGTTTCTTGTTTTGTTACGTAACACTTAGACTGTACAATCTATACATAGGAAAGTGCAAAGTACTTGATAAAATATAATTTTAAAAAATAATGCAATATTGAAAAAGTATTGAAAAATTGAGAAATACCGCCTAAAGAGAAGTTTTTAGATTAAAAGTTGAAGATATCGATAGTAATTTATTTTTTCAAAGTTTTACAAGAAATCCTTTTAACCAATTTTTCAAATACCACAATATTCATTTGACAGAATCTTCATTTGTCCGAAATTGTATTAATATGAATTGACATTTGATAGAAAGCTCAAAATGCAGAATGTTCATTTGTCCGAAATTGCAATTGGCAGAAAAAGTATCCAACAGAAATATCTTGGAGCGCATTTTGAAATTAACCAATCAGAAAATATGAAAAAAATTGCAATTGGACAATTTCAAAATTTGCAACAAAATATTTCTGTCGGATACTTTTTCGGCCATTTGTAATTTCGGACAAATGAACATTCTGCTCTTTAAGTTTTCTATCAAATGTCAATTCGTACTAATACAATATCGGACAAATGTAAATTATGTCAAATGAATATTCTGGTATTTAAAAATTCGATTACCCTAAATTTCTGTAAAATAAAAATTTTTCTAAATTAAAATTCGTTTAAATTGGAATTCTTTGAAATGAAAAGTTGGTTAAAAGGATTTCTGTAAAATGAAAATTCTGTTAAATATGAATTCGACGAACTAAAAATTCTGTTAGGTCAAAATTCTAATTAATTTATGTTCGATTGAAAACATTCGATAAATAATTCTAAATAATTAATTTTAGAGCTTAAACGTCCCTTGTTTATTAAATTATATTTCAATAGATTTCCTGAGATTTTAGTTCTTCATCTCCGATTTTAATTGTTTTCTTCAATTTACAATAATTTAACTCATTTTTTTCCTACCATTCATACTTATTTGTATTATTATTTGACAAATTTCATAAACTGTCGATTAATTTCATCAAATTTCAATTATCTTATTCAATTTAAATTATTTTTTCTACTTGTTACATATTTTCAATATTTTTCAATTAATTTCCAAAACTTGCAATTATTTTTTTACATTCTAATATTGTTCATTATTTTTTCATTGTGTTTATCATTGTTCAGTTATTTTATTCAATTTCAAAAATGTTTTGTAATTTTATCACTTATTTTTCAAAAATAGTATTTATTTTCTTTAATTTTCAATTATCTCTATAATTTTGAAAATATCTTCTCCAATTTTTAGTTTTAAAGAATTTTTTCATGGTAACTTTCTACATTTTTAATTAATTTAATTTTTTTATCTCAAATTTCAGTTATTTGTACTATTTTTCAATTACTTCCATCATTTTTAAATTGATTTATTTAACTTTTAAATTTATTTGTCCAAATTATAATTTTTAAAAGTATTTTTTAACCTTTAACTATTTATTTCAAATTTTAATTGATTAACAAAATTTTTGAATTATTTTTTTTTTGTAAATTTACTATTACTTTCAGTATTATGTAATTAATTTCCTAAATTTTCAATTATTTGTCTCAAATTTCAATTATTTTAAAAAATTTATCATTTTTTTGGTCAGTTTTCAATTATTTCCTTTAATTTGATATATTTTCTGTAATTATTTTCAATTCTCAATTGTTCTCTTCAGTTCTCAAATATTTTCTTAATTTTGAATTATTTCTATAATTTTGAAATTTTTTTTTCAATTTTTAATTTTTAAAATTACTTCTTATTTGATTTACCTAATCCTCAATTATTATTCTGTTCAATTTAAATTAATTTTTATACATATTAAATATTTTCAATATTTCGTCATTAATTTCCAAAACTTGCAATTATTTTTTTACATTCTAATTTTTAAAATTATTTTTTTATTGTGTTTATAATTTTTCAGTTATTTTATTAAATTTCATAAATGTTTGTAATTTTATCACTTATTTTTCATAAATTTTATTTATTTTCTTTAATTTCAATTATTTCTATAATTTTAAAAAATTTTTCTCCAATTTGTAGTTTTAAATACTTTTTTCATATACTTTCTACATTTTTAATTTATTTATCTCAAATTTCAATTATTTGTATTATTTTTCAATTATTTCCATAATTTTTCAATTGATTTCTTTAATTTTTCAATTTACTTCTCCAAATTATAATTTTTAACATTATTTTTTACCCTTTAATTATTTATTTCAAATTTCAATTAATTAAAAAAAATTTTTAATGAATTTTAGAATTTGTCAATTTTTTTTTCAAATTTACAATTACTTTCGGTATTTTTTAAAATTTCAAATATATATCTCAAATTTCAATTATTTTTAAAAAAGTATCATTATTTTTGCCCTTTTTAAATTATTTCCTTTAATTTTATATAAGTTCTGTAATTTTTCTCAATTTTTCTTCTTAATTCTCAAATATTTTCATCTTTAATTTTCAATTACCTTTATAATTTTGAAAATATTTTCTCCAATTTTGAGTTTTAAAGAATTTTTTCATATACTTTCTACATTTTTAATTTATTTATCTCAAATTTAAAATATTTGTATTATTTTTCAATTATTTCCATCATTTTTAAAATTATTTTTTAACTGATTTACTAAACCTTTAATTATTATTATTATTAATTATTATTTCAATAACTGTTCTTAGTTCTCGATTTTTTTCTTCAATTCTCAAATATTTACTTAATTTTCAATTACTGTCTTCAATTTTCAATTATATCTAAAATTTTGCAATTTGTTTTCTCCAATTTTTAATATTTAAAATTATTTTCAATTTGATTTACTTAATCTTCAATTACTAATGTTAAATTTCAATTCTGTGTTTTAATGTTCAATTTGTTTTATAACCTTTTCATTAATTTCTTTGATTTTACATTATCTTCATCATTTTCTAATTAGTTTTCTAAAGTTTCAATTACTTTTCTCGATTCTCTATTGTTTTCATCAATTTTGAATTTTTTTTTCAATTATTTTCATCATTTTTAAATTGATTCTTACAATTTTTAATTATTGTCTTAAATTTTCAATTGTTTCTATAATTTTGCATTTATAGAAACAATTAAAATTTTTTTAAATTATTTTTATATTAATTTATTAAATCTTCAATTATTTATCTCAAATTTGAATGCTTTCTATTAATTTTTATTAGTTTCATAATCTTTTAATTGTTTTTTTTTCTTCATTTTTTAATTACGTTTATCATTTTTTAAATATTTTCCCTTAGTTCCTATATATTCTGCATTATTTCAAATTATTTTTCTCATTTCTCAATTACGTTCATCAATTGCCAATTACTTTTACTATTTTTCAATTAATTTCCTCAATTTTTAATTATCATAATTTATATTTCAATTATTATCTTGAATTTTCAATTATTTCCAAAGTTCTGCATTCATTTTCTATAATTTATTATTTATCAGTTTTAAATTACTTTCCACAATTTGTAGTTATTTTCATTTTTTTTTTTTATTAATTTAAAAAGTTTGTAATTATATTTTGTAATTTTATTTTTTATCCTACAACTTTATAATTTTGTCCTACCCAAATAAAATAATCGAGGTTCTACTGTATATAATTCATTCATCTTTATCTATGATGTTTTTAAAGTACTTTAAGAGTTTCCTATTTTAGTATATTCAGTAAAATAAAAATAAAATAAAAAAATATTTTAAAATATTCTACATTGTCATTAAAATTTTCCCAGAATTAAGTGTCCGATATTTTTTCACAGAATTTTCAAATTGTCACGTAACTTAGAAGGAGGGGGTAAAAAATGGGCTAAAAATATGTTACGTAATTTGTGGACGAAAAGAGACAATTTTCAGCGAACATAACTTACAGCATTATCCAAATTGCAATCATCGCCGTTCATTGGAGATGGAGCATCCCAAGGCTCCAGTTCTTTTTCACGAACTTGACCATTATATTTACTAATAGCTGTATCTGTTTGGAATGTATCTCTAGTAGCGTAATCCAAGTCTACATCCTTAGCAGTCATTGTTATAATATCCTGGGGCTTAAAAATCAATTTTTCTACAACACTTTCCACACTAATTTTTCCAGAGTTTTCAACATGATGAGCCATTTCCAAGACGACCTCAAACTGACTGGAGAAGGTTCTAAATATTCCCTCGTATATTGAACCATTCTGAGTTTGAACCTGGCATTAAAAACAAATCATTAGAAAATTCACAGTGTCTACTAATTTTTATTGACTAAATTCCTAGTTTTAATTTAGTATCTTACGGTTTATTATCTACAATTAAATTTGATTTTAATTCATATTATTATCATAATGACTAGCCTAATTTAATTCGGAAAATTTGTTTCTATCTAACCAAAAATTTACATCTATTTAACGTTTTTGTTTGCTTTTTTTTTTTTTATAAAAGTATATCAATTTTTAGTCAGATTAGTTAATTTTCAAACAAATAGGTGAATTTTTTATTTGAAAAACGAATACTTTTTTTTAAAACATTAATATTATAAAATCATAATTATAAAATTATATTTATTAAATTATTATACTATTTTACCATTCAAAAAACAGATAATTTCAATTATGAACAAACTTTTGTCTTAAATTGTTATTAATACTCTAAAGAAAAATTATTATTCAACTTTTTTTTCAGGATTTGGATGAATTAAACTCATAATCAATCAAACTTTGAAATAATAAGTATTTTGAAAAATAAAAATTAGATTTGATTGAAAGTTAAAACGTTTGAACGAATAAATAATAATAATTGAATCCTGTTAAAAATGGTTTATTCTAATTTTAACTAATTGTATTTTAATTTTGAAAATTAAAATGTTAATTAATTATTGTTTAAGGCATCTGTTTCTGATAACAGAAAAAAAATCTCAAAAATGTCGAGAAAATAACAATTTTTAAAAAAACATTTAATTGGGATTTTAAAAAAATCTTTTCAATTGTCTAAAATTATGAAACATTCTTCATATTTAGTATTTCAAATTTGTGTAACTTTTTTCGTTCAATTGTTTAGAAAAACTTTTGTACAAATGTGAATTAAGTAGTTTAACTTTTCAGAAAAAGCATCTGTAAAATAAACAAGATTAAGGAAATATTCATTAGTTTAAAGTAATTAAAATTTTCCAGAAACATTAAAAATACATTAAGAATTTAACAATTACATTCTCATCTTTAAATGAGACGGTATTAAATTTGTTTTTGGAATAATTTTGTTAGAAATGGACTTAATTGCTTCATTTGTCTCAATTTGTGCAGAATTTTCCGAGTTTTAAAAACACAATATAGATAATCTTAATGCACATGAAAAGGGTATTTGAGTTGTGATTTTACAACATCATTAAGTCAAATAATGATGATTAAAACACGCTTTTAATAATGATTTACATCATATAGTAATTATGTTTTAAACTATAATTAAAGCCGTTGCAGCCCTGAAATAAATACACAAATTAATTGAATACTCAAGTTTATTTTGTTCAGAATTGAAAATATGTAACTACTTTAAAGATAAATATAGAAAAAAAAATTTTCAGACTTCCGGCCTTTTTCTAAATTGTGACCCAATTTTAAGATTTCAAGTATTTTTCATTATCACTTTTTTTTCTCATTTCTCTTTTAAAGATGAATATAAATATTCAAGGCCAAATTAATTGTACCTGAAGTAAGTTTAAAAGTTTTTGTTTTCAAAACTCTGGTAATGAACTTGACTAATAATCATGATTTTCTAAAGGTCACAAACTGGAATTTACAAGAGACACTGGCTGATAAACAATGATAATATTTAAGCGCAAATTTGCTTTTAAATGAACGTCTGCAATTCTGGTTACAAATAATTGTCACGGAAAAACATCAATAAAGCAAACACAAGTAAAAGAATAAGAGTTTTTATTTAAAAAAAAACTTATCTCGAAATTATCTGCCAAGCACAAGATCAACTTTCTAAAACTCCTTATAATGAAAGTAGATTTAAAAATCTTGAAATTGACATTTTTTTACCTGGACAACGTTTCCAACATGACTCGTAATTGCATGCATAAAATGTGCATTGTTGTAAACACCCTCAGCAGCAACACTTCTTTCCCTGGCCCGCGGGGATCTAATTTTGCCCAAAAAGACAATTATTTTAAATAATAAATAAGAAAACAGTTTAAGGTATAATGAATTTGATATTTTAAAAGAGGATTGGGGGACGCAAAAGAATGATTTTTGAATGATGATGCTTGAAATAAAAGTGTCAATAAAGTATATTACCTGGTGGTGGTGTTTGAACGATTCTTTCTTTTGCTATTCATCCTGCCAGCGGACAATTTATCCTCTTCAGACGATGGATTCCTGCCGCCGGTTTGTTGGGGGCCTTCTCGTTTCCTAGTGGGGACCGGAATTTTGGCAAATTTCCCGGTGGTACCTTGATGCCAAAAAATATCGTCTAACCGACAATCTGTCGAATTTTGTTTATAGGAAAGGGTTAATTTGGTGAGCGAGAAAATGCGGGGAAATTGTAAATAGGCGCGGGTGGTGTATGAAATGGACGCACCGTGTAGGGAACCCCTTTTCGTCAAAGTGGTTGACAAGAGGCAGCGCAGTCACCTCGTCTCTGGCTTCAAGACATTCGCCTTGCGTCTTTTAGGTTATACCAAAAAATCGCGAATCCACACAATTCGAGGTGACGATCAACAAAATAAGCGCGTGCGTGCCTTTGCGTAATGTTAACTCTCGTGAAAAGTGGAAAACTTGGGTTCGAGGGGACGCACCGTTGAAATCAACTCTGAACACGAATGCTGTACGTGACGTAACTTCTCGCGAATTCGCCCCAACGAGAATTCCGTTTCGACGGAATCCTTGGAACGAACGTTATCACCCCCGATTTTTTACAATGTTCGCGATATTTTCAATATATTTAATTAAACAACATGTGGCGAACTATAAAACTCGCAAAGTCGACCGATCGGCGGTGACTGTTGAATGCGCGCCATCTGGTGAAATTTTAGAGCAATTGTAACTAGATTTTTTTTGATTAATATCTTTGATTCTTGTTACAACGAGAAAGTGGCGAAAGATAAGCTAGATAAGAGTGGGAAGGAAAAGGCCTTGCTTGGAATGCGAATGGCATGTTTAGATGAGTTTCATTAGAAAGAGGATACGGGATATTTACCATATAAATGACAATAAAATAGAGATTGAAATGCGTGCTCATTAGGTTTGCCTAATGTAACTATTTTCAAACTGGACAAAATCAAGTTTAAAATGTCTAGTGTGAAAGTTTAATTTTAAAAATAGTTTAATATAAACTGTAATTTTCCTTTTTAAATTATTTTCTTTAATTTTGATATTATAAGTTTATTTCTGTTGTAAATTTAAGTTTATTTTATGAATTATTGATTAGATGGCGCTAGTGGACGTTTAATTGGACATAAAAGTTGGGGATTTCACTTACAGATGGCGCCACCATTCAGTTTAATGGAAGTTTTAAAATTAATTTTGTGCAAATTCTCGGTAATTTAAAATCCTGTTACATTCTCGAGAATATAACCGAGAATATTCTTATTCCGGAGAATTTATGAGAATTTTCTATGTTTGAATGACGTCCATTATTTTGAAACACGCAAACAATTTATTGAAATAAAAATGTGAGTAAATAATAAAATATGTAATTATCTTTACAAATTAACTATAAGTCAGTGATGTGTAAAAGTTATTATTAAATAAATTGTCAAAAATAATTTAAAAAATCATAGAAATGTTTTAAAAAATAAAGAAAATAATTTAAATTTGGGAAAAATACTTCAAAATCTTAGAAATAAATTAAAAAAGTGAGAGTAATTAAAAATTGGAGAAAATAATTGAAAAGGAAAATAATAATAAATTAAATTATTATTATTATTATTATTATTAAATAAAGGAAAATTAAAGGAAATTTAAAAAAAATTCTTAAAACATTTAAAAGTTCATTGCCAAAAAAGATAATAATTAAAAATTAGAGAAAATAAATGGAAAATGATAAATATAATTTAAAATTGAAAATAACACTTTTGAAGAGAAATAATTGCAAAAAATACAGAATATTGGTAAATAAAATTGAATTAACAGATAAATAGTTAAAAATTTTGAATTTATGAAAAGAATTGAAAATTATTAACAATGAAAGAATAAATAATGGGAAATTTTAGAAAAATATTTAAAAATTTTGGGAAAATAACTGAAAAATAATTTTGAGAATTGAAACTTGAAAAAAATAATTAAAATGCGATAAAAACAATTATTTTGAAAAGAATTAAGAAATAAATTGAAATTTGGGAAAAATATTTCAAAATCTGATAAATTAACTGAAAAAAATGAGAATAATTAAAAATTGAAGAAAACAATTGTAGAAGGATAAAAATAGTTGAAGCTCAAGATAATTAATAAAAAATTTACATAATAAATTTACAAAATAATTAAAAATTTAAGAAAATAATTAAAATTTAAGAAAAATACTTAAAAATCTTAAGAAATAATTTTACAAAATGAGAATAATAATAATGAATTTAGAGAAATAATTGAAAAATAATAAAAATAATTGAAATATGATGGAAATAATTTAAAACTTTTAAAAATAATTGTAATCTGATGAAAATAATTAAAAGTTTTAAAATAAAATTGAAATATGATGAAAATAATTAAAATTTCAGATAAATAATTGAAATTTTTGAAAATTATGCAAAAAGAATGAAAATAATTAGAAATTGGAGAAAATAATAGAAAAATTACAGAATTTATTTTTATAAGCAGAAGAAAATAATTAAAAAATCGTTTAAAAAGTTGAAAATTGAAGACAATAATCTAAATTTGAGATAATAACTGAAAATTTAAGGAATTAATTGAAAAATATGAAATAATTAAAAGATGGAGAAAATAATTGAAAATTGAAAAAAGAATAATTGAATTTGAGATAAATAGATAAAAAATAAGGAAATTAATTTAGAAATAATGAAAATGATTAAAAATTAAGAAAATAATGAAAAAGTAATATAAATAATTTAAAATTGAAGAAAATAATTGAAAAAATTACATAATATATATTTTAAATAAAGGAAAATTAAAGGAAATTTAAGAAAAATTCTTATAACATTTAAAAGTTTATTGCAAAAAAGAAAATAATTAAAAATTAGAGAAAGTAAATAGAAAAAGATAAATATAATTTAAAGTTGAAAATAACACTTTTTAAGAGAAATAATTGCAAAAAATACAGAATATTGGTACATAAAATTGAATTAAATAATTGAATTAACAGATAAATAGTTAAAAATTTTGAATTTATGAAAAGAATTGAAAATTATTAACAATGAAAGAGTAAATAATGGGAAATTTAAGAAAAATATTTAAAAATTTGGGGAAAATAACTGAAAAATAATTTTAAAAATTGAAACTTGAAGAAAATAATTGGAATACGATAAAAACAATGATAAGTTGAAAAGAATTAAGAAAAAAATTTGAAATTTGAGAAAAATATTTGAAAATCTGAGAAATTAACTGAAAAAAAATTAGAATAATTAAAAATGGAAGAAAACAATTGTAGAAGACTATAAATAATTGAAGCTCAAGATAAATAATGAAAAATCTACAAAATAAATTTACAAAATAATTAAAAATTTAAGAAAATAATTAAAATTTAAGAAAAATACTTAAAAATCTTAAGAAATAATTTTACAAAATGAGAATGATAATGAAGAATTTAGAGAAATAATTGAAAAATAATAAAAATAATTGAAATATAATGGAAGTAATTTAAAACTTTTAAAAATAATTGAAATCTGATGAAAATAATTAAAAGTTTTAAAATAAAATTGAAATATGTTGAAAATAATAAAAATTTCAGATGAATAATTGAAATTGTAAAAAATTATGCAAAAAGAAAATAATCAGAAATTGTAGAATAAATGTAATCTGATAAAAATAATTAAAATTTTTAAAATAAAATTGAAATATGATGAAAATAATTAAAATTTCAGATAAATAATTGAAATTGTTAAAAATTATGCAGAAAGAAAATAATTAGAAATTGTATAAACTAATAGAAAAATTACAGAATTTATTTTTATAAGCAAAAGAAAATAATCGAAAAATCGTTTAAAATTTGATAAATTAAAGTGTCGGAAAATTTTAAGGTTGAATAATTAATAATTGGAATTTTTTATATTTTTAAATTAAAAATTTGAACAAATTAAATCTAAAATCAATTGAATTTGAGAATAACTAAAAATAGAATGCATTGAAATTTAGAAAGTTCAAGAACCGAGTCATTTAAATTTAGACCATTTTGGTGAATTTTATCAATTTAAGATTCGGTTTAAAATTTTAATTATTGTTTTGATCAACTAAAATTAAGATTTATTGAAATTTGGATCAATGGAATTTGAAGTTAATTAATTAAATTGTATAAAATTTGAACAAGTTAAAATTTACGTAAAGGTATAGATTGAAATATTAAATTATAATGATGCAATATAAAAATATAGTAATTTTAATCGACATAATAGATTTTATAATTGATATTAATATTGTTTCTTTTTGTCTGTGCACAATCCATTAATACACTGAGATCGAGGATGACATTTTGAGCATGTTGGACCTCTAATATAAACTCGCTGATATAAAAAGTTTCCACTTGGTCCATAATTGCAAACAAGAATATGGTTTTTCATTTTTATTTTGTTGAAAAAATGGTTCCAATTTTCTGTAATCCAATCAAAAACCAATCGAGAATTCGAATTTTTTTCAATTCTTGTTTGACGTTTACCTTTATAAGAATTATAATTATTATTCGAAAACGGATTCTGTTCTTCGTACTTTAAATTATCTTCTGAAGAGTTTGAGTGTAAAAATTGATTCATGTCTGAAACTTGAAGCAATCTTGAAGACTTTAAACTGCTCTCAGTTGTTAACTTTAGTTCTCTCTTGACCTTGAACTGTTCTAAACTGTGATCCTAAAAAATAATAATGAATTAAAATTTTTTTTTTTGCACTAAAAAAACATTATTTGTGGCAGTTAACAGATTATTTTAATGGGCGCAATTTTCTGGCGTTTTTAAATATTTTTAATTTAATATTTTATTATATGTATGAATATAACAGGTTAACAATTGTTTATATATAGATACTATTATTTATTTATTTTATTTTATTTATTTTATTTAAAGAATACAGGATCCTATTATATAGTTTAAGACAGTTAAAAACTAGAATTCAGAATTTCTTGAAAGTATTTTAAACTTTTTAGTGTTATTTTTAACTGTTTTTAACTTTTTTAAAATTTAATAATCCGCAGTTTAGGACTAAAATTAAAAATTTTTTTTTTTTAAATTCCACACCTGAAGTTTGGCACTTAGATATTTTTTTGTTTTAAACCAGCTACTTTTTCAAAAATGTTTCATTAGAATTTTAATTTAAAAACATCAGTTAAAATCATTTTAATTTCATTATTAATAAATCTATCATTTTTCCTTTAATTGTCAACAATTTTCAAATTACAATTATTCTCCTTAAATTTTGTAATTTTTCTTTAATTTTTTTAATTATTATAATCTGTTGTCGATTATTCTCGTCAGTTTTAGAATTTTTTTTCAATTGTCACTTATGTTCTTTAAATTTTTATTTAATTCCTTAATTTTTAATTTATTTCTTCAATTTTTAATTATTTTCTTCACTTCTCAATTATTATTTTCAATTTGAAGTTTTCAGTCTTCAATTTTCAATTATTTTATTCAATATTGAATAAATATCACCTTTTTTCAATTATTAATTATTTTTTCAAATTTGAATTTAATTCTTAAATTTTCAATTTATTTCTTCATTTTTTTTATTATTTTCTTCAAATTTCAATTCCATTCTTCAGTTTTCAATTATTTTCTTCTATATTCCATAATTCTCAGCTTTTTAAATTTTCGTTTTAAAATTTTTTAAATTTTAATTATTTCCAACAATTATTAAAAAAATGTTGACTAAAATTTCTTTTAATACAAATTAGAATTAATGGAACTTGAAATCAATTAAAACCTGGAAAATTATTATTTTCAATTTATAAAAATTTGGAAATTCCAAATCGATTGAAACTTGAACTTTAGAATAAATTAAATAAGTTTAATAATTTACTAACACAATAAAAAATACATTTTATCTGAAAAATTTAATTTATTAGGTATTTTTATTCAAAATAGTGAAAGAAAGTTTTAAATTATAAAAAAAAGGAAATTATTAAAATAGGAACAAATAATAAAAAAGACATTCAAAAGCCTTAAAAAAATTGTTAAAAATTTTTTTGTTCGAATGCCAATTATACTCACTATTTTTCGAATTTTTTTTTCAATTGTCAATAATTTTTCTCATTTCTTAATTATTTTTTTTAATATTCAAATATTTTCGTCATTTTGTAATTTTTTCTACAATTGTAAATTATTACCATACAGCTTCAATTTAATTCTTTAATTTTCAATTTATTTCTACAATTTCAATTACTTTCCTCAATTTTTAATTATTCCCTTTTTTTCCATTATTTTCATCAAATATCAATTAATTCCGCAGTATTTAATAATTCTCGGATGTTTTTAATTATTTTCAATTCATTTCTACAATTTCAATTACTTTCCTCAATTTTTAATTATTCCCTTTTTTTCCATTATTTTCATCAAAATTAATTAATTCCGCAGTATTTAATAATTCTCGGATGTTTTTAATTATTTTTTTCACTCATAAAAATTGTTTTTAAATTTCAATTCAATAGTTCAATTCTACAACCATTTTCTTCAATTCTCAATTACTTTCTTCAAATTTCCATTCCATTTTTTAATTTTCACTTATTACTTTAATATTAAAAAATTTCCGCCTTTGGTCAATTACTTTTTTCAATTATCAATAAAATTGTTGAAAATTAAATTCAATTGTTCAAATATTTACTTAAATTTTCAATTTTGTTTTTAAATTTAGTAATTCCATTTTTCAGTTCTCAACTTTTTCTTCTACATTCAATAATTTTCCGGGTTTATCAATAACTTTTTCAATTTTTAATTATATTCTTCTAATTTCTATTACATTCTTCAATATTCAATTATTTGTACGATTTTCAACTAACTCTTTAATATTAAAAAATTCTAGGCTTTTTTAAATAATTTTATCAATCAGAAAAATTGTTTTAAAATTTCGTGTCAACAATATTCTTTACTTTTTATCTTCCGTTATTTTTCTACAACTATTTTCTGCAATTCCTCATTATTTTCTTCAAATTCCAATTCCATTTTTAAATTTTTAATTAATTTCTTTAATAATAAAAAATTCTCGACTTATATCAATTATTTTTTCTCTACATTAATAAATATTTTTAATTTTAGATACAGTTGTTTAATTATATTCTACAAATTTTAATTCCATTCTTCAATTCCATTTTTCAAATTTAAATTATTTTTTTAAATTTTTAAACAATTCTTCAATATTCAATAATTATCTGATTTTTTAAAATTTTGTTAACAGTCATAAATGGATTTCAAATTATTCATCCAGTTGTTCAATTTACAATAATTATTCCTATATTTTACCTAATTTTTCGATTATTCAGTTTAAATTTAATGTTTATTGTTTAATTCTTTAAATTATTTTTTAAAATTGTTCATTATTCTAGCTATTTTCGAATTTTCTTTTGAATTGTCAATTATTTTCGTCACTTTTGAGACATTTTCTTCCATTTAGCGATTTTTTTCGTTATTTTTCAAGTATTACTTTCAATTTTTTCAATTTTCATTTATTCTCTTAAAAGTTTAGAATTTTTCTTTAATTTTTTTTGTTATTTTTCTCTCTTGTCGATTATTTTTGCCAGTTTGCGAATCTTTTTCAATTGTCAATTATTTCCGTCATTCTGAATTTTTTTTTCAATTATTTCTATAAAATTTCAAAATTACTTGCTTCAATTTTTAATTATTTTCATTACTATTTTAAAATTCTCGTATTTGATTAATTTTTTTTTCAATTATTAATAAGTTTCTTTAATTTTTAATTCAATGATCTTTTCTCTACATTCATAAATTTCTTTAACTTTAGTTACAATTGTTTAATTATTTTCTACAAACTTTAATGCCATTCTTCAAATTTAAATGATTTTTTTCAATTTTCAAATAATTCTTTCAATTTTTAATAATTATCTGATTTTTTAAATTTTTGTTGACAATCACAAAAATGGTTTTAAATTATCAATTTAATTGTTTAAATCTGGAACTATTTTTTTTAAATCTTAATTATTTTTCTAAATTTACAATTCAATTTTTCAGTTTTCATTTATTTTCTTTTGTATTTAATAAGTTTATGCTTTTTTAAAATTACAGTTAAAATTTTTTATTATATTTTTTAAATTTTAATTACATTCATCAATTATTATCAATTATTTTCATTAATTTTATTTTTTTTTCTTTTTTAATTCAGTTGTTCAATTAACAATTATTCCTATAATTTTCCTAATTTTTCTATTATTTTGTTTAAATTTAATGTTTATTGTTTAATTTTTTAAATTGTTTTTTCACATTGTTTATTATTCTATTTCGAATTTTCGTTTCAATTGTCAATTATTTTCGTCACCTTTTAGATATTTGTTGACAATCACAAAAATGGTTTTAAATTATCAATTTAATTGTTTAATTCTGGAACTATTTTTTTTAAATCTTAATTATTTTTCTAAATTTACAATTCAATTTTTCAGTTTTCATTTATTTTCTTATTATATTGCAATTGTTCTCGTTATTTTTCAATTATTTCTTTTAATTATTTTCTACAATTTTTTTAATTTTCATTTATTCTTTAAAAATTTTAGAATTATTCTTTAATTTTTTTTTGTTATTTTTCTCTCTTGTTGATTATTTTTGCCATTTTGCGATTTTTTTTCAATTTTCAATTATTTTCGTCATTCTGAAATGTTTTTTTTAATTATTTCTTTAAAATTTTAAATTACTTTCTTTAATTTTTAATTATTTTTATTAATATTTTGAAATTCTCGTATTTGTTTAATTTTTTTTTCGATCGTTAATAAGTTTTTTTAATTTTCAATTCAATTGTTCAAATATTTTCTGCAATTTACTATTTTTTTTTTTTTCAAAATTCAATTCCATTTTTCAGTTTGCAATAATTCTCGTGTTTTTTCAGTTACTTTTTTCAATATTTTATTAAATTCTTTTTATTTCAATTTAATTCTGAAATTTCCATTTATTTTCTTAAATGTTTAATTATTTTCTGTAATTTTCAATTATTTTCTTCAATTTCAGTGTTTTTCTACTTTTAATCCAGTTGTTCAATTTACAATTATTTTCAACAATTAATCCTATAATTTTTTTAATTTTTCTGTTTGCAATTATTTTCTTTTATTCCTTATATTTAAACATTTTTTTTATTTTTATATTAATCTAGCCATTTTTCGAATTTTGTTTTTAATTGTTAATTATTTTCGCCTTTGTTTTTGTAATTTTTTTCAATTATTAATTATTTTTTCAAAGTTTAATTTAATTATTGAATATTCAATTTATTTCTTCATTTTTTTTATTACTTTCTTCAATTTTCTATTATTTTCTTAAATGTTAATTATTTTCTTTGATTTTCAATCCAGTCTTTCAATTTTTAATTTTTTCCAACAGTTTTTCCTATAATTTTCTTAATTTTACAATTATTTTGTTTGAATTTAATAATTATTTTTTAATTTTCTGTTATTTTTTTTCAATTGTGTAATTATCTAGCCATTTTTCAATTATTTTGCAAATTTTTTTAATTTTAACTCCAACAATTTTTTTATTAATTTAAATTTTTTTACTTATTTATATAATTTTTCGTTTAATAAATAAATGAAACCACCAAAAACAAAAAATGCGAGATGAAAAATGAAATAAATAATAATAATAATAATAAATAAACAATGGGATAAGAAAGTGTCACAAAATTTAAAAGTGTCATTTCATTTAGTAAATTGAGTAAACAATACACTGAGAAAAATATTTTCTTGATTTTTTGCTAAAAATATTTCTTTGAATGATTTTGATTGAATGAATAATGTTTTCAAGATTAATTTTAATATATCAGGAATATATCTGAAGTTTTGTGTATTTTAGGTTTGAAGATAATTTTCTGTTTGTTTGATTAAAAACTAAATTTTGTTAAAATTAAACAAAACTTGTGTTCAAAGTCTAAATAATTATTTGAAAGAAAAATATTGTATGCTTGTTTTAAATATATATATTTCCTGCGCAGAGGTTTTTGCGCATTCAAGATGGCGTCACTGTTCTATGTTGTTTACTTTTGCCGGTAGAAATTGAGCACGTGATATCAAATGATGGAAATTTAACGAGTTTTTGGAAAAAAATGTTTGCAATTGTGGCTTTATTTTTATTTAATAGTGATTACTTAAATGAGGAAGTGTTTTTAATTGTTTTTAACCGAAAATTTGAGGTAAAATTACCGGACACAGAAAATATGAAAAAGTAGATATTATATCTGAAGTGATTGAAACTTTTGTGAGTTTTTACCAAAAATATTATCTTTTTTGTACATTTTTCTTGTTTATTTGACTAATTCAAAGCCTTATATATTTCCACAATTGTGTACAATTAATGAAAAGTGTAATTTTCTTCGGTTTTTTACAGTTTGTATATTGACACTTGAAAATATAACCTCAAACTTTATAAAGAATATGATTTATATAAATAAAAGCAAGAAACAGAAAGTAAACTGTCGCACAACAAGTTTTGTGTTTAAAATAAAAAAGGAATAGGTTAAAGATGAAAATCTATTTTATTTAAAGTAAAAATAATTCATTAAAATCATTTTCTTTTTTGTTTGATTCAAACATAGTACTTATGTTTGATTAAAATAAAATGTTATCATTCTTAATTTCGAAATAAATTTATTTCGATATAGCAGATATATAACTAGACTATTTTTTAAAATTGAAGCTTCAAGTTTGTTGACATAAAATAAATATTTCTTACCATAATGTCTGAATTTGAAGCTGGATGATTATCACTAGCAATGGATTCATTTTTTGAATTAGAAGATAAAATATATTCTGACTGTTCGTCATTTGCTGATCTTTGTAAACTCCTATATGACACTCTTCCACAGCCAATGTAACGTGTATTTGCCCACACTAATTGAGTGTAATGTCCAGTTGCAGGTTGAAATTTAAAATAATCTATATTTCGAGGATCAAATTTAGACACTTCTTCATACCAAGCGGTTATTGCTCGGGTCCAATTCACTGTTGAATATCCAGAAGAAAAGTAAATGTTTTGTCCTACCGGAAATCTTGCTGTAAATCAAAATAATTTGATTGATTATTATTAGATTTATAAAATGCAATATTGATTGAAAATAAGAAAAAAATAAAAAAACAAGACTAGAATAGTTTTTTGATTTACGATCATCTCGGCAAATGTCGTGTTTGAAGGTACACTGATCGGCCCATTTTTGAGCTACCTCTGCCAAATTTTTGTCCCAAATTAATTTTTGCATATTGGCTGCTTTAGGCTGTGGTCCTCGAAATCCTCTTCTCTCCCATCCTGAAGCCACTCTAGACCGAAAACCGTTGTGAACTTTTAAAATTTCTTCAATTTCTACTTTAGAAACTCCACTTGTTTTAAAAGATCCACAATTTTGTCCTGATCCCTGAAGATACGGTTTAAAATAAAAAAAAAACTGCTTAGAATCAGTTTTAAAATTTAGAATAATCAGGGCTGATAAAAAAAAAAAATCAGATTTTTTTTATTTAAATCAAAAATTGATTTTTTTTTAAATATATACAATTTTCACGTGTTCATCTGTATGTATTTTATTTTTAAACTGAGAACATTTAATAAGAAATAATGAAGAATAAAACATTTAATCAAACTCAAACAAATTATCTCGAATAAATGAGACAATTTCGGAAAAAATATCTTAAAATTCATATAATTGCAAAATGAAGAAAATTAGGTAAAAGTAACGAAAAAATAGGTAATAAATTATATATACATAAAAAAAAACATAAAAACGTAAAAAGATAAGAAAACAGTCTATTAAAAAATGAGAAAATTAATTTTAAAAAAGAAATTATGGACATTATTAAAGAAATAAATAAGAATATAATGAAAATAAATTAAAATTAGAAAAATTAGAGAATTATTTACAAAGAATTGAGAAAAAAAAAGGAATGAACAAAATTTTGAAAAAATAAAAAAAAATTCTATGAAATAGAAGAACAATTTTACAATGAGAAAATTTAGTACAAGATTGAATTTACCAGGGGGTTTACTAACCGGGAAAAACCGGGAATTAACGTGGAATTTTTTTCAGGGATAATAAATTCTTTTCAATTTTCAATTATTTTCTTCAATTTCCAATTATTTTCTACAATTCTCAATTATTTTTTTCCATTTGGAATTATTTTCATTAATTTAAAATTATTTCTTCATTTCTCAATTATTTTCTTCAATTTTCTACTATTTTCTTCAATTTTCAATTATTTTCATCAATTTCTAATTAATTTATTTAATTCTGAAATATTTTCTACGATTTTCAATTATTTTAATCAATTTTCAATTATTTTCTTCAATTTTTAATTATTTTTATCAATTTTTAATTATTTTCTTTAGATCTCAACTATTTCCTTCAATTTTTAATTATTTAATTTAATATTCAATAATTCTCGACTTTTTTCAACTATTTTTTTCAATTATCATTTATTTATTTGACACCTCAATAACTCCTCTATTTTTCAATTATTTTCTTCAATTTCCAATTATTTTCTACAATTCTCAATTATTTTCTTCCATTTGGAATTATTATTATTAATTTAAAATTATCTCTTCATTTCTCAATTATTTTTTTCGATTTTCTACTATTTTCTTCAATTGCCAATTATTTTCTTCAATTTTCAATTATTTACATCAATTTCTAATTAATTTCTTTAATTTTGAAATATTTTCTACGATTTTCAATTATTTTAATCAATTTTTAATTATTTTCTTCAACTCTAAATTATTTTTTTCAATAGCCAATTAATTGATTCAATTTTCAATAATTTTCTTCAATTGCCAATTATTTTCTTCAATTTTCAATTATTTACATCAATTTCTAATTAATTTCTTTAATTTTGAAACATTTTCTACGATTTTCAATTATTTTAATCAATTTTTAATTATTTTCTTCAACTCTAAATTATTTTTTTCAATAGCCAATTATTTGATTCAATTTTCAATAATTTTCTTCAATTTTCAATTATTTTCATCAATTTTTAATTATTTTCTTCAGATCTCAACTATTTCCTTCAATTTTTAATTATTTAATTTAATATTCAATAATTCTCGACTTTTTTCATCTATTTTTTTCAATTATCATTTATTTATTTCACATCTCAATAACGCCTCAATTTTTCAATTATTTTCTTCTATAATCAATAATACTCGGCTTTTTTCAATATTTTTTTCAATTATCAATTATGTTTTTGAAACTTGAATTCAATCCATCAATTATTATTCCACGATTTTCATAAAATCACATCTTCTTCAATTCCAAATTATTTTCTACAATTTTTAATTAATTTCTTCAAATTACAATTACATCCTTAATTTTTTATTGTTTTTTCAAATTCTATAATTCCTGGGTTGTTCAATTTCTTTTTTCTTCAATTATCACTTATTTTCTTCTACTTTCAATCCCATTGTTCAATTCTTAAATTATTTTCTTTAATTCTCAATTATAATTTTCAACATTCAATTCCATTCTTTAATTTTCAATTTTTTTTTTAATATTCAATAACTCTAGGCTTTTTACAATGATTTTTTTTAATTCTCAATTATTTTCTTCAATTTCCAATTATTTTTTCATATTTCTTTCAGTTTCTCAATTTCTTTCAATTTTCAATGTCTTCTCAATTTTCTTCAATATTTAACAATTCTCAGCTTTTTTAAATTATGTTTTTCTTTCAATTTTTATTTAAATTGAGAATTTTTAAATTATTTTCATCAATTCGCAATTATTTCCGTCGATTTCTAAATTTTTCTGCTGTTTCCAAATATTGTATTTAATTTTTAAGTACTTTCTTCCATTTTTAATTATTTTCTTCAATTTTTAATTATTTTCTTTAATTTTTAATTATTTTGTTCAATTTTCAATTGTTTGTTTCAATATTCAGTAATCTCGACTTTTTTCAATTATTTTTTTTTTTCAATTATCAGTTATTTATTTCATGTTTCAAAACCTCCTTCCATTTTCAATAGTTTTCTTCTATTTTCAATTTAATTGTTCAATTATTTTTTTCAATTCTCAATTATTGTATTCGAATTTCAATTTTATTTCTCAATTTTCAATTGTTTTTTTTTTAATATTCAATAATTCTGTGTTTTTCTGATTTCAATTTGCTTATTTAATTTTCAATTTATTTCTTCAATTTTGAATTATTACCTTAGATTTTAAATTATTTTTTTGGATTTTCTATCTAGTTGATCAATTTTCAATTATATTCTTTGAATTTAATAACCATTGTTCAATTTTTTCAATTATTGTTCAATTGTAGATTAATATTTACTTTTTTTTTTAATTTTGTTTCTAATTGTCAAATATTTTTGTCATTGTTCAATTATTTCTTTCCATTATTAATTATTTCTTTTCATTATTAATTGTTTCTTTTAATTCTTAATTATTATTTTTTGTAAAGTTTAATATTTAATTCTTCAATTCTCAATTATTTTCTTCAATTATCAACTGTTATATTCAATTTTTGTAGCCATTTGTAGGTCTATTTATATACTTAAAATAAATGTTAAGTTAACAAGAGAAAAAACCGGGAAAAATAGGAACAAAAACCTGGAAATGACCGGGAATTTTGTGGGACGAAATTAGTAGACATAAAAATAATAATATAAAATAAAATAATAAAAGTCTTCAAAAAAGAAGAAAATTTTTGAAAAATAGAAAAATAATGACAAAAAATAAAAAATCAATTAAAATGCAAGAAAGGACTAAAAAATGGTGAAACAGCAAGAAAATTAAATAAATAGCAAGAAAATGGAGAAATGTTTTTTTTTTAATCTAACAAACTGTAAAAATGTAAAAATTACAAAAACTAAAATAAATTTGGTAAGAATCTACTAAACATTAATAAAAATTAATAAATATAAAATAAAAAAAGTGTATATAAAGATAAATAAAAAACCACAAAAAATAAAAAAATATGAAACAATATTATATTATACGAAAATCATAATTTTATTATTCTTTATAATTATATATAAGGAAAAAAAAAATTTTTTACATACCTTATATTTACACATTGTGTGACTGCTACAAATTGAACAATAATCAATAGCCATTATCCAAGTTGGAAGAAACATTAAAATCACAAACCAGAACATTTTGATAAATTGCTAAAAAGATTCTTATTCTTTTTTTAAAAAAAATGTTCATTATTTTCTCATATTCAGTAATTATTTTACTATATTTTTTTTTCTATTCCAGATCAGTTTCATAAACAGCATTCAATCGTCGAATAAAATTTTTGGCTTTTCTTGTGAAAAAATTGTCAACTTGTCCCAAAATATTCATTAATTGTATCACTTTTTCAATTTCTGGATCTTTCTGTACTCTGTTGTCAAATATCAGTTTATCATTAATAATGTTTCTAGGTGACAGTTTCTCAAACAAATTGTCCTCCTTTTTTACTCCTTTTTTCAATTCGTAGGCAAAAAGTGAAACCTTTTAAAAAACGTGTATTGTTGATTAATAAAAGTAACTAAATTTCATTTCATAAACTTGATTCAATAAAGCATCACACACAATCGAACTTGAAATTGAAATAAGACACTTACTACACAGATGATTAACATTGAAAAAAATAAAAATGTTGTTCTCATTATGTTGTCGAGTTGGAACTTAATTGTGGATTTCGATCGAGAAAAAACATTAAACAACAAATTGACGAATAATAAAACAAACCTCTTGTTTAAGTTTACACAATTCAACTGACAATGTCGCAGAGTGCAAAAAATAACCACCTTGCAAATTTTGATGATGAAGTGTATTTTGAAATAATTCTTGATTGCAAATATTAAGAGAGAATTTCATAAGTCGGTCATTTTATAAAATTTACTTATTCCAATAATATCAGAAATAATTAAACAATAATTTAATTGGGACGAGGTTTTTGTCGTTTATAGTGGTTTCATTTATTAATTAAACGAAAAATTATATAAATAAGTAAACAAAAAATTTTAATTAATAAAAAAATTGTTGAAGTTAAAATTAAAAAATAATTCGCAATTTAAAGAAAATTGACAATTTGTAAACAAAATTCGAAAAATAGCTAGAAAATTATACAATTGAAAAAAATAAAATTAAAAGATTGAAGAATAAATATTAAATTCAAACAAAATAATTTAAAAATTAAGAAAATTATAGGAATAAGTGTTGGAAATAATTGAAAATTGAAAGACTGGTTTGAAAATCAATGAAAATAATTGAAATTTAAGAAAATAATTGAAAATTGAAGAAAGCAATAAAAAAGTGAAGAAATAAATTGAAAATTTAAAAATTAAATTGAAGTTTGAAAAAATAATTAATAATTTTCACAAAATAACAAAAACAAAGGCGAAAATAATTTACAATTAAAAACAAAATTCGAAAAATGGCTAGATTAATACACAACTAAAAACAAATTTTTAAATAAAAACAATAAATATTAAATTTCAAGAAACTAATTGCAAAAAGAAAAAAATTATAGGACTAAATGTTGAAAATAATTGTAAATTAAACAACTGGATTAAAAGTAGAAAAAAAAACTGAAATTGAAGAAAATATTTGAAAATTAAAGAAAATAATTGAAAATTGAAGAATGAAGTTGAAATTAAAAGAATATAATAAAAGATTGAAAACAGTAACTGAAAAAAGGCGAAAATTATTAAATATGGAAAAGAATTATTACAAACTGAAATAATTGAAAGAAATAATTAAAAAATAACAAGAGCAATTGGGAAATGGAAGAAAATATCTGAAAAGTGACGAAAATAATTGACAATTGAAAAGACAATTCTAAAAATGTCTAGAATAATAAACAATTTGAAAAAGTAATTTAAAGAATTAAATAATAAACATTAAATTTATACTAAATAATAGAAAAATTAGGATATTTATAGAAATAATTGTAAATTGAACAACTGTATTGAGAAAGGATATAATTATTAAATACAGAAAAAAATAATTGAAAACTGAAGAATTAAATTGAAAATTAAAAAAAAATAATTAAGAATTAAAAAAAATAGTTATCGAATTGAACAATTGAATTGATAATTTAAAACCATTTTAATGCTTTTTAACAAAATTTTAAAAAATCAGATAATTATTAAATATTGCAGAATTGTTTGAAAATTCAAAAAAATAATTGTGAAGAATGGAATTAAAGAATGGAATTAAAATTTGTAGAATATAATTACACAACTGTAATTAAAATTAAAGAAATTTGTTGATGTAGAGAAAAAATAATTGATTTAAGTCGAGAATTTTTTATTATTAAAGAAAATAATTAAAATTTTGAAAATGGAATTGAAATTTGAAGAAAAAATTAGGAATTGCAGAAAATAGTTGTAGAAAATTAAAGGACGAAGTAAAGTAAAGAATATTGTTGACACGAAATTTTAAAACAATTTTTATGATTGAAAAATATTTTTTAATATTTAGTACTTTAGTAATTTTTTAATTAATTTAAGAAGCCGAGAATTTTTTAGTATTGAAGAGTTAGTTGAATATTGTACAGATAATTGAAAATTAAAGAACGTAATTAAAATTAGAAGATTATAATTAAAAATTGAAAAAGTTATTGATAAAACCCGAAAATTATTGAATGTAGAAGAAAAAGTTGAAAACGGAAAAATGGAATTACTAAATATTCAAAAAAAATTGAGAATTGAAGAAAATATTTGAACAATCGAATTCAAAATTAAAGAAACTTATTAATAATAAAAAAAAAATTAATCAAATACGAGAATTTAAAAATATTAATGAAAATAATTAAAAATTGAAGAAAATAATTATACATTTTAGAGAAATAATTGAAAAAACATTTCAGAATGACGAAAATAATTGACAATTGAAAAAAAATAGCAAACTGGCAAAAATAATTGACAAGAGAGAAAAAAAAACAAAACAAAAATTAAAGAATAATTCTAAACTTTTTAAATAATAAATGAAAATAACGAGAAGAATTGCAATATGGAAAAAAATATCTTAAAACTAACGAAAATAATTGACAATTGAAACGAAAATTCGAAAAATGGCTAGAATAATAAACAATTAGGAAACACAATTTAAAGAATTAAATAATAAACATTAAATTTAAATTAAATAATAGAAGAATTATAAATTAAAGGAATAATTGAACAACTGAATTGAAAAAGGAAAAAAAATTAAAATTGATGAATGTAATTGAAATTTTAAAAACAAAATAAGAAGTTTTAAAAAGTAATTTAAAAAATCATATAATTATTAAATACAAAAGAAAATAATTAAAAACTGGAGAATAGAATTGAAAATTAAAGAAAATAATTAAAATTTTTAAAAAATAGTTATAGGAGTATTGAACAATTGAATTAATAATTTAAAACCATTTTTATGATTGTTAACAAAATTTTAAAAAATCAGATAATTATTAAATATTGAAGAATTGTCTGAAAATTGAAAAAAATAATTTAAATTTGAAGAATGGAACTAAAATTTGTAGAATATAATTAAGCAACTGTAACTAAAATTAAAGAAATTTATTGATAAATAAAAATAGCCGAGAATTGTAGAATATTGAATAAAATAATTAAAAATTAAGTAAAATAATTGACAATCGACGAAAAAGTAAAAAATTAAAAAAAATAAATTAAAGGTTTAAAAATGAAATTTAAATATTAAGAAAATAGGTAATTGATTATTGAAAGAAAGATCACAGAATGACAAAAATAATTTGAATATTAAAGAAAATAATTATGAGAAATAAGGAAAATAATTGACAATATTGAAAAAAATTCTAAAACTAACAAGAATAATCGACAACAGAAAAAAATAATTAAAATAATTAAAGAATAATTACAAAATTTAAGGAGAATAAATTGTAATTTGAAAACTGTTGACAATTAAAGAAAAAATTATAAATTTATTAATAATGAAATTAAAATTATTTAAACTGATGTTTTTAAATTAAAATTTTAATGAAACATTTTTTAAGAAGTAGCTGGTATAAAGCGCTCGAATTGCGCTTAATATAAAAACGTCATCATTTTTGTTTGAGAAAAGTAAATAAATAACAAATCAGAAGCATTTTTAAAGAAATTTATTTTTATTACAATTTTTAAGAATATAAGTCATATAAAATTTGCTGTCGCAAAAAAAAAAAAAAAAATCACAGAATAAATTAATTCTGTTTTACGTACTTTGTATTACGTATTGATGAATTGTTCGGTAAAATTATACGAAAATTATATGTCACGTTCTATCCACCACTTTGTGTGGTAGGATAATAATTTCTTGATGTGATTTCGCAGGAAGTGTATGTCGTCTTTAAGTTGATTTGGTTTCATGACAAACCGGTCGTATAAATCTGGACAAGTCGGCTAAAATGAAAATAAAATTCTCAACGATTCTAAAATAGTCATTTTTTTCATATAAGACTGTCACGTTGACATAAAAGTTCATCGCTTCCTTCGGGAAAATTTATTATGTCGTTTCTGACGAGAATTAACGCAATAAAAAATATTACTAAATTTTATATATATTTCTCAATCTCTGACACGAAATTGATTTCAAAGAACAAAATATTTCGCATAATTTAAACAATTTTTACAAATATCTCTTTTGTTTAAAAGAAAGCATTTATATTTTAATGCTGAACACATTTCTCGAAAAATTTGGAAATTTTTTTTATGTTTTATAATAATTTGGAATGATTCGAGTATTATTAATTAATATTAAATATATCTTGAATTAAATTAATATTTTATATAAAACTTTTTTAAACAAACCTTAATTTGATATGGATGGTACTTAAAGATTTCAAAATTGCAAGGTTTGACATCCACTTTGTTGATAATTAAAATGCAAATGAAAAAAGTAGCAAATAATGATAATCCCAAACTTTTAGAATAAAACATTTGGATTTTTATTTATATTTATTTATATAAATATATATGTCGATTTACAGAGAAAAATATTGAAAATTCTTTTTACTGAAAACATGCCACCGACACAACTGACTTTCAAATTTACAAATTTAGTGAACAAATATCAAATATCGATCTTCTGTTGCTTCCTGAAGAAAAATAATCACTAAATCACGTTTTTATCAAAATTAAATGTCGATTGAATCAAATAAGATTTTTAAAAAGTTATATTAATGATAGTTTATCAATTTTAAAATCACTTCAAAACGTGACAATAAATTAAACTAGTTTATCTGTATAATATTTAAAGATATGTGTTTATAAACAATTAATTTTAGTAATTTAAACTTAATTTTAAGTAATTTTTATATATCGATAACATTTTCTCATTTATACCAATTTTCAAGATTTTAAAAATTTCTATTAATTTTTTTAGAACTAAAAAAAAACGATTTTAATCGTAAAGAAACAAAAAAATTATTTATTTATTTACAAATTAATTACAAACCTTTTTAATTCTTTTTTTTTTAATTTTAATTGCTGATGCAATTATTTGAATTATTTCAATTATTTGAAATGATTCGATTTTCAATCATTCTTTTATTTCAAATATAGTCTGTAATTTTTCAGATAATTTTTCACAAATTTCAATTAATTTCATCAATTTTCAATTATTTATAACAAGTATTTTTTTTTAAAGTAATCTTGTCTGATTTAAATATGTTTTGTAATTATGAGAATTATTATTCACAAATTTTATTTGCTTTCTTCAATTTTCAGTTATTTCTATAATTTTTCAAATACTTTTCCAAATATAAAATTATTTTTATTGTTTTTCAATTTATTTTCTAAATTTTTAATCAATTTTCTCAAATTTCAAATATTAAGTTCAATTTTCCATTAAATCTTTCAAATTTTTATTATTTTCTTCAACATTTATTTATTTTTATCATTTCGCAGTTATTTTCTCAAATTTTTCATACTTTTTTTTCAATTATTTCTTTCAATTTTCATTTATTTCTATCATTTTTCAATTACTTTCATAACTCTTCAAATAATTTTCTAAATTTCCAATTATTTATCTCAAACTTCAATTATTTCCTTAAATTTTCAATTAGTTTTTTTTTTAATTTAAATTATTTTCACCAATTATTAATTATTTTCTTTTATTTTTTAATTAACTTAAAAAATGTTAAAGTGTTGAAATTAAATATACTAAATTTCAATTTTTTTTTCAAATTGCAATTATGTCTATAATGTAACAACTATTTTCTTCGATTTATAATTTTTTAAATCATTTTTCAATTATTTTCTACAACTTTTAATTATTTTCCTTATTTTTCAAACAATTTTCTATACTTGCAATTAATTATATAAAAATTTACTTATTGTGTTAAATTAATTAATATTTTTATGATTTAAATTCTTTTCTTTCATTTCATTTATATTCTGTAATTTGGGAAAAAATTTTTTTTTAATTTTAAATTATTTGTTTTATTTTTTTAAACTATTTTTCAATTAATTTCCAAAATTTGCAATTTTTGTTTTCAAATTTTGATTATTTTCTTTAATTTGCAATTATTATTGTTATATTATTGTTATCATTTTGCAATTATTTTCATGTATTTTAAATACATATATTCTATGATTCATCAATTAATATTTTTAAGTTATCAATTATTTTTATTGTTTTGCAATTATTTTCATGTTTTTTCAATAAGTTGTCAACATTTTTAATTATTTTCATGTCTTTTCAATAAGTTGTCAACATTTTCAATTATTTATATCAAACTTCAATTATTTTCTTCCATTTTCAAATATTTTTATAATGTTTTAATTATTTTTGTCAATTTATCACTTTACAATAATTATTTTCTTGTATTTCGTATAAATTTTGTAACTTTTTTAATTATTTTCCCCAACAATAAATTATTCTCATTTTTTTGCAATTAATTTCCAAGATTTTTAAATATTTTTCTCAAATTTCATTTATGTTCTTTAATTTTTCATAATTTTTATTTTTTTCAATCAATTTCAAAATTTCTTAATTAGTTATCTCTTTGTCAATTATTTTGTTAAATTTTCATTTATTTACAGAATGTTTTAATTATTATTTTTCTCAATTTTTAATTATTTTCTGGATTTCTTTCATTTAATTTCTTAAATTTTCAATATTTTATCTCAAATTTTATTTTATTTTTTCAATTTATCACTTTACAATTATTATCTTGTATTTTAGTATAAATTATGTAGCTTTTTCAATTATTTTCCCCAATTATAAATTATTTTCATTTTTTTTCAATTTATTTCCAAGATTTTGAAATATTTTTCTATTGAATTATTTTCTTCAATTTTTCTTTTTATTTTTCAATTAATTTCCTAAATTTTTTATCTCACTTGTCAATCATTTTTATAAATTTTTATTTATTACTATAAATTTTCAATTTTTTATCTCAAATGTTAATTTTTGTTTTTCAATTTATCAGTTTGCAATTATTTTTTGCATTTCATATAAATTCTATAACATTTTCAATTATTTTCACAAATTATAATTATTCTCATTTTTGTAAAAAATTAATTAAATTAATTTCCAGGATTTTCAAATATTTTTCTCAAATTTCAATGATTTTCTTCAATTTTTCATCATTTTAATTTCCATCATTAATTTTTTTCATTCAATTGTCTAAATTTTCAATTTTTTATCTCACTTGTCAATTATTTTTTAATTTTCATTTATTTCTATCATTTTTCAATTATTTTCATAACTCTTTAAATAATTTTCTAAATTTCCAATTATTTATCTCAAACTTCAATTATTTCCTTAAATTTTCAATTAATTTTTTTTTAATTTAAATTATTTTCTTAAATTTTCAATTGTTTTTATTGTTTCGCAATTATTTTCGACAATTTTTATTATTTTCTTTTATTTTTTTAATTAACTTAAAAAATGTTCAATTATTGATATACTAAATTTCAATTATTTTTTTCAAATTGCAATTATTTCTACAATTTTTAATTATTTTCCTTATTTGTCAAACAATTTTTTATACTTGCAATTATTTATATCAAATTTTACCTATTTTGTTTTATTTTTTAATTATTTTTCAATTAATTTCCAAAATTTGTAATTTTTTTCCAAATTTTGATTAATTTCTGTAATTTGCAATTATTATTGTTATATTATTGTTATCACTTTACAATTATTTTCTTGTATTTCGTATAAATTCTGTAACTTTTTCATTAATTTTCCCGAATTATAAATTATTCTCATTTTTTTTCAATTAATTTACAAAATTTTGAAATATTTTTCACAAATTTCAATTATTTTCTTCAATTTTCATAATTTTTATTTTTTTCAATTATTTTCATAATTTCTCAAATTTTAATATGACGTTTTTTTTTATTAATTCCCAAGATTTTAAAGTATTTTTTTAAATTTCAATTGAGTTGCAGAATTTGTCATTAACAATTAAAACTTGAGATTTTAAAAGATTAACAGATTAATTAACAAATTATTAAAATCTGTTTTAACTTTTATTGTTTTTAATAACAATTTACTTTACTTTATTTGTAAACGGTTTTCACCCGTATATACTATCTTAAATAAATACATAATTTTTGTTTTAAATTTCAAATACTTTCTTGAATTTTTTTTAAATTGTAAAATTTTATAAATTTTGTCCTATGTAAATAGAACCGTTTTTATTCATATTTTAATATTTTACATATTAAAATTTTTTATAATTGTTGATCACGTAGTCAATGATGAGAAACTAATCGCACTTTATCTATAGTTAGATAAATAGAATACAATAAAATCATATAATATTATTTAGAATTATTTTCAAAAATAAAAACTCCAAACTTCAGGTCTGCAGAATAAAATAATGAAAGACATGATTTAAATACGTCTGTATCATATTAAAACAAATAATTGAATATACTCATTATCTAAGAATAAAATTTTGATTGATTTATTTTTTTAATATGAAACAAATATAATGTTTGAAAATGTTATTGAAATTTAAGAAAGAATAAATTAAGACACGGTAGTGCTTGAATTTTTGTCGAAATATTTTATTTCTCTTTAACACAGCGCATACTCTCTTTATAAACTGTTATATATAAAGTGTATAAAATATCTTTTATTATCCACAATAAGGACTATCAACAACTTCTCTTTTATTTTGGTGTTTCAGCCTTAAGCTGAGTGTTGATATTTTGAATTGTTTTTTCGGCTTCTTGCGTTACAACAGTGAAAGCTTGTTTCATTTTATTTTGAAGTTCATTGAATTGCTCCTTGGCATTTGGAAATTGGGCATTGAAATCATCACTGACTTTTTGGAGACTGTCTTTGGCATTAATCAATAATTTCTCAATTTCTGGATTCTTGGCTTTCATCTAAAAAAAAACACAAATTTTCATTATTTTTCTCTTTTTCCAACTCTTTATAAAAGTCTTTAACAACATCTTATTATAATATTTTTAATATCAGTTTATATATAGAATTATTTTGGAACTTCCAACCAAACAAAACAATTTTATTTTTAAAACAAATTAGAAGATGTAAAATGAACACTTACACGTTCTTAAAGTATATAATTACAATTCTAAAAGGAAGGAAATAATTATGTCCATTAAACTGTTGAGAAAATTACTTTTAATTCAGCGTTTCTTCAATTATTGATTCAAGAAAATTGTTCTGATACAATTGCTTGCTTGTATTTTTACAAGATATTATAAAAAGTTTCAAATTTAATCTATATTAAATACCAAATATAAATTTATATTTTTAACATGAAACAACAACTGTTAGAAAATGATATCAGTTGTCTGAAAATGTAGCGAATTATGGAATAAGTAATATCTTGCGAAAGATACAGAATTGCATAAGAAGGTTTTTTTCACACCATTCATCCAATTATTATTATCTGTAATTTTTTTCATACGTAGCCTTGATATGAATGTAGAGAATTTAGCATTTTTTAATACATTATTTTATGTAAAGAAAGAAATATATTATTCTGTGCAAAATAACAATATTAAGAATAAAAAAATATGGAGATTTTATATAATTAATGAATAAGAAAACATAAAAGATATTAGTTTTTTTTTAAAAATAGATTATAAGTTTAAAAACGTGTGAATTAGTATTGGCTGATTTGATATCGACTTGAAAAATTGCAGAACATAATGGGTCATACCGAAATTTTAATTTGTAATTAAATTGAGATGTTTCAATTTTAATGAACAATGATCTTATGTTACGTAAGTTCTATGATTTTTCACGCATTATGCAACAGTTGATGTTGAATAGATGACTATGAATACCTCCTCAACTATTCATTATTGCCAGGAAGGTCTTGAGTTTGGTTCAAGAAAAAAATTATAACGGACGTCGCGCAATTTAAGTTAAGGTCAATTACATTTAAATTGTTGCTTTCAACGGCGATTTAAAGTATTTGGTATTATTAAAATAATTCCATCTAAAAGGCGCCTCTATCACATAAAAATTAATTATAACTTTAAAAAATGTAAAATTACAATATATTTTACTTAATTATATCTTTCCATTATACCCTATACTTTTATTTACTTTCAATTTCGCTAATCTATCTTAAATTTTACTGTATTCTTTACTTTTTAATTTTAAATTGCAATATCACTTTTATCCTATTTTTATGTTTTATAAAGTGTCTCAATCATAAATAGGACTTTAGTCTCGGATTTTAACAATTTGTAAAAAAGTTTCAGCTTTATCTTCTAGAACAGCTATATAAAAAATACAGTAACGCGATGACAAAATTTTTATACCCGGATGGAACAGTTCAGGGGTTAACTTTATATCTGAGCAAAATATATGTATACAACTGATAGGCCTTACATTTTACCCAGTTTCGCAATATTATAACACTAGATTACAATTTTTTTCGGTTTAAAAAAAATGAATCATTAATAAAA
This sequence comes from Ganaspis brasiliensis, assembly GCA_037103525.1. Lineage (NCBI taxonomy): Eukaryota > Metazoa > Arthropoda > Insecta > Hymenoptera > Figitidae > Ganaspis > Ganaspis brasiliensis. The sequence goes on along the minus strand of JAZKLR010000105.1, from coordinate 434,124 downwards.
TCGTACTTGTAATAACAATAAAACAATTTAAATAATCGAGTTGAAACATAAATGATAAAACAACTTGGAATAAAGAATAAAAAACAGGAAGTAATTAGTTTTATAATAAATATAATAAGATAACTAATAAAAGAATAAAATAATATATTAAATAGATAAAAATTGTACAAAATTGAAAATAAATTGGTATTACAATAATTTATTTACACAATTTTTAAAATCGGGTCGTTTATTATATGAATAAATAGTATAACATTTTTTTTTTTCAATTTGTAGCATAAAAAAATGATATTACGAATTTTTAATCCAAGAAAGAATGAAGAAAATAATTCCTACCTCTTCAGTAGCCTTGCTCATTAATTTTTGAATTTCGTCCCCGAAACTTTGCATATTTGTTTGAGCGGTAGACATGATAGTTTCGAGTGTACTTGGGTCAGCATTTTCTTTGGTGTCCCTTGGAATTCTTGCTGAAGATGCTACTGCCAAAAGAAAAAAAAGTGCCAAGATGCTCTTCATGATGAAACGTAGCTTTGGAGTTTTCTTATAAAATTGATAAATCTCTTCACTAGAATTTCAAACGTACTGATGATGCTAAAACTTAGTCACTTCCTTTTATAGGCTATCTTTATCGGTGTAGCCGGGGCAAAGTGCCAATTATCAAGCTCACAAAACAGTTATGGGGCTTTGCCCCTTTTTAAACAGAAAAAACTTTTTTTTTTTTTTAAGAAAAATCTCTTTTTAAAAATATTGTATTTCTTGTACAATTTTCTCTTTCATTTTTTGTCTTCGCTGGTCCTAAATTTGGAAAAATTCTGGATTTTTGTGAAAGTTAATAAAACTATTTTCAAACTTGAAGGATATTTATTTTCATGTGTTAAAAATAAGGATAAAAAAGATTCACTTGAAAGCTATTATAATAGAAATAAAAATTTATTTTTTAATGTTTTACAAACAATAATTTCAGTCTAAAAATGAATAAATGAAAATTGACGAGGAAAAAAAAGAAAGAAAGGAAAGAAGAAAATAAACGAGAGAAATAAGAGATAAAGTAAATTGAATTTTTATAATGTTAAAATTACAATTAACAATAATAATAATGCAGAAAATGGAAATTGATAGTAAAAAAAATTGCAATTTCTTTTATATAAATGGAATATAATTTATGTTACGTTACAAGAAGGAAAAAAAATGTTTACTAAAAATTCATGATTTTTTAATTGTGATTAATTATGCAAATTTTAGATAGATTTGTTTTAGGGAATACAATATATTTAAATATTGAAGCAATTTAGAATAAGAACAATTATTTTTTTTTTTAAGAAAAGCTATTAAAAATGTTGAGGTGGCAATTTTAAAAATCCCTTGTGTCTAATTACAGATTTTAATACAAAAAATAACCATACCGAATTTTATTAAAATCCCGTGATCCGTTTTCGAGTTATCGTATTGACAAAAAAAGAGCGCGCACACACACACGCGCGCGCAAAGAAATAAAAAATATATAAATTTTACAGAAATTAATTATTATAATAGAAATTAATTAAAATTTGAAAGTAAAGAGTAGTTATAATTTGTAATTTTCTTATTTCTTATTGAAAAACTTTTTTACGTTTTTTTTTTCCAAAATTTAATGTCATGAAGGTCAGTCTGAATTTCTTTTTCTCGCAGGAGTTATTACTGTCATTTTTCCGTTATGTAATGAATAATTAAAGATAAAAAAATTACATAACTTTTCTGTAAAACATTAAATATAAAAATCTTTATCTGTATCAGCAAAAATCATTACTTCGTATAAATTTTAAAAAAATATCGTCTTTTGAAAAAAATTTTATTTCCAGGCAATCGAATAGGTCACAGTTTTCAACTTCAAACTTTTAGCAAAAATAGTAATATTTTATTTATTTATTTATTAGAAAAATAAAGTTGAGTATCAAATGCTATATTAATCTAAATAATTAAGTAACTAATAATTAAAGAATATAATAAAAATGAATAAATTGACAATTTTAATTTAGTACATTTTCAAATAATTATAATAATAAAATAGAAAAATAATAAAATAATACAAAATTAATAAAAGTATTTAAAAGTAGATTAAGATCTTTGTTTGAATTATTGAAAAATGACGTTATTTGAATGGGCACAATGTTAAATGGATATTTTTTCAAAATCAGTCAATTAAAATTATCTTTCAAATTTAAACAAACTCGAACCTGACAAACGTTGAGAATTAAATAAGATAATTATTTAAAGAATTTTTTCAAGATAATATAGAATACATTATTTTTAAAATATTTTGATTGAGGTTGGCCATTTTTGATCGATTCCGTCCAAATACAAAATAAAATTAATTTATAAATATGCTGATCAAAGTAAAAAAAATCGTTTGTTCTCTAAAATGAATCATCTTATTATTATAAACAGAAATTCTTTTTAATAAAGAAAATATAAGCTTTTCTCTAAAAACTGAAGTGACATCGAAAAACGATGCTTTATAATGGGGAAAAAAAAGACAATAAAAAATATATAAAACTCCCGTGATTGAAATAACTTGTAAAGTTGAATTTCTAATACCCTAATAGATTATATAAATACGTGATTGTTTAAAAAAAAGTGTGAGTTTTTGAAAGAAAACTTAAAATTTGATTTTCAGTGCCAAATGTGACAGGTTAATCCGCCATGATTCTTTAATCCGTTACGTAATTTTCGTAATCATACGCATTTTTTCTGCGCATGCGCACTTCTTTTGATTAATCCCGCGCTTATTTAAAATTATGTTTTTAAAATATAGTAAAAATGATTCTTCAATGTACAATTATTTAGAGGTTAAAAACTATAATTGTAAAACAGTTATTTAACTTATTCGTAAAAAAACAGAATCAAATAAAAGTCTATAACCTAACCTCAAAATATATTTAAATATTTAATACTATTTATTTTTGTTCTATTTATTTTTGTGCTATATATATTGCGACAATCACTTACACAATATAAGTTTTAATGTAATGTTGAATAATAATTTCATTTTCATTAAATATATAAATTAACTGAATAAATTAACTTTAAAAATTAAAAATAAATATACAATTATTATTATATAATCTAGAAATAAATATATATATATATTATTATGACTTTTATAGTATTTGTTGCGCAGAAAATGCTTTTACTATATTTAATTTGTTTCTTTATTTATTCTTTTTTTACATATATATATATACATATCTGACAAAATGTTTGTTAAGGGCAAAAAAATTTTGTTGGAATTACCAAATTCTTTTGTTGAAGTTATCAAAAATTTTTACAAAAGACAGTGTGATTTTATTTTAATATATATACAATTTTTTTTCTCTAGTTATACGGTGGATAAATTCGATAAAAAATTTCTTTTTCCAATCTAAATGTTTTGTACAATTAAATTTGTCACTTGCTTTTACTTAAATTTGAATTTCACAAATAAAGTATAAGAATTTCTTATATAGAAATGTTTTTTTTTTCTGACAAAAGGTAAGATTTTTTGTGTTTATGATAATGAGTTCCTAAAACCAAATGTCCATATAAATGTATGTGTGTATGCGTGTGACACACTTTTTGTGAACATACGATAACTCGAAAAGAGTTTAATATGGATTTGAATTAAAAAGTTTTATAAAATACCCATAAGAAGTTTTTTTTTAAATCTATAAATCCAACTGATATATGAATAAATTTTACAAAATCATATTTTTATTTAAATTTCCACTTATATTGAAAGTTGAAGAATAATATTTTGTGTGTATTTAATTTTTGAACAAAATGAAAATATTAATATATATAGTTTTTAAAGCATGACATTTTTATTGCCTTTGAGTATCGTTTTGTCAACTGAATAAATTATTCTACATTGTTTTTTTAACAACTGTGAATTTATTAGCGAAAATACATCGTTTTACATTATAAATATTGTTTTAATCATCGGTGCATAATTGCAAATAATCTGCTGTTTACATAATGTGTAAAAAAAAGCTACATTAAGGTAAATTTGTAACATGATCAAAATCGTCGAAAAATTTGATTAGAGTATAAAAAGAAAATTCAATTTAATTTTAAAAAAAACTTAAATTTGAATAAATATTATTATTTTATAATTATTAACACTGGTCATTATAATTGTTGTTTAGAATATTAATCTTTCTTAGGAATCACATCTTGGACTTTTTCTTTAATAGTTTCATATGCTTTATTGCCAAAATTGGAAATTTTTTCTCCAAAATCCTGTAGACTTGGTTTAATGTTTTCAAATCCTTTCTCAATATTTTCTCTCCACTTATTTGCTAATTGTTTGGCATCTTCGGCAAATGAATCTTCACTTTTGTCCGCAGGAGCACAGTAAACCTAAAAACATAAATTAACATTTTAAGTTTCTGATTCATTTTATTTAAAATTAAAATTTTCCAATAAAAACAAAAAAGCAAATGTCATTCAATCTGTATCATAGTTTTTTTTTGTCTTCAATATAATTAAAAATACATGTTTAATGATTCATGAGGAAAAATTTTCAAGGTTCAGCTTTTTTTTGTTTAAGCAATTACAGAATCAAGTGAAACTTCTATGACAGCAATTTTGGAATTTAAAAACGAACATTTTTATATTTATTTTGTGAATAACTAAGCGGAAGTGAATACATAGGCAGTCATGTGCCAAGGTCTTTTTAAAAAGTAATAAAAATAAATTGTGACTAATTTGTTACATTAGTGAAACATGAGCAATGTATAAAAAAAATATTTGTAAAACAATTTCATTTTTATCCTCTTCAAGCACATAAATTCTGATAATTATTTAGTAATAATTATTTTCAGCTTGAATTATTATAGTTTAAAGGTTTTTTTTTTATAATAATAATTTTATTGACAATGAATAATATTGTTATATAAAGAACTATTTTCAATTTGGGACATTTCTTTCATGGAATAACTGAGTTTACATTTTTCAATTTTGTTTGAAAAAAACAAATTTTAATTTAATTTTAACACCTTTACATATTAATAATAAAAAAAAATAAAAAAATTGAAATAAATTCGATAAATTAAAATAATACAATAACTTTCAAATGACTTTTGAAACGTAATAAACATCGTTACTGTCATGCAAATTATAATGAATGTTCAGTTAATTAAAAAAAAACTGTGAGAAACCTGTTTTAAATTCAAGGCAATGTTCGTCTTAATAAAGTGTAAATGAAAAACAATTTTTCAAAAGCTTACAAAGATGCTTTTAAAATTTAAATTATTTTTTTAAGAAGCATTTTCTGATGAAAATGAAAATTTCTGTTAGCTATATTACAAGATATTTAGAGTAATGCTAAAATAAAAGAAAGCAAAATGAATTAAAAAAAAAAAACAAAAAAAAAAACTAATAATTTGAAAAAGATTTATAAAATTGTATTGAAATATATATTTTTGTTTATAGATCAAAACTTTCTGACAACTGAACTATCTCAAAGTTAATTTGAACTACGCGAGGGAAAGAATTTTAATTTTTGAAAGAAAAATTTCAATTTTTAAAAATTAATTAATTATTTTCTTTCTTTAATAATTACCTGGAGAACGGAGATGAAGCAAATGAGCAACAAAGTCAAAATAATGATGCGAGCCATGTTAAATGGATTTGTGTTGAATTTGACGACGTGAGAGAAACTAAAAGGACTCGCGTTCTAATGATGGAAGAGAAGGTGGCAAACTGGATTTAAATTGAAAGGAAAACTGGCGCAGTTGGCGGCGCAATGGGTTTGATAACGGAACATTTTGAGGTCAAAGGTGGAAGTTTATAAATGAAGATTCAAGTCTTTCAGCTATATTTATTTAACGGTCTACTTTATCGTATATTCATCCACCTATCTTTCTATACAAATATACAAACGGCAGATTAGAAAATATAGGCTCTTTTTAAAGAATTTTTTATTTTTCTCATAAAAAATGATGAAATTCATGGTAAGAATATCCAAGTTACATTAAAGTTGAAACTATCAAGAATTTCATTGCAGTTTACTTTCATTGTTGAAACAATATTGACTGCGAATAATGATTAATTGTTATTCTTAATGTGTTGCGTGTACTTGTACGAACTATAGGAAATATTCGGAATTTAACACGTATTGAATAGAAAGTTTTTGTGAAAAACTGTTACATGTTTGAAATTTTTAAAGCTTTTTTATTTTATAGAATATTATAATTAACTAGAAAATGAAGAGAATAGTTGAATTGGATGAAATTAATTGTAAATAAGAGAAGAGAAATAGAAATGGAAAAAAAATATTTGGATATTAAAAAAGATAACGGGAAAATAGAGGAAAATTGCTAGAAATTGAAATAATAACTATTAGTCGTTTATAAATGTAACTAGAGTAGAAAGAAAAATTACTTGAAAGCAAGAAGATTGAAAAATTGAAGAAAAAATTTTTTAAATCGAGAATTACTTTTCATTGAAAAAGTACTAGAACGTAAGAAAGTCACTAAAAACTTGAGAAAAATAACTAGAAAGTAAAAACAGAGGGATATTAAAAAAACTGGATATAAGGAAATTAAATAGAATAAAAAAATATTAGGCATTAAGAAAAGTCAACTGGAAAATAAAGATAAATTACTAATTAGGAATATTATTTTTAAAAATGTATAGGTAAGTAGGTAGGTACCGAGTTAAAAATTTAAAAAGCAAAAAGAAAATGGAAAATATAACTAATAAATGGTAAAAGCAATTTAAAGCAATTTTTTTTTATAATAAAAAGTTGAGGATATAAATTGAAAATTTAAAATTGGAAAAAATAATTGATAACTAAAACAAAAATGACAAAATGACGAAAATATTCGACAATTGAAAACAAAATAAAAAAATGCCCTAGATTGATACACAACCGAACAAAATAATTTAAAAAATCAAAGAATAATTATAAAATTTTAAGATAATAATTGAACATTGAAAAAATTGTAGAAAATAATTGAAAATTGCGGAAAACAATTAATAATTGAAAGGAATAGTTGAAAAATGCCGAGAATAATTAAAAAAAATGATGAAAATAAGTGAAAAATAACGAAAATAACGAATTAAAAAAAATTCGAAAAATGACTAGATTAATAACTGATAAATTTAATTGAAAAATTTAAACAAGAAATATTAAATTTAAAGAAAATAATTGCAAATTGGAAAATTAAGAAAATTAAAGGAATAATTGTTGGAAATAATTGCACATTTAACAGCTGAATTAAAAGTCGAAAAAAATAGTTAAAATTGAAAAAAATAATTAAAAATTAAAGATAGCAATTAAAAATTAAAGAATTGAATTTAAATTTGTGGAACATACTTAAAAATTGAAGAATGAAAATAAAAATTGAAGAATGGAATTAAAAATTAAAAGAAAATAATTAAACAATTTAATTTAAAATGAAAGAAACTTAATGATAATCGAAATAATAATAGAAAAAAGGCGATAATAATAATAACAGTTAAATTGAAATTTTAAAACAATTTTGATGAGTGAAAAAAGTAATTGAAAAAATCTGAGAATTATTTAATATTGAGAAATTAGTGGAAAATCGATAAAAATAATTGAAAATTAAAGAATTAAATGAAAATATCAAGAAAATACTTGATAATTAAAAAATAAAATTACAATATGACGAAAATAATTAACTATTTAAAAAAAATCAATGAATGGTGAGAATAATCGATATTAGAATTTTTTTTTTTTAAATTAATAAATAATCATAAAATTAAAGGAGAATAATAAATTGGCAATTAAAAACTGATGAAAATTATGAATAAAATTGTAGAAAATAAATGAAAATTGAAGAATTGTATTGAAATTTCAATAAAATAATTGATAATTGAAAGAAAATTTACAAAATGAATAAAAAAAATAAATATTAAAGAAAATAATTCAGAAATGAGAAAAATAATTGCCAATCGAAAGAAAAATTTAAAATCTGTTGAGAATAATAGACAACAGAAAAAAATATCTAAAAAAAATTAAAGAATAATTATAAAATTTAAAGAGAATAATTTTATATTGAAAACTGTTGAAAATTATAGCAATGTAAACATGCGCTCAGGCGCGTGTAAAACATTGGATTGTTTTTAAAACATTCTATTTAAAACTATAAATTTTTGCAAGTACAAATAAGATTAATAATTTAATGAAATTTGTTATTCAAAGAAACTTAATATTTTAGATAAATATAACTTTAATTCTATGCAAATTAAAATCGCTGCTGACTTCAAGAAATAGACAAATAAGTAAAAGTAAATAAAAAATGTTTCAAAAGAGCACGAATTTTTTTAATTTTATATTTAAAAAAGAAAAAAAAAGAAAAAAATAAATAAAAGAAGAAAATAGCGTAGGCAGAGATATTACAAAAAGTTGAAATATTTTTGTCGAAAGAATAGTTTTTGAACAAAATGTATTCAAACTTCTATAATTTATATGAACTTTAATCGTTCCCAACTTCTATTGAGGATTATTTCTATTCTTTAAAAGTTCTAACAACTCAAGTAACATATATAAACTTAATTTTATTTATACGATTTTAAATTGATTTAAACTTTAATTTGTATAGGAATTACAAAGTCACTCGTATTGTAATATTAACTAACTTCAGTTTTTTCAAACTTTTAATTCTTTAAATTTTAATTAATAACAATTGTAATTAATTCAAATTTGAACTATTATAAACTTTACATATTTTTAAAATCTAATAATACATATTAAAATTATTTTAAACATTAACCATTTTATAAATACTTCTAATTATACAAAAAAATTTTATAGTATCTTAAAGCTTTAATCAGCCCAAATTTTGAAAATAATAATTTAGACTATATATAGTTTGAATCAATGAAAATTGGGTCTAATGGAATTTGAAATTAAGTAAAATTTATATTTATAAAAAAAATTCAAATTGTGAAAAATTTAAATGTTTAGTTATTAATACTCAGAATAATAAAAACGCAAGGATTAATTAAAATTTAGAAAGCCTAATAATCAGTAAAAATTTAGACGAATTCAAACTTCAATAAATTAAAACTTAAATATATATTGATTCTTAATTACTAATTTAGATTTTCATTTAAAATGATTATTTCAAAATTTTAATGGTCTCAATTTCCAATGATCTAAATATCAATTAATTTAATTACAAGAACATTTCAAGTTAATTTACATTGATAGAATTAAATTTTAATTTACTAAAAATTTTAGTGTATGAAAATTTCAGTTCAATATTTTAGAGTAAACTATATTTTAATTAATTTATTTTCTGTCAATGCAGTTAAATTAATTCTTATGAAAGTAGACTCTAATTTTAATTTAAAGATACATTTTTTCAAACGTAACTGATTAAAAACAATAAAAATATCCAAATGACAATTTTCAGGTGCGGACAGACAAGAATGAATGAAAGAATGAATTAATTTTGCGGATTATTATTATAGATTTTCCCGGAAATTGATAGAATTAATAGCTGTTCTTTTATTTTAAACGAAATTTAAATTTTCTTTTGTTTTATTATTTTAATCTATTGTTTCCTTATAAGGAATAATATTAGTTACTTTTCACTAATTGCTGAAACAAAAAGTCAGTCACGATTTTATAATACTAATAATTAGTTATTTTTAACTAATTCAAATTTAGAAATTATAAAATTCATAAATTGGATAAAATTTAAAGATTTTTGAAATTCAGTGACAAGTTTATAGTTTTTATAAAACGTTTCAGTTTAAAATAAAATATAATAAAAATTAATTATATTCGTGAGAAAAAATGCAGTTATTACATTCGTGGCATTATACATTATTCTATTATATTTTAACCGAATTTTCTTATCTTGCCTAAACTTGTTCAAATAAGTCATTGTTTGCGTAACAGTCATCTTCAACTTTTTATCTTACATTCTTTTTATATTTATAGATTTCCCTAATTTCTTATATACGGATGTAAAATAAATTATAAATAGACCAAATTTAAGCCATCGGTTAAAGTAGACTTTAAAATCACTATAAATATTTTAGTAAGCTTATTTTAGCATAAATAATTGACATAATTATAAACTGGAACATGTTTTAATATTATGTAATATTTAATATTACATGTTTTAATATTTATAAATTAAACGGTGAATTTAAAATGTTCGAGTGTAATGAAAACGAAATCTGTAAGTTCAGCAAAATATTTGAATGTGACGTACCAACAAGAGAAATTTATTATTTTTATTTTGATTACGTATTGTATCATTCTTTTGTATTGTAACCTCGTTAAAGAAAATGTCAAAAGAGTTCATAACAAATGCGAAAGTAGCTTATTAAGTTTTAAATATGATCATTTTTTAATTAATAAAAAATGCATTTATCGTAATGTTAATAAATAAAAGTTCAGCTTTTGCAAATAGTAAAAAAAAATAAAGTTTAATACCTATGTCGCTGATTTTAAAACCAGATTGAAATGTACAGTTCAAAAGAATTGATTTAATTTTTTATAAATCTATACTTATTTGTTAATTTAGGTTTGATTAATTATTATATAAGAAATGTGCACACATTATTATAATACAATTGTAATTTATTTATTTTTATTATTAATTCACAACATATTATACATATACATTTGCTTAGGTTTTAAGAAATACTTCAGGTAATTTAGATTTTAGTACAAAAATCCTAAAATTTTATAATTTTAAGTATGTTTATTTATCACAGATTTTAACTTTTTAAACTTATTTCTAAATTGTACATTATTTACGTATAAAATCGATAGAAAAACAGGTATCAATTATTATTCCATACTCTACAAAATTTACAAAGTTTCAATCAAATATAGGTGTAGGGGAGAGTGGCTATCAATGTACCGGGTTTTTTTCAAGGTCATAGTACTTATTGAATTTCACCAGTTTCAAGCACTTCTTTGCATCAATATAAAACTACAACACTTATCTAGGTAATGCACCCATATTTTACACGATTTATTTTGATTAAATAATAAAATTTAGGATTTTTCTAAAGTAACAAGCTATTTTCATTTTCAACAACCTGGGTACACAATGAACCACCTCTATAAAAATACTAAAAATGTTTAACAATAATAATATTGCAATTTTCACTTTGTAAAAAAACTTATTTTCTATCAAATACTATAAAAAATTGTTACTTAACACTTTTTAATTGATAATGTATAACATAAATATACCTCAAATTTAAGTTAACTAGCTAAAATGGCATTTTAGTTTTGCTATGTTGAGAAAAGTACTGATAACAATCGCTGTAACATGCTGTACGCATGCCTAGTTTTATAATCAAGCATACCACTCTGGAAATCGAAAATACACTGAAATTCCAAGTGGTTCATTGTTCCCCGGTACATTGAATCAACATGACATTTGCAACAAAAATGGTTTTTTATAACTTAATCCAATATTTCAAAATCTTTATCTCATTAGAATATTGTAGTTAAGGCTCAAAACAAAATAAATCGTAAGTACATTTATTTTTAAATGGCCTTATTTCAATTAAAAAACGTGTTTGTATTTTAGGTAAATTTTTTCTTCAGTACATCAAAAACAGTTTTTTTCAGTTTTCTCTGTAAAGAATAAATCCACACGTCTCAAATTTATGGACGTAGTGTGTTTACGCAAACTTCATTTATATTTAAAATTAGGAGAATTTTTATTTAATTGTTTCTGAGAAAATTGAAATGGTTCATTGAAAAAACTGGTACATTGATGGCCACTCTCCCCTACTTGATGGGTAAACATTTCACTAATTAGTTAATTATAAAAAGTTTAATGTGTGTTAGTTTAATTATAAAAAGTTTAGTGGGCTAGTTTAACTATAAAAAAAGTTTAGTGTGTTAGTTTAATTATTATAAAAATGGAAATATAGTTACAAGAATAGTAATAAAAAATACAATATAAAATGAATAGTGACAAGTAGGATAAGAAAAGTAACTTCATAAATAATCCGATTAGAAAAACAACACAATTTTACATCATTGTCTGAATTAGATTTAAATTTTGTGTGGTTTTAATGTCGAATTACTTTCTGGCTTATCACCCGGCATTTTCTGATTACTATTTGACTCGCTTTTTCTGTCTATCTGATCTTTTACAGATTTTAATTGAGAATTATCTTTCAAGTTGCCTTTTTGGTTCCACAAAAGTTTTATAACTTCATGTCCTTTTTCCAAGGTTTTAGATTGAGATCTATCAGTTTTAAATTTATTAACCATTGTGTCTTCTCTGTTAATCTTCCTTTCCAAATTGCTCGCAAGAATTGAAGAAGCAGTTGAAGTCTTTTCAATGTAGTCTTGTTCTTCTTGGATAACGTCTCTTTTATTTTTGGTCTGATTACTACACACCTTCTCACAAAGTAGTTTTTTAAGGTCCTTCAATATTGGACCCAATAATTCTTCCCAGTTTATGTTTTCAAAGTTGTTTTCTGGTTGATCCAAATGATAATCTTGATTGTTTGGAGAACTCTTATTCTTTGGAGAACTCTTATTTTTTGGAGAACTATTATTCTTTGGAGAACTGTTATTATTTGGAGAATCCTGAGTGTCTGAAGAATCCTGAGTGTCTGAAGAAGCAGAAGATCCTTCTTCGTCATCTATTGGATTTTCACTTTGTTCGCTGTTTTTTGGAGAACTCTTATGTTTTGGAGAACTCTTATGTTTTGCAGAACTCTTATTCTTTGGGAAACCCTTATGCTTTGGAGAATCCTGAGTGTCTGAAGAAGCAGAAGATCCTTCTTCGTCATCTATTGGATTTTCACTTTGTTCGCTGTTTTTTGGAGAACTCTTATGTTTTGGAGAACTCTTATGTTTTGCAGAACTCTTATTCTTTGGGAAACCCTTATGCTTTGGAGAATCCTGAGTGTCTGAAGAAGCAGAAGATCCTTCTTCGTCATCTATTGGATTTTCACTTTGTTCGCTGTTTTTTGGAGAACTCTTATTTTTTGGAGAACTCTTATTCTTTGGAGAACTGTTATTATTTGGAGAATCCTGAGTGTCTGAAGAATCCTGAGTGTCTGAAGAAGCAGAAGATCCTTCTTCGTCATCTATTGGATTTTCACTTTGTTCGCTGTTTTTTGGAGAACTCTTATGTTTTGGAGAACTCTTATGTTTTGCAGAACTCTTATTCTTTGGGAAACCCTTATGCTTTGGAGAATCCTGAGTGTCTGAAGAAGCAGAAGATCCTTCTTCGTCATCTATTGGATTTTCACTTTGTTCGCTGTTTTTTGGAGAACTCTTATGTTTTGGAGAACTCTTATGTTTTGCAGAACTCTTATTCTTTGGGGAACCCTTATGCTTTGGAGAATCCTGAGTGTCTGAAGAAGCAGAAGATCCTTCTTCGTCATCTATTGGATTTTCACTTTGTTTGCTGACCTCATCGTAATAGTCGCTAGATAGTTCATCATCGCCATTTTCACCTTCATCGGGATTTTTAAAGTCCCCGAGACCTTCACCCGAATCTTTACTATCTGGATCAGTTTCTGAAACACCTTTAGCACCTGTTTGGTTTGGATTCTTACTTGATTCCTTTGGACATGTAGATAACTTTTTTTTCAGCTTGTTAAGATCACATGTTTTTTTCGAGTTCGTTAAGGATTGTGCGCAGTCTAATAATATTTTATCTAATTCAGGTGTGTTCTTTTTATCGGAACAAAGACACCCATTTTTTTCTACCAAATTTCTACGAGCTCGTTTTTCACTGACTGGTTGTTCTGTCTGAAAATAATATTTATTATGTTATACTTATACACATATATGTATATATTTAATATTAGCAAAGATAAAAAACTAATTTTCCATAATAATTCTAAATTTTATCTTTTAAATAGGGGAATGTGAAATTGTTTTGTTTACTTCAAGTACCAGAAATAACCTTTATAAATAGACAATTTTCAATTTTAATTTTTTCCTAACCGAAGCAAAACGCCTTCGACAAATTTTAATAGCAATTAAGTTAGATTAATAATAAAATATATTCAAATCCTCAAATTATTGGAATCTTCAATATTAAAAAATTCTCGGCTTTTTTAATTAATTTTCTCAATTATAAAAATTGTTTAAAAATTCCATGTCAACAATTTTCTTTAATTCTCTTCTTCATTCAATTTTCTACAACTATTTTCTGCAATTCCTCATTAGTTATTAATTAATAAAAAATTGTCGACATATATCAATTTTTTTTCTATTTTCAAACAATTCTTCAATATTCAATAATTATCTGATTTTTTAAAATTTTGTTAACAATCATAAAAATGGTTTTAAATTATCAATTCAAGTGTTCAATTCTATAACTATTTTTTTAAATTCATATAATTATTTTTTTTAATTTTCAACTTTCAAATCAATTCTGCACTTTTCAATTATTTTCTTCTGTACTTAATAATTATATGCTTTTCTAAATTACTTTTTAAAATTTTGTATTATATTTTTTAAATTTCAATTATGTTAATCGATTATCAATTATTTTCATCAATTTCAATTTTTTTCCTTTTTCAATTCAGTTGTTCAATTTACAATTATTCTTATAATTTTCCTAATTTTTCTATTATATAGTTTAAATTTAATATTTATTGTATAATTCTTAAAATTATTTTTTCAAATTTAATTTAATTATTTAATTATTCTATTATTTAATCATTTAAATTCTCGTATTTCAATAATTTTTTTCGATTATTAATAAGTTTTTTTAATTTTAAATTCAATTGTTAAAATATTTTCTTCAATTCTCAATTTTTTTTTAATATTTAGTAATTCCATTTTTCCGTTTTCAACTTTTTCGTCTACATTCAATAATTTTAGGGTTTTATCAATAACTTTTTCAATTTTTAATTATATTGTTCTAATTTCAATTAAATTCTTCAATTTTCAATTATTTGTACGATTTTCAACTAACTCTTCAATACTTAAAAATTCTCGGCTATTTTAATTAATTTTTTCAATCATAATTTCTTTTTAAATTTCGTGTCAACAATTTTCTTTAATTTTTTTCTTCCTTCAATTTTCTACAACTATTTTCTGCAATTCCTTATTATTCTCCTTAAATTTAAATTCCATTTTTAAATTTTCAATTATTTTCTTTAATAATAAAAAATTCTCGACTTACATCAATTATTTTTTCTCTACATTAATAAATTACTTTAATTTTAGATACAGTTGTTTAATTATATTCTACAAATTTTAATTCCATTCTTCAATTCTATTCTTCAAATTTAAATTATTTTTTCAATTTGCAATCAATTCTTCAATATTCAAGAATTATCTGATTTTTTAAAATTTTGTTAACAATCATAAAAATGATTTTAAATTATCAATTCAAGTGTTCAATTCTATAACTATTTTTTTAAATTTATATAATTATTTTTTTTAATTTTCAACTTTCAAATCAATTCTGCACTTTTCAATTATTTTCTTCTGTACTTAATAATTATATGCTTTTCTAAATTACTTTTTAAAATTTTGTATTATATTTTTTAAATTTCAATTATGTTCATCAATTATCAATTATTTTCATCAATTTAATTTTTTTTCCTTTTTCAATTTAGTTGTTCAATTTACAATTATTCTTATAATTTTCCTAATTTTTCTATTATATAGTTTAAATTTAATATTTATTGTATAATTCTTAAAATTATTTTTTCAAATTTAATTTAATTATTTAATTATTTAAATTCTCGTATTTCATTAATTTTTTTTCGATTATTAATAAGTTTTTTTAATTTTAAATTCAATTGTTCAAATATTTTCTTCAATTCTCAATTTTTTTTTAATATTTAGTAATTCCATTTTTCCGTTTTCAACTTTTTCGTCTACATTCAATAATTTTAGGGTTTTATCAATAACTTTTTCAATTTTTAATTATATTGTTCTAATTTCAATTAAATTCTTCAATTTTCAATTATTTGTACGATTTTCAACTAACTCTTCAATACTTAAAAATTCTCGGCTATTATAATTAATTTTTTCAATCATAATTTCTTTTTAAATTTCGTGTCAACAATTTTCTTTAATTTTTTTCTTCCTTCAATTTTCTACAACTATTTTCTGCAATTCCTTATTATTCTCCTTAAATTTAAATTCCATTTTTAAATTTTCAATTATTTTCTTTAATAATAAAAAATTCTCGACTTACATCAATTATTTTTTCTCTACATTAATAAATTACTTTAATTTTAGATACAGTTGTTTAATTATATTCTACAAATTTTAATTCCATTCTTCAATTCTATTCTTCAAATTTAAATTATTTTTTCAATTTGCAATCAATTCTTCAATATTCAAGAATTATCTGATTTTTTAAAATTTTGTTAACAATCATAAAAATGGTTTTAAATTATCAATTCAATTGTTTAATTCTATAACTATTTTTTTAAATTCTTAATTATTTTTTAAAACTTTTAATTCAATTGTTCAATTTATAATTATTTTCTTTTGTATTTAATAATTATATGCTTTTTTAAATTACTTTTTATCGTTTTTTATTATATTTTTTAAATTTCAATTATATTCATCAATTATTTTTCTTTTATTTAGTTTAAATTTAACGTTTATTGTATAATTCTTTAAATTATCTTTCAAATTGTTTATTATTTTAGCTATTTTTCGGATTTTCTTTTCAATTTTTAATTATTTTTGTCACTTTTTAGATATAATCTTCTATTTTGCAATTATTCTTATTATTTTTGAAGTATTTCTTTCAATTATTTCCTACAATTTTTTCAATTTTTATTTATTCTTTTAAAAGTTTAGAATTATTCTTTATTTTTTTTATTTTTCTGTCTTGTCGATTATTCTTGACAGTTTGCGGTTTTTTGTCAATTGTCAATTACTTTCAACATTCTAAAATGTTTTTTCAATTATTTCTCTAAAATTTTAAATTATTTTTTTCAATTTTTAATTATTTTCATTAATATTTTTAAATTCTCGTATTTGGTTTTTTTTTTTCTATTATTTATAAGTTTCTTTAATTTTAAATATAATTGTTCAAATATTTTCTGCAATTCACAATTTTTTTTTCAAAATTTAATTCCATTTTTCAATTTGCAATAATTCTATTCCATATTCAATACTTCTCGCTTTTTTTCAGTTACTTTTTTCAATCTTTTATTATATTCTTTAAATTTCAATTTCATTTTTTCAATTTTTAATTATTTTCTTACATTTTTAATTGTTTTCTTTAATTTTCAACTTTTTCCTCAATTTCAGTTTTTTTCTAATTTTATCCCAGTTGTTCAATTTACAATTATTTTCTACAATTATTCCTATAATTTTTTTAATTTTTCTTTTAGCAATTAGTTTTTTAATATTTAATTTTTATTTCTTTTATTTAAAAATTTTTTTTAGCTGTGTATTAATCTAACCATTTTTCTAATTTTGTTTTTAATTTTCAATTATTTTTGCCTTTGTTTTTGTAATTTTTTTTCAATTATTAATTAATTCTTTAAATTTCAATTTAATTTTTATATTTTCAATTTATTTCTTCATTTTTTTATTACTTTCTTTAATTTTTAATTATTTCCTTTGATTTTTAACTTCAGTCTTTCAATTTTTAATTATTTCCTACAGTTATTCCTATAATTTTCTTAATTTTACAATTATTTTGTTTGAATTTAATATTCATTGTTTAATTGTTTAATTTATTTTTTTCAATTGTGTAATTGTCTAACCATTTGTCGAATTTCGTTCACAAATTATAATTTTTTTTTTATTTTGCGAATTTTTTTAATTATACTGCAACAATTTTTTTATTAATTAAATTTTTTTTTTTAATTATTTATCTAGATTTTCATTTAATAAATAAATGAAACCACTATAAACGACAAAAATGAGATTTTTATTAATCCAAAAAATACTCGTTATAAAAATTCATGAATGTAAAAATATTATATAGTATAATGAGTTGAAATTTTTTTTTCAATTTCAATGAGTTGAAAAAACCAATCTGTATAATAACCAAAATGTTTCAATAAACCAATTTATAAATGCAAATAATAAATTTTAATAAACATTAATAAATGACGCTTACAGTTTATATTTAATATAAATCTGTGTTATAATTTCAATTAAAAAATTGTTTATATTGATTTTTTAAAACTATTTATTAATAATAGAATTAATTTAGCCAGTTCGTTACTTAACATTAAAAGATATTTTACTTTGATTGAAATGATAAACAATATTAGACATTAAAATAAAATAAAAAAATAATAAAATAATTAAATTAAAATTCGCGGTTCACGATATTGTCATGATTTTATATCGAAAAGAGTTATTTGATAACAGAAAATATAATATTATGACAAAAAAAATAATTTTAATTAAAAACAATGATAACATAAGAAATTATATAATTTGAGCTATTAAAGAGGTTTAAGTTTGTTTATGAATATAAAACTTGTGTTAAAAATGTATTTACCTCGTCTGTTACTGTTAATAGCTTTTTTGTTAAGAATTCCTTAACTATTTTCAAAATCTTTTTTTCATCCTTAATAGAATTAATATCAGTGATATTCTGCTTTTTCAAATATTTTTCAAACTCCTTTTCTTCGGAAATTGATCTTCTTTTTCGAATATGATGATGGCCTCTTAAATTAAGATGATGAGTAGGATATCCTTGACAATCTTGAAAATTCAAGATGGCCAAAAAAATGCCCAGCGAAACAATTAAACTCTTCATTGTTGCCTTAACAAATGAAACTTGTCTTTCGATGGCTTCGACTGGCTTATTTATGTGAAACCTGTGAGGCATTTGTCACTAAATACGTGATTCCAAAAGTAACGTTTTAAACTTAAATCTCTTCCGTGAAAGATTCTATTTTAATTAAATTAAACAATAATGATAAAAAAGCAATTAATCTCATATTAAACAGTTTCATATGATTTACTTCAAGAAGCAGGAAGACATATTATCAATAATACAGTTTTTTTATGTGATAAAAGAATTCGCAAAATTAATATAATATAATATAATATATAATATTAATAATTATAAGAAGTTATAATCTAATCGGGAACAAGGAAATTTAATTTAAACTTTAAACTCGTTTAAATCTGAATTTTGACGATAGTACACGTTTTTACTTTCGATATCATTGTGATAATTTTTTTAAAAAAGTTTTTTTTTAATTTCACATAAATATAGGAAATTTGTAATAAGCATTTTTCTATGTTTTTTGCGAAGACAGAAAAGTGATAAAAAAATAAATTGGTAACTTTGAAAAAACGGAGTTAAAGAAAAAACACAAAATGTTTAATAATTATTGTTTTACAACAAATTTTGGTCCAATATAATTTTTTTTATAATTATCGTTTTATTTCATGTTAAAAATTACTTTTTAGTTTGAGGTTATGTCTAGAGGTCGACACTCCTTAATGTATAACAAAAAATGTTTATTTTAATTGTTTTATTAAGAATTCTGTAACAAAAATGAAATAGTGATAAGGATAATTTATTTTTCATTCTACCATTTATTTTGGTCTTTATTAATTTTTTTTCTAAAAACTGTATTCAAACTGGTCAAAATGTTAAGTTTTGATTTTATTTACTTAGTTCTCATTATAAAGTGATTTGTATATTGTCTCGGCTTACGTATATTCTTATCTGATGTAGAAACTAAATATCAAGTTGTTACTCCTTCTATATAAAAATCAGTGTTTAAAAAAATTATTGTGTTTATTGCATTTATATTAATAATAATTATAATAATCGTGCATTGAAGAATCATTGTACTATATTTTTAAAACATGATTTTAAATAAGCGCGGGATGAATCAAAAGAAGTGCGCATGTGCAGAAAAAATACATACGATTACGAGAGTTACGTGAGTTACGTGACTATAAAGAATCATGGCGGATTAACCCTGTCACATTTGTCATTGAATGTCAAAATTTTCGTTTTCTTTCTAAAACTCACGCTATTTTGAAGCAAGCAGGTATTTTTGTAATTTATTACAGTGTTTAATTTACTTTTGTAAGTTATTTTATAATTGTAGAAGCTTTATTTATTTGTTATAGACTTTATTTCCGTTTTTTGTCGGACTGCTTTGGATTGAAACTTTAGTTTTATGAGAAAAAGATTATATTTTTGTATTCAAAGCTAGTTTTTTTTTAATATTAACAAGATAATTGCTTATAGAAAACATATAAACAATTTTTTTTACTTTTATTCATATTTTTCCATATTTTTGTGAGTCAAAATGGCGAATTTTGACATCAATATTTAAATAATTATTTTTTTCATTTTTTCTGAAATAGGTACTTAATATGACTACCTTATTATATTCTTAAAGGTTGTTTTCTAAATATTTGATGGTTTATATTTTTCAAAACTATAATGAATATTATTTATCCAATAATTAAGGCTGCTAGTGGACTTGCAGATTAAAAATAGTGAAAAAAAGACTTTAATTTAAAAAAGTAAGTAAATAATGATTTTTAAGTAAAAAGTGAGTAAATAGTGAGCTTTCAAATAAAAAAAATGATTAAATAGTAAGTTTTTAAATTAAAAAAGTGAATAAGCAATATAGAGTTTGATATTACTATAATATTAAACTGGGGAGCGTCAGCAGGAAAAGCCATTTCAATTTGAAAAAAAAAACAATTCGAAAATCGCAAAAATAGTTGAATTATGTATAAAATAATTCAATAATGACAAAAATAATTCAATTTGAAAAAAAAGTTCTAAATGACAAAACTGATTGAAAAATTGATTCAAAATCAAAAAATGATGACAAAAATTGAAACGAAATAATTAAAGTTTGACGTAAATATTTGAAAAGTTTTAAAAATAATTAAAGTTACAAAAAAATAATTAAAAAATGACAAAAATAATTAAAATTTGAAACGAAAGTTTGAGACTGGTGTAAAAAATTTAAATTTTTGCACTATAATTAAAATATTGAATATGACATAAATAATTATAAAAGCTTGTGTAAAAATTACACTTTGTAGACAATAGTTGAAAATTTAAAAAAAATAATAAAATTTCCAAGAAAATAATTGAAACATGAAAAAAATAATTAAAAAATATCAATAAAATGTATAGGTGTAGAAAAAGTTGAATAATGACAAAAATAACTGAAATTTAGAAAAAAAATAATGAAAAATAAGAAATATTTATTTAATATATACGAAAATGAAGTAAAAAAATAAAAAATTTAATATATTACTTGAAAAATTGTATAAAATAATTGAAAAATTAACGATATAATTCAAAATGTGAAGAAACTAATGAAATAATGATTTAAATAATTGAAAACTGATTTTCAAAAGTTAATAAATTCATGACAATAATAAAAAGATTGAAGAAAATGACATTTACAGAAAATAATTCCAAAATCTCAAAAATATTTGAATATTGACAAAAATAATTCAATTTGAAAAAAAAATTGATAATTATAAAAAAATTAAAAATTTGAAGAAAATACTTGAAAACTTGACAAATTAATTGAAATATTGAAATAAATAATTCAAAACTGGTGTAAAAATTAAAAAATTATGCACAATAATTGTAAAATTAAAAAAAAAATTATAAGTTTGAGAAAAATAATTGAAAGTTGAAGAAATTAATTGAAGTTTGAAGAGAATAATTAAAAAGTGTAAAAAAATTCAAATATGAAAAAATAATTAAAGTTTGAAGAAAATAATTGAAAGAGGTGTAAAAAAATTAATAAATTCGTGACAATAATAAAAATAATAATGAAAAAAATTGAAAACAGATGTAAGAAATTTAAATGTTCATGACAATAATAAAAATTGAATAAAATAATTGCAATTTGTAAAAAATAATTCTAAAATGGCAAAAGTAACAACAACAAAAAATAAAGAAAATAATTAAAAAATGACGAAAGTGAATTGAACTTATGTAGAAAATTTGGATATTCCGGAAAATAATTTGAAGATTAAAGAGCACAATTGAAATTTGAAAAAAATAATTGAAAAGTTTCCAAAATAGTTGAAATTACAAGAAGATAATTGAACAATAACAAAAATAATTGTAATTTGAAAAAAATAATTGGTAACTGGCGCATATAATTAAAAATTTAAAGACAACAATTGAAAAATTGACTAAACAATCGAAATCTTAAGAAATTGATTGAATAATGATATAAATAATTGAAAGCTGGTGTATAAATAAAAAATTTATAGAAAATAATTGAAGTTTGAAGAAAATAATTGAAATTAATTGAAAAACAATGTACAAATTTAATAAACTCATGACAATAATAAAAATAATAAAGACAATTATTGAAATTTGTAGAAAATAATTGAAAACTAATATAATAAATTTAAAAATTCATGTCAATTAAAAACATTGAATTTATTTATTTATTTATTTACGGGCAAAAGCTGAACATAATATAAAACTTAAAAATGTATTTCAATTAACAATAAAATTAAAAATTGATATTTAACAATAATAAATACTATGTTAAATATTAATAGGTCTCATTCAATAATTTGAATAAAATAATAATTGAAACTTGTAGAAAATAATTCTAAAATTGCAAAAATAATAGAAATATAAAGAAAATAATCGTAAAATGACAAAAATACTTTAATAATGACGAAAGTAAGTAAAATTTAAAGAAAACTATTCATAATTAATAAAAAGAAGTAGAATAGAAACTGGTGTTGAAAATTTAAATACACCTTGCAATAATTTAAAAATAGAAAAAAAAATTGAAATGTTGAGAAAATAATTGAAAAATGACAGAAGTAAATAAAAACTTGTGTAATAAATTTAAATATTCATGACAATAATTTAAAGACTGAAGGGAATAATTGATATTTGAAAAATTAAATTCAGAATCGCAACCTTTCCGGAAGTTGTCAAACTTGCAGCAAACTTGATGAAAGTTTTGGAACTTCAAAACTGGTTAAAAATGTTAGAGAATAATTTAAACTGTATTTAATTTTTTTCCAATAAAGTAAAATAACGTCATTTGAATTTTAAATAAATTCGACTATTCAGCACTTTAAATTAATCTAAATTATTATTAAAATTCATATAAGTGTGTAATTTATAAATTATTGTTAGTCATAATCAATATCTCGTCATTAAGGCTACCTTATCTGCATATTTTGTATGTAAACTAAAATAATTTAAAAATTTTTTGATAAAGAAAATAAAAATTAATGATAATGAAAAAAAGCAGGGACTAACTTCACTTTGGATTTTAAAACGTAGACAGAAAAATATGAATAAATATAAATAGCCATCGGTTTAAGTTGACTTTAAAATCACTATAAATATTTTAGTAAGCTTATTTTTGCATAAATAATTGACATAATTATAAATTGGAACGTGTTACTATATTATGTAATTATGTTTATAAATTAAACGATGAACTTGAAATGTTTGAGTGTAATGAAAACGAAATCTGTAAGTTCAGCAAAATATTTGAATGTGACGTACCAACAAGAGAAATTTATTATTTTTATTTTTATTACGTATTGTATCATTCTTTTGTATTGTAACCTCGTTAAGGAAAATGTCAAAAGAGTTCATAACAAATGCGAAAGTAGCTTATTAAGTTTTAAATATGATCATTTTTTTATTAATAAAAATTACATTTGTCGTAATGTTAATAAATAAAAGTTCAGCTTTTGCAAATAGTAAAAAAAAAAATAAAGTTCAATATGTCGCTAATTTTAAAACCAGATTAAAATGTACAGTTCAAAATAATTTCTCTAATTTTTTATAAATCTATACTTATTTGTTAATTAAGGTTTGATTAATTATGATATAAGAAATGTACACACATTATTATAATACAATTGTAATTTATTTATTTTTATTATTAATTCACAACATATTATACATATACATTTTTTTAGGTTTTAAGAAATACTTCAGGTAATTTAGATTTTAGTACAAAAATCCTAAAATTTTAAAATTTTAAGTATGTTAATTTATCACAAATTTTAATTTTTGAAACTTATTTCTAAATTGTACATTATTTATGTATAAAATCGATAGAAAAACAGGTTTCAATTATTATTTTATTCTCCACAAAATTTACAAAGTTTTAATCAAATATTGGTGTACTTGATAGGTAAACATTTCACTAATTAGTTAATTGTAAAAAGTTTAATGTGTGTTAGTTTAATTAAAAAAATGAAAATATCATTATAAGCATAATAATAAAAAATACAATATAAAATAAATAGTGACAAGCAGGATAAGAAAAGTAACTTCATAAATAATCTGATTAGAAAAATAACACAATTTTACACCATTGTCTGAATTAGATTTAAATTTTGTGTGGTTTAAATGTCGAATTACTTTCTGGCCTAACACCCGGCATTTTTTGGCTGTAATCGTTGATTTTTTGGATGTGCGAGTTGACAGTTTTGTTAGAGATTTCTTGCGGAATTTTATACCTACTTGGCTCGCTTTTTCTCTCTATCTGATCTTTTACAGAAGGTACAGTGTTATGTCCTTTTTCCAAGGTATCAGATTGAGAGTTATTAGTTTTAAATTTATTAATTATTGTGTCTTCCCTGTTAATCTTCTTTTCCGAATTGCTCGCAAAAATTGAAGAAGCAGTTGAAGTCTTTTCACTGTAGTCTTGTTCTTCTTGCATAGCGTCTCTTTTAGCTTTGGTCTGATCGCTACACTCCTTCTCACAAATTTTGCTTTTAAGTTCTTTACATATTTGATCCAATAATTCTTGCCAGTTTATTTTTTCAAAGCAGTTTTCTGGTTGATCGGAATCAGGATCACTTTCTTCATCTTCTGGAGAATTTGGCACATTTTTATGTTGCTTGGTTTTGGGTTCTTGATCGGGCGAAAGATTCTTTTTAGTCGTAGGCTCTGGAAAATCATTAGCAGCTTGATCGTCATCCTTGGGTTTATTTTTCTTTTTACTTTTGACACCTTTACCATCTTCATCCTTTATATCTTTATCTTTACTTTCGTTATCATTTTCTTCTTCATCACCTTGATAGTCCAAATCGCTGTCAGTTTTTGATTCATCACTATCATCTGTTTGGTTTGGTTTCTTTTTTGATTTCTTTGGACATGTAGATAATTTTTTTTTAAGCTTGTTAAGATCACATGTTTTTTTCGAGTTCGTTAAGGATTGTGCGCAGTCTAATAATATTTTATCTACTTCAGGTGTGTTCTTTTTATCGGAACAAAGACACCCATTTTTTTCTACCAAATTTCTACGAGCTCGTTTTTCACTGACTGGTTGTTCTGTCTGAAAATAATATTTATTATGTTATATTTATATACATATGTGTACAATTTTATTTAATATCAGCAAAGATAAAAAACTAATTTTCCATAATAATTCTAAATTTTATCTTTTAAGGTCACGTGTTTGGAAAATTTAAAAATTACCTAGGCAAACATTTGCCAGTAAACTTTCTTTGAATAAAATAAATATTGATCAATCCTTACCCTATACTCTCGAAATCAGAATCAGTATTTTTCTACTAATAAATTAACGAAAAATCGCTTATTATATTAAATAGTAAAAACATTTACTAAATTTTAGTACAAAAGTACTAATTATTAGTAGAAAACTACTAATTTGAAAGTGACATATTTACTAATTGAAAAAGCAAAATTTCCGTAATTCAATTAGTAGATAATTCACTTTCAAATTAGTAGTTTTCTACTAAAAATTAGTAAATTTTTTACTATTTAATTAATAACAGATTTCTCGCTAATTAGAAAATCACTAATTGAGAATTAGATAGTATAAAATTGGGTATTTAGATTTTGATGGAACTTATAGTGAAATTATATTATGCAAATACAAGAACTGTTTTTCACAAATTTTCATAAACAACAAGGTGCAAAATTTATATAATAAATGCAAAATTTATATCTTTATAATATAAATATACTTGATTTTGTAGGTACTATTTTTCATTTCGAATTACAGGGAAAAACTAATTGGTTTACTTTTAAACTTTTACAGTGAAGAAAAGAGAATTTAATAGTGACTACATTAAGCATTAAAACTAAATTTTGAATATTAATATAGTCATTATTAAATTTTCTTTTAATCACTGCAACAGTTTAAAAGTAAACCAATTAGTTTTATCCTGAATAGTCTCCTTTAAATAAATCTTATATTAGATTTTATTTCAAAATCTTTATGTAATATTTTATTAAATATTAAACAAATATTAAAATATAGACATTTTATGACAAAAAAGATAATTTTAATTTAAAAAAAAGGATAACATAAGAAATGATATATAATTTGAGCTATTAAAGAGGTTTTAGTTTGTTTATGAATATAAAACTTGTGTTAAAAATATATTTACCTCGTTTGTTGCTGTTAATAGCTTTTTTGTAAAGAATTCCTTGACTATTTTCAAAATCTTTTTTTCATCCTTAATAGAATTAATATCAGTGATATTCTGCTTTTTCAAATATTTTTCAAACTCCTTTTCTTCGGAAATTGATCTTCTTTGTTGAATATGATGATGGCCTCTTAAATTAAGATGATGAGTAGGATATCCTTGACAATCTTGAAAATTCAAGATGGCCAAAAAAATGCCCAGCGAAACAATTAAACTCTTCATTGTTGCCTTAACAAATGAAACTTGTCTTTCGATGGCTTCGACTGGCTTATTTATTGGAAACCTGTGAGGCATTTGTCACGAAATACGTGATTCCAAAAGTAACGTTTTAAACTTAAATCTCTTCCGTGAAAGATTCTTTTTTAATTAAATTAAACAATAATGATAAAAAAGCAATTAATCTCATATTAAACAGTTTCATATGATTTACTTCAAGAAGCAGGAAGACATATTATCAATAATACAGTTTTTTTATGTGATAAAAGAATTCGCAAAATTAGTATTGTTATAATTTCAATACTATTGTTATTATCTTTTCCTGGTTGAAAAATTGCAAATTCATGATCAAAGTTAATTTTAATTTCCTTATTCCTAATTAGATTGTGTCTTATAATTATAAGAAGTTATAATCTAATCGGGAACAAGGAAATTTAATTTAAACTTTAAACTCGTTTAAATCTGAATTTTGACGATAGTACACGTTTTTACTTTTGATATCATTGTGATAATTTTTTTAAAACAACTTTTTTTTTTAATTTTACATAAATATAGGGAATTTGTAATGGTCATTTTTCTTCTATGTTTTTTGCGAAGATAGAAAAGTGATAGAAAAATAAATTGGTAACTTTGAAAAAACGGAGTTAAATCTCTATCCTGGACGAAACAAATTGTTTGATAAAAATTATTATTATTACTCTATAAGAAAAAAGCATATAAAGTCGTAGTATTTTTTGACCAATTTCTCATAAATTTTTCTTGATTAAGACCATTTTAAATAAGGTAAAAGTCCCAGTTATTAGCCATGTACCATAACGTAGCCACTAACGTGAATTTTATTTTTTATTGAGCTGTACAAGTGAGATCAAGCTAATATAATTATACATTTTCATAACTTTAGTAATAAACATCCAATATTAAATTTATTTCATGAATATGTTAAAGTTTTTAAAGTTAAAATAATGTTTGAGTCAGTGTCGTAAAATTCTCTTTGGGTCGGTAAGCATTTCCTAGCTTACAGGCAAGAAATTCCTATTCAGTGTTAAGATGATAACTGTCGAAATACTGGGTCTTTAGGTACACTGTAAAAAATAATGGAAAATTTTCCATACAAAAGTAACGAATTTTTTCTATACTTGGTATGGAAATATGTTTTTCAGTACATCAGTATGGAAAAATTTCATGACATTATGGAAAATATTCATTCTTATAGTAAAATACCCAATTTGAGTATGGAAAAATTACCTTACGACAAAATTCCATACATGGGGATGGAAGAATTACAATACATTACAAAATATTTTTATACGTGTTTGGAAAAATTCCAATTTTTTTAAAACAGCAATAATGATAAATTATATGTAATTATAAGTGCATAATTTTTACAATAGTTAATAAAATAAAAAGTAAATAATTGGAAGAAAATATACCTATTATTACGTGCTAGATAGCGTAATTTTGTAAAATCATTTATTTCTAAAAAACTTTAATCATATAAATTAAATAAATTCTATTTATTTAAATAAAAATCCCCCTCAATATATTATATGTAAATAATTTTTATAATTTACTTTTGTATTAAGTATTATTGAAATAAATTATTTAAATAATATTTTATTTTTAAATAATAATATTAAATTAAAATTAAAATTAATAAATAATAATTATTTGTTAATTTTGTTTACATATATTGCAATTATTATATTAGAATATTTATTTATAAAATATTTAGAAGTTAGGAGATTGGATTGTATAAACTGTGTATCAGTATATACAAAAGATAAATAAATTCTATTAATTTATTTTAGATAATTAATACGTTCCAGAATTATTATAATTTAAATAGCATGTAATCCAGGCCTGAACCTCCCAAAGTTATTTCTATCGACACTCAACTACCCGGCATAGCCGAGTGGTACTAATAGCGTGCGTTCACCGCGAGCGAATTCGTCTATAGGGCCGTGGGTTCGATCCCCCCTTGAGCGTGCGATATTTTAATTCATAGGTTAAGTGTTTATATGTATTAAAATTGTTAATTAGTCTTAGGTCTATAATAATTAAGTGTTTAAATGTACACTTAAGATTAAATTATAAAAATAACAATCTAAAAATATCAATTTAAATAATTATAGATTCTGCTTCTGTGGAAACAGACTTGACCATACAACGTATGGGTTTTTTTTCCATACAATCGTATGGAAAAATTGCAACAAAGTATGTTGATATAACTATACAACGTATGGTTTTTTTCCATACAATCGTATGGAAAAATAACAATAAAATATACTAATATAACCATACAATGTATGGTTTTTTTCCATACAACTGTATGGAAAAATTACAGTAATGTAAGGGTTAATTTACGTCCAGTACATGTATGGAAAATTTACCACAAAAATTTTTTACAGTGTATAAGTAAAGCAGCTTTATAATCCTTAGAATATTTTTAATGAATATAAAACGAAAAAATGCAGTTTTTAATAATTTTTATATTCTAAATTTACGCGGCTACGTATTGGTACGTAAAATTTCCACTTGACCAAAAGCGAGCCTCTCAGCAGTTCATTTACATTTTATTATTATATTAGCAGGTTTCAATTGCAATTACACGGAAAAAAATTTAACGTGGCGAACCACCGAATTTGGAAATAGAGCTATAATAAGAAAATGTACTGTTAATTTGTATAAATGTTTCTGGTATTTTCAGTAAGCTGTTTTAATAAATTGGTATTTCTTTTGTTATTGCTGAAATTCGGAATTTCGTACTTTAGTAAATTATGTATTCTTCTTAAATAACCAAAATAGAAAAACTTTTTAAATGTAACAGCGAAACGCACCTTTAGGTCAGCTATAGGTATAGTCAATTTCTTGATACGAACTTTAGTGATTTAGCGATAGTGAAAATCTCCGAAACAAATAAACAGTCGAAAACTGACAGTTTCAGTCCGAAACATTCACGTGGTTATATTTATTTAACCTGCTAATAATAAACATTTTAATATTTATTTTACAATTAATTAAAGACAAAAATTAATAATGATTATCTTGAGCCAAATTATAGTATTAAAGTGAAAAGAAGAAGAAATATAAACATGAATAAATAAGTTCAGAAAATTGTAATTACCTATGTATTAATATTAATATTTTTAAAACAATAAATAAATTTAAATATAAATTTAGTTTTATCAATTACTATTAATTATTAATTAAAATTTTAATTATTAATATATAATTTTGCATAATGAATAATAAATAGGTTTTCTTATTTTAAAGTTTATTAAAATAACCTTTAATTTTTGTTTACAAATATCAAAGTGTTTTTAATTCTGTAAATAACGAGTCATATGATTTAATTTTAAAAAATAACATTTATAATAAAATATTTAAAGCTAATATGTTGTTATATTTAAATTAATTAATAAATTTAATGTAGGTTTAAGTACATATGTTACTTTTTGTCTATAATAAGTACCTATTAAATACCTAAAGAAAAAAAAATCGTAAAATGAAAATTTAAAATCCAATTAATAAACATTAAAAAAACCTTTATTAAATAATATATTTAGTCGTTTGAAAACTTTTTAAGTTTATTTAGAATTTTAATAACCCTACTTTTCAATAATAATTAATTTAAGTGAAACTAAGAATAACAAAAACTACTTATCAAAATACCAGAAAATCATTTCAATTTAAACTTAAATTACATATTAATGACGAAACTAAATACATATTTAAATTTATTTATTGTTTTAGAAATAAAAATACAAATACAAAATTATAATTTTATTAACTTATTTTGTCTTAATCACAGTCCTTCTTGATTCCTTTTTTAATTGTCACTACATTTCACAGCATTTCACTCAAAATAATTAATAATGTTTTCATTATTTATTTAATGTTTTAATAAAAATTGCAATATTTATTATCTGATAAAATAAAAATAAACAACACCTAACCACGAGAATGTTTCAAGTTGAAATTGTCAAAATAATTAAAATTTTGAAAGGTAGTGAGATGAGATATGACATGAGATTAGAATTACGCAATCGAGCGTCTTGGCCGATGATTTTTTATAAACACAATTTTAAATAACCTTTTTTTAAAATTAAGTCTAATTGCAAAATCATATTCATATGCTTTTTTTTTAACTATTTATTAAAATCAAGTTTCTGGCTATACATTTTAAATATTTCCATCACAGAATTTCAATATCTTTCTTTTAAACTGACAAATATATAAATTAGTAATACACTTTCTCTAATTTGGAAAAATTGAGCGACGATTTTCAATTTCGCCAAAACAGTGATATTGGCAATATCGCTCGTTCATTTTTGGCTAAATGTTTAGCCATTATGGAAAAAAGTTTCATTGATGCAGTTGTATTTTTTTTTCCGTGTATCGTAAATAATGATTAAATATGTAATTTTAAGCTTATTTGATATATAGATGTTATACTTGAAAAGTAATCAAACAAATCAAACAAAAAATTGGAATGAAGTTAGTTCAAACGTAAAATAATGTTACAATCACGAGTTACAATTTTTTTTAACCTGACTCGGAAAGATTATTAGTATCATCATCACTTCACTGTTAAATACTTCCAAGTGACAAATTCAAATAAATATAAGTTAAAGTTAGTTTAATTTAGCATTTCAAAGCTTGTATTTATTATTTAAAAAAGTTTAATTTACATTTTAAAAAATTATCTTTGAAATAAATTGAAACTTTAGATAAAAATACAGAATCTTCATAACCTCATTTATTCATTTGTTTCATATATTAATGTTTTCATTATGCACCTTCTTTTATATTAAAATCAACAATTTGATTTAATTTTATATTGCGAAAATTTGAATATTCTATTACTTTAATAATAAATAAATGTTTGTAAGTACTTAAATACTTTTTATGATAATTTTAAAACCATTGCCAGTTATTGGGACTTTTAAAATTGGCCAGGCGGACAACTTTTTTTTCATTGCCAGCTATTGGTACATGCAATGGACTGATATTATTGTTAAATTAATCCTTAAAATTGCCAAAAATGTTAGTATTTTTTAATAAACAAGTAGAATATGAGTTTATCTTTTAGAATAAAAAAACTTTCTTAATGAAAAACCTACTTGACATAATATATTTTAACAGTTAAATTCTTAAGAGCCTTAAGCGTCCCGTAACTGGGACATTTACCTTATATATACATTAGGGTGGTCCAAAAAAAGTCGATTTTTGAAAATTAAAAATGGCTATTCAGTTTCTGAAACTTCAGGGTTAAACACGACATAACCATTTTTTTTAAAATTTTTTTGTTCATATTTTCATGTGCCGACGAGCTCTTAAAGTTTTTGATCTTTCTTCCCTAATTTTCTACATTTCGCTTATGGGCAATAATCACCGCTCAATCCTGAAAGGGTTTGTGATTTATGGGTTCCTACTGCACTAATAGGATCCACGGTCGATTTCGAGCTTCAAAGCAAAAGGGTTCCATTGTCCCCGTTCGACAGTAGCAATGAGCAGGCCTATATCATTTTCCCTAATAATTTTGGCTGTAAACGGACGAAAGTTCAAAAATGCTAAACTTCAATTCAACAAATTACCCTTTTAATATTCATGTAGCTTTTTCAACTTTACAGAATCTCATGTTCAAGAAATAAATTTTCCTATAGTATAAGTTAGATGTAGAACAACTTATATTTACTAGCAGAAAACTGGTCCTGAAAAGCACCGATTTGGCGTTTTTTGACACTGAATAATGACTATAAAAATAACAATTCGTAAAATTACTTTTTTGCAATACTTTGTCTTAGTTCACACCTAGCAGTCTGTAAATGGAAATCGAATTACGATATAAAGAAAGTAATGAAAAGCTCAGTTGAAAATATTTTGCTATTTTCACGTGTTAATTCCCATAAGAACGGGAAAAGTTCGTCGGCACATGAAAATATGAACAAAAAAATTTTTTAAAAAATAGTTATGTCGTGTTTAACCCTGAATTTTAAGAAACTGAATAGCCATTTTTAATTTTCAAAAATCACCTTTTTTTGGACCACCCTAATATACATATATATTATAATATATAATATTTCATTTTAAATATATACATTTCTAGTTATTTGTAAAAATATTTTACTACAATTTTATATAGTATGATGTTGATATTAAAAATAGTTCAGTAATTTTCTAAAAGAAAACAAAAATTTGAATTATTTTTGCTCGCCCCAATTTTCTGTCTTTGATTATTATTTATAGAAGCAAAATTCTTTTTTTTATTAACATTGATTGATTCAAAGAAAGAATTGAAAGACACTTGCGCATGGTTTTTTTTTTGCTCAGTAAGTGCTTTTATAATAAAAGAGTTATTTGTTAAAAATAAAAGTAACGTGATAGGTATGTGTTTTAAAAATAATGCGTAATCAAGTATTGTTTAATTGTGTTAATATAGTTTTATTTACAGTTTAAAATAATATTGACAATGTAATTAGTATTATACATCAAATAATACTAAAAGTCAGGAATTATATTATACAATTCGAAGGTCAATTGAAGGTCAATTTATTAAATTGTCATCATCAAATCAGAGAGAGTAGACATCTTCATCGTACGCGTACGGACAGTAAACATCATCTACTTCTTCGTCGTAACTGAAAAGACAGAAAAAGAACGTATTTAAAACATTTTTAGTAAAGAAGGATAATTAATTAATTTATTATCATTATATATTACATTTTTAAAAACATTTAAAACAAAAATGTAAAAGAATAAACAACTTTAAATTTCAACATCGGCCACTTTTGGAAAACTCAAAATGTTTTTAAATCCCTTCATCCATCCGGAGCATTATGCCATTAACTAATAATCCCTTCTTTTTATTTTGATTTCAGATGATGCAGTGATCACGTCAAAACATTTTTTTAACCCATCGCAAATTTGATGGATCCCACGTATTTCTCAATATTTAGTTTTAAAAAATTTATAATATTTTCTTTAAATACACATCTTTTATGTGGAAAAACATTTGTTATTAATTATTTTAATACGTGGCCAAGAAAAATCCTAAATAAGAATTTTTTTTTGGACTCAATTAACTTAAACCAAAAAGTGCTTGCATCCTCGGTTTTCTTTCTAGGATGCCTCTGGATGATTTTAAGCATAAAATGAAAAAAAATCGCTTAAGCCGTTTTTTAATAAACTAACTTTTTCAATTTTTTAAAGAGGTTATTTAAAATATTTTCATGCAAATAAGTACCTGCAGAAGCTAAATCGTTTTGAGTCATTAAATATTTAAAATAACCTCTTTAAAACTTTGAAAAAGTCTGTTTATTCAAAAACGGGCAAACCAATTTTTTTCATTTTAGGTTTAAATTCATCCAGAGGCATCCTAGGAACAAAGAAAACCGAGATAGGCAAACACTTTTGAGTCGACGTTAATTAAGGTCTGCCTGTTCTGGATTTGAGACAACCGTGTGTCTTTTTATACTTTACACCTATGATTAAACTCCTAATTTGACTGCTTCTACAATAGGTGTCAAATAATAGCACTGGCAATGACAGTTACCTGGGACAGAAATAATTAGGAAATTTTAAAACATTTAGGAATCGGTCCCTGGTACGCTGGATTAATGAAGAAGCTCATATGGTCAATGACACTACAAGATGGTCGAGAGACATCTATGTTGAGCACGCCTAAGGTATCAAACAATATAGTTGAGAATGTTTTTATTCATTATAAATTGACTTCATATTAACAAAATTTAATATGAACAATAGGTGTACAATAGGTGTCAAATAATAACACTGGCAATGACAGTTGCCTGGGACAGAAATAATTAGGAAATTTTAAAACATTTAGGAATCGGTCCCTGGTACGCAGGATTAATGAAGAAGCTCATATGGTCTCTGACACTACAAGATGGTCGAGAGACATCTATGTTGAGCACGCCTAGGGCATCAAACAATATAGTTGAGAATGTTTTTATTCATTATAAATTGACTTAATCATATTAACAAAATTGCACGTCATACCTAGGGATAAGATCAGTTTCTGGTAGTTCATCCATGCTGTAGTCTTCAGTGTAGGATTCAGGATAATAAGAGTCTGGTTCTACTGAACGTTTGTGTTTGTTCACACAAACTTTAACTTTACGATAACATTTATGCTTGTGATGATGATGATTTTTGTGACAATGGCATCTCCCCCTGTAACGATTAGGGAATGCGTTTCCAAAGTGATTTCCACCAGAAACATGAGTCATTAATCCCATTCCTGAACTCATCATAGGAGGTTGAAGAGGCATTCCTACTATTGGACCTGGAGATGGTCCTCCTACTGGACCTGGAGATGGTGTTACCCATGAAGTTGTGGGTGGTCCCCATGGAATTTGTGGCTGTGGTGCCCAACATGAGGATACACCTGGAGCTGGTCCCCCACATGGAATTGGAACTGGGCCAGGTCCTGGCACTAAAGAAGTTATTGGTGGTGCAGGTACCGTTGGTTGTTCTTGAGTTTGTACAATTGGTTGAGGTTGCGGACTTGGCATTGAAGCTGGTGGAGGCAATGAGAATGAAGGTAAGGAATTTATACATGGAACCATTTGAGGGAACATTGGTGCCATTGGAGGTGGGGGTGGTGGTGCTGAAAAGATTGGGGGTGGGGGTGCTGAAAAGATTGTGGGTGGGGGTGCTGAAAATAGTGGGGGTGGGGGTGCTGAAAATAGTGGGGGTGGGGGTGCTGAAAATAGTCCTGGTAGCATATTAGTTTGTGGCATTCTGTATCCATGTCCTTGATGCCATCTGTATCCGCGATGGTATTTTTGTTTATGATGATGATGTTTCTAAAAATACAAATAAACATTGTTAATTGATGCAGAAAAATACAGAAACGAATTTTCTGCATTTCTTAGATTAAAAACAGTAGACCGTTATAATTAGAATTAAGCCTTCATAATTTAAATAACTTATGTGTGATTGGTGGTCTGAACCTGGATAAGAAAACGTATAGGCAACATTCAAAAGATTAGAACATATTCTTGTACAGGTTCTTGTTTCGACAAATATGTAAACAAAATATTAACACTGACAGGTTTCGAACCTACATCTAACGGTTAGATATATAGATACACTGTAAAAAATTTTTCGGAAATTTTTCCGAAAAAATTCGGACAGCACGGAACCCCAGACGGTGGAAATTTTTCCGAAAAAAAAATTGGTTTTATTTCCAACTTTTTCGGAAACTTTTCCTACTGATGAAGAGGAATTTTTTCCGAAATTATCGGAAATTTTTCCGCATATGAAGTTGGACATTTTTCCGAATACGTCGGATATTTGTCCTGACATTAAGTTGGAATTTTTTCCAAAATTACCGGAAATTATTCAAATTTTGTACACGGAAAAAAAGGGTTGAGTTTAATAAACAAACGAAAATTCGTTTCTAACCAAAGTGGGTGGTTGACTATTATATGGCCTGACCCAACTCATATATGAAACATTACATGTACAGTTGTAATAAAGAAATATGTTTATCCTGATAAAAAAAATCCCATTGATTATTCAATAATAAAAATCAAATCAACAGTTTTAAAACATTAAGAAAATTTATATTTTACAGTATGGGATTTGGGTTTGTTTTTACATACTTATTTAATTCAATTGTTGTGTTGTGCTGAAATTACATTTGATTATTAATTAACATTTTATTTATACCTTAAACGCAACTAAACGCATACATACGAAATTTTTGAAAAATCCTAGCGACACTGAGATTCGAACGCACTAACCCTAACGCTAAACGCAAATACGCATATTACGATACGAGCACCTAACCATTGAGCCATCTTGGCTATGAAATTCTCTTTTCAAAGAACTTGGTGATCTCAAGTTTCGTTTGGTCGCCACGTGCAGATGAACCCCCGCAATGGCATCGCCCGTCAACAATAGACTCTCATAAATTTTGGTCCTATGGTTTAGTTAGCATTACTGGCATGTGACACTCACACATATTTTCACCAAAAGGAGAATGGCAATAAATTCCTTTCGACAAATTTTTTGTGAATCCATTATTTTAAAGATTAAGACATTTTTTTGGAGAAGATTTTTAAGAATCTTATCCAAATAAAATTTACAAATATTTATTTGAAATAAGATAATTTATATTCGGAGAAATTTTCATTTTTTGTATAATCTGTATATCTGTTTATATTATTAAGAAACATTCAAAGATAGAAAACATTTCTAATATTAAAATTAAAAATTTTATTACAATCATTACTAACAATGTTTACTTTTTTTCTGATTGAAATTAACATAAGATTAAATTTATTTGGTAAAAAAATTATTTATCGTTACTAAATTACCAATAAATTAAATAAGTGAACATTCTTAACAATATTAACTGGTTCAAACAAAATAGTTTAAAATTAAATTATATGTATTAGGAAAAATAATTGAGAACAATAATTAATCGATATTTAAAAATGATAAAAGAATACAGGCTCGGATACAGATTATCAATAAAATGAATACAAACAAATTGATTAACTTCAATAAAATGAATACAAATAAATTGATTAACGTTTTAAACAATTTCATTTATTTATATTAATAAAAGTAATATTTTTAAAATGCAAACATTGCCCAAAACAATTTTTTTTTTATAAATTAAACAGAAGAATTAAATATTAAAATATAATAGTAATAAATATGTAAAACAAAATTTTTATAACAAAAACATGTTAGATCTATTAGTTCTGTATCAACAATCTTTTAGTAAAATTTTTGTTCTTCACATAAATAAATTTTTCATAATTATAATAAATAAAATAATTAGAAGAAACTAATTAAGTCATTTGTATTTTTTAAAAAATGAAACTAGGAGTTCCTTTTAGTAGGAGTACAAAATAACATTTGTTCTTCACATAAATAAATTTTTCATAACTATAATAAATAAAATAATTATGAGAAACTAATTAAGTGATTTTTATTTTTAAAAAAATAAACCTAGGAGTTTCTTTTAGTAGGAGTACAAAATAAAATTTTCTTAGATTGAGCAATATAATATGCACAAGTTAAAAATCCGTTTAGTTTGGAAATTTTTCTGAAGTTTGAGAAATAATTTCCGGTTTTTTGTGGAAAATGTATTTTTCCGACTGCATTCGGAAATATTTCCTTTTACTATAGGTTAAAAATCCGTTTTGTTTGGAAATTTTTCCGAAGTTTGAGGAATAATTTCCGGTTTTTTGTGGAAAATGTATTTTTCCGACTGCATTAGGAAATATTTCCTTTTACTATAGGTTAAAAACCCGTTTTGTTTGGAAATTTTTCCGAAGTTTGAGGAATAATTTCCGGTTTTTTGTGGAAAATGTATTTTTCCGACTGCATTCGGAAATATTTCCTTTTACTATAGGTTAAAAATCCGTTTTGTTTAGAAATTTTTCCGAAGTTTGTGGAATAATTTCCGGTTGTATGTGAGAAAAGTATTATTCCGACTCCATTCGGAAATATTTCCTACTACCATAGGATAAAAATCCCATTTTATTGGAAATTTTCCCGAAGTATAAGGAATAAATTCCGGTTTTTTGTGGAAAATGTATTTTTCCCATTCCATTCGGAAATATTTCCTACTACTGTAGGTTAAAAATCCGTTTTGCTTGGAAATTTTTCCAAAGTTTGTGGAATAATTTCCGGTTGTATACACTGAAAAAATTTTGGTGCAGCATCTGCACTTTAAAGTACAGTATCCGTCCCAAATGAAAAATTACGTTATTCAGTTAACTTCACTACGTTGAAAATCAATGCAAAATATTTAATCTGAAGTTAACAGAATAATGAAATATTTCCATGGGACGGATACTGTACCAAAATTTTTTCAGTGTAGGAAAAAAGTATTTTTCCGACTCTATCCGGAAATATTTCCTACTACTATAGGCTAAAAATCCGTTTTGATTGGAAATTTTTCCGAAGTTTGTGGAATAATTTCCGGTTTTCTGTGGATAAAGTATTTTTCCTCCTCTTTTCGGAAATTTTTCCTACAAAATATTCGGAAACATGTGTTACCTACCAGTTTCGGAATAATTTCCTACTAATTCATCGGAGAAAATTCCGAAATTTTTTACAGTGTAGGTTGGCTTCCCTAAAATCTTCTATTGGGTTGATATGACTAAGATTTTGTACAATTCTTTCCATCTTAGTTCATTCGTAACAGTTGGGTTAGACAAAACTATCCCGGAAATAAAATCTTATTGATGAATTTCTTTGTGAATCAGTGATTTGAAGAAAGCGGAAAAATTGACGTGCTGAATAGTCTTGAATAGGAAGTGTCTTTTATAAGTAACTTTCTATTGATAAAAGATTTACTGAATCAATTTTAACAATTATGAATCAGTTTTGGAAATTTCGAGGTTAGATTGTCATATTTTAGACAAAATTTGAAAATTTTAGATAATTGATAATACTTTTTTCTTTAAATTGAATAAATTAAACGGAAATTTCCTTTTAAGAATGCAGATTGACTTGAGCTTAGGATCGATTCAGAAAAAGTGAATAGGTTTTTAGTTCCGGGGTTGTCAATGTTAATTTTTGTTTATTTTGGAAAACAAACATAACATTCTGGGACAAAGTGGACCACGTTTGTCTGCATTTGTCTCAAACGCTAAATTTGTGTAAATTGAAAAATATAAAAAATGTAGAAGCTGATCTCAGGATTAACTAATAAGGTCCTAAAGTTAATTATAAAGTTCATGAATTGTACGAAATAATTCACGTAGGAATGTTTTTTAGATTAAAGACGATTTGTTTAAAATTAAGGTCTACCATAATTATCGAATTTCAAGAATTTTGTAATGTTTAATAGTTGATAGTAAAAAAAAAAAACCTATAAATCATCTTGGCCGAGATGTTTTTGAATTAAAAATTCTTTGATAATGAAATTTTGTGAAAAATCGACTTGTAATATAAGACCTTTTTTTTAAGGTAGTAGTATAAAACATTTCATAATGATCTCATTATAAGGCAATTATTATTTAAATAAATTGTAAGACTAAATTACGTATATAACAAAATAATTATATATGGGAATATAATTACTGAAAAATAATCACTTAATATAAATTAAGTAACTTTTGCAAAAATAAAGATAATTTATCAAAATATCCTCTGAGATATTTCAGTTCAAAAAGTTCTATAGAATCTTACTAAAATAATTCTATAGAAATTCTACATTAATTCCAGTAAATACTAAAACAAGTTTTATTTATATATAGAACAACAATTATAAAAGTTTTAATTTAAAAAAATTAAAGGAAATATACTTAAATCTTTAAAAGTAGTAACAAATTTGGCAAATTAATTGAAAATGAATGAAATAAATATAATTACAGAATATATATAATTGAAATACAAAAATAAAAATTTTAACTTTAAACTGAAGAAAATAATTTTTAAAATCATAAAAATAACTGATAATTGAATAAAATAATTGAAAGAAGACAATAATTTAGATTTGAGACACTGAATGAAAATTAGCGAATTAATTGAAAAATAATTAAAAAGTTGATAAAATAATTGCAAAATATTAATAATACAAAAAATAAAAAATAAAAATTAAAAAAAAGAATTGAAAATTGAGATAAGTAATTGAAAATTTAGGATATTAATTGAAAAATAATGAAAATGATTAAAACTTGGAGAACATAATTAGAATTTGATAAGAATAGTTGAAAATTTAGTAAATTAATCGTAAAATGATAAGAATAATAGAAAATTGTAAAATGATAAAAAAGTTGAAAATTGAAAAAAATAATTTAAATTTGTGAAAAATAACTGAAGAAATTACATTATTTATTTAAAATAAATCAAAATAATTACAGAATGATAGAAATAATGCTAAATTAAAAAAAATAATAATTGAAAATTTTGGCAAAAAATTAAAAAATAATAAAAATGATTAAAAATTAGGAAATTAATTAAAGAATAATAACAATAATTGAAAGTTGAAGAAAAAATTTAAATTTGTGAAAAATAATTGAAAAATGATAATTATAATTGAAAATTGATGAAAGTTTTTGAAATTGGCGATAAATAATTGAAAAGAAAACATCATTTAAATAATTGAAAAATACAATTAAAATTCTACAAGAATTAATAAAAAAAAATATAATAAAAGTTGAAGCAATGAAACAGTTTTTTTAATATTGGAAAATATTTAGAAAATGATTATATAGAAAACATTAATTAAGAATATTGAAAGGGATAATTAAATTTGCATTAATAATTC
Source organism: Ganaspis brasiliensis (assembly GCA_037103525.1). Classification (NCBI taxonomy): domain Eukaryota; kingdom Metazoa; phylum Arthropoda; class Insecta; order Hymenoptera; family Figitidae; genus Ganaspis; species Ganaspis brasiliensis. The sequence continues at coordinate 393,292 of JAZKLR010000105.1, read as the reverse complement.
GATACTGAAGAAATTAAATGTTATTTAAAGAAAATAATGGAAAAATGATGATCGAATTTGAAGATAAATACAATAATGAAATTGATCTTATGTTGAAGAAAATATTTAAAAATGAAAAAGTAAATGAAAAAATTAAAGACAATAATTGAAATTTGCCGAAAGTAAATTTAAAATTTAGGGAAAAACTGGAAAAATTAAAATAGTTAAGAATGGAACAATTTAATTAAAAAATGATAAAAATTGTAGTAAGTAATAATTGAAATCATAACAGAAAAGAATTATCGTAAATTGAAGAAATTTTTTAATCTTTTCTAATTTAGTATACTTAAAGCGTGGATTAATTGAATTTTTAATTAATGCAATGTTCAAATTAACTGAATTTTAACGAAATTAAAATTGTTATAAATTGAAAACTTGACAAAATTTTGAGTAGGTGAAAAATAATTTTAAAAAATCAAGTAGACAAAAAAAACATCTAGTGACAAACTTCAGGTGTCAGCAGAATGAATGAAGGAATAAAACTTAAAAATTATTATAATATTTTACATTAAGTTGTATGCTATACTTTAATTTCTCGGTAATTATATTCATATAATGCTTCTATTATATGTAATTATATTCTTATAATTCTTTTATTATAATAATGAATTAAATGATATCATTTTGAAAATATTTTTATAATAATTATATTTACAATGACATTCTTATAATTATGCTATTTCTAATATAGTTATCAGAGAGACGGACAGAAATATCTTCTGCCTTTCCCAGAAAGAAGACAAAGATGAAACTTAATTAAAATGATTTTATGAAAATGGACAAAAAACGAGATTGGTTTAGATTAAATGCGTTTTATACGTTTTAATATATTTTAACCCTGGCTACGTGCCTGTAATGGAATCAAATGAATTTAAATGCATTGAAAATTGTTCATTTATAATAAAATAATAAATTAGTATAATTATCAAATAAATTAGCAATAATTAAATTTAAAATAAAATAATATTAAGATAAATGTGATACATTACATGACAGTTCAATGGAATTTTGATATGTTTGCAAGTGCCTGGCTTGGCACAAATTGTTTTGGAGAAAGCTTTTTTGGCAATTGTAGCTTCAAAGGCCAAAGCCACAATTAAAAAGAGGAGCACAAATGTCAACTTCATTTTACTGGAATTGTAACTATCCTGATACTATACTGACTGATGAGATGCAGAGATTTAAATATACTCTCGATCACGGAAAATTTCTCGTTTCCTGTTACAAAATTTTGCAAACATTTCTGGTCAATGATCTTAAGTTTGTAGTTCCTTCCATACAAAAAGCGGAAGTAAAATCAATGTCGTAACGATTGATAATACACAATATTAAGGCATGATCATATTCGAGTCTTGAAATATATTTAGAGAAAAGTCGATAATTTATAAGCATTTTTTACATTCTTTTCCTGATATTCGACATTAAGACAAATATTCGTTTATTTGTCATTTCATCACCTTCTTTAGAAAGAAGTCAGGAATTATACAAAACTTTGAAAGTTCAATTTGTTTATGTGACAAATTATATGCAACTCTCGTTTTTTCACAATTTCCAATCAAAAACATTTAAAAATCAAAATAGCGATTGCTTTTTATAAAATTGTGAAGAAAAATCTAATAATAAAGAAGTACAGGGTCATTTGGGGTAAATGGTTATGACGTTTGCGCTTAATTTACCATTTTTTGAACTAGTAAACATTATTTAAAATTCTACCATTCCTTAAGCTATACAAGAGATTTTAATGATGAAATTTTGTTTTAAAAATTGACGATTAAACGCAAACATTAACTGTTTCCGATTACCCCAAAATGACCTCAGTTGAGCAATAATAATTGCATCCTTATATAGATGAGAAAGCTGTGTAATAATACACATTTTTAACAGGAATAAAAAATTAAGTTTTTTTTTTAAATTGTGCGTGTGTGTTTGTTTCTTTTTGTGTGTTTACTTTTTTATCCCGGATTTCTGGGAAACTTAATAAATATAAATTATTGTCTCCGGAGTTTTAGAGACAAAATTGAATTTTAGTATAGATTTTACACTTTACAAAATTTTATTTTGAACTATGACATTTTACCTTTAAATTTCTTTGAAAAACATTTCTTTACGTTCTGTTTTGATTCATTTTTTATAGACGTCTTAAAAAGGCATTAATTTTTATTTTAAGCAAACGATATGATGAATAAAAAATCATCAAATTAAAGAAACATTAAATAATTCGAAACTTATAAGTTTTAAGTCTAAACGTTTTATTAATTTGCATCATAATTAATGTTTATGGCATATTTATCAGGTAAAAAAGAGGCTATCAGAAAAACATTCCAGTATCCTTTAAAGGATTCAAAACTTTTTGAAAACTATATTTTTGGAAATAGATCATCATATTTAAAAAACGGTGCAATTTTTTGATAATTCGCTTCCGTAATTTTGTAGGTAATCTATTTTTGAAGAAAATGAGTTATTACAAATCAGAGTCGCATAAATTTAAAAAATTTATAAAGAAGTGATGTGAGGGAAAAGTTTGATTGCCTAAAAATGTGAATAAATAAACAATTTTTAACATTACAAATTTTTTCCCTAAAAAAGGACGTTTTTCCTTCCCAAAAATATAGTTTCCGAAAAGTTTTGAAATTAATTAATTAATGGATTAATTAACAAATTATTAATAATAAAAACGTTAAAAAGAATTTTTTCGTTTCCTTGATTATTACATTTTTTGTTTGTATAAACATTACTCGGTTGAGTAACCTTACGAAATTTTTTTATTATGCTGAATCGAGAAATCAATCTGCTGTTATGCTGCTGAATTTTTATGAATAAAAATCAATAAGCAATTATGTAATTTGAAAAATAAATTGATTAATTAATTTAAATTTTTAAACTTCATTTTACTAGTCCAATTTTAAATTATTTTATCGAAATTTCAATTATCTGAAACTTTAGTTATTTCAAAACTTTTAATCATTCAGATTTCATTAATTCGTAATTTTTAATTATCCTAATTTTAAATATTTCAAGTTCCTATCGATTCAAATTTTAATACAACCAAAACTTTGCGATTTATATTTTAATTATTCAAAACTTTAAGATTAACATAAAAAGTTCAATTACTTTAAACTTAATATCTTTCCAAAATACTGCATTAAAATTATTTCTGATCTTTAAAAGTTAATGTTTCATTAAAAATGAAAAGAATGTATCTAAAACTTACGAAATTAAATTTCTCTAAATAAATGTAATGTTTTGAAAAAATGACATTAATTTCCAAGTGTATTAATCGATTATATAACCATATTATATGAATTGAAGTTTGGATGGATAGATTTTTGGATTTATTGAATTTATAATTAATTAAAATTAAAATCAATTCAAATTTGGATAAATTGAGTTGAAATTTTCAATTTGAATCGACTAAAAATTGAATAAATAAATTTGAAATTAAATAAAAATTCTAATAACTGGAAATTTATTCTTCTTATAAATATGACAAACGATTAATTAAAATTGAATATTATATATTAATTTTATGAATTTAGAGGGTAAAATCATTTTATTTCAACCAAAGTAAATTTTTAAAAAAAATTTACACTTTCAGAAATTTGAAAAGAATTATTTGTATTTGTCTGGAATAATTAAATTTATTATTTTTAAATGATTAAAGCGCCTTTATTATATACAATAATAGTTGAAATATGAATTTAAAGCTCATCTAAAAAATAACCTAATTTAGCGTATTTCAGAAGTTATTTACAGAAAGGTGAATTTATTAAAATAAATTTTAAACTTACTCAATTCAAAGTAATAAAATTACGCTGAACTTTCAAATTTCCGTGGCACTTTTTAAATTTTTTATTTAAAAATTCCTATATTTTTATTAATAACAAATTTAAAAAGTGCCAAGAAAATTTAAAAGTTCAACCTAATTACTTCAAATTAAGTACCCAAGTTAAAATTTATTTATTCATCTTTCTGTAAATGTATTCTAAAATTCTTAAAAATGGTTCCGCCACCACTTTCTTTGAAATAAAATGGTTTTTGGCTCGAATTAAAAAAAGGGTTTAGCTAATCAAAATTATACTTATTGGAAATTATCATATTTAAAATTTCATCAATAAAATGTAAAAACGATGAAATTGTTTTTATCAATGAATAAGATTTAGAGAAATAAAAAATTATAATAGATTAAAATTTATCGTAATTTAAATGTAAGTCGATTAAAAGTTGGATAGATTAATGTTTGGAACGATTGATTTTGAGATTGATTAAAATAAAAATAATCGGACATTGTTATTATTTAAAATCTATCGATCACTCAGAAAAAAATTTGTTTGTGACAACCAAACTTCAGTTAAAGAAACAAATTTTGGTTGAAACAACCAAATTTTTGGTTTAAACAATAGAATAATTTTGTTGATTTAACCAAAATTTGGTTGTTTCAACCAAAATTTGTTTCTTTAACTGAAGTTTGGTTGTCACAAACAAATTTTTTTCTAAGTGATTAATTAAATTCAGGAACTATAAAAAATTGAAGATATTGGAAATTTAAATCAGCTGAACTTGAGGTTGATAAAAATTATCAATGTAAAGGATTGCAATTTAAATTATTTAAAATTAGAAAGAGTTAAATTCGGAACGTTCAAAATTTGGATAAATTAACGTTAAAATCAATATAAACTTTAACATATAATTTTTTTAAATTAAGACTTATCGAAATTTGGTACGTTTGAATTATTTGAGATTGATTAAAATAATGATAAATTAGGTAAAGAGAAATTAATTTTTCAAAAGTATTAACAAAATTTTTGTATTGAACGATAAAAATTAATCTATAGAAAAAATTAGTTAGTTAAAGAATTGGATTTATAATATTTTATTGTTTGTGATATGTCAAACATATATTCAAACAAAATAAATAATGTATCTTAAAATAAAAAAAAATTGTTTTGTGTCATGAATATTTTATTGTATAATAACAAAGTACGTTACAAAACAATCATTTTAACTATAAAGAAGACTAGGAATTTTTATTAACTTCCTGATGTATATAAATTTAAAAAAAAAATGTTCCTCGCTTTAATACGTGTTTTTCTTCATTTTATTTGTTGTCTATATTTGAATTCGATGAGATATTTTATAATAATAACAATATTTTTAATATAATGTTCGAAATTTATTTTTTTTCAATATTTTAAGTACACCTAAACAAAAATATTTTTTTACATAATAAATTTATGCAATTTACAGAAAAGTTGAGTAAAAAAAAGTGCAAAAATTTTAAGACAAATTACAAAATTGTTCAAATTTTTTTTTAACTTTCAAGTAGCAAAGAAAAATGTTCATAAAAATAAATTTGTACATTAAATTAAGTCAATGATTAAAATAAATAATTAAGAGAACGATTTAAATATGTAAAAACTATATTAAACTTTGATTTAGTTGAAAATTTGGTTGAATTAAAATTTTTATCAATACTTAAGTTTTGATTTTTGTATTCACTTCTCTCAGTTTTTGTTTAAAAAATGTAAAAAATTGAAAGAATAAATTAAATAGATGATATAATTTTAAAAAAGCGAAAAGAGGTGTGAAGGCGTTAGTCAATTATAACATAAGAAATATTTTTAATTTGTGTTTATTTGAAATTACATACAATTTAATACATTTATGTTTTCTGCATTTCAAAATTACTATTATTTTATAAACACATGAAACAATATAAAAAAAAAAAATTCGATGGTCCTCGATGTCAAGTCAGCATTATGTCATTTACATAAAGTATATTTGGTCGTTAGAATAAAATTCAGAATCCGGATTGCATTCGTCAAAGCTAAAACAGAAATAAAAATCGATAAGATGAAAAAATTATCATAATAATCAATTTTTTTTGTAAGTTCCCTGGAATATAGGAACACAATTTAGTAAATTGAATGATTTTAATATTTATAAATTCTTATAGAATTTTTTCGGGACAAAAACAATAAGAAAAATCTATCCGGCGCTATGTGAAATTTTTATAGGTATATTTCATCGAAACGTCAAAATAACAAAATTGAATTTTTTTATTTTTTAATTATTGACTAGTAGAACCGTAAAAACCAAATTAAAATTGATATAGGTAATTAGTTAAATGTATACGTAATGAGTTTTATGAATTTGCTAACATCAGCTGTTCTTTGACTGCCATATTAAAATATGTAACACTTTATTGCCGGCGGTAGATTACTTTATTCAAACTATTAAAAAAAATAGGATAGAAAAATTTATTAATTACTATAAAAATGTTAAAATATTTCAACTATAATTAATATTACAGAATAATTATCATTTATAATTATTATTATTATTAGAGAAATTATTAATTTTTCTTTCCTATTTTTCCTATTTTTTGAATAATTTGCATGAGGTAATCTACCGCCGGTAAAGAAGTGTTACATATTTTAATGTGACAGCCAGAAAACAGCTGATGAGAGCTTATTCATAAGATTCAGTATTCCCTCTTTTCACAGGTATTTATAAACTTTATACGTATACATTTAACTAATTATATCAATTTTTCATAGTATCGGATAGTTTTTTCTTATTATTTATTTTTTTTTTTTACTTGAGGAATATTTAGGTAAATTGAACTCGAGGCCTAATGGCACATTCACACCTCGGTGTGAATGACATGAGATAGAAGAAGACAGAAATTTCAATTTTTTGTCTCCCTTTATCTCAGGTGTCTCAGGTCGAGGTGAGAAAGTACCTTAATTGGCAGATTGAACAACTTGTCTAATTAATATTTCTTTACTGGATCACTATGAGAACCGACTTTTAGCGGAAGTTTAATATTCACAATTCAATATAAAAAAGATCTATTGTGTCAAATCATACCTTATATTTGATGGATCATAAATCTCATCTGCATTCTCATACTCATCATTAGCAGGGTTGGCAAAGTTGTCAGAATCCAGACTGGTATCGTAGCTTACGCTATTTTGCTGTAAACTGGGATAAGAGGCTGCTAATAATGGTTGAACAAATTGTCTAGCTAATACTGCTTGCAATGGCACAGGAGAAGATGATTTTACTTGCCTCTGCTGAAGAGTAGAGGGTTGAAGAAATTGTCTAGCGTATTGCTGTTGCGATTGCACAGGAAATAATTTTGATTGAATTGGCTGGGGAATCGAAGATAATTGTCTAACCTGCTGGGGTTGAACAAATTCTCTAACCTGTTGGGGATGAGCAAGTTCTCTAACCTGCTGAGGTTGAACAAATTCTCTAACCTGTTGGGGTTGAACAAATTCTCTAACCTGCTGAGGTTGAACAAATTCTCTAACCTGTTGGGGTTGAACTAATTCTCTAACCTGCTGAGGTTGAACAAATTCTCTAACGTGCTGGGGTTGAACAAGTTCTCTAACCAATTGAGTCTGGACAGGATTTGAGTAGTACTCTCTCGGGGAAAATGTGGTAATGTATCGACGTTTCAAATCTTGAGGTAAATCAGCATTTTCAGGATCTTTCTGTTCTTGTTCTGCTGGTGCCTGTGCAGGTGGTGCTTGGTCAACTAGTGCCTGTACAGCTGGTGCTTGATCAACTGGTGCCTGTACAGCTGGTGCTTGTGTAACTGGTGCCTGTACAGCTGGTGCTTGTGCAACTGGTGCCTGTACAGCTGGTGCTTGTGCAACTGGTGGTGGGCTCTGTTGTCCTGGAGTTGGGTACCCGTATTGATAAGGCGAGCAGAATAAGGGTATTACTGGACGTGATGTTTGATATGCATAATTTGGTGTCTGGAAAAAAAGAGATTGGTCATATAAAAAAGAAATATCGGGACAATAATTCCTATCGGTATAAATCGTAAGAGGATCATTAAGGGTTCATTGGAAATTTTTGATTGTTTACTATCAACAATTAATCAACAGTTCTCTTTTGCCCGTATATAGCCCAGCGCAGAATAGAACGAAACGTGGACGCAAGTATGTGCAGGGTTGCCAACTAGATGGCACCAGAAATCGACAATTCCAAAAAAGAAAATCGCCAGAAGTCGCCAATCTTTGAAATTTGTTTATCGCCAAGTAATCATTGTTTTCTTTTATACTGAAACCTTTTTTTCGGCCGTAACAATCATTAAAAAAATCAAAATTGGTGAAGTTGTAGAAAACAATTTAAATGTGTAGGAATAAGCTAATCTATTTTGAACTAACTTAAAATCATCAACGAATAGAAAACTTTCTTTATGAGGGAGCAAAAGATTTGAAATTTTAGATAATTTAATAATACCAATACAGTCTAAACTTTAAAACAATGTAAAAAAGAAATCTCCATTATTATCGCCACTTACCAACAGAAGAAAAAAATCGCCAAGGTTGGCAACCCTGAGTATGTGATAGAAAAGGACTGCCGATATATCTATCCTTTTCTATCACATGCTTGCGTTCGCGTTCCGTTCTATTCTGCGTTGGGATTATGATTTTATAACGATCATAGAATGTTAAAAGATGTAAAGATACGTAGTGTCGTGTCGAAAGTAAACGGACGTTTCTGATTGGATCGTAATATTTTCAGATATTTACTAGCAGTCAACGCAGTCAGCTGAGTCAAAAGTCATTTAAAAAGCAGATGAAGAAAGAAGAAGAATATTCTCAGTTTTTAACTTATTTATATAACCCATATATTCAAACATAATATTCTCAGTTTCTAAAGTTACTGACAGTCGTCTATGACAAAAGTCTTTAAAACGAATAAGAAAAATATTCTCAATTTTTAACGTGTTTACATAACCTATAATTTCAATTGGTTTTTGTCTCCTTTCGCCTTATTTGTATTTCGCGTGTTATTTCGAAAAACTCTTAAACTAAAGTATAAATTCTACTAATTTTTAAATAATTATTTAAAAACATCCGATAGCTCGAACCGAGAAAACCGAAAACACATCTGTGTCTGCAATCTGTTATTTCGATTTTGACAGATAGAAGTCTTGAGTGCTATCTGTTATAGCTAAGTTAGTAAAATCTGTTGGATTAAAAAATAGTGTTTTAATGAAAAAATCATTCTTCAACTGAAATAAAAACAATTGTATATTAATCAGATGGCGTAAGAAAAACAAAACTTATGAAATAAATGAAATTTTTTTACGATTCACACTTTTAGGTTATGTAGTCAGTAATTTATTAATATAATTTATTGCAGACATTTTATGGTTGATGCAAAATAAAAAAATAATAAAATATTCTAAACACAGAAACATGAAAGCTTCATAAATTATTGAAATTATTTCTCGGTTCGTGCTATTATCATAAATTGTAAAAGAATTTTTTTTTTAATTTGGAAAATTTTTGAACATTATTATATTTTATACTTTACTTGGTAATATGGATTGTTGTAACCGTAGAAATGGGCATCTACAGCCAATGTGTATGTTAACAAAACAAATGCAATTGTTCCTCTCATTTTGACCAACTTGTAACTATACTGATGATATAAAACTAAGAAACGGAACGAAGAGATTTAAATATACCCTCGATCTGGAGAAAATTTAATTTCCTGGTTTTAAGAATCACAAAATATTTCTGGTCAATGATCTTTAGTTTATATGTTCCTATATCCAAAGACGGAAGCAATAATTAAAAGTGTTGTAATAAATCATTAACATGTTGCTTGAAAAGTTTCAAGAAATTTGTGAATTTTAATCAATATTTTCAGTTTATGTGAAGATTTTTCTTCCTCATTGCAGAATCGATAATCTCTTTATTATATTTTTTTTACTTCCTGCAGAAAAAAGTGTAATTAAACAAGAAGTCGTCGAATTCAAGATTATTTGCAAATTTATGCAATGAGAGATTGGTGAATTTAAAAATATTACTTCAATATTTTGCAAAATGTTTTAGTAATTTTTCACAGTGGTAAAATAGAAAATATATATATGAATAATAAACATGTGTGAATATTAGATGTAAATTTTACACAAAAATAAGAATATTTGAAAGTTAATTTCAAAAATTCGAATCAACTTAAAATACCATTTTCGTAATGCAAAGTTTTGCAGTAAAATTTATTTACGAACATTCAATTTGTTTCATTATAAAATTTTTTATTTGATTTCTTTTCCTTATTATTGCAAAACGTCAATAAATTACGAAACCACTTTCAATGCAACTTCAAGTTTTTTATTTCATCAAGAGTTTAATTTTAAATGCACATACAAAAATTGTGAAATACTTCCAAAAAAATGCTCAATTGCATTTTATTTATTGATGAAATTCTTCCATTGAATTTACAATATTAATATGTTTCAAAATCTTTTATAAACGAATTAAGAAATTAAAGCAGCGTATTGTTGAAAGAAGAATTATTCTGAGGGTCAAACGTTTAAAACAATTAGTCAATTAAAATGTATATTGTTAAAAAAATGTAAATCGCAATGTTATTTTTATTTTTAAATATTTAAATTTTTTTCACAGGAAAAATGAATACAAACTGAAAAGAAATTATTATCAAGTAAAAATGATAGTGTAAAAACCTTACGTAAAACTTTTTCATCAAAGATGAAAATAGGAGCATTTTGAGAGAACAATTTATTTGAAATATTTTTATTTGAAAAGGTGATATTGTAAAAATATTTTTTTCTTGTTGCAATTTGCGTAAAGCACCATATGGCAGTCAAAGTTCTCAGCATCCCTTTTCCCGTTCCAACATCTTTATGATCCGCTGACAAGTACGCTTTAGGGTCGGAAGTGAAAAGTACAAATAGTAAATCTTGAGGCACACATGCTGTGTACATACAACAGAAGTTGTTTTTTAGAAAATAATTTGGTTCAACGTAAGCACTAATCACTCATCAGTCATCCGGCAAAAATAATATCTTTACTATTTCAATAAATTTTCAAGGTAATTTTGAATTATACAAATTTTTACTACTTTTAATTAGTGACTTTTTTCTTTTAATTTATAAAAATTTCATTAATTGTTTATATGTAATTAAATTTAGATATGATAAAATCTGGACAATCTTGAAAAAAGTGGAAATTTTTTTTGTTTCCAAATAATTGGAAATATTGTCCTCTTAGAATATTTCCAATATTTATCGATTGAAATTTAAATTATTTCAAACTTTAATTAATTCACATTTCAATAAAACAAAGTTTTAAGAATAATTCATTTTTATTATAAATTCTTTATGGTGAAAACAAAGATTATTTTAATGCTTTTATTATTTGCAAATTAAAAATTTTAAACTTGATTTTATCAATATGAATTAAAATTGATTCAAACTTTTTTTTTTTTTTTTTTTTTTTTTTTTTTTTTTTTTTTTTTTAGTTATTATACACTCGTTTTAACGACCTTATTGGCCCAATGAGTGTCCCCCGTAGGGAGTTCCTAGAATTGTACTTGTATATATTCTTTAAGTGTTTTTGCATCTACAGAACGGCTTGAAATTAGGAGTACTCGCATTTGCCTGGACCACCCGGTATATTGGGTTTGCTCGCCAGTGGAGAGGGAAAACTGTAGAAAAACCTCTTCCTGAATACAACCGGTTTATCGACAGTCGAGTTCTAGTGATCTGCACAAGTCGATTACCGACAGTGCATATCATTATTCCTCGACGTCAAACCTTCCACTGAAGTTATCTCACGAGTTAGAAAAATCCCAGACTCATCGGGGCGCGAACCCAGCAAGCTGGACTTGGCGCGACCGCAGAGTCTAGTATTTAACCAACTGAGCTAACTCCGTGGTTATTGATTCAAACATTGATGAGTAAGAAATTTGAATTATTGAAATCTTAGTAATAATAAAGTTCAATTATTATATCTAATTTTTAATGACTCAAAATTTTAATCAAATCAAGTTTTAATTATTATAAACTTTATTATGTTTTTAAAGTCTAACAATGTTAAAATTGTTTAAATTATTTTTAACTTCAATAAATGTCATATTGTAAAAACTTGTAATTGTAAAAAATTTCCATTGCTTCAAAATTTCAATCAATTTACATTTTACATTTTATCTTCCGGTTTATTTTTTCCGGTCATTAAACATTTGATTAAAAACTTAAAAATTAAAAGTTCTCCATATTGGACCGACCATTTTGAATTTTTAAACTTTTACCCGTGATTCGTAATCGTCGATCTTTAAATTTGTAGAATTAATTATATAAATGATTTTCTTATTGTTTTTATAATCTCCGAATGAAATTGCCTCATTTTTAACGATTTTATGTTTTATTTGCAAGTTTTTTTCAAAGACAATTATTTTTTTTTCTCTAGTTATAAATATTGGACAAAAATTATATTTATATTTTCAATTTTTCCTTATGCTTTTTATTATTATTAAAAGTGAATTTGCCTATATTTGAAGGTTATTTTTTAAAAAATTTGATCGTCTAATTTTTTTTTTTTTTAATAATTTCAATAACGATTGTTTACCTAATTATTAGCTGCCTTGAATCTAGATAATAAATTATTCAAAAATTGGTTTACTTTATTATTAATAATAAATAATTATTAATTAAATAATAATAATCTCCGTAAACTCTTGAAATTAGTGTATTTATATTTATTCATCTATTTCTGTCCACGTTTTAAAATCTGAACTGAAGTTGGTTAGTATTTATATTTATTCATCTTTTTCTGTCCGTATTTTAAAATCCAAAGTAAAGTTAGTCCCTGTTTTTTTTTTTTTATTTATTCTGTAACTTTTTTAACCATTTTTGAACTTCCGAAACTTTCATCAAGTTTGCTGCAAATTTGAAAACTTTCGGAAAGGTTGCGTTTCTAAATTTAATTTTTTCAAATATCAATTATTCTCTTCAGTCTAATTATTGTCACGAATATTTAAATTTATTACACAAGTTTTCATTTACTTCTGTCATTTTTCAATTATTTTCTCATCATTTTATTTTTTTTTCTATCTTTAAATTATTGCCAGGAATATTTAAATTTTTAACATCATGCAGTTTCTGTTCTACTTTTATTTATTGATATGAATAATTTTCTTCAAATTTCAATTACTTTTCTCATTATTCAAGTATTATTGTCATTTTACGATTATTTTCTTCATATTTCTATTACTTTTGCAATTTTAGAATATTTATTTTCTACAAATTTTAATTATTATTTTATTCAAATATTATTGAATGCGACCTATTAATATATAATATAGTAATTACTATTGTTATATCAAATTGTAATTTTATTGTTACTTGAAATAAATTTTTTAATTTTATATTTTAATGGGCTTTTGCCCGTAAATAAGTAAATACATTTTTATTGCCATGAATTTTTAAATTTATTATATTAGTTTTCAATTATCTTCTACAAATTTCAATCATTTTCTTTATTATTTTTATTATTAACATGAGTTTAATAAATTTGTACATTGTTTCTCAATTAATTTCAACAAATTTAAATTATTTTCATCAAACTTCAATTATTCTCTATAAATTTTTTATTTATACACCAGCTTTTAATTATTTATGTCATTATTCAATCAGTTTCTTAAGATTTCAATAATTGTTTTGTAAATTTTTCAAGTATTGTCTTTAAATTTTTAATTTTATGCACCAGTTATAAATTTTTTTTAAATTTCAATTATTTCTGTTATTGTTCAATTATCTTCTTGTAATTTCAATTATTTTTTAAACTTTCAAATTATTTTTTTTTTTTAATATCAATTGTGTTCTTCAATCTTCAAATTATTGTCAGGACTATTCAAATTTTCTACACAAATTCAATTCACTGTCGTTATTCTTCAATTATTTTCTTAAATTCCAATTCCTATTGTCATTAATCAATTACTTTTGTTATTTTCCAATTATTTTTCTCATATTTTTGTTATTTTTGCCATTTTAGAATTATTTTTTACAAATTGCAATTATTTTATTCAATTTTTTTTACTGTCATAAACTTCTAAATTTCCACACCTGTTTTCAATTATTTTCATCATTATTTTTATTATTGTCACGAATTTATTAATTTTTTTACACCTTTTTTAATTATTTTCTTCAAACTTTAATTATTTTTGTCATATTTGAATTATTTTGCCATTTTTGAATTATTCTCTTCAAATTGCAATTATTGTCTTCAAACTTCAATTAATTTCTTCAACTTTCAATTATTTTCCTCAAATTTATAATTTTTTTTTTAATCTTACAATTGTTGTCTATAATTTTTTAATTTTTACACCAATTTTGAATTATTTATTTCAATATTTCAATTATTTTTGTCATTTCTGAATTATTTTTTCAAGTTACAACTATTTTTGTCAATGTTCAAATTTTTTGACATTTTGGAATTATTTCCTTTAAATGTCATTTTCTTCAATCTTTTTATTATTGTCATGAATTTATTAACTTTTAAAGATCAGTTTTCAATTATTTATGTCATTATTCAATTAGTTTTTTCACATTTTAATTATATCGTTATTTTTTTAAATTATTTTATACAATTTTTCAAATAATGTATTAAATTTTTTTTTTTACTTCATTTTTTAATATATTTCTCATTTTTCATTAATTTTTCTTCGAAATATCAGTTATTTTTGTCATTATTCAACCATTTTCTACACATTTACATTTTTTGATATTTTTTTCAAATTTCAATTATTTTCTTGAAAATACTTTTATTTTTTTCAATTTTTCAACTATTGTCTAAAAAGTGTAATTTTTACTCAATTAGTTTTTTTACATTTTACTTATTTCTTCAATACCTATCTCAATTATTGTATGAAAATTTAAATTTTTTACACCAGTCTCAAACTTTTGTTTTCAAATTTTATTGATTTCAAATTCCAATTATTTCGTTTCAATTTTTGTCATCATTTTTTTATTTTTAATCTATTTTTTAATTAGTTTTGTCATTTACAACTTTTTTTTCAAATTATTAGATAAATATTATTCATCAATTTGTTTTATTTATTGTTATAGTTTAATTTCTAAAACGCATGGAAAAGTAATCGCTGATGTATATTAAAATAGAAAAAACGAATTCATTTCAAATTTAATAAATAAATAATTTTTTTTTTATAATAAAAAGGTATATTTTAATTAATTTTGCTTTGATTACTCACTATTAAAAATAGTTTTGATGAAATGAAGAAATAGACATTTTTATCACAAAATTTTTATTTTTTGTACTGATACGATTCTTTTATACATTTGAATTAAATCAATTCACATGAAATTCTACATATTACATCATACGAGATAATATTTCACAATACAATATTACACATATGTTCACAAAATATGATTAATTTTTGTCGTTCATTTCTTTAATCCAGTATTTCTTAATTTTGTCAATTTAACATTAGATTAATTGATTAATTTAATTATCAAAATTTGAAGACAGAATTCAATAATAAATATCTTGCTGGTAAACAGAAGTGGGGTTTCCATAATAATTTACATCTGTGAATAAAAAATAAATGATTATTTGACATAAAAAAAAATTTTACTAAATGTTACTGACTTGTAAGAATAAAAATACTTTTTAAAATTATATTATATCATAATTATTTTATTTGATAAATAAATAAATAAACAATCATAAAAAGTATAAAAATGATGTTTACTTTGAAAATTTACTATAAAATTTATCTATAAAATTACTATAAAATTTATAAAATTTACCTGGTGAATCATATGAAACAGGTTGCAAATTTTGAACTCTAGGATCAACACAAAAACATTCACATATAGGCATTCGAGTTACAGGATTCACAGAATTTCTCATAGCGGGTTTTGAAATAGTTGGTTCAATATTGAGTGCGAATAAAGGAGGTTGTCTGCATGAATTTTGCGGTCTTAATCTAGAAACAAACGTTATTTAGTAGCACACTTGATAATAATAATTTCAATTTATATTTAAAATATAAAAAATGTAAATATAGAAAATAATAATATTAAAAGTGTTAAAAGCATAAAAATTCAAAATTGTATCTACGGTTAAAGTTAGAATAAAAATAATTTTATATAGCGAAATAATATATATAATAAATTATAATTATAATAATATAAAATATTAATAAATTAAAATTTAAAAGAATTTTTACCTGTTGAAGAGATTTTTCAAAAAGCAGTCGTTTTTTCTAAACAAATTGGTAAAACTTCTGGACACATCTGGTAGTCTTGGTAAATTATTATTGATTCTAGATCTAGGAATATAATTGCGATTATTATTATTACAAGCTCCAGGAGCAGAACCTTGAACTCCAAGTCCACATTTTAATCCGCAAAGATCAAAATTGTAATTCAAACCGGCAGAAATACTTTCACTGTGATGAATTGTAACTGTGATCGTAAAGATATAAAAAATGTATTTTAAAAACTCCATTTCATCTGCCTCTTGAGTTAATCACTGGAAGTAAATATCAACTCTTTGAGTTTCATTCCATCATTTTCGATACTTCCTTATATACATTTCCGATCATTCGCACTATAAATATTTTTCGAAATGAGAAACACGAGATTTTTGTTTAAACAGGATATTAAATACTTCAATTTTATTTCCTGGATTAAAAAAGTTATTTTAAGTTTAAACAAAATTGTACACAGAAACCACGTGTAAAGAAAAACTAATTTTTTTGGGATTTAAATCTTAGGAATTAAATTGCTAGAGAAATGTTTCAAATCAAACACTTAATTATATTAAATTAATAATATAGTTATTTTATGTTTAAATAAAAAAAAGAAAAAGATAAC
The DNA here is from genome assembly GCA_037103525.1 of Ganaspis brasiliensis. Taxonomy (NCBI): domain Eukaryota; kingdom Metazoa; phylum Arthropoda; class Insecta; order Hymenoptera; family Figitidae; genus Ganaspis; species Ganaspis brasiliensis. The sequence goes on along the minus strand of JAZKLR010000105.1, from coordinate 376,581 downwards.
ATAAACGTAACTTTTCTCAGTGTTTTAAAAATGTAGGTCACTTCTCAAACATAAATTCAGATTGCGAAGGAAAATATTCTGATGACAAGTTCAAATTTATTATAAAATATTGAATTTTGTAATAACGCCGAAAGGTATTTAAATAATATTTTGGAGCAACATATTTAAAATTTTAGATTTTTCTGCTTTTGGAAAAATAACTTTTTCGTAATTTTATATTACATATTTATTTATTTGGATTTCCCACATAATCATTAAACTGCTGATAAATTTTATGAGTTTTTTCGTTATTTTTTAAAATATACTAACAGTCTAGTATATAAATATTAAATTCAAACAAAATAATTTAAAAATTAAGAAAATTATAGGAATAACTGTTGGAAATAATTGAAAATTGAAAATCAAAGAAAACAATTCGAAATTTAAGAAAATAGTTTAAAAATGAAGAATGTAATAAAAAAATGAAGAAATAAATAAATTAAAAATTAAAAAATTAAATTAAAATTTGAAAAAAGTAATTAATACTTGAAAAAAAATTACAAAAACAAAGGAGAAAATAATTGACAATTAAAAACAAAAAATAAAAAATAGCTAGATTAATACACAACTAAAAAAAAAATAAAATAATAAATAATAATTTCAAGAAAATAATTGAAAATTAAAGAATACAATAAAAAATTTAAGAAAATAATTAAAAATTAAAGAATGAAATTGAAATTTAAAGAATATAATAAAAGATTAAAAAAAGTAACTGAAAAAGGGGAGAAGGATAGAATATGGAAGAAAAAAAATGGAATTGAATTTTGGAAAAATATTGTGTATTGCAGAAAGTATTTAAACAATTAAATTTAAAATTAAAGAAACTTATTAATAAAAGAAAAAAAATTAACCAAATACGAGAATTTAAAAATATTAATAAAAATAATTTAAAACTAAAGAAAGTAATTTAAAATTTTAGTGAAATACCTAGTTGAAAAAACATTTCAGAATGACGAAAATAATTGACAATTAGAAAAAACCGCAAACTGTCAAGAATAATCGACAAGAGAGAAAAATAAAAAAATTAAAGAATGATTTCAAAATTTTAAGAGAATTAATGAAAATTGAAAAAATTTTTGGAAATAATTGAAAGAAATAATTGTAAATTGAACAAATGATTTAAAGAAAGAAAATAATAGAAAATTAAAGAAAACAATTAAAAATTTTAGAAAATAATTAAAAATTTAAGAATGAAATTGAAATTAAAAGAATATACCTAATAAAAGATTAAAAAAAGTAACTGAAAAATAGGCGATAATTATGTAATATGGAAGAGAAATATTGCAAACTGAAAAATGGAATTGAATTTTGAAATAAAATTTATGAATTGCAGAAAATATATGAACAATTGAATTTAAAATTAAAGAAACTTATTAATAATCGAAAAAAAATTTACCAAATATGAGAATTGAAAATATTAATGAGAATAATTAAAAACTGAAGAAAGTAATAAACATTTTAGAGAAATAATTAAAAAAACATTTCAGAATGATAAAAATAATTGACAATTAAAAAAAGTCACAAACTTGCATGAATAATCGACAAGAGAGAAAAAGAACAAAAAAAATTAAAGAATAATTCTGAACTTTTACGAGAATAAATGAAAATTGAAGAAATTGTAGGAAATAATTGAAAAATAACGAGAACAATTGAAAAATGGAAAAAAATATCTGAAAAGTGGCGAAAATAATTGACAATTGAAAACAAAATTTGAAAAATAGCTAGAATAATAAACAATTTGAAAAATTAGGAATAATTGTAGTTTGAACAATTGAATTTAAAATTAAAGAAACTTATTAATAATAGAAAAAAATTAACCAAATACGAGAATATAAAATAAAGAATAATTCTAAACTTTTTAAAGAATAAATGAAAATTGAAAATCTGAAAAGTGCATAAAATAATTGTTATTTGACAATTGAAAGTAAAATTCCAAAAATGGCTAGAATAATAAACAATTTAAAAAAAAAAAATTATAGAATTAAACAATACACATTAAATTTAAACTAAATAATATAAAATTAAGGAAATTTATAGGAATAATTGTAAATTAAAAACTGAATTGAAAAAGGATAAAAAATTAAAATTGATGAAAATAATTCATTATTGATAAATGTAAATGAAATTTAAAAAATATAATAAAAAATTTTAAAAACTAATGTACAAAAGCATATAATTATTAAATACAGAAGAAAATAATTGAAAACTGAAGAATTCAATTAATAATTTAAAAAAATAATTAAGAATTTAAGAAAATAGTTATAGAATTGAACAATTAAATTCATAATTTAAAACTATTTTTGTGATTGTTAACAAAATTTTAAAAAATCAGATAGTTATTGAACATTAAAGGATTAATTGAAAATTAAAAAAAAATTAATTTAAAAATGGAATTGAAACTTGAAGAAAATAATGAGAAATTGCAGAAAATAGTTACATAAAATTGTAAGAAGAAGAAAATTAAAGAAAATTGCTGACACAAATTTTAAAACAATTTCTATGATTGAAAAAATTAATTAAAAAAGCCATTTTTTAAATATTGAGGAGTTAGTTGAATATCGTACAAATAATTGAAAAATTTAATTGAAATTCAAAGAATATAATTAAAAATTGAAAAAGTTATTAATAAAACCCGAAAACTATTGAATGAAAAAGTTGAAAACTGAAAAATGGTATTACTAAATTAAAAAAATAATTGGGAATTGAAGGAAATATTCAAACAATTGAGTTAAATATTACATACACTTATTAATAATTGAAAAAAGTAATTGACCAAAGGCTGACCTTTTTTAATATTAAAGCAATAATTGAAAATTAAAAAATGGAATGGAAATTTGAAGAAAATAATTGAGAATTGAAGATAATGGTTGTAGAATTGAACAATTGAACTGAAATTTTAAATCAATTTTTATAAGTGAAAAAAATAATTGAAAACATCCGAGAATTATTAAATACTGTGTAATTAATTGATAATCGATGAAAATAATGGAAAAAAGGGAAGTAATTAAAAATTGAGGAAAATAATTAAAATTGTAGAAATAAATTGAAAATTAAAGAATGAAATTGAAGCTGTATAATAACAATTGATAATTGTAGGAAAATTACAAAATGACGAAAATAATTAAATATTATGGAAAATAATTGTCAGTTGATAAAAAAGTCGATAAATAGCGAGATTAATGGGCATCAGAAAGAAATTATTTTAAAGATTAAAGAACAACTATGAAATTGAGGGATAATAATAAATTATCAATTGAAAACTGTAGATAATTAATGAAAAAATTGTAGAAATGAAATCAAAATTGAAGAAATCAATGGAAAGAAATTGTAGAAATATATTGACATTTTAAGAAAATAATTGATAATTGAAAAGAAGGCGAGAATTGTTGAATATTGAATAACATAATTAAAAATTAAAGAAAATAATTGATAATTGACGAAAAAATTAAAAAAATAGATTAAAGAATGAAATTCAAATATTAAGAAAATAGGTAATTGGTAATTGAAAGAAAGATTACAAAATGACGAAAATATTTGAATGTTAAAGAAAATAATTGAGAACTGCGGAAAATAATTGATAATATTAAACAAAAAATTCTAAACCTGAGTAGAATAATCGACAACAGAACATAATAATTAAAAAAAAATTAAAGAATAATTACAAAATTTAAGAAGAATAATTGTAATTTGAAAACTGTCGACAATACAAGAAAAAATTATAGATTTTTTAATAATGAAATTTAAATTATGTCAACTGATGATTTTAAATTAAAATTTGAATGAAACATTTTTTAAAAAGTAAAATATCTAAGTGCCAAACTTCAGGTGTAGACAGGTAAAATAAATGAAGGATTGAAAGAATTTGCGAATTATTAGTATACATAAATTCTCCTAAATATTAGCTAATATTCTCGGATTTTCAAGTATTCCGAATATTCCCTATTCCCAAGTATTCTCAATTATTCCTTTCATAATATATTTTTCGTATGTTCTAAAATCGAGTTGACGACCCCTCGGTAAAAAAATATCGTTTATGAAAAACAGGAAAGAAAAACACTGTCCTTTCTTTAGTTTAGAAAGATTCTAAACCTGATAAATATTTAATGCTTCATTTTTTTTGTACCATCGAAATACATATTATAATATATGTATGTATAATTCTATATTTAATATTATAAAGTAAATATTACTTATATAATTAAAAAACAATTATAAACTAACTGTTATAAATTTCTTAAATAAATATAATTACATTTAAATTACCATTCATTCCTTAATTTTCGTAATTTACAACAAAATTTGATTAAAACATCAATATTGCATCAATTGCTGAAAAAATCTGAAGCTCTCTGTCGTTGAATGGGAAGATTAAGTAAATTGTCCGTTGAAACGTGTCCTTGAGAAGATGTAACAGTTTTACTTTTCGACTCATCTCTAAACGGTTGACGATGCTTTCCTAAATTTAATAAACCTGGAGATCCTGGAGTTCTAATTCCAATGGACGGAGTTCTTGTTCTTGAAGTGAGCCTAGGCGTGGGAGTTCCAATAATTTTGAGTTTTTGAGTCGCCAGCCTTCGAGCTGCTGGAGACATTGTACTTAAACGGTCTATTGTTGACTTTGGTGAAGGCCTGTAAAGATAAAAATTAAACAATATTATTATTTGTTGTAATTAGACAATTATTATAACTAGAAAAAGATAAATAATGGTCAAACCATTTTATTTCAACTAAAATGGTTGCGAACCAATTTTTAAATAAATTGACATTTTCAGAAATGATTCGGTGATATTTTTTAAGTATAGGGGAAACTGCCCTATGGTGGATAGCCATTCCATCAGTGGATAACTTTAAATATTTTTAATATTATTCATTATACTGAAACAAATCTTAGAAAACTATAATGAATATTAATTGCTTAATGTTTTAATCATTATTATGAATAAAATTTATAGTTTATTTCGTAATTATTTAAAGTTATTCACTGTTGGAATTGCTATCCACCGTAGGGCAGTTTCCCCTAAAGTAAAAGGAATTATTTATAAATTATTATTATTTCTTTTAAATTGTGAGTTTTAAGCATAGGAGTAATAACCTAATTTAGTGTATTTCAGAAGTTATTTACAGAAAGGTAAATTTATTAAAAGAGATTTTAACATAATCAATTTAAAGTAATTAAATTGAACTTTCAAATTTCCTTGGCACTTTTTAAATTTTTTATTCAAAAATATATGGAATTTGAAATTCAAAATAAAATATTTCTTCATTTTTGCGAATTTTGCAACTTAATAATTTTGATGGAATGCAAGACAATTTTTAAATTTTATTATTTCCATAAATATCTGCAGAACCAACTCAAAAATTTTAAGATGAGTAAATTTATGTTTAAGTTTGATGTTCCGAAAATGTCATATTTTTGTCACATCTACCAACAAAGTATTAAGTTATTATTAAGTTGCAAAGTTCGCAAAAATGAAGAAATTTTTTTCTTCTTTTAAATTCTTTACTTTTTATCTTGTAATTCCGAATTTTTTAAAACTTTTATTCTTAATTTTGCAATCATATGAATCTGAAGATATTCTTTTGAAAATCTTCTCATTTCTTCGACATAATTTGTTTGATTTTTGTACAATGTTTTATTCTTCATTATTTCTTATTGAATGTTCTCAGTTTTAAAAATAAACTGCTTACAAATAAATATTTGAAAATTTTATACACTAATTTTATATATTAACAAAAATCAATTTTTGATTTAAATAAAAAAATCGGATTTTTTATATTTTTTAAAATAAAATCATGATTTTTATTAGCTATGCTACTAGCTGATAAAGTGACCGTTTTTCATGACTCCTATGCTTTAAACTCAGGATTTAAAAGAAATAATCATTTTAAAAAAATACCACCGAAGCATTTCTGAAAGTATCAATTTCTTTTATAAAATTTTCGACTATTACATGGTGTCTACTAATTTCGTCTGACAAAATTCCCGGTCATTTTCCGGTTTTTGTTCCTATTTTTCTCGGTTTTTTCTCTTGTTAACTTAAAATATATTTTAAGTATAAATAGACTTACAAATGGCTACAAAAATTGAAGATAACAGTTGATAATTTAAGAAAATAATTGAAATTCAAAGAAAATAATTAAGATTTGAAGAATTAAATATTAAACTTTACAAAAAATAATAATTAAGAATTAAAAGAAACAATTAATAATGAAAAGATATAATTAATAGTGGAAAGAAATAATTAAACAATGACAAAGATATTTGACAATTAGAAACAAAATTAAAAAAAAAGGAAATATTAATCGCCAATTGAACAATAATTGAAAAAAATTAAACAATGGTTATTAAATTCAAAGAATATAATTGAGAATTGGTCAACTAGATAGAAAATCAAAAAAGTATAATTCATAATTTAAGTTAATAATTCAAAATTGAAGAAATAAATTGAAAATTAAATAATGAAATTGATGATTGAAAAAAATAATTGAACAATTGAACAATTAAATTGAAAATTGAAGGAGGTTTTAAAACATGAAATAAATAACTGATAATTGAAAAAAGTCGAGATTACTGAATATTGAAACAAACAATTGAAAACTGAACAAAATAATTAAAAATTAAAGAAAATAATTGAAAATTGAAGAAAATAATTAAAAATTGAAGAAAGTACTTAAAAATTGAAGACAATATTCGAAAACAGCAGAAAAATTTAGAAATCGACGGAAATAATTGCGAATTAGTGAAAATAATTTAAAAATTATCAATTTACATTAAAATTAAAAGATTATTGTTGAATATTGAAGAAAATTGAGAAGAAATTGAGAAATTCAAAATTTACAATTTATAATTAGTTTTGTCACTTTTCAATTATTTGTCTCAAATTGTTATTATGTTTGTTATTTTTCACATATTACCTTCAAATTTAAATTTTTTGTGATTTATCAATTATTTTCTTCAAATTTTTGTTATTTCTGGATTATTTTTTCCTATTATAATTATTTTTCTCATTTTTTAATTGCTTTTAAAACTTTCAATTAATTTAGTCATTTCTCAAGTATTATCAATATTTTCGACATTTTTTTTATTACTTTCTCCAAATTTTACTTATTTTCTTATATCTTTAAATTATTGTCAAGAATTCTTTAATTTCTTACTTTAATTTACATTTAATTTTTTATTTTTAATTTGAATTATTTTTATCATTTTTCAAGTATTTTCTTCAAATTTCAAATTTTTTGGGATTTTGCAATTATTTTGTCATTACTTAATTATTTTCTTTAAGCGTCAATTTTTATCTCCAATTTTTCAATTATTGATTTCTAATTTTTATTTTGTTTCTCCATTTTTCAATTATTTATGTCATTTTTCAAGTCTTTTTTTAAAATCATAAATTTTTCACATAATTTTAAATTAGTTTTATCATCTTTTATTTTTTTTTCAAGGTACAATTTTTTTTGTCATTTCTCAATTGTTTTTTTTTTCATAATTTTAATTATTTTTATCATTTTTTAAGTATTTTTTTCAAATTTATATTAATTTTATGATTTTTCAATTATTTAATTATTTTCTTTAATGGTCAATTTTTTTCTCCAATTTTTTAATTATGTATTGACATGAAATTTTTATTTTGTTTTTCTATTTTTCAATTATTTTTATCATTTTCCAAGTCTTTTCTTCAAATTTTTAATTATTTACTTAATTTTTTATTAGTTTTGTCATCTTTGATTTTGTTTCTTCAAATTTAAATTATTTTTGTCGTTTTCCAATTATTTTCTTTAAATTTCTATTATTTTTGCCATTTTGGAATTATTTTCTTCAAAGATCAATTTTTCCTTAAAAACTTATGTATTACCTACTTACTTTTTTCACTATTTTAATATTAGAGCTATTAATCATACATAAAAGAAATCCGTGAAAAATGTGATTTTAGATCCGGGAAAACCGGGAATTTGAAAATCATGATTCGATAGACACCCTGTTATTAAGTTGTGTTATGATAATATTTAAAAATAAAAATCTTACGTTGCAAATGATCTTCTTGCAGCTTCCAAAGCTTTAATTTTCCTATCCCTGTGTCGTTCTCCAGCCTTTTCTGCAAGTTGAAAGGCAATTTGTTCTCTTTTAGGAGGTTCTGCCATTCTAAACGATGGTCCTTGATTGGTCCTTAACAGAGGAGTATCACCTCCATCCAATCTGAAAGGTGTGCCTTCTATCTGACCCCAGGTCATGATCGGACTCTCGCATTCTCCAGGTCTTGGACTGGGAGTTGCCACGAAACTAAATCCATTTACTCTAGGTGTTAAAATCTGAACAACCTCTTTACCATCGACTCCTATTTTCCCGTCATTTGCTTTAGACTGGGATTTCGCTAATTCGCTGATAGTTTCTTTATTTTGTTGCTCATTAAACGGATTGACCGTGAGTCTTGTATTTGTATGAACAACTTCTTGTTTCTGTTTTGCCATTTCGATTTTTTCGTCTGTAGTTAATTCCACACCATCGGGAACATACATAATGTAATTTTTATTCGTGTAATTCCACATTTCCAATTCTTTTGGCTTCTCTTTACCTTTGATAGCCAAAATCTTCTCCTTCTCTATTGCGAGAGCTTTTTCCTCGTTTTTATAGAGCCAGGCGTATTTTAATTTATGCTGCTTTTCAGCTTCAGACATAATTTCTTGAAAACTGGCATTGTCCTCACTTGTGTGAGATTTTAGATAAACGTCCAGTCCCAGCTTGCTCTCCGGATTCTCGGTTGTTGTTAAATAAACAAAAGGTTCTTCTTTTGGAGGATCACTTGACAGTTCACTGGAGTCATCTTTTCGAAGAGGTGTTTCAAAAGTAGCTGGACTCACGGGTCTTTCTGTAACTGGTCGACCTGAACTATATTTTGCGTATAATTCACGCATTCGTTTAATGTCATTTTGCTCCAAGGCTTCCAGGTACTCATTTTGTGCTTTCAGTTTCTTTAAATCCGGAAAGAAATCTCTTTCTATTATAGTTCCTGAAATAAAGAGAGAGAGAAATAAGACATAAAAATTTTGGAGTCAAAATTTTAAAAATTCGAAAAATAAAAGAAACTTGACAATTTGTAAATGAAATTCGAAAAATGGCTAGAAAATTACACACTTGAGAAAAATAAATTAAACAATTAATATTAAATTTAAACAAAATAATTTAAAAATTAAAAAAATTATAGGAATAATTGTTGGAAATAGTTTAAAATTGAAGGACTAGATTGAAAATCAAAGAAAATAAATGAAATTGAAGAAAATAATTGAAAATTGAAGAAAGTAATTGAAATTTAAAGAATATAATAAAAGATTGAAAAAACTAACTGAAAAAAGGCGAGAATTATTGCAAACTGAAAATGAAATTGAAATTTAAAACGAAAAAGTTGAGAATCGCAGAGAATATTTGAACAATTGAATTTAAAATTAAAGAAACTTATTAATAATCGAAAAAAAAAATTAACCAATACGAGAATATAAAAAGATTAATGAAAATAATTAAAAATTAAAGAAAGTAATTTAAAATTTTAGAGAAATAATTAAAAACATTTCAGGATGTCGAAAATAATTGACCATTATAAAAACAATCGCAAACTGGTAAGAATAATCGACAAGAGAGAAAAATAAAAAAAATTAAAGAATAATTCTAAAATTTTAAGAGAATAACTGAAATTTGAAAAAAACTGTAGAAATTAATTGAAAGAAATAATTGAAAAATAACGAGAACAATTGCAAAATGGAAGAAAATATCTGAAAAATGACGTAAGTAATTGACAATTGAAAACAAAATTCGAAAAATGGATAGTATAATAAACATTTTGAAAAATTAGGAAAATTATAGGATTACTTGTAAATTGAACAACTGAATTAAAAAAAGAAAATAATTGAAAATTAAAGGAAACAATTAAAAATTAAAGAAAATAATTAAAAATTGATGAAAATAATTAAAACTTGAAGAATAAAATTAAAATTTAAAGAATATAATAAAAGATTGAAAAGAGTATCTGAAAAAAGGCGGAAATTATTGAATGTGGAAGAGAATTATTGGAAACTGAAAAATGGAATTGAATTTTGAAAAAAAAATGGTGAATTTCAAAAAATATTTGAACAATTGAATTTAAAATTGAAGAAACTTATTAATAATCGAAAAAAAAAACTAAATACTAAAATTTAAAAATATTAATGAAAATAATTAAAAATTGCAGAAAGTAATTTAAAAAATAAAAAAAAATTAATTTTAAAAAAATAATGAAAATAACATTTCAAAATGACGAAAATAATTGACAAATTGAAAAAGAGTCGTGAACTGGTAAGAATAATCGACAAAAAAGAAAAATAAAAAAAATTAAAGAATAATTCTAAAATTTTAAGAGAATAAATGTAAATTGAAAAAATTTTGGGAAATAATTGAAAGAAATACTTGAAAAATAACGAGAAAAATTGCAAAATGGAAGAAAATATCTCAAAAGTGACGAAAATAATTGACAATTGAAAAGAAAATTCGAAAAATGGCTAGAATAATAAACAATTTGAAAAAATAGTTCAAAGAATTAAACAATAAACATTAAATTCAAACTAAATAATACAAAAATTAAAAAAATTATAGGAATAATTAAAAATTGAACAATTTACAATTATTAAAACTAAATTAAAAAAGATAGAAAATTTAAATGGATGAAAATAATTGATAATTGATGAATGTAATTAAAATTTAAAAAATATAATATAAATTCTAAAAAGTAATTCATAAAATCATATAATTATTAAATACAAAAAAATAATTGAAAACTGAAAAATTGAATTGGAAATTAAAAAAAAAAATAAGAATTTAAAAAAATAGTTGTAGAATTGAACAATTGAATTGATAATTTAAAACCATTTTTATGATTGTTAACAAAGTTTTAAGAAATCAGATAATTATTGAATATTGAAGAATTGTTTGAAAATTGAAAAAAAATTGAAATTTGAAGAATGGAATTAACATTTGTAGAAAAAAATTAAACAGCTGTATCTAAAATTAAAGAAATTTATTGATGTACAGAAAAAAAAATGATTTAAGTCGAGAGTTTTTATTATTAAATATATATAAAAATATTATTAAATATTATTATTAAATAATTGAAAATTTGAAAATGGAATTGAAAACTAAAGAAAATAATGAGGAATTGCAGAAAATATTTGAATAATTGAATTTAAAATTAAAGAAACTTATTAAGGGCATGTGATGGAATATGTCGTCACTGGTATAGGCAAAATTTGTCCGTAACTTTTCTCTTAAAATATTGAATATTTTTTTATGAAACTTGGTAGAATTACTTAAAATGTCATTAGGAAGGTCTCTCAGACCCGAATTTGTTTAAATTTTAGCCATAATTAATTTTCGGAAATTTTCGAAAAATTGCAAACTTTTTTAAAAATCAATTTTGAGACAAAATTCAAACAAATTCGGGTCTGAGAGACCTTCCTAATAACATTTTAAGTAATTTTACCAAGTTTCATGAAAAAATATTTAATATTTTAAGAGAAAAGTTGCGGACAAATTTTGCCTATACCAGTGACGTCATAATCCATCACATGCCCTTAATAATTAAAAAAAATTAACCAAATACGAGAATTTAAAAATATTAATGAAAATAACTAAGAATTTGAAGAAAGTAATTTAAAATTTTAGAGAAATAATTGAAAAAACATTTCAGAATGACGAAAATAATTGACAATTGAAAAAAAATCGCAAACTGGCAAGAATAATCGACAAGAGAGGAAAATAACCAAAAAAAAATTAAGGAATAATTCTAAACTATAAAGAGAATAAATAAAAATTGAAAAAATTGTAGGAAATAATTGAAATAAATAATTGAAAAATAACGAGAACAATTGAAAAATGGAAGAAAATATCTGAAAAGTGCCGAAAATAATTGACAATTGAAAGTGAAATTCCAAAAATGGCTAGAATAATAAACAATTTGAAAAAATAATTTAAAAAATTAAACAATAAACATTAAATTTAAACTAAATAATAGAAAAATAGGAAAATTATAGGAATAATTGTAAATTGAACAACTGAATTGAAAAAGGAAAATAAATTGAAATTGATGAAAATAATTGATGAATTTAATTGAAATTTAAAAAATATAATAAAACATTTTTAAATTTAATTTAAAAAAAGCATAAAATTATTAAATACAAAAGAAAATAATTGAAAATTGAACAATTGAATTGATAATTTAAAACTATTTTTATGATTGTTAACAAAATTTTAAAAAATCAGATAATTATTGAATATTGAAGAATTGTTTAAAAATCGAAAAACATAATTTAAATTTGAAGAATGGAATTAAAATTTGTAGAATATAATTAAACAACTGTATCTAAAATTAAAGAAATTTATTTTTGTAGAGATAAAATAATTAATATAAGTCAAGAATTTTTTATTATTAAAGAAAATAATTGAAAATTTAAAAATGGAATTGAAATTTGAAGAAAAAATGAGGAATTGCAGAAAATATTTGTAGAAAATTGAAGGAATAAGAAAATTAAAGAAAATTGTTAACACGAAATTTTAAAACAATTTCCATGCTTTGAAAATTGAAGAATTTAATTGAAATTAAAAGAATATAATTAAAAATAGAAAAAGTTACTGACAAAACCTGGGAATTATTGAATGTAAAAGAAAGAGTTAAGAACTGAAAAATGGAATTAAATTTTTTAAAAAATTGAGAATTGAAGGAAATATCCGAACAATTGAATTTAATATTAAATACATTTATTGATAATTAAAAAAAATAATTGATCAAAAGCGGAAATTTTTATGATGCTGAAGTGCGTAACGTTTCTGAGTAAGGAACAAAATTTTGTATATTATACTTAAAATTCTAAGGTTAAATATGATTAATTATTCATTGAATTAGCTATATAAAAGAACTAAAAACAATTTTAAAAGTTTATTTGACTGGAGAAGTTTAAAAAATATTTTTTTTTGTAATTTATTCTTTTTGTTCGTTTCTAAGAAGCGTTGCGCACTTCAGCTTCCTAGAATTTTTAATATTTAAGTAATTATTGAAAATTAAAAAAAGGAATAGAAATTTGAAGTAATTGAGAATTGAAGAAAATAGTTGTAGAAAACCAAATAGTTGTTTATAAACAATGTTTATCAATGAAAAAAATAATTGAAAACATCCGAAAATTATTAAATATTGTGGAATATATTTATAACCGATGAAAAAAAATTGAAAAAAAAAGGAAATAATTAAGAATTGAAGAAAATAATTAAAATTGTAGAAAAGAATTGAAAATTAAAGAATTAAATTGAAGCTGTGTGATAATAACTGATAATTGTAGAAAAATTTACAAAATAACGAAAATAATTCAATACTATGGAAAATAATTCTCAATCGATAAAAAAATTGATAAATGTTGAGATTAATAGGCATCAGAAAGAAATAATTTTAAAAATTAAAGAAACTATAAAATTAAGGGATAAATTATCAATTGAAAACTGTAGATAATTAAGGAAACAATTGTAGGAAATAAATTAAAATCGAAGAAATCAATTGGAAGTTTTAGAAATGTATTGAAATTTAGAGAAAATAATTGATAATTGAAAAGAGGCGAGAATTATTGAATATAATAATTAAAAATAAAGAAAATAATTAAGATTTGACGAAAAAATTTAAAAATTAAAAAAAAAAAAAATTAATGATACAAGAATTAGATTTCAATACTAGCAACATAAACGCGCGCCCAAGCGCGCGACAAACTTTCCATTGTTGTTGTTTATTTAAAACTATAAATTTTTGCACATTCCAATGATGGAAATTACGAAATTGAAAAATATATCTGAAAAATGACGAAAATAATTGACAGTTGAAAGAAAATTCAAAAAATGACTACATAGTTACACAATTGAAAGGAATAGTTTTAAAAATTAAACAATGAATATTAAATTTAAACAAAATAGTTGAAATATTATAATATAACTGTTCGAAATAATTGCAAATTGAATAACTGGATTGGTTATCGGAAAAAATAATTGAAAAAAATAATAAAAAGTTGAGGAAATAAATTGAAAATTTAAGAATTAAATTAAAATTGGAAAAAATAATTGATAACTGGAACAAAAATTACAAAATGATTAAAATATTCGACAATTAAAAACAAAATAAAAAAATGTCTAGATTGATACACAACCGAACAAAATAATTTAAAAAATTATAGAATAATTATAAAATTTTAAGATAATAATTGAACATTGAAAAAATGGTAGAAAATAATTGAAAATTGCGGAAAACAATTAATAATTGAAAGAAATAAGTGAAAAATGACGAGAATAATTAAAAAATTGATGAAAATATGTGAATAATAACGAAAATAACTGTCAATTAAAAAAAAAATTTTGAAAAATGATTAGATTAATAACTGATAAAAATAATTGAAAAATTTAAACATGAAATATTAAATTTAAAGAAAATAATTGCAAATTGAAAAATTAAGAAAATTAAAGGAATAATTGTTGGAAATAGTTTCACATTTAACAACTGGATTAAAAATCGAAAAAAATAGTTAAAATTGAAAAAAATAATTAAACAATTAAATTTAAAATGAAATAAACTTAATGATAATCGAAACAATAATAGAAAAAAGACGTTAATAATAATAATAATAATAATAATAATAATAATAATAATAATAATAATAATTGAGTTTAAATTTTAAAACAATTTTGATGAGTGAAAAAAGTAATTGAAAAAATCCTAGAATTATTGAATATTGAGAAATTAGTGGAAAATCGATAAAAATAATTGAAAATTAAAGAAAATATTTGAGAATTGAAGAAAATTATTAAAAATTGAAGAAATAAATTGAAAATTAAGAATTAAATGAAAATATTAAGAAAATACTTGACAATTAAAAAATAAAATTACAATATGACGAAATTAATTAACTATTAAAAAAAATAATTAACAATTGAAAAAAAAATGAAGAATGGTGAGAATAATCAGGATTAGAAAATGTTTTTTTTAATTTAATGATTAATGATAAAATTGAAGGAGAATAATAAATTGTCAATTAAAAACTGATGGAAATTATGGATAAAATTGTAGAAAATAAATTAAAATTGAAGAATTGTATTGAAATTACAATATAATAATTGATAATTGAAAGAAAATTTACAAAATGACTAAATCAATTAAATATTAAAGACAATAATTTAGAAATGAGGAAAATAATTGCCAATCAAAAGAAAAAATTTAAGTCTGTCGAGAATGATCGACAACAGAACAAAATATCTAAAAAAATTAAAGAATAATTATAAGATTTAAAGAGAATAATTGTATATTGAAAACTGTTGAAAATAATAGTCACATAAACACTGAAAAACAGTGAATTGTTTCTGGTCATTTACAACTATAAATTTTTGCAAGTACAAATAAGATAAATAATAATTTAATGAAATTTGTAATTCAAATAAACTTAATATTCTAGATAAATATAACTTTTATTTTATGCAAATTAAAATTGCTGCCGAGTTTAAGAAATAAACAAATAAGTGAAAGTAAATAAAAAAATATTATAAAAGAGCACGAATTTTCCAATTTTATATTTAGAAAAGAAAAAATAATAAGAAAAATAAATAAAAGGAGAAAATAGTGTAGGTAGATACATTACAAAAAATTAAAATATTTTTATTGAAAGAATAGTTTTTTGAACAAAATGTTTTCAAACTTTTATAGTTTATAGTAACTTCAATCGTTCCAAATTTCTATTGAGGATTATTTCTATTCTTCAAAAGTTTTAACAATTCAAGTTTTAATTTTTCCAAATTTAAAATAGTTCCAAACTTAAAACAGTTTCAACGAAATGTTGACTCAAATTTATTTAAACTTTAATTAATTCAAATTTTTATTTGTTAAAGTCTTAAGACATATATTTAATTTTTTTTAAATTCTTTTAAATTTTAAATAATAAAAATTATAATTAATTCAAATTTGAACTGTTATAAACCTTACATATTTTCAAAATCTAATAATGCATATTTAAATTATTTTTAACATTAATCATTATATAAAAACTTCTAATTATACAAAAAAATGTCATTGTATATTAAAGCTTTAATCAGTCAACATTTTAAAATTAATAATTTAGACTATAGTTTGAATCAATGAAAATTGGGTCTAATGGAATTTGAAATTAAGAAAAATTTATATTTACAAAAAAAAAATGAAAATTGTGAAAAGTTTAAATGTTTAGATATTAAATAGGATTGATTAAAATTTAGATAATTTAAAGCCTAATAACCAATAAAAATTTAGATGAATTCAAACTTGAATAAATTAAAACTTAAATATATATTGATTCTTAATTACTAATTTAGATTTTCATTAAAAATAATTATTTCAAAATTTTAATGATCTCAATTTCCAATGATCTAAATATCAATTAATTTAATCACAAGAACATTTTAAGTTAACTTATATTGATAGAATTAAATTTTAATTTACTAAAAATTTGAGTGTATGGAAATTTCAGTTCAATATTTTAGAGTAAACTATATTTTAATTGATTTATTTTCTGTCAATGCAGTTTAAATTAACTCTTATGAAAGTAGTCTCTAATTTTAATTTAAAGATACATTTTTTCAAACGTAAAAGATTTAAAACAAAAAAATATTTAAGTGACAAACTTCAGGTGCGGACAGACAAGAATGAATGAATGAATGAATGAATCTTGCGGATTATTATTATAGAAGATTAAGAAAGTGGGTATTTCATAATTGAAAGTAAAATTACAAAATGACGAAAATAATTGAGAAATGAGGAAAATAATTGACAATATGGAAACAAAATTCTAAATTGACGAGAATAATCGACAACAGAACAAAATAATTTAAAAAATTAAATAATAATTACAAAAATGAATGAGAATAATTGCAACTTAAAAACTGTTGACAATTATAGAAAAAATTATAGATTTGTTAATAATGAAATTAAAGTTATTTCAATTGATAGGTTTAAATTAAAATTTTAATGAATGTAAATATATTTTTTAAAAATTAGCTGGTTTAAAACAAAAAATATCTGAGTGCCAAATTTCAGGTGTAGACAGGCAAAATAAATGAAGGAATGAAAGAATTTGCGAATTATTAGTATATATAAATTCTCCTAAATATTAGCTAATATTCTCGGATTTTCAAGTATATTCTTATATTTTGCATTCTATTGCGAATATTCCCTATTCCTAATTATTCCCACATATTCACAGGAATTCTCAAGTATTCTTTTGAGAGTATATTCTTTGTACGCTCTAAAACGGAGTTGATAACTCATTGGGTTTCTTAAATTTTTGAATGAAGTATGTAAATAATTTAAAGGAAGGTATAGGGGACAAATTTATTTTAGGTTATAAAAAGTGAGTTTAAATAACTTTAGTTTATTAATTTTAATCGTAAATTGATGAAAATTTCTTACCCATTTTAGCAATATAAGTGTCTTCATCTAAAATTCTAACTTTATAACAACTGCTCTTTTTAGCAACTCCAATTGGTTTTTTAAAAATTGCCAAATCCTTTATGTTCCTGGCTGCTTCGAGGGCACGTATTCCTGGAGAATCGATTGGGGAACACATAATTTCAATGTATTTTAATACCAGAATAAACAATATTAAAAATATTTGCTCCAAATATTAATAAATTTGAGGTTATCTTTGTTTCATGTTTTTTGACGTTTTCACATTATTACAAAAGTCAAGTGTTTGTTGAACTTCTTTTTGTCTAGACTATATTTTAATACATACTGATCAATTAGAAAGTACAATTAAATTGTTTTTCTAGCACAAAATTGACTATTAAACTGATTTCAACAAGTAAAATTATCGAAACAAAATAAATACAGATTTGACATTGACACACTGGAAAGTGCTGCCATCAGTGGCATTTCTCGTTACTATCTCACGCGTATTTTCGAATTCAAATAATTTCAGACTCGATTTATTTTTAATTTTAGGTAAATGATACAAAACGAAAGAATTGATTAAACTATTTTCAGAAATAAGATATTTTTGTATTTATAATCCATTTCTAAATTGTTACAGTTGCATTAATTTAGTTCTTAATTTTTATTCGTTTTCTATTCCGAAATTTGTTTCTCAGGAAGCTCTTGTGCAGGGGTTGTAAAACTAATTTTGTTCGAAATTCAAAAAATAATTCTTGAAAGAACAATTAATAAATAAATAAAATTAACTTAAAAATTGTTTTAATTGGAAATCTTACAATAAAAGTCGATTGAATATAAATAATAATTTATTTAATCTTGTTTTATTCACATTAAATTTTTATTTAATTTTAATTGCTTTTTTTATTTAGTTTTTTAAATCATTTATAAATATAACACCTCCAAAATAAAAAATCGTCTATATTTAAGAAACTTCAAGCATTATGTTGACAGACATACGAGGATTCCTGCGGTGATATAGGAACCGTGTGTCGACTAAAATTTAACTCTCAGACATTTACTTATAGAAAATAGAAAAATCATAAAATTATTACTTTACTCGTGTTCTTATAAAATTTAACAAATTTCCCGTAAAATTATTCTGCCACTTATAATAAATCAACGAGCTTTCTAAATCTGAATTAATAAAGAAAAAAAAATTATTTTAGTTTAAAATATATGAAATATATAATCATTAGTTCAATTTATTTTTAGGTTATGTTTATTCAACATAACCTTTGCGTGAACGAGTTTTCCTTTAACAAAATTTTGATTTCACAGAATCTCTTTCCAACCAAATTCTCTTATTTAAATGAATTCTAATTTAACCGAATATTAATTTAGCAGAATTCTTAAATTACACAATTTTATGTTGAATAAAAACTCGGTTCATGTATAGATTCAAAGAATTTTATAAATGACTGAATGAAAGAAATTGGCACGTGGCTTTACTGTCAACTTCTTTAGTATATGTAGATAAATTATGAAGATCATTCCCCTTGTATTTATTCGTTCTTAAGGTAAACTTTTTGGAGTCAATGATCACGGCCAATGTCTGTCTTCACAGAGACCACAGAGCTTGCTCGGACTCTTTTTCGTGTCGACAGACATCTTCCTTCCTCTTTTCATTTTATTTTCTCGAATTCCTCTGTTATACATTTTTTCAAATTCTTCCACCATTTTGAAAAAAAAAAATACAAAGAAAAAATGTCAAGTTTTAAATATATAATTAATTATTAAATTTAATAGTAATTAAAACAAAATATTATAAAAATAAACTTAAAATAAAAAATTTTTTAAAAAATTTAAATCTTTTCAAATTTTAATTTGTGTAAATTTCGACCGATTCTTATAGATCGATCTAATGTTTAATTTATGAAAATTGTAATACATTTAAACTTTTTACATCGATTTGACATATGATTAATTTTGGTTTTAAATGATCCAAATTAATCAAAAATATTTTTGTTTTGAACGCCATATTGGATTTGGGATTAAAAAAAAGGCAAAAAATAATTGGAGATTTTGCAAATTAATTGAAAAAAAGTATGAAAGCAATTAAAAACTGGGGAAAGTAATTTTAAAAATCGTAGAAATGTTTTAAAATTAAAAAAAAATTTAATTTGAGAAAAATACTGGGAAATCTTAGAAATAAATTGACAAAAATTAGAATAATGAAAAATTGGAGAAAATAATTGAAAATTTAAAAAAAATGATTGAAAATTGTGATAAATAATTTAAAATTTAGGGAAATAATTCAGAAATATTGAAAAAGATTGAAAAGTGAAGAAAATAACTATGATGAAAATAATTTAAATATGGTAAATTGATAACAATAAATAAGATTTGAGAGAAATAATTGGAAAAATAGATTAAATGTTAAAAAAAAGAAAATAATTACAAAATTACTTAAACATTCTTAATTAAAGAAAATAATTAAAAAATTTCAGAAATAATAGATAAAATTGATGAAAATAATTGAAATCTCAAATAAATAATTGCAATTTTTGAAAATTGTGACAAAAGAATGAAAATAATTAAAATTTTGAGAAAATATGGTTTACGAGATAAAAGTTCATTAAAAGAAAGTGTCTGAAAATTTCAACAAACAATATTTTGCAAAATAATTGGATTTTTGTAAAACTCTTTGGAATACTTCATCTGCACCCTAAATCTAAATTTAAGATAATAACTGAAAATTTAGAAAAGAAATTGAAAAATAATTAAAATAATTAAAAAATGGAGAAATTTTATAAACATTATGCTTCCAAATAAGCAAAATAATTTACTTCCTCATTAAGGAAGTAATAAATTAATATTATAAAAGTTAATTGGAGAAGTCATAAAAAAAAATTTGAAATGCAAAAAAAAATGAAGAAATATTAATTATTTTACGAATTTTCGATCAATTTTAAAAGTTATATAGGACAATCGATTTTTTTTTTTTTATAAGGAATAAGGGTATGATTTTTGTATTTTTTAAGTTGTATTTTTAGCATGAAAAAAAAATTTGTTAAAAAACAATTTTTTTCAGAGGAAAAGGGTGCTCAAAAAAATTTGATTGGGTATTTTCAAAAATCCCTGTGTCAAAATGTACATATTCATGAGTTTAATAAGTCATCTAAATTTTATTGAAATCTGTTAAAGCGTTCTCGAGATGTCCTGGTGACAAAAAAGTTAATACACACTCACACATCTGGACATTTGCTTAAAAATGAAAATTTACGCTTTTTAGATAAAAATGAGTTGATTTAGACTATTTTTGGAAAATCGAAAATCTTCACGATCACACTTTCTTCTATGAGAAATTCAAATAATATTCTTCAAATAACCGAAACTTCAAAACCGATTCAATAATTTTTTTTTTTAACTGGAAATCGATTATTAAAAATAACTCCGATTCAAAACTATTCAAAATGTTAATCGTGTTAAAAAGGCTCCGATTCACTAGAGGTTTTATTCAATAAGTTTTTTCCGGGGGAATATAATTGAACCCCTGAAACCCCTGAAATAATAAATTCAACCTAACCTACAAACTTTTAATCCGATTCACAATCGTTAAAAAAAGATTCAGAAAATTTAATACAACTCCGATTCAACACTACTCAAAATTTCAATCTTCAATTCGCATTCTTAGATAAACTGTCAAATGCAACAAATGTAATTTTTTATCAAAAAATTAGAAAAGCCGTTAACAAGGCAAAAGTTAAGATGATTAAAAGAAATGTGAAGTACAAAGGAAATGCAAAAAAAAAGATGGAATAAAGTGTAAACATGCGAGGTGCGATTTGACGGGTGCACTCGGACTATTCAAAGAGCATCTTGCAAGATAAGTTTGCTTGAAGAATCTTGAATATAACCGGTGGCTGGAATCTTTAAATCTGTCATTGGAGCCATATTCGTGCGGCGCGGTGTCGACCGCAAGTACTCCTCCGCAAGTCTATTCGTAATGCAGGATGCACTTACATTACCAAAAATATTTCTGGTATTTTGCTTCACTTTAAAAATAACTGAAAAATCCTTTCTACGATTTATTAATATTATTTAAATTGATTATTATTAATTAGTAGCAAGAAATCAGTGGAAGGAGGGGTATTACATGAGAGAGAAAGAGATAGCGCTATATTGCTATATCTCTTTCTCTCTCATTATCAAATATAAGGCTTTGAAGGGAAAAAAATTTTTTAATGTTAAAAATTGTTTATTTTTAGGCATATGTGTTGTACACATTTTAGGCAATCAAACTTGTAGATAATGTATTTTTGAAGAAAATGAGCTATTATAAATCAAAATCACATCAATTTAAAAAATTTATAAAGAAGCGAGATGTATATGAGCGAGAAAAGTTTGATTGCCTAAAAATGTGTGTAAAAAACAATTTTTAACATTACAACTTTTTCCCCTCTAAAAAAGGACATTTTCCCTTCCCAAAAATATAGTTTCCGAAAAGTTTTAAATCCTTTGAAGAACACTGGAATTTTTTTTTCTGATAGCCTGTATTTAAACGAGAGATATAAACATATACGTTAAAAATGGAAGTGACGTCGAAAAACGGTGCTTCATAAAGGAAATAGGAGACTATAAAAAATATATAAAACTTCTGTGATTGAAATAACTTGTAAAGTACAATTTTTAATACTACTGTAATAAGTTATATAAATACCTGCTTGTTTAAAAACAAGCGTGAGTTTTAGAAAGAAAACCTGAAATTTGATATTTAATCCCAAATGTGACAGGTTAATAAGCAATGATCCTTTAATCACGTTATTCCCGTAACTCTCGCACTCATATGCATTTTTTCTGCGCATGCGCACTTATCATTATTCCCGCGCTTATTAAAACTTATGTTTTAAAAATATAGAAAAAAAGATTCTTTAATATAATTACTATTAATATAAATGCAATAATTAATATAATTAATTTGTTAAGACACTAATTTTCTATGCAGAAGCAGTAACAACTTGACATTTTAGTTTCCACATCTAAATTTACGTAAGCCGGAGATTTTCCGTATCGTACGTATCTTGGTTAGAAGTTTTACAGCAAGAAGAAAATTTGTCCGTTGGAATCCGAAATCAGTCCGAAATAAAAATTATATTTAAGAAAAAACAGAAATTTGTCTGGTGGAATCAGAACTCTTTTCGGATTCTATCGGCCAAATTTCCGATTTATCTTCAGGGCCGGCGGAACAAATTTTTTCGGGGTGTGGAATTGTCAAAAAGATTGGGGAGGGGGGAGGTGAGACCAAAATATTAACAAATACTTGTAAGTACTTTGGACGATTCGGGGTGTGGAATTCCACACCCCGAATATTTTGGGGTGTGGAGTACTCCACACCATCCACACAGTTCGCGCCGGCCCTGTTTATCTTTGATCTGAAATTATTATTTCGGACTGATTCCGGATTTCTTCGGACAAATTTCGGATTTCAAAATTCGCCGTAGTCTTTTCGGATTCCACCGGACAAAATTCTATTTTGTCTTTGATCTTAAATTTTTATTTTGGAATGATTCCGAATTTCTTCGGATAAATTTCGGATTTCAAAATTCGCTGGATTCTTTTCGGATTTCACCGGACAAATTTCCATCCTGTCTTTGATCTGAAATTTCTATTTCGGACTGATTTCGGATAAATTTTGCATTCTTATTAACGGCCGGAGTATTTTCGGATTCCACCAAACAAACTTTCTAATTTATATGCTTTTTATTTCGGATCGATTTTAGATTATTTCTGACAAATTCTTATTTACTGCATGTCTGTTTTCGGATTCCACTGAACGGATTTCTTTTCTGCTTAAGTATTGGAGTTTGCAGATTAATTACCAAGCGTATCGTGTACGGGGGGTTAGAGCGTCGAACTTGCGTCCGAAGAGACCCGGGATCGAATCCCAAGGTCGTGCGATTTTTAATTCGTTAGATAGTTTTAATTGTTTAGGTTTAGCGAATCTTAGGTCAATATAAAAATATAAGTCAAAAATAAAATAATAAAAATTGCTGTAAACAAATATAATGTATAAAACAAGAGGTTAAAATTTGTTATAAATATTCAACAATTCTCCTTGTGTTTCGAGTGGACCGTTTGGATATGTGAAATATGTTAAATTTAACACAAAATTTTTAACTATGTGCGGGTCCAATATGTGTGGGTTTCACTGTATTT
This sequence comes from Ganaspis brasiliensis, assembly GCA_037103525.1. Lineage (NCBI taxonomy): Eukaryota > Metazoa > Arthropoda > Insecta > Hymenoptera > Figitidae > Ganaspis > Ganaspis brasiliensis. The sequence goes on along the minus strand of JAZKLR010000105.1, from coordinate 352,885 downwards.
AGAGTTAAATGACTGATAATGAAAAAGTAAGGAGACAGAGATGGCAAAAAGATGATTTTATGGCGCCGAATAATGAGTTAAATAAATCTTCCTAATTTTCCGGTGGTAGCTCGTTGGTTTCGGATCAAAGGGCGACAAATGAATCGCTCGAATAAAAATGCATCTTCGCCCCGGTGATGGTGTCTCGACGAGGTCGTGATCGTCAGCTTCCAAGGGCCATGAATCCGTCATCGCTGCAGCCAGGATTCTGGAGTATATGGCGGTGACAAACTACCTCTGTTGCTTTTATAGATTTTCCCGCAATTCAACTAAATCAAATCCAACCAATTAAATTACTAACCTATAAATTTTGTATTTAATTTTTTCTAAATAACATTAAAAATTACATAAAAATTTGTTATGATAAAGTCTAATTATATATTCCAACTGAAAGATATGTATTTATTCTGTTTAATATGCTTTGATTAGCTATTCATTTGGCAGTTTTATTATTATTATTGTTAGTTTTTTGAATGTTGGGCAAAACTTAAAGGTCTTTGAATGGCTCATTTTGCATCAACGTTTCAAGTCGATGACATCTAAATTACCTGTCTAAGATGTTCAAAGCGTTTTCGTATATATAAAATTACCGTGTGTTGGATTATGTGTATTCAAAGCCAGTTTTACGAAAGCTTTGATTTACAAATGATGCTGACATCTTTAGTTTCCAAGTGTCTTCGCCTCACTAATGTTTTCCACAAAGGTATTAAGTGTTCAATGTAAAGCAAGAGTTTTCTTGTTATAAACAATCGATTGAACATTTGACAAAGGAGCTGATGATATACTCAACACGTGTAATTTTAAAGACGCTTCACATCAAAAAATCATTCAGAATTTTCGATTTATTTATTTTACTTTTATATTTTGAGAAGCTCAGTTTTAGTTAATTGAATTTTTGATAGTAATAATATAATAATAATAAAAATAATAATCAATCAATTAGAACAATAAAAAGATATTTCAAATGGACGCGCGCGTTTCGACCAATGACCACAGGTGAAATTTTCTAGCCAATAAGAGGCGTGGATTCTATTTTCAAACAACAGGACGTATTCTTGTATCTTGTCATTCTATGGCCATTCTACTGTCACAGTTTTATCTTTATTTATACTATTTTTAACATTTATTTCTGTTGACAAATATCATCAGTTTTTAACTTTATAATCCTGAATTCTATTTGGTTCTGTCATCTTTCTTCTGTTCGTGAGTTATTTCAAAAAATACGATTCGTGTTATATGGTGATCCTCATCAGTGCGTATAATAAAGGAGAAAATATTAGAAGTTTTTAAATTTAAAAATCCGGATTAATTTCACATAATTGCTATTAGGACTAAACTAGTATCATGAATAAACGGGACTTTATAAACAAATTAAATTTACCAGAACTCTATAACATACGAAAATAAAAAAAAATTTCCATTAAAATCTCAATCCTAAAACTTTGTTATTGTTAATTATTTTTGGATTAATTTAACGTATTTGCAATTAGCACTAAACTATAGTATCCTCAAAAAATGAAACTTTATAAAGAAATTAAATTTATTTGAATTCTGTAAAATTTTTATCTTGACGACAATTTTATTGAAAATCCTTTCAAATAGGAAATCTGAAACTGTTGACTATAACTTTGTTATTATTCATTATTTTTGGATTAATTTCACAAATTTGTACCTAATCAGTATTAAACTGGCATTATGAAAAATGGGATTTTATAAATAATTTAAATTTACCAGAACTCTATAAAATACGAAAATTAATAAAATCTTTTCCATGAAAATTTCAAGCTGTTAACTAGAACTTTGTTAATATTCATTAATTTTACAAAGTTGTAATTAGCACTAAACTATTATCATAAAAAAATGGGATTTTATAAAGAATTAAGATTTACCTAAACTCTATAAAACTTTAATCTTGGCAACAATTAAAAATCTTCTCAAATAGGATATTTCAAACTCTTAACTAAAACTTTGTTATTATTCCTTATTTTTGGATTAATTTTACGTATTTTCAATTAGTGCTAAACTAGTAACAACAAAAAATGGGACGTTTATTAAAAAATATAATTTACCTGAATCTACCAGGGGCTTGTAATTAATTTTTATCGTGCCATTTTTATTGTCCAGTTCTTTTACCAAAATGTCCATCATGCACATCTTAAAATTAAAATAACGGGAAATATTTTTCAGCTTAGACAAATATATATTTTATTTTCGACCTAAAATATTGTTTTCAATCAGTAAACGTAGTATATAAATTTCCACTGAATTGAAATTGATTTATTATTATTAAGCTTACATTAAATTAAATTTAATATAACGAAACAATTTAATAATAAAAATATGCATTTAAAAATAAAATTGTAATTAAAATTAAAATGTCAAGTGAAAAGAAACAATGAGCACATTTCTTCATGAAAGAAATACATTATCTTTTGACAAAATAAATTGGAATTTCCAAATATGATTTCTGAACAATATAACTGCAAATGAAAATAATAATAATACTGAGTATGGAAATATACATTTTGCATTGCGTGTTAATTACGTTTTATTTGCAAACGTTAGCAAATTTTTGTTGAGAAATTCTTGACACCAAAAAGCACTTTCTGCTGCGTGGAATTATTCAAATAAACAATATAAGTGGGACTTGTTTCATTATCAATGTTTAAAAATTAATGCAAAATAAAAATTGTTATTACTTTTAAATAAATATATGATATAATTATTTTAGAGAATATTGTGTATAATTTTTTACACTATTAATTAAATTTAAATTTTAATTTGAACACTATAGTAATTTGAGAACTGAATGGCGGAAAATCTTTCATGTTTCATATTAAAAAAAAAAAAATGTTGGAAATGTCAGTTAAAAAGGGAAGAAAGCCAAGTTAATTTTTGAAATTTGAGGAAGATACGTAAAACTACGATTTGTGGACACGTGTAGCTGAAACATGGGTGGCCCACGAACCAAGTAGAGTTAACGACACTGAAATGAGACTTTCCAGACTCTCTTCCAAGGGTCATCGGGTGCAGAAACCAGCCACCCTTAGCGAGTCCGAAGGGTGGTACTTCTCGAATAAAAAAGTCCAGAATACAAACCAATTTCATGCAAAAAATTAGATTATTTTAAATTTCCTTTTTTATAGACCCAAAAGTATAGTAAAATTATTTTATTATTAATAAAATAAAAGTAATTTATCGTAACTTAATTTACTTAATTCAGCATTAATTATATTAATTGAATTTTAATTAATTAAAATTATTAAAAATTCAAACGTTTGATTTAATTAATTACAAATTAATACAGATTCGTTTTGATTAGTTTTTATATTAAAACGATTATTTTTATAAAAATTATATTTATCAAAAAATGCACAAATATTAACAACTTAATTAAATCACGCTTCTCAAGAAATTTTAAATATTACTTTCGTTTACATTTATTTAACACTGTTTCTTTAATATTCTTTAATTCTTTTAATTCTTTATCACTGTTTCTTAATATAAAATATGTTAGGCTGATTCCAGAAAAAAATCGAAATTGATGTCCTTAATGATTTCTGAAAATCAGGATTGTTGGTTATAAAAAGTCATTTTTTTTAATAATACTACTATACTAGATGTACGAATTTATGAAACAAATTTATTTCTTATATGATAAACAAAGAAGATATGTCCAAGAGAGTACCCTGAAAATCATTCCCTCACTATGTCCCAACTGCTGAATTCGAAGAGAATCATTAACTTAAAACGTAAAATTCCTTACTAATTGTTTGTTATTTTATTTTTTATTTATATAAGATAGTATTAACTGTATCTACACGAGTTTATAATTTAAAAACAGCGAATGGAAGTATTTTTAAATATACTTCAAAATTTGTCCTTGAAAAACTTATCATTCCCTCACCGGTTTGAAACAGTGTGATTGCAGCAAAGTTTTAATGCCTACCAAGTTCCACCTTAAGTTTTTTGAAAAATGGCAACATTGTTATTGACAACCTATACTGCAGCGAACGTTTGTAGAAAGGATATTTTGTTAAAACTAATTTATCAATGAGATTTTTAAAAAATACATTTCTTCGCGTCATTCCCTCATGTTCATTTATAAATAGGTAAACACATTTTAATTTACTAATCATAGTGTATTTGCACATGTTTCCAGTGTTTATATCGCATTGTTCACAGTGCATAGGGAAGTAAGGTTATGTTTCTGAGGTTCTGGTCATTTTGTTTCGATTCGTCATTCCCTCACTAAATTTTACCTTTATATTCCATTGAAAAATATCAAACTCAAAACAGTTGGGATCCATTATAATACTTTAATCAAATAAGCCATAAAATACGGCTTGAGAAAAAAAAAATTCAATAATGAGTAAAAAAAAAATTGATGAACTCGGTGAAGCCATTTTCGATTTTTTTCTGGAATCAGCCATTAAAAGAAGAATAATAAAAATAATAAGTTTTTTAAATTTAGTGTTATTTCGACAGGTGGCGACATTCATAAAATTTCGTTTTACAAGGTTGGTAACCCTTCTGCTATTAAAACCTATTTTCATGTTAACAACCAGCAATAACCTAAAAATATGTGTCAGTTTAATGAAGCAATTGTCTTTCAAAATGAACAAACTATTAAGTCTAATATGTTATTTATCACAGTTTAGTATTAAATTTCTTGGATTTTTGCACAATTATTCGTTATTTATCAATATTTTCCATTTTATTTATAAACATCACAAAACTTAAACTTGGTTAACTCAAATTGATCCTTTTTATCAGTTACTCAATTCGAACCCAGTTCATTTTTGATCCCAGGTATTTTTCCTGATTAAATTATTCCTCTCGACGAAAAAAGTCAAAATTATCCGTTTTTATAATGTTGTTTTTTTCGTATCCTAAGATATATTTCCGTCTCATCTTTTTTTTATTCTTTAATTGCAAATGCAGTTGGTAAATATTGAATAAAATTGCGTAAAGAGATGATAATACTTCGATGTCAAATCAGTCAAAATATAAAAATTTGACTTTAAATATAGGAAGTCTGTTTACTATGAAAAGAGCCGCTACAACAGAGATGCTGTGTGTCGCGGCGATGCGTGACGGCGCCGGCCATAAAATCTGCAATATTCTTTCATCTTAGTAGTAACTTACCTAAAAGGATTCAACCTTTGCTAGGTGACACCGACGATGGAATACTTTTATGAACTTTCAGAGAAAGCCCTTTTTACCGAGAGAAACAATAACTTTTTTTCAAGACAGTTTTTTTTTGAAAATTCAAAGAAAATAAGTACGAAAAATAACAAATTACAGGCGCTTTTGTTTAATTCAAGATTTAAACGACGATTTGATTTTAAAAGCTTATTTTTAAACAGAAAAATACTTCTGAACTACAATTCCTGAGGTGTCTAATCTCCCGAGATGCTCTTCAGGAAAAGTGCATTTTAAAATATTAATTTCTTAAATTTTTTTATGTATGAATTTTAATAATTACATGCCATTTATATACAATATAAATTGCAATATGAAATATAAATACAATAATATATACAATATAGATACAATTTTTGGAAAATAACATGCTCTGGTGAATAATTAATTTAATTAAAAAATAAAAACTAAATTTAACTTAATTAATTAATTTAATTAAATTATCACATTTTTAATTTCGAGTATTTTTTGTAATAATAAACATTTCGTTTTTTGTCGTTTATAGTGGTTTCATTTATTTATTAAACGAAAAATTATATAAATAAGTAAAAAATTGTTGAAGTTAAAATTAAAAAAATTCGCAAAATAAAAGAAAATTGACAATTTGTAAATGAAATTCGAAAAATGGCTAGAAAATTACATAATTGAAAGTAATAAATTAAACAATTAAACAATAATAAATATTAAATTTAAACAAAATAATTTAAAAATTAAGAAAATTATGGGAATAACTGTTGAAAATAATTGAAAATTGAAAGACTGAATTGAAAAACAAAGAAAATAATTGAAATTTAAGAAACTAATAGAAAATTGAAGAAAGTAATAAAAAAATAAAGAAATAATAAATTGAAAATTTAACAATTAAATTGAAATTTGAAAAAATAATTTATAATTGAAAAAAAATTACAAAAACAAATGCAAAAATAATTGACAATTAAAAAGAAAATTCGAAAAATGACAAGATTAATATACAGAACTAAGAACAATTTTAAATCTAAATAATAAAAATTAAAATTCAAAAAATAATTGCAAAAAGAAAAATTAAAAAAATTGTTAAGAATAATTGTTGAAAATAATTGTAAATTGAACTGGATTGATAGTAGAAAAAAACTGAAATTAAAAAAAGAATTAAAAATAAAAGAAACTTATTAATGATCGAAAAAAAAATTAACCAAATACGAGAATTTAAAAATATTAATGAAAATAATTAAAAATTAAAAAAAATAATTTAAGATTTTAGAGAAATGATTGAAAAAACGTTTCAGAATGACGAAAATAATTAACAAGTGAAAAAAAGCAAATTAGCAAGATTAATCGACAAGACAGAAAAACCAAAAAAAAATTAAAGAAACAATAGAACAGTTAGGAAAATTTTAGGAATAATTGTAAATTGAAAAACTAAATTGAAAAAGGAAAAAAAATTGAAATTCATGAAAATAGTTGATAATTGATGAATATAATTGAAATTTAAAAAATATAATAAAAATAAATTGTAAAAAGTATTTTAAAAATGCGTATAATTATCAAATACAGAAGAAAATAATTGAAAACTGAAGAATTGAATTGAACATTTAAAAAACTAATTATGAATTTTAAAAAATAGTTGTAAAATTGAACAATTGAATTGATAATTTAAAACCATTTCTATGATTGTTAACAAAATTTTAAAAAATCAGATAATTATAAAATATTGAAAAATTGTTTGAAAATTGAAAAAAATAATTTAAATTTGAAGAATGGAATTAAAATTTGTAGAATATTATTAAACAGCTGTAACTAAAATTTAAGAAATTTATTTTTGTAGAGAAAAAATAATTGATATAAGTTGAGAATTTTTTATTATTAAAGAAAATAATTGAAATTTTAAAAATGGAATTGAAACTTGAAGAAAATAATGAGAAATTGCAGAAAATAGTTGTAAAAAATTAAAGGAAAAAGAAAATTAAAGAAAATTGTTGACACGAAATTTTAAAACAATTTTTATGATTGAAAAAATTAATTAAGAAAGCCGAGAATTTTTTAATATTGAAGAGTTAGTTGAAAATCCTACAAATAATTGAAAATTGAAGAATGTAATTAAAATTAGAAGAATATAATTAAAAATTGAAAAAGTTATTGATAAAACCCGAAAATTATTGAATGTAAAAGAAAAAGTTGAAGGCTGAAAAATGGAATTACTAAATTTAAAAAAAGTTGAGAATTGAAGAAAATATTTGAACAACTGAATTTAATATTAAATAAACTTATTGATTATTGAAAAAAGTAGTTGACCAAAAACTGAAATTTTTTAATATTAAAGTAATAAGTGAAAATTAATAAATGGAATGGAAATTTAAAGAAAGTAATTGAGAATTGAAAAATATAGTTGTAGAATTGAACAATTGAATTGAAATTTTAAAACAATTTTTATGAGTGAAAAAAATAACTGAAAACATCCGAGAATTATTAAATACTGTGCGGAATTAATTGATAATCGATGAAAATAATGGAAAAAAGGAAGTAATTAAAAATGAAGGAAAATAATTAAAATTGTAGAAATAAATTGAAAATTAAAGAATTAAATTGAAGCTGTATGATAATAATTGATAATTGTGGGAAAATTACAAAATGACGAAAATAATGAAATATTTTGGAAAATAATTGTCAATTGATAAAAAATTCGATAAGTAGCGAGGTTAATGGGCATCGGAAAGAAATTATTTTAAAGATTAAAGAACAACTATGAAATTGAGGGATAATAATAAATTATCAATTGAAAACTGTAGATAATTAAAGAAAAAATTGTAGGAATGAAATCAAAATTGTAGAAACCAATGTCAAAAAGTAGAAATATATTGAAATGTTAAGAAAATAATTTTTAATTGAAAAGAGGCGAGAATTGTTGAATACTGCATAAAATAATTAAAAATTTACGAAAATAATTGATAATTGAGGTGGTCGTTTCCATTTCAATTCAGACAGGCTATGTATGTTAAAGTCAGAGAATCATTTCTCATTGAAATATATTGTTTTTCAGACAATTTTAGACGACTCGTATTTTCCCGATTTGGTAAAAAAAATTTTTTAACGAAGTTATGCGGATTTCAATTTTTTAAGTTGAAAAGTGAGATTACAAGAAAATAACATTAACATTTTTTAAAATTATTATATCTTGTTTGCTATTGTATATATTAAAATGATCCTTTCTGTGTCTAATTGAGGCTTTCATGTTCTTTTAAATTCCATAAGAGAATTTAAAATATTTTCATATTTAACAAAATGGCGGCGTTTTTTCGAAAAAAATAAAAATTAGATTTTCTCAAAAACCCCACCGTTTTTTTTTCTCTCAATTTTTTTACTACTTTCTGGAAGTATAATTATTATTTTCTATAAGAATTTATTGGAGTCCCGCTTCCTGGGGAAGAATAAAAAAAAATTCTTTTTAAGAAAAAAAAATTCAAAGTTTTTTTAAACCCTCTACCAGATACAACAAAAGTCCAAATAGAAAAAATGTTCCTCTTAAAAAGTAGAGTAAAAAAGTCTTATGGCTTTTATCTCTATCTTGCAAATCTTTCGAATTATAAAAAATTTTGCATGTTTACAAGTAAAAATTATACTTGCAAAAATGCAAAAATTCTTCTTTTAAATTATATAACCATAAAAACTAGAAAGTAGTAAAAAAATGTCGAGAAAATGTTTTGAATTTTTGTAAGTATAAATTATACTTGCTAAAATGCAAAACTTATGGATTTAATTCGTGTTATAATTAATAATTCGAAAGATTCGCAAGTTAGAGGTAAAAGCCATAAGACTTTTTTACTCTACTTTTTAAGAGGAACATTTTTTCTATTTGGACTTTTGTTGTATCTAGTAGAGGGTTTAAAAAAACTTTGAATTTTTTTTTCTTAAAAAGAAATTTTTTTTTATTCTTCCCCAGGAAGCGGGACTCCAATAAATTCTTATAGAAAATAATAATTATACTTCCAGAAAGTAGTAAAAAAATTGAGAGAAAAAAAAACGGTGGGGTTTTTGAGAAAATCTGATTTTTATTTTTTTCGAAAAAACGCCGCCATTTTGTTAAATATGAAAATATTTTAAATTCTCTTATGGAATTTAAAAGAACATGAAAGCCTCAATTAGACACAGAAAGGATCATTTTAATATATACAATAGCAAAAAAGATATAATAGTTTTAAAAAATGTTAATGTTATTTTCTTGTAATCTCACTTTTTAACTTAAAAAATTGAAATCCGCATAACTTCGTTAAAAAATTTTTTTTACCAAATCGGGAAAATACGTGTCGTCTAAAATTGTCTGAAAAACAATATATTTAAATGAGAAATGATTCCCTGACTTTAACATACATAGTCTGTCTGAATTGAAATGGAAACGACCAGGTAAGAATTAAAAATTTCCAAAAAAATGAAAGATTAAAGAATTAAATTTAAATATTCAGAAAATAGGTAATTGATAATTGAAAGAAAAGATTACAAAATGACAAAATTATTTGAATATTAAAGAAAATAATTGAGAAATGAGAAAAATAATTAACAATATTGAAATAAAATTCTAAAACTGACGAGAATAATCGACAAGAGAACAAAGTAATTAAAAAAAATTAAAGAATAATTATAAAATTTAAGAAGAATAATTGCAAATTGAAAAAGTTGTAGAAAATAAAAATAATAAAAATTAAAGAATAATTATAAAATTTAAGAAGAATAATTGCAAATTGAAAAAGTTGTAGATTAATAGACAACAAAACAAAATAATTGAAAAAAAAATTAAAGAATAATTATAAAATTTTAAGACAATAATTGAATACATTGTTTGAAATAATTGTAAATTGGGGGAAAAAAAAATATTAAAAAGTTATGAAAAAAATTTATTAATAAAAAATTTTAATGAAACATTTTTTAAAAAGTCGCTGGTGTTTTTGATTTTATGAATTTATATACGATTTTCATGTAATTGACTAATGTATATGTCGATTTGAAAAATTCGTCAACATTTAAGACAAATTTAGATTTAACAGAAAAAAGTAAAAAAAAGAAAGGGAAATAATGATTTTTTAATTGAAATGAGAAAAACTTTTTCTGGTTGATTTTGTGTAGTATACGTAAACTTTATGTTTCTACCTATAAAGAGAGAGAATCGTGTGAGTCATTAAGGACATTAAATGTCTACACGAAGGGCTAAGTCAAGCGTCGGGACAGTAATATGTTTACACAGCATCATTCTTTGCATGCACATCAATCACTCCCTGTCTGTCTGTTCATTCTAAAATTTAAATCTTACAGATTTTCTTCCGTTCTGGCTCACTTCGTTGTGACACCCAATGTGTCAAAATTCATCCTTTTCCTTCATTTTTCAATATTTGACAGATAAAATTATAAATTATAAAATTATAAAATAAATGAAGGGAGAAAAGTAATAAATAAATGGATTTATATAAAAAACAAAATAAACACCTTTACTACCTTATAAAAAATATCGAAAAAAATTTTCCATTCCTAATTAAATTATTATAACTAAATTTTAGTAATTTAATTATGATATAATGATATAATTATTATCAGTTGCAATAAATTGTAAAATAATGAATTATTTTTATTTAAAATTTTTTTTATTCATAATAACAAGTTAGGAATTTCAGTGACGTACATATATATAATTAAGTATCATTGTGACTTGAGTTTATTGATATTATCACTCGGGCGTTAAAAATACAATTTATAATATAATAATAATAATCTAATTACATTATATTGTCGGAAAAAAAAACTTATTGAGTCTAATAAATTCATAACTATATAAAGTTATATTACAAAATTAATACTTTTCTGAGGCATAAACATAACATTTGCGATGAAATTAATAAAATTATTAAATTTATCAATACATCGATTATAAAATTGATGATGAAATATATTAAATGTACTTGAATTCATTCTTATATTGTAACTTAATCAGTAATATAATAATTAAAAACTCAGAAATAATTTTGAGTTAAACGAATCAGTTTTAAATGTCAGTTCGACACTGAAGCTTATCAAATGAAAAAATAATATATTTCAACCAACAACGAAATTTCGTAAAGAGTATAATCTTTGTGAATAAATACATATTTTTTTATGAATACAGTTTCTGATAAATATATACGACATTCACTTCACTATTTTTTTATTTCTATAACAAAAAAAAAACCATGTCTTTTCTTCGACAAAGATATTTTACAGATATTTTTAACACATAAAGTAAAGATCCTTAATTAAAGTACAAATCAAAATTACACATACTATATTAACTTATAAAATTATTTTTTAACTTAATAATACTTTAATACTTGAAAAAAAACTTGCAGTTGAATTTGTAATTTTATTTACAGTATAGAACCAGTTCAATTGCAACTCTGTTCATTTAAAGCAATTTTTTCTCTTTTATTTAGCATGAAATTGCTCATTTTGTATTAACGACTTAAACCATTAATAAAATATTTTAAATTAACTGAAAATCTACACAATTAAAAATTTTGTGTTAAATTTAACATATTTCACATGTTCCAAACAGTCCACTCAAAACTTTGCGTTAAATCAACCCAAGGAAATATGTTGAATATTTGTACACAAATTTTAACCTCTTATTTTACACATTATAGTGATTCTAACTGAATATATTTTAAGTTCTTAACGTTTAAATAAACGTAATTTCTGCAAAATTGCAAATTTTGTTTTAAATTTAACATAAATCACATTTTTAAAACAGTGTGTTGTTTTGTTTATCGACTGCTCGGTACAATAGTCAAATATAATCGTGATAATTTAAAGCGTATATAGATTTTATGCAATTACTATTGTATTTTACCTTTTAGAAATTAAAATGAATTTTTAATAAGAAATTTATGCTTTACAAAAAAAAAACAAACGTAAATTACAGTGTTTACAAAATTCGAGGTTATGTTCAAGAATCAAATGACATTTGAAGAATGTGTAAAATCAAATCACCGAAAATGTTAAATTTTAACACAAACAATTTAACAAGGACTGTTTTCTACACATTTACACAAAATTTTTAACTGTGGCATTTAAATTCAGAAGTCCTAGTGAATCTGCCGTTCAGAAAATTTTCTAAACAAAAGTTACAATTAAAAACACTTTTTCACCGAGAGGGATAATAAATTAATAAATAACCTAACAATCATGAATAATTAATTAATATTATCACTCGGACGTTATATCTTATAATGAAAATAAAGTTTGGATTATAATTTAGTGAATTTTACACACTTGAAGAATTAAAAGAGAGTGAAAAAGAAAAGTTGACGATTTATCACGTTTCCAATTTCAATGTTGAGTAACGAGCTGAAAACTAGCCAATGAGAACTTGATTCTTGTTTCTACTCATTACTGATTTATAATGCATAATAGCGAGGCACTCTGGGGTATAATTTATTAAAGCACTTAGACTAGGCACTCTCTGGGGGTTGTCACGGTACGTTTACGTCCACATCTTGGCTCTCGAGTGCGTTTAGGCTCGTTTGGCATTTCAGACACCCAACATAAATAGACGCACTTTGCTCCTACAAAAGGCACTTTGTTACCCACCGGGGCAACCACAAAATCGATGAGGCTGGTCCTCGCGGGTCAAGTCCGATATTTAAAGCCTCTTTTTTTACCCTTAGAAATGCAATCTCCCCAATTATTTCTTACCAGGACAAAATAGAATCATTTGCTTGAAAATAAAAGATTTATTAGAACGAGGTGTTTTTTTTTTTAAAATGGAACTAGGACAAGTTACAATTATTTTTTGTTTAACTGCAACAAAAGTTCTAATTAATGCAGGCTTCGGATTGATTTTAAGCATGTTTGACTCTATGACATAACCTCAAAGTGTTTTGTCATTCACGCATTATTGAATATTTTGTGATCTTTCTTTTAAAAAACTAAACTAAATTTTTGTTTTGCTTTATTATTAATCAAATTCTGTGAGTAGATTTATATAGAATGTTTCAAAAAAACAAAATGAGCCATTATTTGACATAATTAAATAAAAATTACAATTTTTCATTTAAAAAAAAAAAACACAAATTGTTAAATAATGCGTAAATGATAAAATATTTTAATCAAAAATAATTTTATTTGAAAAGTGTATAAGTAGATCTTTTAAAATTTATAAAGGGCAATTTTTGTTTTGCTTTATTTTCATGATAAAAAGTAATTTTTACTTTAAGGTTATGTCAGAAGGTCAAACATCCTAAAGGCACAACAAGAGTCGGAATAAAGTTGATTTTAATTTTCTTAATAAAAAATATTTAATAATTTTTTTTAAATTTTTGATAAATTTAATAATTTATCAATTATTCTTAATTAAATAAACATTTAATTTTTAATCAGAATAATTTATAAAAATTTTGTTAAGAATTTTTATTTATAGAATATTTGAGTATTCGATTTCGGAAATGTTTCAAGATTTTACGTAAAAGTTAAAATTATTAAAAGCTTTCAAAGACATTTTAAAATCTTATTTATTACTTTAAAAAATTTAAACTAAAAAAATTTTCAAGATATCAACTCGTACAAATTTTAAATAAGCCTTGTAAAAACAAATTTTTAAGATTTTTAGAATTACAAAAAATGTTGTTTTTTCCTTAATTTTTGAAGTTGGATATATGAAAATCATTCTATAAATTTAGTTGTTCAGTAAAATGTTTAAATTAAAATTAGCAAAAGCTTTTAATGTCACCATAAAAAAGGCAATAGAAATTTTAAAAAGAAGTCTTTGAGACAGATTTTCCAAATTTAAAAATTATTCAAATCTAATTTTCTTTTGTTTTTTGAAAAAAATTCCAAGATTTCAGTCATTTTTCAAATGTTCAGTAAAATTTTTAAGCTAAAATAATAAAAAACTTTGAAAGTTTCTTTTTAAGAAATTTAGGTATTTATTATTTATTCGGAACATTATTTTAACCCTTTATTTATAAAATTATTGTTAGTTATTCTTTTGAAACCTTAGGCCAAAAAAATAGAACTGAATAATTTATTGGAAAAAGTAAAAAAATGAAGATTTTTCGAGGCCTAAAATAAAAGAAATACTCGAAAAATTGGTAAAATAGTAGATTAATCGTATTTTTTAATACAAAATTTGTAAATAATATTTGAATATTATTTTAATGATAAATAGGGAAAAAATTAAGAGTGATAAAATTTATTGTTTGTAGAAAATACAGCCTGTTAATTGGAACTTTTGTTCCAATTAGAAAAAGAGCACTTTTTTAATTGGAACATGCTCTAGTTCCAATTAAAAAACACCTTTGTTCTAAAATAAATATTTTTGGTTTGCATATACCAAACAAACATTACTCTTCTATTTTTTTTTAATCACACAAATCAATTCATACTTGACATTTTTTCCTCTTTCAAATAAGTCAATTTAAATAATAACTATTCTTTGGTTTCCTCTTCAAAAAATTGACTTGCATTGAAATTAGCATCTGTAAACTTGAACCCTTTCAATCTCAATATTCTCTCCGAATTTTTTATTTTATTTTCCTAAGAATTAATTTAAAAAAATTTTCATTCTTATTTTTTATTTTATTAAATTTTTTTTTCTTTTTTATAAAGAAGCTAATTATATTTTTTGCAGAATATTTGAAATTTCATTCGCATAAGATTCAGAGTTCACATTTGAATTGAAAGGGTTAATCTGACGTCTTTGACAATTTTTCATAATTATTCTACTAGAAAACGTTTTGGCTCCAAACTTTGGCATCGTTACTTTTGCACCACATTTTATGCGTGTAACTCTTGCACAATTTTAAATTCGCTTGCGTCATATTTTCACAGTCCAAGTCACGTGTTAAGTATCCTAAAAAATGGGTCATGAAAATATTGCAGGTATTGTTTTGAAATTTGTTAAATACTTTTCTTTGATATGTATAAATACTTGTTAAATAAGATTATTGCATAATGCTTATATTTTAGTCTTTTCACGAAATAAAGTACCTATCTCTTTAGATTGAGAAGTTGATAAAAATTGATAATTTAATTTATATTTTAATTTGTGTAGATTAATTTAATTGAATGATTCATATTCAATCAGAAAAAATGTACAATTTTTGCGCATACTCGATCCGACATTTTGTGTTTTGAAAATTTGGACTCCAAATTTTTTACCATGATTAATATTGTATGAAATTTCGTGACAAAATTAATGAATCTTCCGATCAAAAAGATCAGATTAGGAAATAATTGAAAAATTTAGGAAATCAATTGAAAATTGAAGAAAATTATTAATAATTGTAAGAAATAATTGACAAATGACGAGAATAATTGATAAATTGAAGAAACTATCTGAAAAATGACAAAAGAAAAATTGACAATTAATAACAAAATTCGAAAAATGATTAGATTAAGAGACAGCTGAGAAAAATAATTGAAAAAAATAAACAAGAAATATTAAATTAAGAAACAATAAATATTTAAAAATTGTAGGAATAATTGTTGGAAATAATTACAAATTAAACAACTGGATTGAAAGTCGAAAATAATTGAAAATTGAAGAATGGAATTGAAATTTAAAGAATATAATTAAAATTTTAAAACTAAAATTTAAAAAGCTGAGAATTATGGAAAATAGAAGAAAATAATTGAAAACTGAAGAATGGAATTGAAATTTGAAGAAAATAATAAAAAAATGAAGAAATAAATTGAAAATTTAAGAATTAAATTCAAATTTGAAAAAATAATTAATAATTGAAAAAAGGTGAGATTTATTGAATATTGAATAAAATAATTGAAAATTGAAGACTGAAATTTCAAATTGAAAATAATAATTGAGAAGTGAAGAAAATAATTAAAAAATGAAGAAATAAATTAAAAATTAAGGAATTAAATTAAAATTTAAAGAACATAAGTGACAATTGAAAAAAAATTAGAAAACTGTCGAGAATAATTGACAACGGAATAAAATAATTTAAAAAAATAAAGAATAATTATAAAATTTAAGAAGAATAATTGTAAATTGAAAAATTTGTAGAAAATAATTAAAACTTGTGGAAAAAAATTAAAAGAATTAATTGAAAAATGACGAAAATAATTGAAAAAAATTAAAGAATAATTATAAAATTATAAGACAATAATTGAAAAAATTGTATGAAATAATTGTAAATTGGGAAAAATAATTAATAATTGAAAGAGTTAATTGAAAAATGACAAAAGTAATAATTAAAAATTATTAATAAAATATTCAAAACAGATGAAATAAATTGAAGATTAAAGAATTAAATTGGAATTATAAGAAAATAATTGATAATTAAAAGAAAAATTACTAAATGACTAAAATAATTAAATATTAAGGAAAAAACTAGAAAATTAAAAAAAAGTAATAAAAGTTCGAAAAATGTCGAGAAGAATCTACAATAGAACAAAATTATTGACAAAATTAAAGAATAATTATAAAATTGAAGGAGAATATAAAGTTGTCAATTAAAAACTGAAAAAAATTACAGAAAAAATAGTAGAAAATAAATGAAAATTGAAGAAAATTATTAAATAATTGAATTGAAATGTGAAGAAAGTAATTGATAATTGAAAGAAGCATTACAAAATGACGAAAATAATTAAATATTAAAGAAAATAATTGAGAAATGAGGAAAATAATTGACAATTGAAAAAAAAATTCAAAGCTGTCGTAAATAATCGACAACGGAACAATATAATTTAAAAAATTAAAGAAGAATAATTGCAAATTGAAAAAGTTGTAAAAAATTATTGAAATTTGTGGAAAAAAATTAATAATTAAAAGAATTATTTGAAAAATGACGAAAATAATAGGGACTTGAAAACAAAATTCGAAAAATGACTAGATTAATAGACAACAAAACAAAATAATTGAAAAAATTAAAGAATAATTATAAAATTTTAAGAGAATAATTGACAAATTTATAGGAAATAATTATAAATAAATAAATAATTGATTAATAAATTAATAATTAAATTCATTATAAATTTGAAAACTATTTTTCTCACTAATTATAATATTTAATTTCTTGGCATTTTTCGTACTCACTTTACCTTCAGGAAAAATTAAAAAAATAAACTGTACAATAATAGTGATAAATTTTTTAAATTCTATAATAAATTATCTTTAAAATCACACCAAGAACATAAAGAAATCTCTATTATTTCAAAAGTTATTTAAAATTGAAAAAATACTGTAATTTAAACTTTTTTTACAATAAAGTTTTTTAAAGTGGACAAACCGACTTCATCCTGGGTTCATTTTATTCAGAATTTAGATAATTTTAAACCAAATACTGAGAAGAAATTTTATTTTAGAATTTAATAGAAAAAAATTGATTAAACTGAATAACTCAAGCCTGAATTGTGTTTGTTAGACTTTTTTTAAATCACGATAACTCAAGAACGGTTCGATCGATTTTAATATAATTTTCTAGGCTTAATATAAACATTAATATCTAACTTTTATCACACGGATTTTAAAAAATACCTAATTGTTTAATTTTTATTAATTATTATTTATTATTTTAAGCGGCCTTTTTCAGTGAAAAAGAAAATTTCATCCGAACAAATGCTATGCATTAAAAAAAATGCCAATTTTTTCTTTTTCAGGCTTCGAAGTGTAGTAAGAGACTAAAAAAGTATGTAAAAGTAGCCTTCTTATAAAAAAAAGTAGCCTCAAAATTGAATAAAAGTATCAACTGTCTTCCTTAATTTTTAAATATTATTTCAATTTTGTAAAAATATTTTTTAAATTTTTAAGTATTTTTCTCAAATTTCAATTATTTTCTTTAATTTTTATTTATTTTGATTTGTTTTTATAATTTCCAAAAATATTTATTAATTATCTTAATTTCAATTATTTTAAGTTATCTTCGATTCTTTTCTTAAATTTTTGATTATTTAAATTTTTTCAATTAATTTTACAGATTTTCAAATATTTTTCTAAAATTTCAGTTATTTTCTTAAATTTTCTCATTAACTTTTACAATTTAAATTATTCTCTCTCAGAAAATAAAACAATTCCATTATTTTTTTTGCTAAATGTTATATTATTTATGGCAATTTAAAATTAATTTTCTTAATTTACCATTCTTAATTATTATTAAAATTTTAATTATTATCTTCAATTTCTAATCATTTTTATTATATCTGAATTAATATCCTGAACTTTCACTTATATATCACAATATTTTTAATTATTTTGTTCAATATTTATTTCTTTTCATCCTTTTGCAATTATTTTTTCCCATCTCTCAATTATTTTAATTATTTTTTAATAAATTTTCTAAATTTTCGGTTCTTATCTTAAATTCCGATTATTGTCTTCAACTTTCAATTTCTTAACTAATTTTTCAATTATTTTCTAATTATTTTCATTCTTTTTGCATAATTTTCAATAATTGCAGTTATTTATCTGAAATTTTAATTATTTTCATCATATTTCAATGCTTTTTTCAAATTTTAAATTATGTTCATCATATTTAAATTATTTTTTTCAATTTTAAATTATTCTTATCATTTTTTAATTATTTCTTGTAATTTTTAGGCATAATTCTCATTTTGTAAAATTATTTTTAAAGGTTTTTAAGTATTTTTCTCAAATTTTAATTATTTTCTTCAATTTTCGATTACTTACGTTCTTTTTCATTGTTTCCAAATTTCATTTAATTACTTGACTGAAATTTTCATTTTTTTATTTAATTTTCAATATTACATCTACGATTTTCTTGTATTTTATATATACCTATATTCTGTTTTTTTTGTAATTATTTCCCTTAAATTAAAAATCGTTTTTTCAATTTTAAGTTATCTAATTCTTTTTCATTTATCTTCTTTAATTTTTAAATATTTTCTTTTTACTTTTAGGTACAATGAACTTTTAAAAACTTCAAGTATTTATCTGCAATTTTCTTTAATTTCCTTTCATTAAAATAGAATATATAATTTTTTCCATTATTTTCTCAAATTTTAATTTTCTTCAATTTTAAATTATTTATTGTACTTTTTCATTATTTGCTTAAAATATTAATCATTATCATCATTTTTCAATTAATTTTCTAAACTTTTAATGATTTATTTCAATTTCAATCATTTTTTTCAAATTCAAATTATTTTCTTTAGTTTTAAAACATTTCTATGATTTCTTAAATTACTTTCAACAATTTTAATCGTTTTCATTATTTTTTTTTTTTTCAATTAATGTGACAAATTTGCCATTATTTTTTTAAAAATATTATAGTTAAAATATTTACAATTGTTATATGTGAGAGTAAAATTCAATCCTTGGAAGGTCGTAAAATACATAAAACACGTAAAATTGGTTTCTGTATTTATTTATTTGGTCATTGCTACGTTTCGATGAACTGTTGTGTCATCCTCATCAGGCTAATTTTGAAAAAATACAAAATACACAAAGATTTAAAAATCGCACTGTTACTTAATCACATAAAACACAAATTATGAATAATTAACATTTTTTTACCTCAATTAAAAATTCGGCGTTACATAATTATAAATCAAAATTTAAAATAAAATAAAATTCTTTTTAATCAAATATAAAATCGTCATAATAGTAAAAGCATCTTGTCTAGACTAAACTTAAAACTAATCGAAGTAATTAGACAATATTTTGGTAAACAGACGTCAATGAACTTTCATATAAACAGAGAGGCACAAACGACTAGAAAGAGAAATTCGATCATGAGTTCAATCGGTCAATGAGAGGGAAATAAATTTTATTAAGGTATAAGATATCAGATTTTTTATTAATGGTAAAATTATTACTTTTTATATGCAACATTTCTGAGAACACTCGTTTTTTATAATCACTTTCCCTATCAAGAATCACCGCGTTATTCCAATCAAACTCATGATCGAATTTAGATTGATGAGCAAAGAAAACAGAATCATCATTCTTGCTATTTCCCCTATGTTCGCCCGTACGTTTTTTTAAGGTTCTTTTTGTTTCCCCAATATATTTAGCTGAACAGTTTTTACAATCTATTTTATATACAATGTTTGTTGTCTGCCATTTGTCAGTACAGTCTTTACCCAATTTTACAACGGTTTTTAAATTCTTTTTTACAATAGGAATCGCTTGTACATTAAATGATTTTAAAATTTTTGAAAGTCTAGTAAAGTCAATATAATTATAAGGAATGCAAACTTTCGGTATTTGTTTATATAAAGCTACTACTGGAGAATAAACATTTTGAACATTTTTTTTACGGAATTTAATTACATTCAAACGAGTTTTAATTTTTTTGTTGATGAAAGAAGAAGGATAGTCATTATTTTTTAGAATTTCTCTCACTTTTAAAAGGTTATTTTTATGAAAAAGATTTTGAGAAAGTAAAATGGCTCTGTCGACAAGATTATAAACTATATTGACCTTTTGTTGTAATGGATGACTCGAAAAGTAATTAATCACTCTGCCGGATGCAACTGGCTTCTGATACCAATTGGTAATGATTTTATTGTTTTTTATCATGAGGGTGATGTCCAAAAAATTGATTTGATCATTTTCTTGAAGTTCATGTGTGAATTGTAATTTTTTGTTGTAAGAATTGAAAACGTTAATAAATAAATCAATTTGATCTTTGTGTATGCATAAAATAGTATCGTCAACGTATCTATTGTAAAATAAAGGAATACAATTGTATTTTGTTTTTAAAAGATTCAGACAATCACTTTCCAAATCATCCATTACAACATCCGCAAATAATGGTGATATTGGGGAACCCATAGGGGTGCCATCAATCTGTTGATAATATTTTTTATCAAAAACAAAGTAGGTATTATCGTAAAGAAATGTAGAACATTTAATTATCTCGTCAAAAGGTATCCTACAATTCATGAGAGAAGCTACTCTGCGTTCCAAACTTTCTATTACTAATTTTAATGGTATGTTGGTAAAAAGTGAAGTAACGTCAAGAGACAATAAGATAAAATCGTTAGGAACCTTAAAAAAACGTACGGGCGAACATAGGGGAAATAGCAAGAATGATGATTCTGTTTTCTTTGCTCATCAATCTAAATTCGATCATGAGTTTGATTGGAATAACGCGGTGATTCTTGATAGGGAAAGTGATTATAAAAAACGAGTGTTCTCAGAAATGTTGCATATAAAAAGTAATAATTTTACCATTAATAAAAAATCTGATATCTTATACCTTAATAAAATTTATTTCCCTCTCATTGACCGATTGAACTCATGATCGAATTTATCTTTCTAGTCGTTTGTGCCTCTCTGTTTATATGAAAGTTCATTGACGTCTGTTTACCAAAATATTGTCTAATTACTTCGATTAGTTTTAAGTTTAGTCTAGACAAGATGCTTTTACTATTATGACGATTTTATATTTGATTAAAAAGAATTTTATTTTATTTTAAATTTTGATTTATAATTATGTAACGCCGAATTTTTAATTGAGGTAAAAAAATGTTAATTATTCATAATTTGTGTTTTATGTGATTAAGTAACAGTGCGATTTTTAAATCTTTGTGTATTTTGTATTTTTTCAAAATTAGCCTGATGAGGATGACACAACAGTTCATCGAAACGTAGCAATGACCAAATAAATAAATACAGAAACCAATTTTACGTGTTTTATGTATTTTACGACCTTCCAAGGATTGAATTTTACTCTCACATATATGTATTAACACGGAAGGGAATTTCTTTTCTACTAATTTACAATTGTTGATAACTTGGATATAAGAAATTACAATTTTTATAATTTATATAAAACGCTGTTCATAAGTTCTCAGTTTACGTGACACTTGGCGGGCTTTTAAAAACTAAAAAATTGACTAAAAAACTGAAATTCTTGAATTCTGTTAATCTTTTTACATTATTCTTTAAAAAAAAAGTAGCATTTAGTAGCTTCAATCCAAAATTAGTAGTAAAAAAGAAGCCTTGACCAAAAAAAGTATCAAAAAAGTAAAAAAGTGTGTCACTGCTCAGCCTGCTTTTTGAATCAAATTTTCCAAGGTTTAAATTAATTAAATTTAATTTTTTTTAAAATAAAAATTTCTAGAATCAACTCAATCTAAAGCTGGAAATTCGGATTTCCAAGAATAAACAAAAATGCTTGATTAGTGTTTGAGCTACCTGGGACCATACAAGGACGATGCATGTGCATGAGGATGAATTGGATGAGCAGGATAATGAGATGCATTCACTACGTGACTAGCTTGATGATGATTAGAATAGGTCCAGTGTCCGGTACCCGTTCCATAAAATTGGTGATGCTGATCTTGCGTTGATATTGGGGACACCAGGGGCACACTTCCCGGATAATTGCCAGTTGTTAAAACTCCATTATTTCCGGTAGCTGGTCTCTTAGCTGGATTCTGTCCAGTCGAAGTCGGAGAATCACACTCATCTGGCTCACAATCGCGAAAACCTTTTGCAAATGGATTGCTTGCAATTTTCAATTGTGTGATTCGATGATTTTGATAAGCAGTCACTGCCGTAAATCTTGTTTCCAAAAATGAAAAAGTCTTGAAATTTTCTGTTCTAGGGTCTGGACTCGACCCCGGAGGCGATGGGGCAACCACCACGTGACATCTGGGCTGATAACGATGCATCGAATTCAAAATAATCTGAAACATTTAAATAATTATTCTATTATTATTATTATTGTTACGTCAAAAAAAAACGTAGAAGACTAAATAAAAAAAAAGCGTGAAAAGTATCCTCAAAACATTCAATTCTAGCCGAACTTTCATTTGCCCGACGCTCGTAATGTAAAATTTCTAATCGAGTGTTCTGATTGGCTGGTAATGTTTCCGGTAAATTTACCAGCCAATCAGAAGGCTCTTTTAGAAATTCTACATTCCGAAAGGGCGGGAAAATACAAGTTCGGAGAGTTACCAATTCGGAGACTTTAATTTCGAACAATTGCAAATTTGGTCAATTGGGTTTTGGAGTGGTGACACTATTTTATTTGGTTCATTTCCAGTTTAAAAAAACAATTTAGGAAATTTTTCCTCGTTTTAAAAGTATTTATAAATTAAATCTTTATAAACGCCTTTTATAGAATTTTTAATTGAACTGTTAAACGTCAGTTCGTAAAATGAGATTCTCAATGTGATGTTTTAATAACAAAACGTAAAACGATGAGAGAATATTTCAGCTGAAAGCTCTTGGGACAATCAATGCTTTTTCTCAAGCACTCACTTGGCTTGTTTGTATCGTTGATGAAGTAAAGTAAACTATCTTGATGAAGTGCTTCAAGAGAAGAATTCCATGAAAATATTTTATCTCCGACGATTTTAAAAGAAGGCGCTTTTTTATTCAATATACGCGATAATAAATATATAAAATAATATAGAATTATCAACAATATATCAAAAAAATATATAAAAAATATATACATAATATTTGCGGTAAATTTAAACAATTTTATTTTCTCTTAAAAATATTTTAAAAAATACACGTTAGTTCTCTGAGAAGTCAAAGACATATTGACGATTTACGGTTCTCTTCTGAAATCCTTTCGTTTCTAACACAACAAAAAATTACAAGATTGAGGGATCCTTTCGCGGATTCTAAAACGGAACCATAAATTTTAATTCCTGCAAAATTCATTCCTTGAAATTCTCAACATCTGCCTTTTGCTTGACTGAAAGAAAAGACAAATTGGGAATTGTGTATACAACACAATTTTTTCCAAGACCACCTTCTGGCTACGAAAGACACATTAATTTAAAACAGAAAATGTAGAATTTACGAAAAAAAAAAAAAAAATGCTAAAATTGACTATTCTAAAATTAACAAATTTAACAATTTTTAAAAAGCAATTTTTTGAAAATAATAATTTGTTTAACGTCTGGGTATTTTGTACAATTTCATAAAATAAGCACAGGGCTGCCAGCAGAAAGTCATTCAAGTTTTAAGAAAATAAATCGAAAATGTCAAAAATAGTTGAAGTATGAACAAATGAAGAAAATAATTGAAAAATGACAAAAATAATTGAAATTCGAAAACGAAATTGTAAAATTACAAAATAATTGAAAAATTGATTAAAAATAAAAAATTTAAAACAAAATAATTGAAATTTGAAGAAATAATTGAAAATTTTCAAAAATAATTGAAGTTACTAGAAAATAATTGAAAAATGATAAAAAATAATTAAAATGATAAGAAAAAAATTTCAGATTGATATAAAAAATTTTAATTTTGAGTACAATAATTGTGATATTGACGAAATAATTAAAATGTAAAGAAACTAATTGAATAATATGATATCAATAATTGAAAGCTGTTGCAAAAATTAAACTTTTCAGACAAAAGTTTAAAAATTGAAAAAAAAATATATAAGTTTCAAGAAAATAATTGAAACTTGAAGTAAATAATTAAAAAATGTAAAAAAAAATTTATGTATGTAGAATACAGTTGAAAAATGACAAAAATAACTGAAATTTGGAAAAAAAAAAATAAAAAATGAGAAGTATATTATTCAAAAATAAAAAAAGATTAAACATGTAAAATATTAATTAAAAAATTGTTTTAAAAAATTGAAAAATTAACGAAAAATAATTCCAAAATGTCAAAAATAATTGACATTTCGACAAAAATAATTGTAATTTAAAAAAAAAATAATTAAAAATTTGAAAACAATAATTGAAAAATTGACAAAATAATTGAAATGTTAAACTAATTGAATAATGACAAAAATAATTGAAAGCTGGTGTAAAAATTAAAAATGTATAGACAATAATTGAAAATTTGAAAAAAATATTAGAAGTTCGAGAAAAATAATTGAAAGTTGAAGAAATAAATTGAAGTTTGAAGAAAATAATAGAAATATAGAGTGATATAATAAAAAAATGTAAAACAAATTTAAATATGAAGAATTGAGGAAAATAATTGAAAACTGGGGTAAGAATTTTAAAAATTTGTAACAATAATAAAATTGAATAAAATAACTGAAATTTGTAGAAAATAATTCTAAAATAGCAAAAATATTAAAATAATAATAAATAATATATTAAAAATAATATATTAAATATATTAAAAAAAAAAATAAAAAGTTTAAGAAAATAATGGAATTTTTAGAAATTAATTTAAAAATGTCAAAATAAATTTACATATGTAGAAAACAGTTGAAAAATGCCAAAAATAATTGAAAGTTGGAAAAAAAATTAGTGAAAAATGAGAAAGATAGTTCAAAAATGGAGAAAAAAATAAATAATGTAAAACATTAATTGAAAAATTGTTTAAAAAATTGAAAAAAATCAAAAATAATTTATATTTTGACATAAATAATTGAAAGATGGTGTAAAAATAAAAAAAATATAGACAATAATTGAAAAATTGAAATAAATATTAGAAGTTTGAGGAAAATAATTGAAATATGGAGAGAATAAGTAAAAAATGGTAAACAAATTTAAATATAAAGAAAGTAATTTAAGTTTGAAGAAAATAATTGAAATTTGTAGAAAATAATTGAAATAGGTGTAAAAAATTAATAAATTCGTGACAATAATAAAAAGAATGAAGAAATTAATTAAAGTTTGAGGAAAATAAATGTCATTTGAAGATATTAATTAAAAAACGACAAAAAAATTTTGAATACGAAGAAAGTAATTAAAATTTAAAGACAATAATTGAAATTTGTAGAAAATAATTGATAACTGGTGTAAAAAATTGCAAATTATTATTAAATAGATAATTATAGAAAATGTATTATACTTGTAAATAGTTATGAAATAATTAAATCAAAATATTATGCAGATGCACGAAAATAAAAATATATAGATTTATTAAAATTAAAGTAATTTCTAATTTAATTAAATAATAAAAACTACATAAATATCATTAAAAAATAATAAATTATTAAATAACGAAATAAAAAAAGTATTATTCTTAAAGTACCTATGTTAATAAATAATGAAATAAAAAAGTGATTATTGTTGCAAGTTGTAATTAAATACTTAAATAAAAAGACGATTATTCATAGAAATAATTATTCTTAAACTTGTCTAAATTAATTTATTCTTTAACAACTTATTTACTACATTTCATATTCATTATACTAAAACACAAATTTATTTTTATATAGTGCACTGCAAAATATTATTTAACCTATTCAATACTTTTTTATCCAAATCTACTTTTTAATACTTTTCAATTCTCGAAAAGGTTAAGCCAGCTAAACAAAAATTTTTAAAATGGTATTGTCATGATTAAATTTGACTAATTTTTTATTGCTATCAACGGATTAAAAAGTGCTGTCGGAAAAGGGATTAAAAAAAATTGAAAAAACAGTATATCAATGGTACAGCGCGAGTTATTCAATTTTTTTCGATTCCAATTCTAGCCAATTCTTTTGTATTCCTTGTTGTGACTCAGTTTCATAGAAGAATTAATTATTATGAATTCTATTATTATTATTCTCTTTTAACATTTTGATAACTTTCGAATTCTTTTCAATTCTAATATGTACATGACAAATCAATTCTTTTTAATTCCACAATGCTTAAATTATGCGAAATAGTAATTGAATTCTTTTGAATTGTAATATATTAGAATTAATAAATTAATTCTTTTAAATCAAATTATAATTCCAATTTTATAATTAAATTCAGTTCTTATAAATTCCAATAAAGTTTTTACTTATTTTAATTATTTTAAGTTAAGAAAAAATAACTTTATAAGTTAAGAATAATAAATTTTATAAAATTGTATTCATTAAAAATGAGGAATCGCAAGAAGATAAAAATTGTTTCTGAATTTAAAAAATAGTTTCTTTGCGCTATTATTTATATTAATTTTTGATTTATTTATAATCTTCAAAAAATATCTATTAATAAAAAATCATACATTTTTTATTAATAAAATTCTGTTTTTATGAATTTTAATTATTTAATAGTTAAAGGTGAAAAAAAGTAACAGAAACAGTTTTATTTACTTAAAATTCTAAATTTTATTCTGTGCAGACCTTTTTTTATATGAAAGACTTTTGTAATAGATAACTATTAAAAGTTTTTGAAAAAATAAACTCTTTAATTATATACATTTATTTATGTTTTTATGTCCTTTTTTATAGAGTGTTTTGTAAACGTAAAATCAGAATGCCCAGAAGATTGATAAAAAAGATTAATAAAAATTGTTAATAAATAGATAAAATGAAAAATTTAACTATTTTAACGCGTTACAATTTTTTATAAGAAACAGTAATTTAAAAATATTAAAACAAAATTAAATAAACAAATTAAGAAATTCTTTGGTTTAAATAATTAGTTAAAAATATTTTTTTAAAATTAAAAACAAAATGTATTGACTGCTGGCGTTTCTTTCAGTTGCAACAATTTAATTATTCTCAATTCTATTGCCCCTTTTCAATTACCCTCAATTATTTTATAATCTGCGGAATTTTTTTTTTTAAATTGAAAAGAATTGAATTGGCTGCTGGCGTCTCTTTCAGTTCAAACAATATAATTATTCTCAATTTTTTTATAATTTGTGGAAAATCTTTTTAAAAATTGAATTTTGGCCTGTTTTGGTTTTATTAAATTAGTGAAATATTGTTTAAGCAATTAAATTCATAATTTCAATGTAAAATTAATAAAACTTCATAAAATACATTTTTAAAAAAATGTATAACAATTTAAAATCAGATATATATTAATTTGAAAAATATAAAAAATAAAAATATTAATTTTTTTTTAATTTGAAAATTGAAATTCCAGATAGATTTTCAAAAGAGAAAAAATGTAACGCCCTTGGCCTTGGCTTTCTGGCAAATGCAAAAAAGTTAGGCGTGACAGGAATTTGTGCTGGCGCTTGCTGCTTAATTGACACTTTGTATCGTGCGGTGTTTCCGGATTGTCTGCTTCTTGCCGAACTTTGAAGGAGAGCAGTTTAAAAAAAGGGAGCTTGTTAGAAAAAGTCAAAAAGCGTAACGAAGAATTTGACTTTTCCTAAGGACCACACGCATCTTATAAAATACTTGTTCAAAAACGAGGGCTCAAAAGTAACCCACTGACACACATGGCTTTTATCAAAAGCACAATCAACAATCTTTATTGATAAACAGTTTTTTTCTTTTGCGGTTTTTTATATACATTATTTTTTAAAATACACATTTCGACTCATTTTCTCATCAGGCTTTATTTTTATTTTTGATACGGTTAAACAATTTTAAACTAATCAGAAATTCCAAAAATCTTTTTTCTTTCAATTTTGATTTGTCCTTTCTTTGGTAATTTATGAAAACTTAAATTGGAATTCCAAGACTTTTTGGGAATTGCAACCACTTACAGGGCAAATCCCATTGGTTTACAGACTTTCGGATTTTTTGTTCAAATTCCATTATTTTTGCAGAAAGCGAATAATTATCACCTTTCTAAAATTATAATTCACTTCTAAAAACACTTTAACTCTGATGTCGGCCATATTGGATAGTTCCCAGAGTAACCGATAGGGGCGTTTTGTTAATTTAAAGTTAAACTGCCAATTTTAAAAAAAATTCTATAACCTAAATTGTTCTAAACTTTAAATTATTGTTTTTAATGTTATATTCTTTTTCTTTTATATTCTTTTTAATTACAGAAAAATTTCCCAAAGGATACAAAAGAAAAAAAATACCGAACATATTTTCATTTTACAAGAAGAATAAAATTTTGAGAATCCTATTCGTATTTTTACCGGTTACCCTTGCAATTTTATGAATTCACGTCTCTTGTGTGATAAACATATCTTTCTCAAAACCTAAAGATGCAGCATCAACCAGAAACATAAATCTCTTCATTCGCATGATTTTTTCTCCCAAATTCTCGCATTTCACGATATTATTTTTCTCGCATGACTTATATATATTATTCGAGGACAGTTGTCTTCGATAATTTGTGTATACACGTTTCGAGGATCAGCGAACATCTGGAATTGCACTATTCGGTAGATTTATTGCACTTGAGGAAGATGACGAATTATGAAGAAATAGGGCAAACGAGGATAAAACTGGGACGAAAAAAAATACTTTTTTTTTGTTTACAGAAAGGGGGAATTTAATGGGGGGAGGGTGAGTAACACACGTGAAAGTGCCAGATATCTAAAATTCTAGAGGAGGAAGAAACACGACGGGATACTGTAGAGATGTTTGACAGTCTGAAGAGATCCAGTGACTAATTAGTGTAAAAACTAACCCCCAAACTTATATACAGAAACCCAATACTGCGCTTGAGGACAAGGAAGCACGTGTGGCTTTTTATATGTATTAGTGTCACAAGAAAGAAGAAAAAAAAACCGTAAAATGGAAAATTAAAATATAATGATAAAAATTAAAAAAAAAAAATACAATGGAAATAGTTTTTTCACAGAGTCTTGATTGAAATTAGAGAAATGATTTTGTTTTGATTAATATTTGATTGAAATTTGGATAAATAAATTTAAAATAAATGTTAAATTGAATTTTCAATAAGATATTTATACTTTACAACAACAAAATAAACGTAAATTAAAGCACTATTAAAAATTTGAGGTTATGTTCAAGAATCGAATGACATTTGAAGAATGTGTAAAATCAACTTACAAAAAATGTTAAATTTTAACACAAACAATTTAACAAGGACTGTTTTCTACACAGATACACAACATTTTTTAACTGTGTATCAGTGGTGTAACTATTAAGGGGCAAAGTGGGGCGATGCCCCGGGGCCCTAAGTCAACCGTCATAAACTGTTTTTTTAGGACAAAATTTATAACATTTTAGAATTATACAAAAAATTCAAAAAATAATTGAAATTAAACAAAATAATTGCAAATTTCGAAATTAATTGAAAAAAAAGATATCATTTTAAAATTGGGAAAAGTAATTTAAAAAATCATAGAAATGTTTTAAAAATAAAGAAAATAATTTAAATTTGAGAAAATTACTTGAAAATCTTAAAAATAAATTGAAAAAAATTAAATAATGAAAAATTAGGGAAAATAAATAAAAATTGAAAAAAAATGATTGAAAATTGAGATAAAAAATATAAAATTGAAAAAAATAATTAAACTTTGAGCAAATAATTGAAAAAAATTATATAATATATTTTAAATAAAGAAACGTTAAAGAAAATTTCAGAAAAATACTTAAAAACTTTCAGGAGTTAATTGAAAAAAAAGTAGAAAAAAATTAAAAATTAGAGAAAATAAATAAAACAAGATAAACATAATTTAAAATTGAAGAGAATAATTCTTAATTAAATAGAAATAATGAAAAACTTTCTGGAAATTACGAAAAAAAACTAAAGTAATTGAAAATTGAAGAAAATAATGTAAAACATCATATAAATGATTGAAAATTGAATGAAATAATTGAAATATCAGATAAATAGTTAAAAATTTTTGAAGTTATAAAATAAAACAAAAAAATTCACAAATCAAAGGATATAAATTTTTGAAAATAATAAAAAGTGATTTTACAATTTAAAACTAGATGAAAATAATTGAAATATGATAGAAACTTAGAAACAATGACAAGTTGTAAAAAATAAATCTATATTTGAGTGAACTAATTTAAAAAATTACAGAATTTTGTTTTAAATAAAACAAAGTAATTGAAATTGGAGAATAATACATAAAGATCATAGAAATCAATTAAAAATATGAGAATAACTAAAAAATGTAAACAAAAATTGAAAAAAAACTAACAATAAATTAAATTTACGATAATTATTAAAAAAAAAAATTTTTAAATTATGAAAACAAATGGAAATAATTACAAATTAAAAAAAATCATTGACATTTTAGAAAAATACTTAAAAATTTTAGATAATGAGAATAATAATTTATAATCGAGGAAAATAATTGAAAACTGATAAAATTAATTCAAAATTAAAAAAAGTAATTGAAATATGCTGCAAATAATTTAAGATTGAGAAAAATAAATTGAAATATGATGAAAATGATTGAAATATGAAAGATTGAAAACAGTATATAAAATTTGAGAGAAATAATTGAAAAAATCATAGAATATATGTTTAAAGGAAACAAAATATTTAAAATATTACTTAATTTTTTTTAATTTAAGAGAATAATTAAAAAATCGCATAAGTAATAGAAAATTAATAAAACTAATTGACATTTTAGATAAACAATCGAAATTTTTGAGAATTATGCCAAAATAATGAAAATAAATGAAAAATCGTTTAAAACATGGAAAATTTATGTCAATAAGCTAAATTTGAGTTAATAACTGAAAATTTATAAAATTAATTGATAAATAATGAAAATATCAGAAGCTGGAGAAAATAATTGCAAAATAATAAAAAGAAATGAAAATTGAACAAACTTATTGAAAATTGAGATAAATATTTGAAAGTTCAGGAAATTAATTCAGAAATTACAAAATAATTAAAAATTGAAAGTAATAATTGCAAAATGACAAAAATAATAGTAAATATAAAGAAATTAATTTAAATCAGCGATTAATAATATAAAATTAAGGTATAAATAATTAAATTGATTAAATGACAAGGCAAAAATAATTAAAATTGAAAAATTGCTACGCTAGTTAAAATAATTATGAATATTGTGGAAAATAGTTGAAAAATGATAAAAATAATACAAATTTGTATTTTAAGTAATTGAAATCATAATAGAAAAGAATTATTAAAAATTGACGAAATTTTTAAATCCCTTCAATTTTATTTTGAATATTTTGTATTTCTGAAACGTGTGTTAATTAAACTTTTAATCAATGCAAGTTATTAACTGAAATTTGAAGAAATTAATATTGTTATAAATTTAAAATTTGAGAACATTTTAAAAATGTGAAACATGATTTAAAATTTTAAAAGAAAAAAAAAACATCTAGTGACAAATTTCAGGTGTGGGCAGAATGAATGCATGAATTAATTAATTAAACTTGTAAATTATTATTTATAATTGGGGCCCCATTTTCCTTTTTGCCCCAGGGCCCTTACTCTCCCAGTTACGCCACTGCTGTGTATAATAGTATCTTTACAAAAATCGTGTTTCCGCAAATTAAGTAAAGAGAAGTGTTGAATTGAAAAAAAAGTAGGGAATTTTGAACCACATTTGCGGAAGAAAGAATAAATTTGTGAGTTTCTCGAGCACCCTTACAATAATTTTTGGCGAGAGCTCGTATCTCAGGTCAATTATAAGGGAACTCGTCCGAAACGACAAACACGTGGACCAATTTTGCTGTCGTCAATCAGCCTAGTTTATTGAATGTGTCTCATATCATGAAATTATAAGTACAGTAATGACTCGGGGTTGGCGAATTACTACGTAAAAAAGTATGAGAAATGAGCCATTAATTATCAAGAGGAGTATAATTTATTTGATTCTCGAATTTAAAGCTATAAACTCGTTTTCAAAAAATGTTTCGCGTTTTCTGAAGAAACGATTTTGACAAAAAAAAAAACAAAGCAGTCAATTTGTTTAAAAAGTTAATAATTGAAATATTGTATTACAGGAAAAAGGACGCCTCATACAAATAAAAGGTACGATTGTTTAAATGAGAATTGAAATCCAGGTTTAATTCTGCGAGTCTCACTTTAACTTGATTAACGCGTCCCGAAATTTATAAAAACTTTTTCAACAGCGACAAGACTACACTCACGACAGATGACATAAGACTAAACGGTTTCTGAGAACAGTAGCTTTTGTCCGTTGGGGGAGAGGTTAGTAATTTCTGATTGGCCGATGCGCACTCGACGTACCGAAGTCGAACCAATTAGTTTTTCTGCTCACTGTGAAACATTTTAATTGGTTCAACTTCGATACATCGAATGCGCATCGGCCAATCAGCAATAACTAACCTCTTCTCCAACGGACAAAAGCTACTATTCTCGGAAATCGTTTAGTCTAGTGTCATCCGTCGTGAGTATAGTCTCGTCGCTGTCGAAAAAGTTTTTAAAAATTTCGGGACGCGTTAATCAAGTTAAACTGAGACTCGCAGAATTAAACCTGGATTTCAATTCTCCTTTAAACATCGGACCTTTTCCGGGGTCAATAAATCTTTTAACGTGAGATTTATACTATTTTTTCACACAAATAGTATATTTATTTTCCTGTCGTTATTTTCACGACTTTAATTGTGTAAGGCGTCCTTTTCCCAGTAATACATTTTCTACTATGCATTTCCTGTCAGCGCGAAAAAATGACAGGAAATTCATGACAGGCCTATCATACTTTTTCACAAATAAAAGAATTGATCAAAAATAAAAATTGCAGACTCACGTGGCCGTTGTCGTCGAGTTGGTTGTTGGTCAATTTGAGTTTATCAAATGAAACAGGTTGCTTCATCCAGTGAACACCACTTGCTGGACTATCGGGATGAACATGAATCCGAGGGGGTGAAACAGGATCTGCTCTACCAGCCACAACCCAAGCACTACTATGAAAGGCATACCTGTACCTTTTATCGTCACAAGGCACAAAATCCATTACCAACAAGTATTCCGTGTTTGGGTCCAGGCCAAAAAAACGACACTGGGAACAAAAATTTAATCCCTGATTCAGAAAAAAAGAGTCAATTAAGTATGAGAAACGAGCCTAAATATAAGTAAATAAGAATTGAACATATTTAAGCAAGAGGGATCTAAGTGATTTTTTTGTCAAATTTTAACTAAATTAAATATTTTAGAATATTTTTGACGTGGCCTTAAGAAAGGGACCTAAGAAAAAATGTTAGGTTATGTTCGGTGATAGTTTTACTGTAAGTATTCCTTTTTTAATATTGCATAATCAAAATCAGTTTCTATTGAATATTTTGTTGATCCTCTTTGTGTATTTTCATCCCACAAATCACAAGTATAACCTAACATTTTTTTTACTTCTTAGGTCCCTTTCTTCATATCGCGTCACATTTGACTAAATAGAATATTTTCAATGTTCTCTTTAAATTTATCTCATAAAAATTGGGGTAGCAGGCATTTTGACTAAAACTAAATTGCCAGAATGTGCAATAGACTGACATTTTCTATCCGAATATTTAAATTCCCGAAACCTTATTTATCAGAATATTTCAAACTTCCCGAGTCTTTATTTATCAGAGTTTTAAACTGCCCAAATACAAAAATTCCAGAAATGTATTTGCCCGATACATGGATTGTAGAATTTCTTAAAGAGCCCGCTGATTGGCCGGTAATATTTCCGGAAAGATTAGCAGCCAATCAGATAGCTCCTTTAGGAACTCTAAACTCCGTATGTCCAGTAAATGTACATTCTGGAATTTTTATATTCAGGAAGTTTAAGACTCTGATAAATAAAGTTTCGGTTATTTAAAAGTTCAGAAAAATATAATAAATCTGATAAATATAATTTCTGACAAATGCATTTTCGGAAAATTGAATATTCTGACAAATCGAGTTTTGGTTTTTTAAATTTAAAAAAATGTTGTATTTTCAAACTGTCATTAACTTGTCTTCAAATACATTATTTAAAAAAATTAAAGAAAATAATTGAAACTTGCAGAAATTGAATTTAAAAATTAAAAAATAATGAAAATAATTAGAAAAAGAAGAAAATTTTTGAAAAATGATAAAAATAGATGAAAATTGTAGCAAATAATTAAAATCATGATAGAAAAGAATTAGTAAAATTAAAAAAAAATTTAAATCATTTAAATTTTATTATTCTTAAAGCGTGGATTAAGTAAATCCAAGTAACAATTATTTCTATCAAATATTTTTTTTATTATATTTATTTTTCAATTAATTTTCAAATACTTTTTGCCTTTTTCAATTATTTTTTGATTAATTCTCTAATTTTTCTTATTATTTACATCAAATTCTAGTTATTTTATTTATTTACAATTATTTTCATCATTCTGCAATTATTTTTTTTTATTACAAATATATGCTGTAATTTTTTCAATTATTTTTAACAAACTAAAATAATTTCCTTCAATTTTAAATTATTTTTACTACTTTGCAAATATTTTCTCGGATTTTTTATTACTTTCATTATTTTTCAATTAATTTCCTAGATTTTAAAATTTTTTTTCTCAAATTTTAATAATTTTCTTCAATTTTCAATTATTATTGTTATCATTTTGGAATCAATTTCTTCAATTTTTAATTATTCTTCAACTTCATTTTTCAATTATTTTTTTCAATTTCAATTTTCTTTTATCTTTTTGCAATTATTTTTTCCACCTTTTAATTAGACATATTAATTATTTTTTAATTAACTTCCTAAATTTTTATTTATTATCTCAAATCTAAGTTAATGTATCCACTTTTCTCATTCTTCAATTATTTTTCTCAAATATCAAATACTTCCGTCAATTAAATTTTTTTTTTTTAATTTGCAATGCTTCTTACAGATTTTATATTATTTTGAATATCTGCTGATTAATTCCTAAAACTTATATTATTTATCTCAAATTTCCATTACTTTCTTCAATTTTCAATTTTATTTCTGTCATTTTCCAATTACTTTTTGTCATATTCAATTATTTTTTCATTCATTTTCTAATTTTTTTGGGTTATTTATCTCTAATTTTACTTATTTTTGCAATTCACAATTATTTTTATCATTCTGCAATAATGTTCTTTTATTACAAATTTATGTTGTAATTTTCTCAAATTAAAATTATTTTTTTCAATTTTTAATTATTTTTTACTTTAAAATATTTTCTCGAATTTTGAACTATTTTCAATATTCTTCAATGAATTTCCTAGATTTTAAAATATTTTTCTCAAATTTTCGTAATTTTCTTTAATTTTCAATTATTATTGTTATCATTTGCAATCAATTTCTTCAATTTTTGATTTATTTTTAATATTCCTCAATTAAGTTCCTAAATTTTCAATTATTTATCTCATCTTTACATTATTTTTTTCAATTTTAATTGTCTTTTATCTTTTTGCAATTATTTTCTCCACCTTTTAATTAGATATATTAATTATTTTTCAATTAAATTTTAATTTATTATCTCAATTCTAACTTTTCAATGTTTTAACGATTTTTCAATTATTTTTCTCAAATTTCAATCAAGTTCGTCAATATAAAATTTTTTTCTTTTTAATTTATAATGATTTTTACAAATTTTGTATTATTTTGAGTATTTGTTTATTAATTCCGAAAATTTACTCGAAATCAAATAAATTGTCAACTTTTGCGTTTTTAATGAAAAAAAAATAAATTTCTCAAAATGTATATGTATCGCTCTCCAAAGAAAGGTACTTCTTAGAAGTAAAACGTTTTAAGGTTATGTTTGATATGTTTAAAGTAAAAATACAATAATAAAGATTGATTTTCAATACAAACTAATGATGTTTAAGTTTTTATCACATTAAAAATATTCAATGAAAGTTATTTTCGACTTTACAAAATTAAGAACGAATCCTTTATAATCAAGGTAATCAAGATAAAAATAACTTATAATTTTTTGCTTCTTTTCTTCGGAGATTGTCACATATTTTACTGGTTAGGTCCCTCTTCTTCAATTAATTGTTTATTTACTGTTATGAGACTCGTATTTAACTTAATAATAAATAAATAAAAAATATAATAAATAGTAAATAAAAGACGTTCGACACTTACTTGGAAGGTAGGAAACATTCTTCTGCCAGCTTTTGTGACAATCATTTCTGTTCCAAGTTGATGAAATTCTTCCCATAAAGGTCTGGCTTCTAAAACTGCACCAGCCCCAATTAAAGCCGAATGAAGAGGCCTCTTTGAACTAATATCTTCAGCAGAAGAAGCTGTTGTATCTTCATTATGATTGTTATTATTGTCATTTAAAGAATCCGTTGGCGAGGAAGAAATCGCCGAAGAAACTTGAGGCGATAATGAAGAACCTATTGCATTTGGACTTCGAGCTCGTTTCGCCCTTCCCGCTGTTTGAAGACAGGCTAAAAAATTAAAAAATATACCAAAATGTTTTAAAATTATTTTTCAATTATGGGAGAACCGGACAAAATTCCAGTGTAAAAGTTTGGAGAAAAAAAAAACAAAAAAGTATTTAGTGATATTTTTGAAAAATATAAATCATCACGCAATAAAAAGAACTTTGAGAATTAAATAAAATAATTATTTAAAGAATTTATTTAAGATAATGTAAATTATTAAATTGCAGAAAAAATAATTGTAATTAAAGAAAGAAATGAGAAACAGTAGTTTATTTTATATTATAATAAACAGAAATTTGAAAAAAGTCCATAAAAAATCATTGAATTTAAAGGATTAAAATTTAAAATTGAAGAAATTCCTTAAAAAATAAATGAAAATTAAAAAACTATAAGTTAAAATGTACGAAAATAATGGTTAAAAATTGAGAAATAGACGAAATTTGGAAAAATTAATTTAAAAATGAGAAAAATAATTTAAATTGAAGACAAAAATTTAAATTTAAAGAAAAAACGAAAATTGCTGAAGAAATTGAAGACAAAATAGAAAATTCAAGATTATAATTGAACTTTGAAGAAAACTATTCGACTGTGACTAAAATAACTGAAAATTGAAGAAAGTAATTTAAAAAAGAAGAAATTAATAATTAAGTAATGAGAAAAAAATGATATTAAAAAAAAATTTTAAATGGAAGAAAAAAATAGAGAATTGAAGAAATTCATTATAGAACATTACAAATATAATTAAAGATTATTGATTACAAGTTAAATTGTTAAATAAAATAACAAAAAACAAAAGAAAATTGAAAAAAAATTGTTTGAATTTAAAAATGAGAAAAATAATTAAAATACAAATGATAATTTTAAATTGATGAAGGATTGAATAAATTGAAGTCATAACGAAAAAGTGACAAAACTAAATTAAGATTTTTCTCCGTGTAAAAACTGAAGATATTAATGAAAAATTAAAAAAAAATTTTAATTGTTAGAAAATATAAAATAATATGAATATGAGATTAAGAATAAAAATAATTAAAACTTCAAATAAAATATTGAAAAGTTTAGAAAATCTTTAGAAAAAAAATTTGAAAATTAAAGAAAAATATTTTTAAATATTTGGAATGTAATTGAAATTTGAGAATCGGCTAGAAAACAATTAATATTCAAAAAAATACTTTAAAATCGATGAAAATACATCTTTAAAAATTAAAAAAATTGAAAAATAATCTGAAATTGAATAAAATAATATTGAATATTTGAGACAATAATTAAAAATTGAAGACAGAAATTGAAAGTTGAAGAAATTTTTAAGAAAATAGTAAAAATAATAGAAAATTGTAGGCTTCAAGTTAAAAGTGAAGAGAATAATTGAATGAAGAAGAAATACATGAAAAATTTTTAAAAGTAATTGAAATTTATTTTTCAACTAGCAAAATAAAACACGCGCAAGCGTGCGATTAGTTTTTCATGCATTTTAAAAATTATAAAATACAATAATAAATATATGAAATCGGTAAATACTATTTATCTAATAAGAAGAAATAAATATTTTAAATATAATATTTAAAAATCAATTAATATAAATAAAATAAATATTTATTTAGGACAAAATTTGTAATATTTTAGAATTAAAAAGAATTGCAATAAATAATTAAAATTAAACAAAATAATTGCAAATTTTGCAAATTAATTGAAAAAAAATGAAATCAATTAAAAATTGAGGAAAGTAATTTAAACAATCATAAAACTGTTTTAAACATAAAGCAAATAATTAAAATTTGAGAAAAATAATTGAGAATCTTAAAAGAAAATTAAAACAAAATTGAATAATGAAAAATTAGAGAAAATAATTGAAAAAACATGGTTAAAAATTGAGATAAATAAATTAAACTTTGAGAAAATAATTAAACAAATTACATAAAATATTTTAAATAAAGGAAAGTTAAACAAAATTTGAGAAAATTAATTAGAACTTTCAGAAGTTCATTGAAATAAAAGAAAATAATTAAAAATTAGAGAAAATAAATGAGAAAAGATAAAAATAATTTAAAATTGAACATAACAAGTTTTAATTAAAGAGAAATAAATAAAAAATTTTGTCAATTATGAAAAAGAACGAGAAAAAGAACGAAAGTAATTGAAAATTGAAGAAAATAATATAAAAAAATAATATAAATAATGAAATAATTGAAAAGTCAGATAAATAGTTAACAATTTTTGAAATTATGAAACAAATGTAAAGAATTGAAAATTGAAGGAAATTAATTTTGGAAAATAATTGAAAAATGTTTTTAAATTTCAAAACTTCTCGAATATAATTAAAATATGATACAAACAATGATTAGTTGTAAAAAATAAATGACAATTAAGTGTGATAATTGAAAAAACTACAGATTTTTTTTTAAATAAAGAAAAAATAATTTAAATTTGAAAAAAATACATGAAGATCTTGGAAATCAATTTAAATAATGAAAATAACTAAAAATTGGAGAAAAGAATTGAAGAAATAAACTGAAAGTAATTGAAATTTACGATAATTAATAAACAAATTTTGAAATTATGAAAACAAATAAAAATAATTAAAAATTGAAGAAAACAATTGAAATTTTAGAAAAATTCTTAAAAAGCTTAGAAAATAATTTTAGAAAATGAGAATAACTAAAAATTGAAGAAGACTGGAAGAATGCTAAAAATAATTGAAATTTACGATAATTAATAAATTTTTTTGGAAATTCTGAAAACAAATAGAAATAATTAAAAATTGAAGAAAATAATAGAAATTTGAGAAAATTACTTGAAAAAATTTTAGAAATTAATTTTATAAAATGAGAAAATCTAAAAATTGAAGAAAAGTTTGGAAGAAAACTAAAAGTAATTGTTTACGATAATTAATTAAAAAAATTTGAAATTCTGATAATAAATGAAAATAATTAGAAATTGAAGAAAATATTTGAATTTTCAGAAAAATACTTCAAAATCTTAGAAAATAATTTTAGAAAATGAGAATAATAATTAATAATCGAGAAAAATAATTGAGAAATGATAAAATTAATTCAGAATTGAAAAAAATAATTGAAATATGCTGAAAATAATTTATGATTGAGAAAGAAAATTAAATTATGATGAAAATAATTTAAATATGAAAAATTGAAAACATTCAATAAAAGTTGAGAGAAATAACTGAAAAAATCATAGAGTATATGTTTAAAAAAAATAATAATTACAAAATTACTTAAAAAATTTTAATTAAAGAGAATAATTAAAAAATTGCAGAAATAAAGATAATTGATGAGAATAATTGCAATATCGGATAAATACCATAATAAATTTTTCAAGCATTTTGCAAAACTTTTTTTTACACAAATGACAATTAAAAACCAGTACAATAAAATAAAATAACAGGGACTATCTTCACTTTAGTTTTTAAAAAAGTGGTCAGAAAAAGATGAATAAATATTAATACGTAACTTCACTTTAGTTTTTAAAAAGTGGACAGAAAAAGATGAATAAATATAAATACATACTAATTAACTTCAGGAATTTACGGAGATTATTATTATTTAATTAATAATTGATTACTAAAAAAATTCATTTTAAAATGACGAGAAAAATTTAGATTCAAGATATTTATTTAAAAACACAAAAATAATTGAAATTGAAGAAAATATTATAAAATTGAAGAAATTTATTTGACAAAAAATATCAAAAATAATTAAAAATTATAGGCTACAAGTTCAAAATTGAAGTAAATAACTGAAAATATAAAAAATTTATTTAAAAATGTGAAAACCAATTCGAATTGAAGACTTTAATTAATTATTAACAAACATAATTCCAAAATTTATATTTCATGTAAAAATTATAAAAAATAATTGAGAGTAGAAGAAAAAAAGATTGAAAATTGAAAACAATTATTTTAAAAATTACAAGTGTAATTAAAAATGAAGGAAATTCTTTTAAATTGAACAAAGTAAATGAAAAACACTGCAATATTAATTTTAAAATTACGAAAAAATTTTAATAGAAGACAAAAATTTACAAATTGCGAAAAATAGTTGAAAATTCAAGAGATTTAATAAAAACGTCAAAAAATAATTGAAAGAAGAAAAATAAAACATTTAAAAATGAGAAAAATAACTGAAATTGAAGACAATAATTTAGAATTGAAGAAGCAAATTTTAAAAATTGAAGAAATTCATTATAAAATGGTCAAAATATTAAAAAATTATAATTTACAAGCTAGA
Organism: Ganaspis brasiliensis; assembly: GCA_037103525.1. NCBI lineage: Eukaryota > Metazoa > Arthropoda > Insecta > Hymenoptera > Figitidae > Ganaspis > Ganaspis brasiliensis. Next base: position 311,576 of record JAZKLR010000105.1, on the reverse strand, counting down.
TTTGTAAAAAAGTAATTCAACTATTATATAAAAATTTATGGCATAGACAGAACATACTTTGTCAAAATTATAGCTTCAAATTGTGTTCTTTGTAATTTCAATAAAAATACAAGTTTTGCGTCTGGGTTAGCAAAGGCTTGTAATTTGCAGACATCAATTTCAAAAATAGAGTTTTTAAAGAGCACAAAGGCCTTTGAGTCAAAAGAATTCAAACGTCGTCGACCGTCGGCTACGTCTTAGATTACAAAAGCCTGTGCGAGCATCCGCAAAATTTGTTTGAGCGGCAAAAAGGAATGGACAAAATGTTAAAAAACAAAGTCGAAAAAAAGTGAAAATACAAAAATTAAAGGAGAAAATAAATGGAAATCTGAGTAAAAACCAAAATTTATCTAACAATTTTTTTCTTTTTTTGAAGATGTATTAAAAAAAACTTAGGAAAATTGTTTTAAAATATTAAAGATGAGAAAACTGTCTAAAAGATGAGGAAATTTTAAAAAGGTCTCATTTTTAAAAATTTAGAAAACTGTTTTTCATTAAACGTTCTCATTTCTTCTTTTTTGCTTTGTTTAAGATTAAAAATTTATGCGTTACAAATAAAAAGTTATCTCAATTCAATATTTTTCAAAATTCCAACATGTCCGACTTAGAAATTTAAATCCTATTAATTCGCTCGAAACTTTTTGTACTCTGGGATTTTTGGGTTCACCGATCACGAGTCTGAGGGCACTTTTTTAAAATTCAAAATAACGCACTTAAATTTACTGAAAAGAAAATAAATTTTTGCAATTTGTAAAATATAATTCTTCTAAATTATCTCGTTTCTAACCTAAAAATCGTGTTTGAATTAAACAAAAGTTATTTAATGAATCAACTATTTCTAAAAAGCAACTAAAATTCCAAATTTGCTGGCAGTCAGATTAAATAAAAATCGAAGAATTGAAGATCGAAATCTATTGGAATGGTGCAGTGAACAATTTGCATGCAACGCATCGTTGCAGCTGGTGGAGAATGCTAGAATGCAATGAAACTGTTCGTTAAGTGCAAGAGAACAAACGAAACTCGGTCGGCTAAAAGAAGAGTCATTTAGACGGTCACAGTTAAAATTGGCTACTTCTCCAATCTCCATAGAAGAAACTCAAAGGATTTTACCCTATAAAATGCACTTTTTTTAACCAGAAAAAAAGAAACGTAAAATATTCATAAGCGCTATATAGTATATTTTCCTGTTCCTCAGCATCGTTCAAAGTTTCTTTCACACCGCGTTTCAAGAGAGGTAATGACAGAGTGGTTCAAAAAAAAAGCCGAGGGTCGTGAACCACTAATGTCTTCAGGATGTTTATGATCTTCAAAATAAATTTCGAGTGTTTATTCTCAACCGATTTGCTAAGCTATATTTTATGGTGGGGAAATTTTCCAATTGGGTTTTTTAGAAATTCAGAAATCATTTAGAATTTTTTTTTTTTTTATAAGAGAGATAAAACCCTAATATGTACCTTTTAAAAAAATAAAAATTCCAAAAACTTTACTAATTGTATAGTAATTTAAAGTTTGACTAAATTGAATATAAAACGAAATAAATGATTATTCAGGACAAAATTTATAAAATTTTAAAACTAAAAAAATTGTAAAAAATAATTGAAATTAAACAAAATAATTGGTAATTTTGCAAATTAATTGAAAAAAAATGAAATAAATTAAAAATTGGGAAAAGTAATTTTATGTTATTGTTTTAAAAATAACGAAAATAATTTAAACTTGAGAAAAAAACTTGAAAATCTTAAAAATAAATTTTGAAAAAATTAAATAATGAAAGATTAGAGAAAATAATTGTAAATTGACAAATAAAACATTGAAAACTGAAAAAAATAATTAAAATTTGAACAAAATAATTGAAAAAATTATATAATATATTTTAAATATAAAGGGAAATGAATAATTTTAATTAAGGAATATTTCAGAAAAATACTTAATACTTTCAGAATTTTCTTGAAAAAAAGAAGAAAATAATTAAAACTTAGAGAAAATATATGAAAAAAGATAAACGTAATTTAAAATTGAAGAGAACAATTTTTAATTGAAAATTAAAGAAAATAATATAAAAAAATAACATAAATAATTAAAAATTGAATGAAATAATTGAAATGTCAGATAACGTTTAAAATTTTGGAAATTATAAAACAAATGAAAAAAATTGAAAATTAAAAGAGATAAATATTAGAGAATAATTGAAAAATGATTTTAAAATTTGAAAAAAATAATTAAAATATAATAAAAACAATGATAATTTGTAAAAAATAAATGACATTTGAGAGAAATAATTGAAAAAAATTACTAAAATTTTTTCAAATAAAAAAAAGTAATTGGAAATTGAGAAAAATACATGAAAATCTTAAAAATTATTTGAAAATAACGAGAATAATTAAAAATTGGATAAAAGAATTGGAAAGAACTAAAAAAATTAAAATTTACGATAAAGTATAAAAAAATTTGGAAATTAAGAAACTAAATAAAAGTAATTAAAAATTGAAGAGAATAATTGAAATTCTAGAAAATGGTAATAATAATTAACAATCGAGGAAAATAATTGAAAAATGATAGACCTAATTAAAAATTAAAAAAAAATAATTGAAATATGCTGGAAGTAATTTAAGATAAAGAAAAAATTAAAATACGATAAAAATAATTTAAATATGAAACATATTTTTAACATATTTAAAAACAGTAAATAAAATTTGAGGAAAAAATTTAAAAAATCGTAGAATAAATGTTTAAAGAAAGAAAATCATTACAAAATTACTTAAAAAATTTTAATTTAAGATAATTATTAAAAAATCACAGATTTAATCTAAAATTGATGAAAATAATTGAAATTTTAGAAAAATACTTGAAAATTTTAAAAAATAATAAATTTTAGAAAACGATAATATTAATTAACAATCGAGGAAAATAATTGAAAAATGATAAAATTAATTCAAAATTGAAATAAATTATTCAAATAAGTTGAAAATAATTTAAGATAGAGAAAATAAATTAAAATATGATAAAAATAATTTAAATATGAAAAATTGCAAAAAGTAAATAAAATTTGAGAGAAATATAAAAAAAAATTTATGTTTAAAAAAAGAAAATAATTACAAAATTTCTTAAAATTTTTTAATTCGAGGCAATAAATATAAAATCGCAAAAATAATCGAATATTAGTGAAAATAATTAAAATTTTAGAAGAATACTTAAAAATCTTAGAAAATAATTTTAGAAAATGTGAATAATTAAATAAATAAATAAATAAATAAATAAATAAATAATAATTAGCAATCGAGAAAAAGAATTCAAAATTGAAAAAATAAATTGAATATTCTGAAAATAACTTTAAATTGAGAAAAAAATGGAAATATGATGAAAATAATTGAAATATGAAACATTGAAAACAGTAAATAAAATTTGAGGAAAAAATTGAAAAAATCGTAGAATATATGTTTAAAGAAAGAAAATAATTACAATAATATTTTAAGTTTTTTAATTAAAGAGAATTATTAAAAAATAGCAGAAATAATCAAAAATTGATCAAATTAATTAAAATTTAAGAAAAAAACTTAAAATTCTTAGAAAATAATTTTGGAAAATGAGATTAATAATTAACAATCGAGAAAAATCATTGAAAAATGATAAAACTAATTTAAAATTGAAAAAAATTAGTGAAATAAGTTGAAAATGATTTAAACATGAAAAATTGCAAACAGTAAATAAAATTTGAGAGAAATAATTGAAAAAATTATAGAATTTATGTTAAAAAAAAAAAAATAACAAAATTACTTGAAATATTTTAAGTAAAGAGAATTATTAAAAAATCGCAGAAATAATCGAAAATTGATCAAAATAATTAAAATTATAGAAAATACTTAAAAATCTTAGAAAGTAATTTTAGAAGATGAGAATAATAATTAACAATCGAGAAAAAGAATTCAAAATTAAAAAAAATAATTGGAATATTCTGAAAATAACTGAAGATTGAGAAAGAAAAATGGAAATATGATGAAAATAATTAAAGAAATAAAATAATTACAAAATTACTTAAAAATTTTTTGGTTAAAGAAAATTATTAAAAAATCTTAGAACTATTGAAAATTGATGAAAATAATTAAAATTTTAGATAAATAACTGAAATTTTTGAAAGTTATGTCAAAATAATAAAAATAATTAGAAATTGTAGAAAATAATACAAAAAGTGCAAATTTTATTTTTAAGCAGAAGAAAATAATTGAAAAATCGTTTTAAATATGGAAAATTGATGACAATAATCTAAATTTGTGAAAATAACTACAAATTTAGGTATTTAATTGAAAAATAACGAAAATATTAAAAGATTGAGACAATCATTGCAAAATAATAAAAATAAATGAAAATTGAAGAAAATAATTATTTGAAATATTTAAAAGTTCGAGAAGTTAATCTAGAAATTATGAAAATGATTCAAAAGTGAAGGTAAAAATTGCAAAATGACAAAGAAAATCGTAAATTAAACAAATTAATTCAAATGGCGATGAATAATATAAAATTAAGGAATAAATAATTATATTGATTAAATGTCAAGAATAATTAAAATTGAAAAACTGATTGAAAAAAATGAACAAAAAAATTAAAATTTGAGGAAGGTAAATTTAAAATTTTGGGAAACAATTTAAATATAATTAAAAGAATTTAAAATTGCAGAAACTAATTAAAAAGTGACTTAAAAAAACCTTTTTAAAAAAGTGAAATATTATTTATTCTCTACAATTTTATTTATTGGGTTTTGTTAAAAAAAATTTTGTTTAAAAGTTATTAGACAAATAAAATTTGTTTTTTTTACTTATTGTTTAAAGAAAATAACATTTTTAACAAATTCTAACAAATAAAATTGCAGAGAATATTTCAACGAGAAAAATGAGCTTTTATTTGTCAAAATTGGATGAAAATTACAGATTTTAACAACTGGATTGAAAAAAAGAGCATTAAATGTAAAATAATTATTATTCGACAACAAATTTTAGCTCAAAATAATTTTTTCTGGAAAATGTACAACTGGGAGTTTCAAATTTAGTGAAATTGATTTTAAAAATATTTTTATTTGAGGTTTAAAACGACTTTCCAGTTTGAGGTTATGTAAATGGAGAGAACCCCCTTAAAAATAAATAAAAATTAATAGCAAGTGGAAAACTTACTAGAAGTTAAAAAAAAACATCTCAAAACTTGGAAAAATTTCTAGAAAACTGAAAAGTTGATTTATGAAAATTATTATGAAATGTAAAAGCAACTAGATATGGAAGAAAATGAACTTATATAAAAATATTATAGAAAAAAATAAAAATAAAAAAATTACTAAAACAAAATTAAAAAGCGAGTAAATAGTTAAAATTAAATAAAAACAACTAAAAAATAAAAATAATTACTAGATAATTAAAAAAGAATTATATACAAATGAAAGAAAGAAGCAAAAAAGGGAAATGCACAAAAAATCAAAATAATCTAGTAAATGAAAACAATTAGAAAATAAAAAGCATTCAGAATAAATTACTGGAGGTACAGTGAAGAAACAGATTTTATTGTTTGAATATAAAAATAAATAAAAATAACAAAAAAATTAAAAAGAAACTAAATAATAAGAAGGAGAAAATAACAGAAAATGAATAAAGAATAAAGAAAAAAATCTAAAAAGTAGGTAAATAATTAAAATAAGGCAAAATTAACTTGAAACTGAAAACAATTACATAAAATTAAAAAATGTAACAATCAAACCAAAGGAAGAATTAAAATGTTGGGAAAAATTTCTAGAAAATAAAAAATTAACATAGAAAATGGAAGAATAAATGAAAACCTCGATGGAAGTTTAACACCATTTTATAAAAATAAGTAGGAAATGAAAAAAAAAAAATTAGAAAATGGTTAAATAATTGAAATTAAATAGAAATAAGAAAAAAATTTAATAATTACTAGAATCTCATTAATTTTATATATTAAATTTTGCTGGTTAATTTTTTATTCAAAAGTTAATGAACAAATAAAATATAAATTATATATTTTTTAAAAAAAATTTTATTTAACAAATTATTCAACAAATAAAATTGTAGAGAATATTTCAACAAACAAAACAAAGCCATGAATCACCAGATTTAAGAAATAAATACAAAATGTTAAATATCTGACGACAAATTTTGGCTCAACTTAACTTTTTCTGAAAAATATACAACTGGATTTTTCAAAATTTGGTGAAATAAATATTAATAAAATTTTTTTATTTGGGGTGAACAATCACTTTCTAGTTTAAAGTTATTTTAACCTCCTTAAAAGTTAAAATCCGGCAAAGTATATATGTATTCTTGTATCAAGAATAATTTATTATTGATTCAAGTATACGTTCTCGGATCAAGGATAATTATTCTTGAACTAAGTATAATTATTATTCTCAACCCAAGAATAATTATTAGTGATCTAAGAATCATTAATCTTGGTCCAAGAATAATTATTTTTGACACAGTTCATTCAAGTATATATTTTCATCCTTAGTAAAAGAAATCTTTTCCCTCGTCTCTAAAAATCTGAATCAAATGATTTTCTACTAATAAATTAGAGAAAACTGAGCTACTATTAAATAATAGAAAATGTTATTAATTCATTAATCAGAAGTTTTAAAAAGTGCTCCTTATCAAAAATTGAAAAAAAGTCAAAATTATGAATGTGAGAAAGAAAAATATGAAAAACTGTTCACACAGTCAAAATTTAATGATGTTACTACAAAATTAAAAATAGAATAACTTTGACAATTTTAATCGAATTTTATTTATTTTGGGGTCATTTGAAACTGAATTTACTAAGCTTTCAATGTGTATTAAGAGAAAATACAATTTTAATAAGATAAGAGATTTAAATTAGCTTCAAAGTTGAAAAATCAAGGGTTGATAAGAAGTTCTTTTACTTTTTTATTTTGTAATGAGGCATCGTACTTGAGATAAATGTTCAAAATTTAAATAAATTAAGTTTTTAATTTTTGCGGTTACAAATAAACAATGTTCTCAATCGAGTTTACCATTTTTTTTTAAACAATAAAACTTTCAAGATTTTATTTCAACAATAAAAAAACAAATACTTTTGCTTTGAAATTATAGTTATTTTTAACTAATTCAGATTTACGAGTATGTAAAAATATTATAAATGATAAAAATCCTTATAAAAAAGATCATAAATATTAAAAAAAAAAAAAATTCTTACCTTCCATCTGTTGCATTGGTGAAGGAACCGGCGGCAGCTGCTGATGATGATGTGTGGTCCATTGCTGATAACAGCAATCGACTGTCACCTCGTTTCGTTGATCATTTTGTTGCTGTTGCATTCTGTCAATTGTAAATTCTCGAGAATGAAGACTATTTACAAAAAATCGATCGTCAATGGCACATGTCACACCATCTGCTTTTTGGTGAATCATGAATGTTTCTTTTTTTAATTTAGAGACAAAAAAAACTCTAATAAATTCACCACTTTCTTTCAAGACAGGCACTTCAAAATCACTTAAATGTCTAGAGCTTAATTAAAAGTCGAAATTTTCATTAAAAGCGTCTGAAACTTGAGTAAATGTTGAAAACTTCAGATCATCAATTTCTTTTAAAATTTCCATAAATCAAATGCCGAAAATGTATTATCGGCATAATACAAAATTTTTTTAGATACTTTAGATATTTTCTTTAACAATCCCGTAAAGTTTCATTTCAGTTCCAGAAGTTCATAAAGTTTCCAGAATTTCATCAAAAGTCAAGAATTTCCTCAAAACAGAAAAAACTCATCGAACACGGTATTTTTTAAAACTTGAAAATTTTGTCAAATGTAAATTTCTTCACAACATGAAAATTTATCCAACATAGCAAATTTCCGCAAATTTAAAAAATGTATCACATGTTATAAATTGCACTAAATTTATAAATTTATATTTATAATTTCGTGTATTAAATGTTAATAAATACACTGTGTTTTAAAAGCAGAGAAGAAGAGATAGAAAACTATCAAGTTGTTTAAAAGAAGAAATCAAAAGTCAATAGCTTCACTGAACATTAACATTTTTTTAAATTTTGAACATTTAAAAATTTTCTGCTGAAAATTGTCTGATAATTTTGTCAAAAAGCCGGTTGATTAAAAAACAATATCAATACTTAACACTAAAACTTTATCAAAATATCTTCTTTTTTCTTTACAAAATGTAATTTCTCTCTTTTTTGTAAAATATCTTCTTTCTTGTACACAAAATATCCACTTTTTTATTTTATTAAACACTCTCCTGTTTAAATTTTGTTCTTGTAGAAAAAACTTTATTTGAATGTGTCTTTTTTCTTCTGGAATAAAATACACTTTTTCACTAAATATCTTCTTTTTTTCTTGTAAGTTGTCAAATATTTTTGTTTCTTCTCAAATATGTCTATTTCTTTTTCTAGTACACACGTTTGATTATTATCAAATTCATTTCTTCCTGATCAAATATTTTCCTACAAGTTAAATATATTTCTTCTTATAAAATATATATCTTCTTATAAAATATATATCTTCTTTATCAAATCTCCTCTTCCTAACCAAATATCTCTTCTCCATAAAATATCCTTCTCTCTTATCAAACAATTCCTTCCACAAATATCTTCCTTCCTCACAAAATATCCTTCTTTTTTCGTGAATATTTTTTCTCCAATTGTCAAATTATCTTTGTTTCTATTCAAGTACCTTTTCTCTCAAATACCTTTCAATTAATTGTAAACATTACTCTTCTTTATAAAATATATTTCTTTTCCTCCAAATACCTCTTTTCTTCGTAGAATAATCTTCTTTTCAAAATAACTTTCTTCCTTAAACAGTCCTCTTCTCACAAATAATCAATCTTATTTTTTCTAAACCAACCTAACCAAATATCTCTTCTTCATAAAATATCTTCTTTCGTAACAAACAATTTCTTCCACACGAAATATCTTCCTTCCTCAGAAAATATCTGTCTTCCTTATCAAATACTCTTCATCCTCATGACACATTTACTTAACCCTTGTTTCCAAAGAAACAAAAAAGTCAATTTTTCCAACAAAAATAAAAATAAAAACAAAAACAACCCTCCTGATGTTGTTAGGGTTCCATATTTCCTTCAGCAGGTCGACGGATGATCTTGACCGAATATCCGACAATTCTGGACATCGTCGAGGTCGTGCGATTCGCCAACAGGAGTTGTCTTCACTTGGCGTCGGGATGCTGACAGGGTTTTGAGATAATCGAGAAGAGAAGAGATTCTAAACGAAAAGTCGAAGAAAGTGCTCAGAACAGACGTGCTTCACACGAGAGACTGCCAGATCTTATCATCGGTCCATCATTCTCTCTCATTCTCTCTCCCACAACATTTTTGTCCCTCTACCAAATCGCTCCTCTCGAGAATCTATTTTCCTTTTCTCTGCTGTCTCTGATTCTCTGGACCTTTAAGAGTCTCTTCTTCCTCCAATTCTCCCCTTTCTCCACCGTCTAATTCTGCCAATCTGTCTCTCGTTTCACCCTTTTTTTTCTTCTTCTTTTTTTCATTCAAACTATCTCTCTCTCTCTCTTGCTCCTTTTCTCTCTTTATTCTGTTTAAAGCTGCAGTCTCTGTCTCTCTTGCCTTGAAGAGATTTCAAGATGTGAGTCGCTCTTGTTCGGCTTCTTGAGCATCAGATTTAGCGTGGAGCCAAAGGAGGAGTTTAACCGAGAACCTCCTACAAATGACACCCACACCCGGATCTGGATTCTGGATGGACCCAAACTGGCACACAAATATCTGCTTTTCTCTATTAGCTGCAGGAAGGGCGGAGCCAACGAGAGAGGTGAATTTTCAGAAATTGGTTTAATATTAACCTATTGTTGCAATTTTGTGTAGGGTGAAGGAACCAATTGTCGAGGAAATATGTGACATTTTGTATAATTGTGAGATTTGTATTAATAAATATCTTGTTTTTGTCGTTTATAGTGGTTTTATTTATTCATTAAAGGAAAAATTGTATAAATAAGTATAAAAGAATTTTTAATTAATAAAAAAATTGTTGGGATTAAAATTTTTAAAATTCGCAAAATAAAGGAAAATTGATAATTTGTAAATGAAATTCGAAAAATGGATAGATAAAGACACAATTGACAAAAGTTAATTAAAAAATTAAACAATAAATATTAAAATATTAAATACAAACAAAATAATTTAAAAATCAAGAAAATTATAGGAATAAGTGTTGGAGATAATTCAAAATTGAAAGACTGGGTTGAAACTCGAAAAAAATAATTGAAATTTAAGAAAATAATAGAAAATTGGAGAAAGTAATAAAAAAATAAAGAAATTTGAAAATTTAAAGATTAAATTGAAATTTGAAAAAATAATTACAAAAACAAAGACGAAAATAATTGAGAACTAAGAATAAAATTCGAAAAATTTAATACAAAACAAATTAATACAAAACTAAAATAAAATTTTAAATAAAAACAATAAAAATTAAATTTCAAGAAAATAATTGCAAAAAGAAAAAGTAAAAAAAATATAGGAATAATTATTGAAAATAATTGTAAATTGAAACACTGGATTGAAAGTAAAAAAAAACTGAAATTGAAAAAACTAATTGAAAATTAAACAAAACGATTAAAAATTAAGGAAAATAATTGAAAATTGAAGAAAGAAATTGAAATTTCAAGAATATAATAAAAGATGGAAAAAAGTAACGAAAAAAAGGCGAGAATTATTGAATATGGAGGAGAATCATTGCAAACTAAAAAATGGAATTGAATTTTGAAAAAAAAATATGAATTGCAGAAAATATTTGAATAATTAAATTTAAAATTAAAGAAACTTATTAATAATCGAAAAAAAATTAACCAAATACGAGAATTTAAAAATATTCTAAACTTTTAATTTAAGAAAATAAATGAAAATTGAAAAAATTGTACGAAATAGTTAAAAAAAATAATTGAAAATTAAACAAAACAATTAAAAATTTAAGAAAATAATTAAAAATTGAAGAATGAAATTGAAATTTAAAGAATAAATAAAAGATTTAAAAAAAGTAACTAAAAAAGGCGAGAATTATTGAATATGGAAGAGAATTATTGCAAACTGAAGAATGGAAATGAATTTTCGAAAAGAATTGTCAATTGCAAAAAATATTTAAACAATTAAATTTAAAATTAAAGAAATTTATTAATGATCGAAAAAAAAATTAACCAAATACGAGAATTTAAAAATATTAATAAAAATAATTAAAAATTGAAGAAAGTATAATTTAAAATTTTAGAGAAATGATTGAAAAAACATTTCAGAATGACAAAAATAATAATTGAAAATTGAAAGAAAATCGCTAACTGTCAAGAATACTCGACAAGAGAGAAAAAAAATGAAAGAATAATTTTAAAATTTTAAGAAAATAAATGAAATTTGAAAAAATTGTAAGAAATAATTGAAAGCAATAATTGAAAAATAACGTGAGCAATTGCAAAATAGAAGAAAATATCTGAAAAATGACTGAAATAATTAACAATTGAAAACAAAATTTGAAAAATTGCTAGAATAATAAAAAATTTGAAAAATTAGGAAAATTAAATAATAATGATCTCCGTAAACTCCAGAAGTTAGTTAGTGTGTATTTATATATTTATTCATCTTTTTCTGTCCACGTTTTAAAGTCTGAAGTGAAGTTACTCAGTATTAATATTTATTCATCTTTTTCTGTCCACGTTTTAAAATCCAGAGTGAAGTTAGTCCCTGTTATTTTATTTTGTTGTGCTGATTTTTAATTGTCATTTGTGTAAAAAAAAGTTTTGAAAAATGGTTTAAAAATTTATTACGGTTTTTGAAGAAGTTTAAAATATATACCCATGCCATTAATTTCCTAAATTTTCAGTTATTATCTCAAATTTAGATTATTGTCATCAATTTTCAATTATATCACGATTTTTTAATTTTCTTTTGCCTAAAAATAAATTCTCCAATTTTTCTTGATTTTCATCAATTTATAATTGTATTCATTATTTTGTCATTACTTATAAAAATTTCCGTCATTTATCTGATATTGCAATTATTTTCATCAATTTTCGTTATTTCTGCGATTTTTTAATTATTTTCTTTAATTAAAATTTTTTAAGTAATTTTATAATTATTATTTTTTTTTAAACATATATTCTATGCTTTTTTCAGTTATTTCTCTCAACTTTTATTGAATGTTTTCAATTTATCATATTTAAATTATTTTCATCATAATTTAATTTTCTTTCTCAATCTTAAATTGTTTTCAGCATATTTCAATTATTTTTTTCAAATTTTAATTAATTTTATCATTTTTCAATTATTTTTCTCGATTGTTAATTATTATTCTCATTTTCTAAAATTTATTTTCTAAGATTTTTATTTTCATCAATTTCTAATTATTTTCATTTGTTATCAGAATTTCAAATTTTTTTAATTAAATATCGTAAATTTCAATAATTTTTAGCTTTCTTCCAGACTTTTCTCCAATTTTTAGTTTTTCTCATTTTATAAAATAAATTTCTAAAATTTTTTAAGTACTTTTTCAAATTTCTATTATTTTCTTCAATTTTTAATTATTTTTATTTGTTTTCATAATTTCCAAAAGATTTGATTAATTATCGTAAATTTCAATTATTTTTAGCAATCTTTCAGTCTTTCCTCCAATTTTTAGTTATTCTCATTTCCTAAAAATATTTTCTAAGATTTTTAAGAATTTTTCTAAAATTTCAATTATTTCCTTCAATTTTTAATTATTTTCATTTGTTTTCCTAATTTCAAAATTTGTTTATTAATCATCGTAGATTTCAATTACTTTCAGCTTATTTCATCAATTCTTTTCTCCAATTTTTAGTTATTTTCTTTTTTTTTAAATTGATTTCTAAGATCTTCATGTATTTGTTTCAAATTTCAATTATTTTTTCTTTATTTAAAATAAATATCTGTAGTTTTTTCGATTATCACACTTAAATTTCATTTATTTTTTACAACTAATCATTGTTTGTATCATATTTTAATTATTTTCGAGAAGTTTTGAAATTTAAAAACATTTTTCAATTATTTTCCAAAATTTATTTCCTTCAATTTTCAATTCTTTACATTTGTTTCATAATTTAAAAAATTTTTAACTATTTATCTGACTTTTCAATTATTTCATTATTTATATTATTTTTTATATTATTTTCTTGAATTTCCAACTACTTTCGTTCTTTTTCATAATTGCCAAAAAGTTTTTACTTTTTTCTCTTTAATTAAAACTTGTTCTATTCAATTTTTAATTATTTTTTTCTTTTTTCATTTATTTTCTCCAATTTTTAATTATTTTCTTTTATTTCAATAAACTTCTGAAAGTTTTAAGCATTTTTCTCAAATTTTGTTTAACTTTCCTTTATTTAAAATATTTTATGTAATTTGTTTAATTATTTTCTCAAAGTTTAATTTATTTATCTCAATTTTTAATCGTGCTTTTTCAATTTTCAATTATTTTCTCTAATTTTTCATTATTCAATTTTGTTTTAATTTACTTTTAAGATTCACAAGTATTTTTCTCAAATTTTTATTATTTTCTTTATGTTTAAAACAGTTTTATCATTGTTTAAATTACTTTCCCCAATTTTTAATTGATTTCATATTTTTTCAATTAATTTGCAAAATTTGCAATTATTTTGTTTAATTTTAATTATTTATTGCAATTCTTTTTAATTCTAAAATATTACAAATTTTGTCCTAAATAAATATTTATTTTATTTATATTAATTGATTTTTAAATATTATATTTAAAATATTTATTTCTTCTTATTAGATAAATATTATTTACCAATTTGTTATATTTATTATTTTATTTTATAATTTCTAAAATGTATACGAAAAACTAACCGCGCGCTGGCGGTTTTTAACCATGGTTTTATATTACCCATTGTTTTGATTTTGTATGGGGTGAAGGAACCAATTGTCGAGAAAATATGTGATATTTTGTATAATTGTGAGATTTGTATTAATAAATATCTTGTTTTTGTCGTTTATAGTGGTTTTATTTATTCATTAAAGGAAAAATTGTATAAATAAGTATAAAAGAATTTTTAATTAATAAAAAAATTGTTGGGATTAAAATTTTTAAAATACGCAAAATAAAGGAAAATTGATAATTTGTAAATGAAATTCGAAAAATGGATAGATAAAGACACAATTGAAAAAAGTTAATTAAAAAATTAAACAATAAATATTAAAATATTAAATACAAACAAAATAATTTAAAAATCAAGAAAATTATAGGAATAAGTGTTGGAGATAATTCAAAATTGAAAGACTGGGTTGAAACTCGAAAAAAATAATTGAAATTTAAGAAAATAATAGAAAATTGGAGAAAGTAATAAAAAGATGAAGAAATAAATTGAAATTTGAAAAAATAATTACAAAAACAAAGACGAAAATAATTGAGAATTGAAAATAAAATTCAAAAAATGGCTAGATTAATACAAAACTAAAATAAGATTTCAAATAAAAACAATAAAAATTAAATTTCAAGAAAATAATTGCAAAAAGAAAAAGTAAAAAAATTATAGGAATAATTGTTGAAAATAATTGTAAATTGAACAATTGGATTGAAAGTAAAAAAAAACTGTAATAGAAAAAAGTAATTGAAAAGTAAACAAAACGATTAAAAATTAAGGAAAATAATTGAAAATTGAAGAAAGAAATTGAAATTTAAAGAATATAATAAAAGATGGAAAAAAGTAACGAAAAAAAGGCGAGAATTATTAAATATGGAAGAGAATTATTGCAAACTAAAGAATGGAATTGAATTTTGAAAAAAAAAAAATGAATTGCAGAAAATATTTGAATAATTTAATTTAAAATTAAAGAAACTTATTAATAATCGAAAAAAAATTAACAAAATACGAGAATTTAAAAATAATAATAAAAGTAATTAATAATTGAAGAAAGTAATTTAAAATTTTAGAAAAATAATTGTAAAAACATCTCACGTCAGAATGACGAAATTAATTGATAATTGAAAAATAATCGCAAATTGTCAAGCATAATAATTATCAATAACAAAAAAAAGTTAAAGAATAATTCTAAACTTTTAATTTAGGAAAATAAATGAAAATTGAAAAAATTGTACGGAATAGCTGAAAGAAATAATTGAAAATTAAACAAAACAATTAAAAATTTAAGAAAATAATTAAAAATTGAAGAATAAAATTGAAATTTAAAGAATAAATAAAAGATTTAAAAAAAGTAACTGAAAAAAGGTGGGAATTATTAAATATGGAAGAGAATTATTGCAAACTGAAAAATGAAAATGAATTTTCAAAAAGAATTGTCAATTGCAAAAAATATTTAAACAAATTTAAAATTAAAGAAATTTATTAATGATCGAAAAAAAATTAAGCAAATACGAGAATTTAAAAATATTAATAGAAATAATTAAAAATTGAAAAAAGTACCTAATTTAAAATTTTAGAGAAATAATTGAAAAAGAATACTCGACAAGAGAGAAAAAAAAATGAAAGAATAATTTTAAAATTTTAAGAGAATAAATGAAATTTGAAAAAATTGTAGGAAATAATTGAAAGCAATAATTGAAAAATAAAGTGGACAATTGCAAAATAGAAGAAAATATCTGAAAAATGACGGAAATAATTGACAATTAAAAACAAAATTTGAAAAATCGCTAGAATAATAAATAATTTGAAAAATTAGGAAAATTAAATAATAATGATCTCCGTAAACTCCTGAAGTTAGTTAGTGTGTATTTATATTTATTCATCTTTTTCTGTCCACGTTTTAAAGTCTGAAGTGAAGTTACTCAGTATTAATATTTATTCATCTTTTTCTGTCCACGTTTTAAAATCCAGAGTGAAGTTAGTCCCTATTATTTTATTTTGTTCTGCTGGTTTTTAATTGTCATTTGTGCAAAAGAAAGTTTCGAAAAATGCTTTAAAAATTTATTATGGTTTTTGAAGAAGTTTAAAATATATACCCATGCCATTAATTTCCTAAATTTTCAGTTATTA
This sequence comes from Ganaspis brasiliensis, assembly GCA_037103525.1. NCBI lineage: Eukaryota > Metazoa > Arthropoda > Insecta > Hymenoptera > Figitidae > Ganaspis > Ganaspis brasiliensis. The sequence continues at coordinate 295,532 of JAZKLR010000105.1, read as the reverse complement.
TCTCAAATTTAGATTATTGTCATCAATTTTCAATTATATCACGATTTTTTAATTTTCTTTTGCCTAAAAATAAAGTCTGCAATTTTTCTTGATTTTCATCAATTTATAATTGTATTAATTATTTTGTCATTACTTATAAAAATTTCCGTCATTTATCTGATATTGCAATTATTTTCATAAATTTTCGTTATTTCTGCGATTTTTTAATTATTCTCTTTAATTAAAATTTTTTAAGTAATTTTATAATTATTATTTTTTTTTTAAACACATATTCTATGATTTTTTCAGTTATTTCTCTCAAATTTTATTGAATGTTTTCAATTTTTCACATTTAAATTATTTTCATCATAATTCAATTTTCTTTCTCAATCTTAAATTATTTTCAGCATATTTCAATTATTTTTAAAAATTTTTAATTAATTTTATCATTTTTCAATTATTTTTCTCGATTGTTAATTATTATTCTCATTTTCTAAAATTATTTTCTAAGATTTTTATTTTCATCAATTTCTAATTATTTTCATTTGTTATCAGAATTTCAAATTGTTTTTATTAAATATCGTAAATTTCAATAAGTTTTAGCTTTCTTCCAGACTTTTCTCCAATTTTTAGTTTTTCTCATTTTATAAAATAAATTTCTAAAATTTTTTAAGTATTTTTTTCATATTTCTATTATTTTCTTTAATTTTTAATTATTTTTCTTTGTTTTCATAATTTCCAAAAAATTTTATTAATTATCGTAAATTTCAATTATTTTTAGCAATCTTTCAGTCTTCTCCAATTTTTAGTTATTCTCATTTCCTAAAAATATTTTCTAAGATTTTTAAGAATTTTTCTAAAATTTCAATTATTTTCTTCAATTTTTAATTATTTTCATTTGTTTTCCTAATTTCAAAATTTGTTTATTAATCATCGTAAATTTCAATTACTTTTAGCTTATTTCATCAATTCTTTTCACCAATTTTTAGTTATTTTCTTTTTTTTTAAATTGATTTCTAAGATCTTCATGTATTTGTTTCAAATTTCAATTATTTTTTCTTTATTTAAAATAAATATCTGTAGTTTTTTCGATTATCACACTTAAATTTCATTTATTTTTTACAACTAATCATTGTTTGTATCATATTTTAATTATTTTCGAGAAGTTTTGAAATTTAAAAACATTTTTCAATTATTTTCCAAAATTAATTTCCTTCAATTTTCAATTCTTTACATTTGTTTCATAATTTCAAAAATTTTTAACTATTTATCTGACTTTTCAATTATTTTATTATTTATATTATTTTTTATATTATTTTCTTGAATTTACAATTACTTTCGTTCTTTTTCATAATTGCCAAAAAGTTTTTACTTATTTCTCTTTAATTAAAACTTGTTCTATTCAATTTTAAATTATTATTTTCTTTTTTCATTTATTTTCTCTAATTTTTAATTAGTTTCTTTTATTTCAATAAACTTCTGAAAGTTTTAAGCATTTTTCTCAAATTTTGTTTAACTTTCCTTTATTTAAAATATTTTATGTAAGTTGTTTAATTAATTTCTCAAATTTTAATGATTTTTTTTTAATTTTAATTTATTTATCTCAATTTTTAATAGTGTTTTTTCAATTTTCAATTATTTTCTCTAATTTTTCATTATTCAATTTTGTTTTAATTTACTTTTAAGATTCTCAAGTATTGTTCTCAAATTTAAATTATTTTCTTTATGTTTAAAACATTTTTATGATTGTTTAAATTACTTTCCTCAATTTTTAATTGATTTCATTATTTTTTTTCAATTAATTTGCAAAATTTGCAATTATTTTGTTTTATTTCAATCTTTTTTGCAATTTTTTTTAATTCTAAAATATTCTAAATTTTATCTTAAATAAATATTTATTTTATTTATATTAATTGGTTTTTAAATATTATATTTAAAATATTTATTTTTTCTTATATTAGATAAATATTATTTACCGATTTGTGATATTTGTTATTGTATTTTATAATTTCTAAAATGTACGAAAAACTAATCGCGCGCTGGCGCGCGTTTTATTTTGCTAGTTGGTTTAATATTACCTATTGTTTTAATTTTGTTTAGGGTAAAGGAACCAATTGTCGAGAAAATTTGTGACATTTTGTATAATTGTGAGATTTGTATTAATAAACATCTCGTTTTTGTCGTTTATAGCGGTTTCATTTATTCATTAAACGAAAAATTGTATAAATAAGTATAAAAGAATTTTTAATTAATAAAAAAATTGTTGGGATTAAAATTTTTAAAATTCGCAAAATAAAGGAAAATTGATAATTTGTAAATGAAATTCGAAAAATGGATAGATAAAGACACAATTGACAAAAGTTAATTAAAAAATTAAACAATAAATATTAAAATATTAAATACAAACAAAATAATTTAAAAATCAAGAAAATTATAGGAATAAGTGTTGGAGATAATTCAAAATTGAGGGACTGGGTTGAAACTCGAAAAAAATAATTGAAATTTAAGAAAATAATAGAAAATTGGAGAAAGTAATAAAAAAATGAAGAAATTTGAAAATTTAAAGATTAAATTGAAATTTGAAAAAATAATTACAAAAACAAAGACGAAAATAATTGAGAACTAAGAATAAAATTCGAAAAATTTAATACAAAACAAATTAATACAAAACTAAAATAAAATTTTAAATAAAAACAATAAAAATTAAATTTCAAGAAAATAATTGCAAAAAGAAAAAGTAAAAAAAATATAGGAATAATTATTGAAAATAATTGTAAATTGAAACACTGGATTGAAAGTAAAAAAAAACTGAAATTGAAAAAACTAATTGAAAATTAAACAAAACGATTAAAAATTAAGGAAAATAATTAAAAATTGAAGAAAGAAATTGAAATTTCAAGAATATAATAAAAGATGGAAAAAAGTAACGAAAAAAAGGCGAGAATTATTGAATATGGAGGAGAATCATTGCAAACTAAAAAATGGAATTGAATTTTGAAAAAAAAATATGAATTGCAGAAAATATTTGAATAATTAAATTTAAAATTAAAGAAACTTATTAATAATCGAAAAAAAATTAACCAAATACGAGAATTTAAAAATATTCTAAACTTTTAATTTAAGAAAATAAATGAAAATTGAAAAAATTGTCCGAAATAGTTAAAAAAAATAATTGAAAATTAAACAAAACAATTAAAAATTTAAGAAAATAATTAAAAATTGAAGAATGAAATTGAAATTTAAAGAATAAATAAAAGATTTAAAAAAAGTAACTAAAAAAGGCGAGAATTATTGAATATGGAAGAGAATTATTGCAAACTGAAGAATGGAAATGAATTTTCGAAAAGAATTGTCAATTGCAAAAAATATTTAAACAATTAAATTTAAAATTAAAGAAATTTATTAATGATCGAAAAAAAAATTAACCAAATACGAGAATTTAAAAATATTAATAAAAATAATTAAAAATTGAAGAAAGTATAATTTAAAATTTTAGAGAAATGATTGAAAAAACATTTCAGAATGACAAAAATAATAATTGAAAATTGAAAGAAAATCGCTAACTGTCAAGAATACTCGACAAGAGAGAAAAAAAATGAAAGAATAATTTTAAAATTTTAAGAAAATAAATGAAATTTGAAAAAATTGTAAGAAATAATTGAAAGCAATAATTGAAAAATAACGTGAGCAATTGCAAAATAGAAGAAAATATCTGAAAAATGACTGAAATAATTAACAATTGAAAACAAAATTTGAAAAATTGCTAGAATAATAAAAAATTTGAAAAATTAGGAAAATTAAATAATAATGATCTCCGTAAACTCCAGAAGTTAGTTAGTGTGTATTTATATATTTATTCATCTTTTTCTGTCCACGTTTTAAAGTCTGAAGTGAAGTTACTCAGTATTAATATTTATTCATCTTTTTCTGTCCACGTTTTAAAATCCAGAGTGAAGTTAGTCCCTGTTATTTTATTTTGTTGTGCTGATTTTTAATTGTCATTTGTGTAAAAAAAAGTTTTGAAAAATGGTTTAAAAATTTATTACGGTTTTTGAAGAAGTTTAAAATATATACCCATGCCATTAATTTCCTAAATTTTCAGTTATTATCTCAAATTTAGATTATTGTCATCAATTTTCAATTATATCACGATTTTTTAATTTTCTTTTGCCTAAAAATAAATTCTCCAATTTTTCTTGATTTTCATCAATTTATAATTGTATTCATTATTTTGTCATTACTTATAAAAATTTCCGTCATTTATCTGATATTGCAATTATTTTCATCAATTTTCGTTATTTCTGCGATTTTTTAATTATTTTCTTTAATTAAAATTTTTTAAGTAATTTTATAATTATTATTTTTTTTTAAACATATATTCTATGCTTTTTTCAGTTATTTCTCTCAACTTTTATTGAATGTTTTCAATTTATCATATTTAAATTATTTTCATCATAATTTAATTTTCTTTCTCAATCTTAAATTGTTTTCAGCATATTTCAATTATTTTTTTCAAATTTTAATTAATTTTATTATTTTTCAATTATTTTTCTCGATTGTTAATTATTATTCTCATTTTCTAAAATTTATTTTCTAAGATTTTTATTTTCATCAATTTCTAATTATTTTCATTTGTTATCAGAATTTCAAATTTTTTTTATTAAATATCGTAAATTTCAATAATTTTTAGCTTTCTTCCAGACTTTTCTCCAATTTTTAGTTTTTCTCATTTTATAAAATAAATTTCTAAAATTTTTTAAGTACTTTTTCAAATTTCTATTATTTTCTTCAATTTTTAATTATTTTTATTTGTTTTCATAATTTCCAAAAGATTTGATTAATTATCGTAAATTTCAATTATTTTTAGCAATCTTTCAGTCTTTCCTCCAATTTTTAGTTATTCTCATTTCCTAAAAATATTTTCTAAGATTTTTAAGAATTTTTCTAAAATTTCAATTATTTCCTTCAATTTTTAATTATTTTCATTTGTTTTCCTAATATCAAAATTTGTTTATTAATCATCGTAGATTTCAATTACTTTCAGCTTATTTCATCAATTCTTTTCTCCAATTTTTAGTTATTTTCTTTTTTTTAAATTGATTTCTAAGATCTTCATGTATTTGTTTCAAATTTCAATTATTTTTTCTTTATTTAAAATAAATATCTGTAGTTTTTTCGATTATCACACTTAAATTTCATTTATTTTTTACAACTAATCATTGTTTGTATCATATTTTAATTATTTTCGAGAAGTTTTGAAATTTAAAAACATTTTTCAATTATTTTCCAAAATTAATTTCCTTCAATTTTCAATTCTTTACATTTGTTTCATAATTTAAAAAATTTTTAACTATTTATCTGACTTTTCAATTATTTCATTATTTATATTATTTTTTATATTATTTTCTTGAATTTCCAACTACTTTCGTTCTTTTTCATAATTGCCAAAAAGTTTTTACTTATTTCTCTTTAATTAAAACTTGTTCTATTCAATTTTAAATTATTATTTTCTTTTTTCATTTATTTTCTCCAATTTTTAATTATTTTCTTTTATTTCAATAAACTTCTGAAAGTTTTAAGCATTTTTCTCAAATTTTGTTTAACTTTCCTTTATTTAAAATATTTTATGTAATTTGTTTAATTAATTTCTCACATTATAATTTATTTATCTCAATTTTTAATCGTGCTTTTTCAATTTTCAATTATTTTCTCTAATTTTTCATTATTCAATTTTGTTTTAATTTACTTTTAAGATTCACAAGTATTTTTCTCAAATTTTTATTATTTTCTTTATGTTTAAAACAGTTTTATCATTGTTTAAATTACTTTCCCCAATTTTTAATTGATTTCATATTTTTTCAATTAATTTGCAAAATTTGCAATTATTTTGTTTAATTTTAATTATTTATTGCAATTCTTTTTAATTCTAAAATATTACAAATTTTGTCCTAAATAAATATTTATTTTATTTATATTAATTGATTTTTAAATATTATATTTATAATATTTATTTCTTCTTATTAGATAAATATTATTTACCAATTTGTTATATTTATTATTTTATTTTATAATTTCTAAAATGTATACGAAAAACTAACCGCGTGCTGGCGGTTTTTAACCATGGTTTTATATTACCCATTGTTTTGATTTTGTATGGGGTGAAGGAACCAATTGTCGAGAAAATATGTGATATTTTGTATAATTGTGAGATTTGTATTAATAAACATCTCGTTTTTGTCGTTTATAGTGGTTTCATTTATTCGTTAAACGAAAAATTGTATAAATAAGTAAAAAAGAATTTTTAATTAATAAAAAAATTGTTGGAGTTAAAATTTTAAAGATTCGCAAAATAAAGGAAAATTGACAATTTGTAAATGAGATTCAAAGAATGGATAGAAAAAAACACAATTGAAAAAAATTAATAAAAAAATTAGGCAATAAATATTAAATTCAAACAAAATAATTTAAAAATTAAGAAAATTATAGGAATAACTGTTGGAAATAATTGAAAATTGAAAGACTGGATTTAAAATCAAAGAAAATAAATGAAATTTAAGAAAATAATAGGAAATTGGAGAAAGTAATAAAAAAAATGAAGAAATAAATTGAAAATTTAAAAATTAAATTGAAATTTGAAAAAATAATTACAAAAACAAAGACGAAAATAATTGAGAATTAAAAATAAAATTCAAAAAATGGCTAGATTAATACAAAACTAAAATAAGATTTTAAATAAAAAAAATAAAAATTAAATTTCAAGAAAATAATTGTAAAAAGAAAAAGTAAAAAAAGTATAGGAATAATTGTTGAAAATAATTGTAAATTAAACAACTGGATTGAAAGTAAAAAAAAAACTGCAATTGAAAAAAGTAATTGAAAATTAAACAAAACGATTAAAAATTAAGGAAAATAATTGAAAATTGAAGAAAGAAATTGAAAAAAGTAACAGAAAAAAGGCGAGAATTATTGCAAACTGAAAAATGGAATTGAATTTTGAAAAAAAAATTGTGAATTGCAGAAAATATTTGAACAATTGAATTAAAAATTAAAAGAAACTTACTAATAAATAATCGAAGAAAAAATAACCAAATACGAGAATTTAAAAATATTAATAAAAATAATTAATAATTGAAGAAAGTAATTTAAAATTGTAGAGAAATAATTAAAAATTTAAGAAAGAAATTGAAATTTATAAAATATAATAAAAAATTGAAAAAAGTAACTGACAAAAGGCGAGAATTATTAAATACAGAAGACAATTATTGCAAACTGAAAAATAGAAATGAACCCAGATAGCACGTAACCTTGTAGCAACCTTGCCGCAAAGTTGCCGTGCAAGTTTTGCAATATTGCCGGGGAACATTGAAACAAGGTTGCTGCAAGGTTAAAATGTCCCACCTTGCCCAAACTTGCACAGTAAGCTTGCTGCAAGCTTATAGCAAGATTGCACGGTAAAATTGTCGCAAGATTGCATATTAAGCTTGCTGCAAGGTTGTAGAAAGGTTGCTTTAAAGTTGCTGCAAGGTTGATATGCAATGTTGATACAAGGTTGCCGCAAGGTTGTAGAAAGGTTGTGATGAGGTTGTTGTAAAGTTATAAAATACAATTAAAATAATTAAATATCGTTAATTTTTAAATGTTTTTAAAAAAAAATTTTTTGATTTAAATTAAAGCAATTTTAAAAAGCAAAATTTTATTACCTATAGAAAGAAATTTTTACAACCTTGCCGCAATGTTGCCCGGCAATATTGCAAAACTTGCACGGGAACGTTGCGGCAAGGTTGCTGCAACGTTACGTGCTATCTGGTAATTTTGAAAAAAATTGTGAATTGCAGAAAATATTTGAACAATTGAATTTAAAATTAAAGCAACTTATTAATAATCGAAAAAAAATTAACCAAATACGAGAATTTAAAAATATTAATGAAAATAATTAAAAATTGAAGAAAGTAATTGAAAAGTTTTGAAAAAACATTTCAGAATGACGAAAGTAATTGACAATTCAAAAATAATCGCAAATTGTCAAGAATAATCGACAAGAGAGAAACATAACAAAAAAAAAACTAAAGAATAATTCCAAACTTTTAATTTAAGAAAATCAATGAAAATTCAAAACATTGTAGGAAATAATTGAAAGAAATACTTCAAAAATAACGAGAACAATTGCGAAATGGAAGAAAATACCTGTAAAGTGACTTAAATAATTGACACTTGAAAACAAAATTCGAAAAATGGCAAGAATAATAAACAATTTCAAAAAATAATTTAAAAAATTAAACAACAAACATTAAATTTAAACTAAATAATAGAACAATTAGGAAAACTTTAGGAATAATTGTAAATTGTACAACTAAATTGAAAAAGGAAAAATAATTGAAATTGATGAATTTAATTGAAATTTAAAAAATATAATAAAAATTTTTAAAAAGTTATTTAAAAATGCATATAATTATTAAATACAAAAGAAAATAACTAAAAATTTAAAAATTGAATTGAAATTCGAAGGAAATAATAAGGAATTGCGAAAAATAGTTGTAGACAATTGAAGGAAGAAAAAAAAGAAATATTGAAGACACGGAATTTTAAAACAATTTTAATGATTGAAAAAATTAATTTAAAAAACGGAGAATTTTTTAATATTGAATTAATTGAAAACATCCGAGAATTATTAAATACTGTGGAATTAATTGATAACACTAGTTTACAGCCAAAATGTACATTTAATGACACTATTTTTTTTTTATGTACTATGGTTCTCTAAACTTAAAAATGACATTAAGAAATTTTTCTATGAATAGGTTTCCAAAATATGAATTATTAAAATTTTTTTACGTTTTTTTCGGAGGTGACTTCACGTTTTAGGCCGTATCTCGAGTTACAGAAGTCCGATTGAGTTTTTCTAAGTGTCAAATTAAAGGTAATCAAATTCCAAACAATCGCTTTTAACATTATTTTTTAATCGGTTAAATATTTTAAGTGATATAGTCAAAAAAAAAATAGATAATTTGAGTTTTTGGCCCAAAATCTGAAAAACAAATTCATTCTACCGCCATGCAAAAATAGAAAACGTCAAATTATGTCCAGTTTTAATTTTTTTACATATATGGCTCACTTTTAGGAAGAAAAAAATGTATGGATGAAAAAAATCTATGTGTAATTATTGAAGTTATAAGCCAGGGTACTGAAATTCTCGTTTTACTCCATTTCGGTGTTTTACCTTCTTTTATAGTGATTATGTTGATTAATTTAATGAATACAATATCTAATTAGAAAATGGACTTTTTTCACAGATTTCAAATAATTTTCAGTGCTTTACTAATTCAAATTTGACTGAAAAATTTTTTGGACTTTTTGACAAAAATTTCTGAAGAGGCATAAATTGATTAAAATCTGCTTTTTTGACAAGTTGAATCAGATCCGCAGAGGTTCAATTTTGGTTGAATTTTGTTCGTTAATAGATGAAAAAGTTCCAAATTAGATACAGAAATATGAAAAATAAATTATATTTGACTGAAAAATTTTTTGGAGTTTTTGACAAAAATTTCTGGAGAGGCATAAATTGATTAAAATTTGCTTCTTTGACAAGTTGCATTAGATGCGCAGTGGTTCAATTTTTGTTGACTTTTGTTCGGTAATAGATAAAAAAAGTTTGAAATTAGATATAGAAATATAGAAATTAAAAGATATTTGTCTGGAAATTTTTTTGGAGTTTTTAACAAAAATTGAACCACTGCGCATCTGATTCAACTTGTCAAAAAAGCAAATTTTAATCAACTTATGCCTCTTCAGAAATTTTTGTCAAAAACTCCATAAAAATTTTCATTCAAATATCATTTATTTTTTATATTTCTATATCTAATTTGGAACTTTTTCATCTATTAACGAACAAAATTCACCAAAAATTGAATCTCTGCGCATCTGATTCAACTTGTCAAAAAAGCAGATTTTATTCAATTTATGCCTCTTCAGAAATTTTTGTCAAAAACTCCAAAAAATTTTTCAGTCAAATATTTTTTATTTTCTATATTTCTAAATCTAATTTCAAACTTTTTTATCTATTAACGAACAAAATTCAACTAAAATTAAACCACTGCGCATCTGATGCAACTTGTCAAAGAAGCAGATTTTAATCAATTTATGCCTCTCCAGAAATTTTTGTCAAAAACTCCAAAAAATTTTTCAGTCAAATATAATTTATTTTTCATATTTCTGTATCTAATTTGGAACTTTTTCATCTATTAACGAACAAAATTCAACCAAAATTGAACCTCTGCGGATCTGATTCAACTTGTCAAAAAAGCAGATTTTAATCAATTTATGCCTCTTCAGAAATTTTTGTCAAAAAGTCCAAAAAATTTTTCAGTCAAATTTGAATTAGTAAAGCACTGAAAATTATTTGAAATCTGTGAAAAAAGTCCATTTTCTAATTAGATATTGTATTCATTAAATTAATCAACATAATCACTATAAAAGAAGGTAAAACACCGAAATGGAGTAAAACGAGAATTTCAGTACCCTGGCTTATAACTTCAATAATTACACATAGATTTTTTTCATCCATACATTTTTTTCTTCCTAAAAGTGAGCCATATATGTAAAAAAATTAAAACTGGACATAATTTGACGTTTTCTATTTTTGCATGGCGGTAGAATGAATTTGTTTTTCAGATTTTGGGCCAAAAACTCAAATTATCTATTTTTTTTTTGACTATATCACTTAAAATATTTAACCGATTAAAAAATAATGTTAAAAGCGATTGTTTGGAATTTGATTACCTTTAATTTGACACTTGGAAAAACTCAATCGGACTTCTGTAACTCGAGATACGGCCTAAAACGTGAAGTCACCTCCGAAAAAAACGTAAAAAAAATTTAAAAATTCATATTTCGGAAACCTATTCATAGAAAAATTTCTTAATGTCATTTTTAAGTAACGAGAAGCTTAGTACATAAGAAAAAAATAGTGACATTGAATGTACATAAATTTTTTTTTTTTTGTAAACTAGTGTAATCGATGAAAATAATGGAAAAAGGAAGTAATTAAAAATTGAGGAAAATAATGAAAATTGTAGAAATAAATTGAAAATTAAAAAATTAAATTGAAGCTGTATGATAATAATGATAATTGGGGCCCGTATCATTTTGACACAAATTTTTTCGGGCAACTTGTTATATTGTACTCCCGAAGATGAATGTTATATTTTACTCCTTCTAAAATCAAAGATTTTTAAGTCTTATTTATTAAATAATTGATTTTAATACATTAAGTTAATATTAAAAGACTTAATTAATCCAGTAAGCTCAATTATTAAATAATTAAGACTTAAAAATCTTTGATTTCAGAAGGAGTAAAATATAACATTCATCTTCGGGAGTACAATATAACAAGTTGTTCGAAAAAATTTGTGTCAAAATGATACGGACCCGATAATTGTAGAAAAAAAATTACAAAATGACGAAAATAATAAAATATTATGGAAAATAATGTTGTCAAATGATAAGAAATTCGATAAATAGCGAGTTTAATGGGCATCAGAAAGAAATAATTTTAAAGATTAAAGAACAACTATAACATTAAAGGATAATAATAAATTGTCAATTGAAAACTGTATAGATAATTAAAGAAAAAATTGTAAGAACGAAATCAAAATGGAAGAAATCAACTGGAAATTTTAGAAATGTATTGAAATTTCAAAAAAATAATTGATAATTAAAAAGAGGCGAGAATAGTTGAATATAATAATTGAAAATTAAAGAAAATAATTGATAATTGACGAAAAAATTAATAAATTTAAAAAATATAAATTAAAGATTAAAGAATTTAATTTAAATATTAAGAAAATAGGTAGTAATTGATTATTGAAAGAAATATTACAAAATGACAAAAATATTTGAATATTAAAAAAAAATAATTGAGAAATGAGAAAAATAATTGACAATATTGAAAAAAAAATTCTAAAACTGACGAGCATAATCGACAACAGAACAAAATAATTGAAAAAATTAAAGAATAATTGCAAAATTTAAGGAGAATAATTGTAATTTGAAAACTGTTGACAATTAAAGAAAAAAATTATAGATTTATTAATAATGAAATAAAAATTATCTCAACTGATGTTTTTAAATTAAAATTTTAATGAAACATTTTTTGAAAAGCCGCTGGTTTAAAACAAAAAATATCTAAGTGTCAAACTTCAGGTGTGGACAGACAAAATGAATGAAGGAATGAAAGAATTTGCTAATTCACATATTCACAAGTATTCTATTCCTTTAAAAATATATTCTTCGTACGCTCTAAAATGGAGTTGACGACCCCTAGCTCAGCAATAAAACTATTTACCTCGAACTCGTTGAGAAAATCTTTATTAAAAAGCCAGTGGAATAAAATCTTAATTAAAAATACCGGTCAAGTGCGAGTCCGACTCACGCACGGAGGTTTCCGTACAATATAAAAAAATGCATTGAAAGGAAAACTTTTTTTTGTGAAAATTTTCATTTTTTTGAATAAAAAATACTTTAATAATACATTTTAATCATAATTTTTTTAATTTTATAGAAAAAACAATTTCTTTCAATTTCTTTTTTATTAAACTACATATTAAAGTAATTTAAACATAAAAATAAACATTTTGTACAAAAAAAAATTACTGGGCAAGTTCAATTATTTATTATTTGAATAATAATAAATTACAATCATAATTTTTTTACTTTTATTAAAACTGAAATATATTTAAACTTAAGGGTGTTGCAAGGAGAGCAGCTACATAACCTTAAAAATATTTTTCCAGGCAGCGTAAAATTTCGACACTTAGCCAATTTTTTCAGAAACACAAAATGTAAATAAAAATATGACCATGTACCCATAATTTAAATTTTATGCAGATTCTAAAACTAATTTGACATTTTAGAAATATGTATTATTAGGGCTTCAGTTACTGAACAAAATATTGAAAATTATGAACAAAAAAAAGTACACAATTTCCAATATTTTGTTCAGAAACTGAAGCCCAAATAATACATATTTCTAAAATGTCAAATTAGTTTTAGAATCTGCATAAAATTTAAATTATGGGTACATGGTCATATTTTTAATTACATTTTTTGTTTCTAAAAAAATTGGCTAAGTGTCGAAATTTTACGCTGCTTGGAAAAATATTTTTAAGGTTATGTTAATTCTCTCCTTGCAACATCCTTAAGCATTTTTATAAGATTAAAAACTTCCAAGCAAATAGACTCAGCTTTTTTATACAATAATTTTAAATTTTAAAGACAAAACAATTTTTTTAAAATTTTTTTTTCTTTTAATTACAAGTAATTTAAAGATGAAGATAAAAAATTTTTTACAAAAAATAATCTTCAACTTTAGATTTATATGAGAGTGAGAGAGATAGCGCTATAGTTGACTATAGTGTTATGTCTTTCTTTAAAAGTTGATTTAAAATAACTAAAGACAAGAGAATATGAATTATCGTATGTATTTTCCAGAAAAAAATTGTCACCTCTCATAAATTTGAAAAAGTTAAATGAACATACTTTAAGACCGATATGCAACAGATTTTTAAGATTTTGACAAACAAGTAACTTATTTTTTATAAATTTGTTCTAAATCTCGTTTTTTCAAATCAGTTTTTTTTTGCCATTTATCAACACTTTTAAAATAAATTAAATTTTTTATAACTTGAATATAATTTTATAATCAAAATTGACTTGATTTGTTGAATTTTATAATAATTTGAAAAGTATATATACTTTTTTTATATGGATAAATTTCAAATTATATGATTATTATAAAGATTTTAATTACTAAATGCTTAAACAAATAAAAATAAAATTTGATCCAAATCGTTTCAAATTTAGATAAGATCACAATTTAAATATTAAATAGAATTCGAATAATTTGAATTCCAGATCTATAATAACTAAATATTTACAATTTTTTTAAAAGTAAAATTTGTATTGATTAAAATTTATTAAATCGATAAAAATTTGTACCTTGATTAAATTTTCAGTTTAGATTTAAAATTTGAATGGACCTAAAATGAAATTTTTGCCAATTTCGATGAAGTGAAAATCGGATCAATTGAAATTTGTCTATTTCGAAATTTCATATTCAATTGAGATTGTATTTCATTAAAATTTGAGATTTATTTTATTCAAAAATCGAATGAATTAAATTTAGAATCGATTGAAATTCCCATCAATAAGTTTCATCATTTATAAGAAATTTAGATTGTTTTAAATTTAAACATTTATAAATTTGACTAAATTAATATTTTTTTGAATTGTTTAAAATTTGAGTAGATTGAGAAACGGATAAACTGAAGTTTGGATCCTTTGAATATAAGAGTCATTAGAACCGAAATAATTTTTTTATTAAATTTTCGATTATTCAAATTTAGCATCGATTAATATTTTAGTCAACAAAAGAAACAACTAATTAAATTAAAATTGAATTTTCCACATTTTTAAACAATTAAAATTTTGATTGCTTAAATTAGAATAAAACTAAAAATTGCATATAATAACAAATTGGATTATTGAAAATTCCATTTTCTTGTCGTGCGAGGAAATAATTTTAGAATTCTTACTTAAAAAAAAAAAGGTTTATCTTTCTTTCAACAAGTGATATTTCATCGAATAATTAAGAGAATAACAAATTATTTTGTGGCACGGATGCATGGTCAAAATTATAATTAGATCATTTTGCTGTTGAGTGAGTTTCTGCTTCAATGGAATAAATCAAATTGCCATAAATTTCGAATAATGAACCTAATTAAGAAGATAGAGTTAGTGCATATTTCATAAAATAAAGTAGATTAATTGAAATATAATAATAATAATTATTTTAATGTTATTATTTAGGTTTATAAATATTTAAAATATGCATACCTACCTTTTTTTCTGTCTTCTTTTTAAGGTGTCCAATACTTCTTTTCGGAAATAGATGCCAAAAAAGGTGGAGTCTTGTCGCTCATAAGATCCTCCCAAGAAATTAACTGTATTAGACAATTTTGTCTGTTTCTGAATTTAATTAATTTTCTCAATTGTTAAGTATTTATTCTTGTATAAATTTGATTCTGATCCAAAAAATCTTCTATTTTTTCACTTTCTTTTTTAAACGAAAAACAATTAAAATTACTGTAAATTAATAAATGTATTAATTGAAATGCATATAATAAAAAACAAACTAATCAGAACTTAAACACGTTCGATTTGAGTACCCAATCAATAATTTACTCAAAAGAAATAATTTACATACTAATATGATATCTAATAACTAATTAACTCATAAATAAATCATAAAAATAAATTGTAAAGATCATCTTGTTTTATTCAATTTTCACGTACGTTTTTACAAAAAATTTACATCTCTACCGTCTTAAAAACGATTCAGTTTAAATAAAGTATATCTTCAAAAATAATATTGAAGACAGATTAACAAAATGTTCTTTCAAAGAAAAAGCAAATTTTACAATTAAAAAAAAAAAAGAATACAAGTTTAAGTGCTCAAAAAATGTAACAAAACCCAAAAAAAGAAAAGTTTTGTTTTTACTATATTTATATATAAATGTCATCTAAAACCAACCTACAAAATAATATCTATCAAGAATTTAGCAATTTGAATAAAAAGATTTATCCAATTTTGTTTTATTATTTTCATAGTCTTCCTTGTCATGAAACAAGAAAATGTTATATTTTTTCTTACAACGCATATCAATTTTTAAAATTATTACGTATTAAGACTCAAATGATTAGGATTTAATTAAGCAGATTTTAGTTTGGCCAAGACGTCGTTTCGGCATTATTTCACCCTATTTTCTTTCTTTCAAATAATAATTAACAACAAAAGCATCAGCCACAATTGAAACTTTGTTGAAAATCACAGAATATTCATTGTTTTTTAATTATGTTTCCTGTCACATTGGTAAATATTACTATACGTTTCTAAAATCCGGAAATATTTCGCATTAAAATTGAGACTCAGACATTATTGTTAATATTAATATCTATACGCTACGAAAAAGTGAAACCGATCAAAGTGGTTTCTTCTTGAGCAGAGAAGAAACGAGGATACTGATTTTTTGTTTTATATATATACTTTTTTTTTCTTTTTCTTTTTTTTTTTTTGGTGATCTTTATTATTCATAAAAAAATGAATGTACAATGATGTGTGCGTGAGAGGATTTCGCGGATTTTGCTGT
The DNA here is from genome assembly GCA_037103525.1 of Ganaspis brasiliensis. Classification (NCBI taxonomy): domain Eukaryota; kingdom Metazoa; phylum Arthropoda; class Insecta; order Hymenoptera; family Figitidae; genus Ganaspis; species Ganaspis brasiliensis. The sequence goes on along the minus strand of JAZKLR010000105.1, from coordinate 279,351 downwards.
ATCGTTTCACGATAGTGTCAGTAGAGTGAAATTTTCGGTACAACTGGTGCTTTTGGGAAAAAGGTGCGCATTTGGGTAGGGGGATGTTTGTTTTGTTTTTTTTAAAAAAAAGAAGTAAAATTCACAATGGTCACAATGATAGTAATTTAACCTGCGAAGTGGAAGCCGATAATGATCTCTCCGATGATTCTGATGAATAATTATTAAACACGAGACGACGTTCTTTTTATTCCCCGTCCTGAGTAAATACGAGCCTACTTTTAATTTGGCCTAAAGACATAATTAATTTTTTAACGATTTCATAACATTATATTATGCGACATTAAATAGTTTTGTTTGTTTGTTTCGCGTTAATTACTAATTCATTATCTTTAGCAGCTCGTGATTTCTCAAAGACAGAACAAACGACGACTAAGTGTCTCCGATGGACGTTAAGATTTATTTCTCCTTCCCTTGCGATAGATTTATCGGTACGGATTGTTATAATTGTGTATTTAAGACGCATTAACGATAATCTCCTGAAGTAACTCGATTTTTCTATTTGCACCCTCTAATTGAAGAATACAAATTATTATAATGGATGTTAATTGTTCTCTCGAGCAGAAATAGCTACTTCAAATAGAAGTCTAAAATGATTCAGAAGACGTGTCCGGAGAAACTTGACTGTCCTAGATAATCTCAAATCTAAAGTATTTCCTCTTCTCGACTTTTTTTTCTTTCATTTATTGTCCAGTAAAATAAGTTCTCTAGGCAGTAAATTCGAATAAATTCGCGCTTTTATGAACGATTCGCCGATACTTTTGCGATAACGATGATTTCTCAATTAGTTGAAAATAGTCATTGTGTAAATTTGTCCAATGTTGAAAATATGCTTACTTTACATATTTGTGCGTAAATAAACAAATAAATTCAGAGCTTGACGTGGTTCTAAGACAATACTTAGAATAAAACGACAGCCGGGTAGGTGATTTTCAGTTGTAACAATGATTTATAAAAAGAAAAATAATAAAAACAATTAACAATAACGTCAGATAGAATAACGAGGAGCAATTGCCTCTTTTTGCGTCAATTTCACCACGTCATTTGTCGTCTAACATGATAAATATAATAATAATAATAATAAAAAAAAAAAAGAGATAATAAGACTCAAAATCGTGTACCATTTTGCGATTGATACTCGGGACAAAGATACTTTCAACATTAACGCTTGTTTTAAATTTGTCTCGTAGATTTTTTTCTTTTTTCGAGAACTCCTTCGCTGCCATGTTAAGCATATTTTAACACTACGCTTACGATGGAGTCTCTGAAACTTTATTCACGCAACTAGTTTCTTTTTTTTTTTTTTTTTTTTGCATTGTACTTTTCTGAAGGCCACCTACTCGCTCCTACAAGGGACAGTATTTTCTTTGGATCATCCTTATTTCATAAAATTCATTCGAAGAAGAATAATTCTCCGGAAACTCTTCTATGCCGCGATAGTGTGATCATTGCTTTGTGGATGGCTCCGCAGATAGTTTATGATGTATCCGTAATAATAATTACTCTTTCTTACAAAGACTTCTTTTATAGTCTTAGTGGGTGTTGAGTTGGGGATGGGGGAAGAGGTCTTAAGATCCTAAATGTCGCGTTCGAAGCAATTCTAGGAGGTTTCACTTCTTTTTATTTTTATTGTTTGGACCTCTTGGCGGTGTTACCGGTCGTCCTGCATTTAAGCCTCCATACGTAAACTTCCTCTTGTCTGCTGGCTTCAATATTTGAAAGCTGCACATTAGCGTCTCATCTACCGACATCATGGCACCTGCATTATCAAATTCACCACAATAATTTGGCGCCGAGAATAATGTCACCAACTGTCGCTTAGCAAAGAATTCATATCCATCTTCAACCACCTGGAAAAAAGAAAAGGTTTTTTTTTTAAATGTAACTTCAAAATTCAGACAAAGAAAAAGCCGATGGGTCGTCAACTCCAGTATTCCAATATTAAATTTAAAAAAAAAAAAAAATTGTCTTTAAAATTCAAAATTATATAAAAAAAAGTTCAGTCTATTTGATTGGGAATTTTTAAACTTATGAAAATCCTGAAGTTTATACTTAAATTTTAATAAAATTAAATAATTATGACTTTAATGTATTATTATTCAAATAATCCAAATAATAAATATATCTAATAAATAATTGAAATGAATCGTTAGAAATAAAAAATTGAAAAAAAGTTTTAAAACCATTTTAAGTTCGTGTACGGCACCCTCCGTGCGCGAGTTCACATTCATGGATTTTAATTTCGAGTGTTTTTTGTATTAATAAATATCTGGTTTTTGTCGTTTATAGTGGTTTCATTTATTCATAAAACGAAAAATTATATAAATAAGTAAAAACAAAATTTAAATTAATAAAAAAATTGTTGAAGTTAAAATTAAAAAAATTCGCAAGATAAAAGAAAATTGACAATTTGTAAACGAAATTCGCAAAATGTCTAGAAAATTGCATAATTGAAAGTAATAAATTAAAAAATTAAGAAAATTATAGGAATAACTGTTAGAAATAATTGATAATTGAAAGACTGGATTGAAAATTGAAGAAAATAATAAAAAAAAAAAGAAGAAATAAATTAAAAATTTAAAAATTAAATTTAAATTTGAAAAAATAATTAATAACTGAAAAAAAATAACAAAAACAAAGACGAAAATAATTGACAATTAAAAACAAAATTCGAAAAATGGTTAGATTAATACACAACTAAAAAATTTTTTTAAATAAAAACAATAAAGATTAAATTTTAAGAAAATAATTGCAAAAAGAAAAATTAAAAAAATTATAGGAATAATTGTTGAAAACGATTGTAAATTGAACAACTGGAATAAAAGTAGACAAAAACTGAAATTGAAGAAAATAATTTAAAATTAAAGAAAACAATTAAAAATTTAAGAAAATAATTAAAATTTTACGAATAAAATTGAAAATGAATAAAAATAATTGAAAATTGAAAAAAAATCGTTAACTGGAAAGAATACTCGACAAGAGAGAAAAATAAAAAAAATAAAGAATAATTTTAAAATTGTAAAAGAATAAATGAAATTTAAAAAAATTGTAAGAAATAATTAAAAGAAATAATTTAAAAATAATGAGAACAATTGCAAAATGGAAGAAAATATCTGAAAAGTGATTGAAATAATTGACACTTGAAAACAAAATTCGAAAAATAGAATAATAAACAATTTGAAAAAATAATTTAAAGAATTAAACGATAAACATTAAATTTAAACTAAATAATAGAACAATGAGGATAATTATAGGAATAATTGTAAAATGAACAACTGAATTGAAAAGGAAAAAAAAATTGAAATTGATGAATGTAATCGAAATTTAAAAAATATATTAAAAAATTTTAAAAAGTAATTTAAAACAGCATATAATTATTAAATACAGAAGAAAATAATTGAAAATTTCAAAATGGAATTGAAATTTGAAGAAAATAATAAGGAATTGCAGAAAATAGTTGTAAAAAATAGAAGGAAGAGTAAAAAAAGGAAAATTGTTGACACGAAATTTTAAAACAATTTTTATGATTGGAAAAATTAATTTAAAAAGCCGAAAATTTGTTAATATTGAAGATTTAGTTGAAAATCGTACAAATAATTAAAAATTGAAGAATGTGATTGAAATTAGAAGAATATAATTAAAAATTGGAAAAATTATGTATAAAACCTGAAAATTATTGAATGTAAAAGAAAAAGTTGAAAACTGAAAAATGCAATTCCTAATTTTAAAAAAAATTTGAAAATTGAAGGAAATATTTGAACAATTGAATTTGATATTAAATAAATTTATTGATAATTGAAAAAAGTATTTGACCAAAGGCGGAAATTTTTTAATATTAAAGTAATAATTGAAAATTAAAAAATTGAATGCAAATTTGAAGAAAGTAATTGAGAATTGAAGAAAATAGTTGTAGAATTGAACAATTGAATTGAAATTTTAAAACAGATTTATGAGTGAAAAAAATAATTGAAAACATCCGAGAATTATTAAATACTGTGGAATTGATTGATAATCTATGCAAATAATGGAAAAAAAGGAAGTAATTAAAAATTGAGGAAAATAATTAAAATTGTAGAAAGAAATTAAAAATGAAATAATTAAATTGAAGATGTATGATAATAATTGATAATTGTGGAAAAAATTACAAAATGACGAAAATAATGAAATATTATAGAAAATAATTGTCAATTGATAAAAAATTCAATACACTTTAAAGAAGAAGAGAAATAATTTTTAAGTGAAAGAAATAATTTTAAAGATTAAAGAACAACTATAAATTTGAGGGATAATAATAAATTATCAATTGAAAACTGTAGATAATTAAAGAAAAAATTTTAGGAATGAAATCAAAATTGAAGAAATCAATGGGAAATCATTGAAATGTATTGAAGTTGTATCTTTATAACCAAAAGTGATAAAAAACGAGTTGAAAATTATTTTGCATCAAAGCGATCGACTATATAAATAATCAATCTACCAAAAAAAATTTATTTTATTTACTATTTCCGTTTAAATTTAAAGAACAAAAATGGATTTATTCAGTTTTGTTTCAGCACATCTGATTTTCGAAAATGGAAATAAATTAATAAAACAAACATACTACGTTGAAATGATTCTGAACTACTACAATCTATCAGATAATCTTCTATTTTCATCAGATATAATTTTGTACATTCATAAATATATAATAATTATACTTGCGCTTTGAAAAAATGTATATTTTATATTTATATTTTTTTTTTTCAAAAAGTTTCTTCAATAATTTTCATTATTTTTCAATTTTTCCCATAAATTTTAAATTCAATTTCCGCAAGTTTCAATTATTTTCTTTAATTTTTTCAAATAAAACTTTTTCAGTTTTAATTATTTCCATCAATATTAAATCAGTTATATTATTTATTAATTACAGGCCTTTTTGGAAACATCCCCTATTAAAAAAAAAAAAAAAATTGGAAATTATTCTTAAAGATTGGACAAATTTTCGAATATATAGTGGATTTTTTCCCCAAAAATTCAGAAATAAATACCAGGAATAGAGGAAAAGATTTTAATGTTTTAAGAAAAAATATTTTTATCAAATCATTGGAATTTTTTTCCAACAAAAATTGGAAAATCGTCTAAACGCGAAGGATTTTTTCAACAAGTTAAGAAATGAATCCTAAGTCTAGATAAAAACATTTTTATAGTTCAGAAAAATGCACTTATTCCCAAAAACAAATCGGAATTTATTCCTAAAGATTGAAAAATTTTCTAAATATAATGGATTTTCCAGCAATGTTCGGAAATAAAAAGTAAGAATAGTAAAAAAGTATTTAAAAAAGAAATTCTTTAAAAACAATTTAACAAATTATTTAAAAATTAGGGAATTAGAAATATTTTAAATATTAGATATAATTGAATGAAAAAATAAGAAAATTAGGGATAATATTTAAAAAAATAAGGAACTTGAAGAAGAAATTGAAACAATCTTTACAGAACAAAAATCATAAAATAGAAAGTAAAGGATAAACAATTTTTAATTATAAAAACTTATAAAATTTACAAAAGTTTTAAAATATCAAGAAAACATGACATGGGTGATTCTCCTGAAAGGGATCACTTCACGTGTCTCCACCATGAGTTTCAACATTTACAATAGTTTTTTATTGATATTCCCTTTAATTTGCAATTTTTAAAAAAATTATTATTAATCTGTGTAAATTTATGTATCTTTATATGTTGTTGTAAAAATTCTAGTACAAGTTTTTCTTATTAAAAAAACTTTTTGTATTTTGTCTTTTAGTTTTGGTTAAAACTACTAAGCATTTTACGATTCTATTTTTACCTTATTTAAAAAATGTTAATTTAGTATGATTATATAAGAAATTAAAGGTCAGAATCTAACGTTTATTTTTCACTTATATTTGTTTCATATAATATTGAAAATGTTGTTTAAATTATTAATTAAAGTTGTATTATCAGTGCGAGTAAAAATTCAGATTCATCTCCGAAGCCTCCTTTTCTCGTTAATAAAAGCATATTTTTAAACGTTTGAAACATTATATGGAAGCTACTTCAAAATGAACGAAAATATAACCCGAAAATATTATTTCATGTCTTAATTTATATTTTTAAATATTAAAAAATGTGCATTTTTCTTTTACGAAATTTTTCATCTCCGAAGCCTTTTTTAAATTTATGAGACGATCTTGTTTTGTTTTTGATTTAGGATTAATTGTTTTGAAAAATCTAACCTTTAGTAAAATGTGCTATTTGTTTATAAAATAATGAAAAGAGGATTTTTGATACTCAACTTCGGGAAAAATAAAATTGTATAAGATTTATAATTTATAAATCTAGAAAATTAAAATAAAAAATTTAAGACTTGACTCGGAGTTAGTCTTTTTTAACCTCAAAGGTATGTGACAATAAAATGCTTTTGTAGGCCGTAGATTTGCAAATTAATTTTGCGCAACTTATGTTTTTCTTTTTGAATCTCTTTGGAACTTTTATAACTTATAACTTTTATTTCGATTAACTGGCAAAATAAAAAATAAATTTCAAAATATTCATTTTTTAAAAATACTTTATCCAATTGCAATTTAATTAACATTAACATTTAATTAATTTTTAATTGTTCTTTCTTCCACTTTGAAAAATTAAATTTAAAAATGTTTTCTGTATCAATTTTGCTTATTGTTATGTAACAAAAATAGACTGCTCTTTTTTTTATGTAATCTAATAAATTGTTCATTTTGTCAATCAAACTTTCGTTTGACATCATTATTATACAAATTTTCAAGTGATGCAATTTTTATTTATGACGAATTATTGTTTACATAAATAGATATCTAGAATAATTTGGAAACAAATACATTACTTTTACAAATGTGATTATTTGTTTTTAAAAAATTGTTTAGTTTGTTAAGCAAATAATCATCAAAATAATGTATAAGATTTGAAAATTCGGTCCAGTAAAATGCTAGATAATAATATATCAATTTTTGTTTAAAAATCATAAACTAAAATTACATCACTTTTAAAAAAAATTAGTATAATAGCGAAGCGAGATAAAAGTTTAATTGCCTAAAAGTCTGTGTGATAAATAGTTTCGTAGATTAGATATTTCCTTTCGATTTTTCGATTTTTCGATTTTTCCTTTCGAATTAAAGAAATGAAGAAATATTAAAAAAAAAACAACACAAGAATGAAACAGTGGCATAATTATATACAAAAAAGTAGAAACTCTTTTCAAAAAATTAAACTATTTACGGACATTTTTTTTTAATTTAAATAATAAATATGAAGATAATTAAAAATAACGTTAAAATATATTACTAAAGAGAACAAAATTTTAAAATTAGAGAATTATTTTACAAATTTAATATAAAAAGAACCAATTAAATTTTGTGAAATTTAAAAAAAAATTAAAGAAAAGAAATTCTATGAAGTGCAAGAACGATGTATAAATGAGAATATTTAGTACAAGATTAAAAATTAAGTTCACATAATATAAAATGAAGGAATAAAAGCTTTAAAATAAGTCTTACAATAAATTTAGAAAAATAAATAAAACCTAAAAACTTTATGGAAGAATAAGTAAAATTTCGAAAAATCTCGCAAAAGATAGACAACATGTGAAAAAAATTGAATGAATTTCCCAAAAAAAAAAAAAAATGGGAGTATTTATTTTTGAAAATATGGAAACAATTATGAAAATCAATGAAATAAAAAGTTTAGTGAATGTTATAATAACGAAATTGTGTGAAATAATATTCAATAATTTGCACTAAAAGAAGAAAATTAAAGAAAATCCAAAAATAAATAAAAAGAAAAAAATATCAAAAGTAAAAGAAAAAAATTTTTAATTTTGTAAAAATAAGAAAATATAAGATAAAAATTAAACAGTTTCGAAAAATTGAAATCTGTTAGAAATCTTGTAAGAATATTAAAAAAAAAAGGATTATTGTGAATATGAAAAATATTTAATATTATTTCATTATTTTGTATTAATTAATATGCATTTAAATTTGAATTAATTGAAAGTTAAAAGTTAGAAAAGATTGAAAAATGACTTAATTGACGTTTGGAATTTATAGAATTATAATGACTTGAAGATATAAAAATATAATATTATTTTTTGCTATCTTCATAGCAAAAATTTGTAAATCGTAGGTATTTTGATCATTTGTATTAGCACAATTTTTGAAATTTTTTAAAGTTTAAAATATTAAAATTGAAATTTTTAACATTTATCCTCACAAATTTGTGGGTTGTGTTTAAGTTTCGCGACGTTTTACATGTAGTATTAGACTTCTGGAGAATTAAAAATTTTTTTGATTTAAATCGTGATTTTAATGCAGATTTTCCAATGATTTAAATCAATAACAGCCCTGATTCGATCCTTGCAAGATAGTAAAAATAAACATAAACAATTGATGTAATTTTGTATATAATAAGCGACATTTTAATGACTTTGTTTATCATCATTGGTCACGTTAAAAGTTATATTGTTTCATTATTGTAATAAGTGGAACAGGTTAAATAATAATATTTATGTTAAATGCGTATAAAAAAGAAACGTACCTGATGAGCACGACAAATAAGATCAAAATCGTGTTTATGAAGGAATTTGGCAACAACTTCGGCACCAAACGTGAAGGAAACTCCACGATCATTTTCTCCCCAGCCCATAGTGTCCTTATCTGGATCAGACCAAAGCAAATCACAGAGCAATCCCTGATCAGGTACATCGGTTGGTCTCATAATGCGTCTAATTTGCTCCATGCTCTGGAGATCCGGACTTAAGCCGCCGTGACAGCAGAAAATTTTCTCGTCCACAATTGCTGCCACTGGCAAGCAATTGAAACAATCTGTGAATGTTTTCCACAACTTGATGTTGTAACGACGCTTACCTAAAATTAACAAATAACAAATTAAATTTTATTCTCTTATCTATTATTCTTTCCAAATTACATTTTCACTCTCTTCTATTATTTAATTTTTTATACTATTCTTTGTGAAAGAAATAATGAAATAATAATACAAAAATTAAAGACTATCTTACATTTAGTGTTCCAAAGGCGGTAATTTACGTCAAGAAGAGAAAGAAGATTGCGGTAAATTACCGGATCGTTTTTTCTCGGAGAATTTATGAGAAGATTCAAAAACTGTTTAAATGACTAGAATTTGTACACATTCAGTGGATTGAAGGAATAGTGAAATAGAATAGACGAATCAAGTAATTTGTCACATTGGAATACCTTTTTTGATTGGTCTATTCTATTTTACTTTTCGCATTCATTTATTGTTGGGCGTAAACTTAAGAATATTATAGAGAGTTACCAGATTTTTATAGATTTAAGTCATTCAATAAAATTAATCTTAAAGTAACTTTTTCAATGACTTTGGCATGGCTATCTCTTTTTTCCTATTATTTAAATTTTAACGGAAAGTGCAAATCGCAAAGACTGTTTCAATACTGTTAAAAGTGTGATATATGTTTAATTGTTTATATAAACGTTGATCTTACAGTTTTATGTACATATTCGTTGTTTCAATTATATAATATAATTAATAAATTATATAATTAAAATTTAAATAACTCTTCTATGCATTTTCTTTAACCTATTTATTATAAAATAATATAATTAAAGCATAAAACCAAATTAAAAAACCATAAAAACAAATATTCTCGTTAATTCTCATAAATTCTCGTCTTCTCGGTAATTTACCGCAATTTTCTTCCCTTCCTTCTCGGATTATATTTTACCAAGAATTTTAGAACACTACTTACATTCATCATAGAAACCATATATCCTGTTAATTGATGCGCATTCGTGATTTCCTCTCAACAAAAAGAAGTTCTCAGGGTACTTGATCTTATAGGCAAGAAGAAGACAAATTGTCTCTAAAGATTGTTTCCCTCGATCTACATAGTCTCCTAAAAATAGGTAGTTACTCTCGGGAGGGAATCCACCATACTCAAAAAGTCGAAGCAGGTCATAATATTGTCCATGAATGTCACCTGTTATCAATTTTTAAATTAGCATTCACATTTAAAAAAGAAGCAACGTAAGTTAAACGTAATAAAAAAAAACGCTGCGGAATATTCCAATCTCTTGTGACAACAATTTTTTATCAAGATTCAAAAACAGCTTTCAAACAAAAGTGTACATTTGAAAGATCTTAAAAATTCTTTACTTTTTAACAAAATTTTTCCATATTGTGTACTTTTTTTTAAAAAAAGTTCTTAAATTAAACAAGTATTAAACACTTTTTTAAAATTTAATTCCTCAGAAAGAAAATGTTCAAAAAAAAAACTTACCACAAATTTTTAAGGGTGCCTCTAATTCCAGCAGAATTGGCTGCGACAGAAAAATTTCTCGAGACTTTAAACAAAGTCCTCGTATTTCACCCTCCGTCAGCTGAACATTTTTTCCTGGTCGTGCTCCCCTTACTATAAAAAAATTTTCAATATTTAATATTTCCGTGTAAGATGATACAGGAATTAGTGGAAATTACGAAGTAAAACATTTAAAGATGAAAAACGATCTTTATAAACTATGTTAATCTGATGCACTTTTTTTTTCCTCAAGAGATGAACTTTATTCTTCACATGAAGTTTAGGAACATGCGTTCTACAAAATTTGCATTGTAAAAACTATAATGTATAAAACAAACTTTCTTGCTTACGTCTTTTCTTATCAATTTCTAACGAAATGTAATTACCTTCTGTTAGTTTAAAAACTCGTTCAATAATTAAAACAACTCTGAAATTAACTATTGTTTGTCAAAATAAATAGCGCATTATTGTAATTTTATACTTCGGTTTCCTAATCATAAAAATTAATATTTTCATTAATTTTATTATAATCCACTTTTTTAAACCCTTCAAGATATCCTACAAGAATAAAAAATCCCCGAACAATACATAAGAATATTGTAAAAGAAATTTGTTCTATAAGCTACCACTTCCTGTTTTCCATCTTGCCCTAGATGACTTTCACCCGAAGCAGTAAAAATCGTCTCAACTTCAGGTACAAGAATTTTCTAATATTTAAAAATTCAGTTTCTCCTGAGAATAATCATAATCGTACAAATTACGTAATAAAAGCCAAAATTCTATGCAATAAAAAAAGAAGTAGATTCACCCCACTATCAGTTCCGCCCCGCCCTCCAAGTTTTATATTTTCATCGTTGAAATCGGGTGACAAACATGATTAAAGATTGGATAATTTGAAAAAGGATGTAAAGTGCTTGAAAAATAATGCGCAAAAGATTCAGCAGGAAATAATGCCCTTAAATCTAACGCGTCTTTTTGCTCCCATTACTATTCACAAAAATTGTGAAACCCCGGACGAAGCCGGAACTGAAAATAAATTGGGTAAATTTGAATATACGATTGAGTTGAAGATCAAAGATGGGTTCTTCTACGGTTGTCAATGATGTTTTATGTAAACAAAACTCAGTTTGCTTCTTGAACTTTTGCACTCTAATAGGGTATGTGGCTGATTCACCTAAATTCAATCAGAGTTGCGTAACCTGACAAAAAAGGGATCTCAAGGGCTACACTTGTCCTTGACACTGATACACGAAAACGTTGAGGCGTTTCAGATGGAATTTCGAGGATGAAGAATAGACGTAAGCACTGTGCTGTCGCAGCGTTCCCCCCTGTAGTAATCATTGACTAACTTTACCTTCCAAGAGCCGAGCTATAATGCTGTCAATGTTAAGTTTGTCGGTTTCAGCCATCGGGCCGGGGTTGTTTGCGCGTCCCGGGCTTTACAACGGAGCACCTTGCGAATAAAATAGTCCTTGATTTTCCTCGATGTGGCCAAAAAAGCACAGAACTTTAACTCGCGAACGCAATTTTCGACAAGGTACTCGCAATGGCCGCCCGAACAACCGCGCACTCCTCTCCCCTTTCGAGACAAGCCCTACCACAAATTGCTTCTTCGTTTCCATTCAGTCCTACCAATACAAAATGCCGGTAAATTGTAGGTTAAAACTTGTCCACCAATCCGAATACAGCAATTCCTCTCGGTCCAATCAATTTTACGTAATGGCATAATTGAAAAAATCTCCTCTCAGTATTTAATTGTCGTCTAGCAATCACGATAAAATTCTACGCACAACATTACAATTTAACATAATTAAGACAGTCTTTACAAAATTAGAAATTTACACAATTCATTTATCAAATTATGACAAGTACGAAAAATTTTACATAACCTTATTGACATCTAGCTTGACCTGACTTGAAGCGATACGATTGGTCAATGCAATATTCCATTACAATGTAACCAATCAAATTAAACTTGCCTCCCCACTCTCGTATTTAGTCTCTGACGCGGTTACAAAATCCGACAATTATAAACCTTATAAACGACTTATCTTTGTTTTGTCTTATAAATTATTTATCTGTTTTGTCATTTAAAAAATATAGAAATGCCTGAGAACGTGGTAAGTTTTAGAACTGGCAGTTATTAAAATTTTTATTCTGTGTTTTCTGCTAGTGCAATTTGTATCGATAAGAGGATTTTTTTTACAAGAAAGAGGTTATAACTTCCGTTTACGAGGAATTTTTGATTTTTTTGATTTTGATTTTCTTTTATATCTGACTAAGTTTGTTTTATTTAAATATCTCCGGAAATATTCATTTTTCATCTGTTTATTATTCGTAATTCATACGTATTTTGCTTTAGCATCCGTTTATTGATTCTTTGCATGGCGTCGAACTTTTACATGCTGTTTTAATTAATGAAAAAAGCTTCTAATTATGTGTTAAAATCGACTGTTATTACATGGAAATTTAAATCATTATGCCTTTTTGTACCTTAAATTTAAGAAGTACTTTTGTGTGAATTAAAAGTGGATATCCATGTTTTGCATTCTTTTTTTTTCGTTCTAATATTACTGTTCACATTCAAATATTAATATTCTAATATAACTGTTGTAATGATATTAAATCAATGTTTATTATATTTAAAATTGATACTATAATTTAGAATTTAAATTCTTTGTTAATGATCTAATCCTAAAAAACAGCTACTCCAAAAATTAAATTTAATGTTAAAATATCCGGATATTTTAATAAGTTGACTTTCTATTAAAAAACGTGACTTATTTACATAAAAATTATATATTTATGATTTTAATTTGCAACATAAAAACTGCAAATTATGTGTTAATCTTTATTAAATTTCCAGTTAAATGGGGACAATGCAGTTGAAGTTAATGGAGGTAATGGAGAACCTCATGAAACCGATGAAGAAGTTGCAGAAGATGATTTACACTTTGAACCTGTAGTAACTCTACCTCTTATTGAAGTATCAAACAACGAGGAAGATGAGGATGAAATGATAAAATTGTACCTACTTAATCTCAAATCAAATTTTACCTGTCTTATGAAAAAGAAAATATTATAATTTATCTTTATTCTTTTAGGAGAGCAAAACTTTATCGCTATGATTCATCGAATAATCCTGCAGAATGGAAAGAACGTGGAACTGGAGAAGTAAAACTTCTTAGGCATAATACAAAAAATACTGTCCGAGTTGTAATGCGTAGAGACAAAACTCTAAAGATTTGTGCGAATCATTTTGTAACACCCTGGATGGAATTGAAGCCAAACTGTGGCAGCGATCGTGCTTGGGTTTGGAGTGTACTTGCAGATTTTGCCGATGAACAAATAAAACCAGAACTTCTCGCCATCAGATTTGCAAACGCTGAGAGTAAGTTATTTTTGTGGAAAATTTTATAGTTACAAAAATTCTGTAACACAATATTTAATGATTAATCTCTCTCTCTCTGTTTTTTCAATTATATAATACAGGGTGGCCGCAGATCAGGAAAAAGTCAGGGATTTTCCAAAAATATCTTTAAAAGTCAGGGAATTTTTTCCTAAAAGAACCATAATTAAAAATTCATGGTTTTATTACTTTAAATTCCTAATAAACTTGACCGGGAAATTTTTTATTAAACCGGGAATTTCTTCATGGATCTAAAAGTTTGGATAAAAGTTCTTTCATTCCTTTATTCATTTTTTTTCTGTTCACACTTGAAGTTTGGAGATATTTTTTGTTTTAAATCAGATACTTTTTAAAAAATGCACTTAAATTGAATAAAATTTAAATTTATAAATGTCAGATCAAGTAATTTTAACTTCATTAATAAATAAATCTAAAATTTTCAACAGTTTTCAATATACAATTATTCTCTTTAAATTTTATATTTATTCTTTAATATTTTAAAATTATTTTTTTCAGTTATCGATTAATCTCAACGGTTTTCGAATTTTTCTTTCGATTGTCAATTATTTTCCTCATTTCTCAATTATTTTCTTTAAGGAGGATAGTTTGAATGACCTAGTCAAGATAATAACTTGTTTTTTCTAAAATGTTGAATATGAAATAAAAAGTTTTATGTAAAACTAAAATTTCGATTTTTAAACAATATTCCTTGTGCTGTGACATTAAAAAATGTAAAAAATAACATTTAAGAAAAAATAGTATTTTTTGAAGACCGTAGTGCACAGCATTTAGAAATATGTCAAACTAACCATGATTTCAATGACACCTACAGAATTGTCGATTTTAGGTTTATGACTATTATTTTTATGACAAAAAATTCATTTTAAAATTTGTTGTTTTATTTGAATCTTCGCGTTATTCAACTTTTATAGTCGCTTATTTTATGTTTTTTACAGAAATTTTTATTTTTAACATTTTAATTTTTTAATAATTAATACTCAGTATCTAAACGGTACATTACATAGTCTTTCAAGTGAATTATAATCCTTAAATATTGAATTATTTTTGCTTTAATTTTGAATTAAAACCTTATAGTATATAAAAAGTTATTAAGTCATATATTTCAAGTTACTAATTTTTTTTCACGTCGGCCATTAGAAAAATGCAAAATATTAAGAAAAAACAGTGAATTTTGGAAGACAATATCTCAGAAACTGTCAGTAAAATTATCTCAGATTTAACAATAATGTGCATTAATATTTTATTTATTTTTGCTGAAAATTTCAAGTTTGTACCGACGATTAGTGATTTCCAACTAACCTCCTTAATATTTAATTATTTTTGACATTTTGTAATTTTTCTTTCAATTATCAACTATTTTCTTAAAATTTCAATTTAATTCTTTAATCTTTAATTTATTTCTTTAATTTTAATAATTTTCTTCAATTTTAAATTGCATTCATTATTTTTTAATTATTTTATTCAATATTCAATAGATAATTCTCGCATTTTCTCAATTATCAATAATTTTCTTCAATTTTAAATTGCATTAATTATTTTTCAATTATTTTGTTCTATATTCATTAATTCTCCGCTTTTTTCTATTTCTTTTTTTTCAATTTTTCAGTATATTCTTTAAATTTCAATTTCATTCTTCAATTTTTAATTGCTTTCTTTAATTTCAATTATTTTTTTCGATTGCTAATTCAGTTATTAAATGTGCAATTGTTTCCAACAATTATAAATTTTCTTAATTTTTCAATTTGCAATTATATTCTTTAAATTTAATAATTCTTGTTTAATTTTTCAATTATTTTTTTCAGTTGTCTATTAATCTAGTCATTTTTCAAATTTTGTTTTCAATTGAAAATTATTTTTGTCATTTTCCACATATTGTCTTCAATTTTTAATTATTTTCCGCAATTTTCAATTATTATCTTAATTTGAATTATTTTGTTCGGTTGTGTTTTAATCTGGCCACTTTTTAAATTTTATTTTTAATTGTAAATTATTTTCATCGTTTTGTAATTTTTTCTTCAATTATCCATTATTTTTTCTAATTTTAATTAAACTCTTAAATTTTCAAGTTATTTCTGCAATTTTTAATTATTTTCTATAAATTTGCAGTTATTTTTATCGATTTTTAATTAATTCTCCAATATTCAATAATTGTCGTATTTTTTAAATTAGTTTTTTCACTCATAAAAATGGTTTCAAAATTTTAATTCTAGTTCTATTCTCTTCAATTCTCAATTACTTTCTTCAAATTTAAATTCCACTTTGCAATTTTCAATTATTTTCTTTAATATTAAAAAACTAACGCCCTTTTTTCTATTATTTTATCGATTATTTTTAAGATTCTTTAATTTGAAATACAATTGTTCAGTTTTTTCTTTAATTTTTAATTCCATTTTTCAATTTTTATTTCCATTCTTCAGTTTTTAATTGTTTTTTCTATATTCATTAATATCAGAGCTTTTTTCAATTACTTTTTTTTTCAATTTTTAAGTATATTCTTTAAGTTTTAATTCCATTCTTCAATTTTTAATTGCTTTCTACAGTTTTAATTTATTTTTTCAATTTCAATAATTTTTTTTGATTTTCAATCCAGTTGTTAAATGTGAAATTATTTCCAACAATTATTCCTATAATTTTCTTAATTTTTTAATTCTCAATTATTTATTTATTTATTTTTTTTTAAATTTCTTGTTTATTTTTTCCAATTATTTTGTTTAGTTGTCTATGAATCTAGTCAGTATTCAAATTTTGTTTTCAATTGACAATTATTTTCGTAATTTTTTAAATATTTTATTCAATTTTTTAATTATTCTCGTCATTTTTCAATTATTTCCTTCAATTATTAATTATTTTCTAAAATGTTTTAAAATTTTATTATTCTCTTAAACCTTTATAATTATTTTTTGATTTTTTAAATTTTTTGTTCGGTAGTGTATTATTCAAGCCATTTTTTAAATTTTATTTTCAATTGTCAATTATTTTCGTCATTTTGTAAATTTTTTTTTCAAATTTTAATTTAATTCTTAAATTTTCATTTTATTTTCTCAATTATTTATTATTTTCTACAATTTTAATTATTGTTTTTGATTTTCAATCCAGTTGTTAAATGTGCAATTATTTCCAATAATTATTCCTATAATTTTCTTCAATTTTTCAATTATCTTCGTCATTTTTCAACTACTTCCTTCAATTATAGATTATATTCTAAAAAAATTTCAATTTTCAATGATTATCTGAAAATTTTATAATTATTCTTTGTTTTTTTTAAATTTTTTTCTTCGGTTGTTTATTAATCTAGCCGTTTTTTAAATTTTGTTTTCAATTGTCAATTTTTTTTCGTCATTTTTTAACTATTTCTTTTAATTATTATTGATTATATTCCAAAATTTTTTCAATTTTCAATTATTAAAAATTTAATAATTATTTTCTGATTTTTAAATTTTTTTTGTTCTGTTGTGTATTAATCTAGTCATTTTTTTAATTCTGTTTTTAATTGTCAATTATTTTCTTCATTTTCCACATATTTTCTTCAATTATTAATTATTTTCCGCATTTTTCAATTACTATCTTAAAATTTTATAATTATTCTTTGATTTTTTGAAATATTTTGTTCGGTTGTATTTTAATCTAGCCATTTTTTGACTTTTGTTTTCAATTGTCAATTATTTTCTTCATTTTGTAATTTTTTCTTCAA
This sequence comes from Ganaspis brasiliensis, assembly GCA_037103525.1. NCBI lineage: Eukaryota > Metazoa > Arthropoda > Insecta > Hymenoptera > Figitidae > Ganaspis > Ganaspis brasiliensis. The sequence goes on along the minus strand of JAZKLR010000105.1, from coordinate 261,867 downwards.
TTATCAATTATTTTTTCAAATTTTCATTTAATTCTTAAATTTGAAATTTATTTCCTTAACTTTTTATTATTTTCTTCAATTTAAATTATTTTTTTTATATTTTCAATCCAGTTGTTCAAATTATGATTATTTCCAACAGTTATTCCTATAATTTTTCAACCTTTTTTTGTTAAATTTAATATTTATTGTTTAAAAACTATTCTTTTGAATTGTGTATTTATGTAGCCATTTTGCAAATTTTGTTTTCAACTGTCAATTATTTTCATCAGTTTTCAGATATATTCTGCAATTTCGTATTTTTTATTATTTGAATTTGCAAAAATCTATAGTTTTAAATGACCAACAACAATTCGAAGTTTCTTTGTTAATGTTGCTAGGGGAATTATAATACATAATTATTTTTAAATGTTAAAGATAAATTATTCTCAAAAAATTTAGATTTTAATATTTTGTGATAATAAAACTTTTCAAGCTTTAATTATAATTAATAAGATTATAAAGAATGTGTAAATTTTAAGTTTAAGTATAAAGTTATATTTTAAATATAAAGGCGTATTTCGTAAAATCAAAAATACTGCTTTAATCGTTTGAAAATTTGTAACTGGGAAAAACTGAGAATTTAATTTAATTAAAAAAAGTGGCCACCCTAAACAAAGCAAGATTTAAAGAATCTTTAAAATTGGTAGTCAGTGAAAAATCAGAGAATTTAGAAAAATAAATTTTGCTGCCACCCTGTAATAATTAAGTATACCTTATGTATTTTAATACAAATGTGCATTTTTTGTCATAAACACGTTTATAATATATAAAATTCTATTCTTATAATATTACTGCTGTTATTTAAACTATCTAAACTTTAAAATAACTCTTATTTTCAAGATGCATCACTGTGGAAGGAAACTTTTGAAAAAGCAAAAAAAATAGTAGGTTCCGAATGCGAAATTTACTCTGGCAAACCAAATCCAGATGACTATAAAACAGATAGTGAAAGTGATAGCTGTAGTGAAGTAAGTTACGAGGAAAGCGACGACGAAGCAAAAGACTCTAAAAGTACCAAGGATGACACGAATAATCAGGACGAGGGAAACAAAAGCCAGGAATCAATTGAGTCCAAAGAAAGACACGTCGAAGACGAAACTGCAATAAAAAATACAGAAGAAGTGACAACTGAGCTGGAAAAGCTCACAGTAAAAAATGAATAGACAAAATAATAAAAATAGTAAATTATGAAATTATATTTAAAACATGCATTCCAGTAAGCATTTCTCGCACGCACAAAAAAAATGTACGTTGTACACTCACTCATCAAAGCTACAAAAAAATGTCTTTTATACGAATAGTAATAAATTTATCATTTTAAATTAACGTCAATCATACCATTTAGATATTTTCATCTTTTAATCATTTTAAAATTATAAGAATTATATAAATTACAACAAACTGATATATTCTACTGAAAATTAATAAATTTGCCATTTTTGTTTTTAATTTAAATAAAAGTAAATTGTTAATAAGAACAGACATATTGAATAAATCTTCAATTTTTATTAATAAGATGATATTTATACTGATGTTATACATGGAATCTGTGATTTTTTTTTACCAACGGAAGCGACAGAGTTTATATTATATAGAATAGTAAATATATTAGTGAGATCTGTCATAAAAAAAAAAAAGTAATAAATAGATTCTTAAGTAATTTACTTGCTGTACAAAATCGATGGATCTTTGCAATTTGTAATCCTTTCAGCAATAGCTTCCATTTATAAGATTGTATAATGATTATGTATCACATAAATGCTTCAGCCTTTGTCGGACAATGAAAATTATACCCGCTATTATTCTACAGAGATCTATTTTTTATAGAAAAAAAAGAGTTTCTTGTGCAAAAGGCAAAATTTCCTTTTCTTGAGACTTGGCATTTTATTTTGGCTAGTGTTCTTGTAAAGAATTCTAAAAAAAGAAAATATTTGTTCAGACTTTACACTTTTGTCGCGACAATTTTTACGATTTTGAATTTTTATCCTGTTTTGTTTACAATTCGTCTTTATGAGAGAATGATTGCAAAATATTCTTTCTTTCTTCCATCGATCTTTTCTTTTCCTTGGACAATTTTCCTTTCAACAATCCTTCGAGTCTGGTTTGTTCAGTTTGTACAAATACCTCACCTCGATCCATAATTCTCTCCATTGTTTTTATATAAACTTTTGCCGCTGCTCTCTGAGAGTCTGACAGTGTGTCCTCGTATATTTTTGCTTTGCTTAGAATTTCCTAAATAAATTATTATAATTTGATTCAATTATAAATGACATTCTCAAGTTCAAAATGAAATTAATTCTTTAAAATTATTCTAAAAATACCTGTTTATCCTTCTCTTTAGCTGTTTTGAATTCCTCTGCAAGCTTGTCCAATTTTTCGATGCATCCAGGCAATCCAATATAAATTCCAGATTTCGATTTAATAAATCTTTTGATATTTTCATTAGTGAAATCTTCATCTAGCTCGGTCACGAATTTTAACGGCTCCTTTCTTCCAGTAAGAAAAAGTAAAATTGCAGGATATTCTTCTTTTTTAATATTGAATCTATCAGCAAGATCAGTGTTATCCTTGTTGCCAAAATCTTTTATTCCAACTTCCGCTATTAAAATATCCGGGGAATCTTTTGTTGCTTCTGCAACTTTTCCATATTCTTCGTGCTTTTCACCGTAGGGAAAAGCAACATCGAACTTAACAGCAGCTACCTTAAATTTCCCAATTACCTGAAAATTTCCATAAAATAAGCATAAAATCCTGCTGAGATTGTAATAAAGATTTAGAATTTGTAGTTCTTTTTTTTAAATAATACAAAATCTACGGGTATTTTTATTCAAATTTTCTATATTATAAATAAATAAATTTTTAGTTAAGATGTAATTTTGGTGAATTTTAAAAGTTGAATTAAATAATTATTTTACTTGTACCGATTTTTTTTTCCTCTGACTCAAAGCTAAACTTTTTGCATATTTTATGAATATCTTTTTTTAGAATAAATTTTAAATTCCCTATCTAAGTTTGTTCTTGTGATTAAAAATATGAGGAAAATTTATATTTTACCAACCGTTTATATTTTAAAATGAGTGGCTTTTTTTTTAATTACTAGTTTTAATAATTCGTGAAAATTTTACAATTTAGTACCTATAAAAATAATGAATAAATTTTTTTTATAAATTTTACAGAAATTATACTATTTTAAGATAAAAGTCATGTTGGAAAAAATAAAAAAAATAAACACCGTGTCAAATGCAATTAGAAACATTATCAAATGATATTGCGATCGATTAGCAATAATACCTGTCTCTATTTGAATTATTGAGCAATGTTGGTTTGACTAATTGATTAGAACGTTAAATGACTACAAATTCTCTATCGTTACAATTAACGTTGAGCAAAATAACAAAATTAAAAATACTCGTGTATGTTTCTTTTAAAATTCGTATTTTCAAACAAAATATTAAATTAATACAAAATTATATAAAAGATTTTTTCTATTTAAACTGATAAAATCATTTAAAAAAATTACCTTATCAAATGAATATGAATCTAATGGAACGCATCCTTTACAATCTTCGGCCACCGAAAATTGCAAAATCACTAATACTGCGAAAATGGAATGTAACACATTTTGCATTTTGTCACAAAATTTTGCTTATGTCTGAATTTTTAAAAATTAAGTTCCTGGAGAATATCAAAGAATATCTTTGAAAATGTTTTACTCTTTTTTTTTATCACTTTACCGGTCAACCTTCGCACTGTTTATTTACTGATAAGAAATTTTTTTTCTTATATTATTAAATTGTTTTTGTAAAATTAAGTTTAAAATTGAGAATTCACTTTTAACAATTATGGATTAATTGCAAGACTTTCTTAATAATAATGTATTTTTAAAACGTGTTTTTCAGGTGTCTTGTATTTTGGTAAAAAATGCTGATTTTGTTGTAACCTTGGATGATCCCGGTTACTGATTACAATATTGTAGTTCCTGGCGTTTGCTCAGTTCACTTTCTTCTGCTGCGTCGAATCAGAAAGAGCCACGAAATAGCAGCTGAGAAACGCGCCACTATTTGTTAGCTTCTGCAACTTTGTTGATAATTCATCGATTTTTTTGATTAAAAATCAAAAAATAATTATTATTGTTTAAGAAAAAGGTCATTTTTTAAAATATTTTTGAGGTAGTAAAAATTTAAGAGGAGGGATATATTCAGTTTTCGCATTTATTAACTGCCAAGAAACGGGAAAAAATTATTTTATTAGTTTTTAAAAAATGGAGTATTAATTATTATTATTAAAAATATTTATTTAGATACTTTCTATCTGTGACCAAATCCTTAATTTGATTTGGCAATGGATTTTTAAATGTTTGTTTAAAAATTAAATAAAAGATTTTTTGTTTAAGAAACACATTTGCAAAATTGCGAACTTGTTTAAAAATAAAGAATTAAAGTTCTGGACAATTATTTTCTTGAAAAAAAGGCTTTTATAATTTGATAATTTTTAAAAAGTTGCTAAAACGGGAAATAAAAACAAAATTCTGTTGTAGGGAAAAGAAGAGTGAATAAATATTTAAATAAATTGTTGTTTAAAATTCATAGTTTTTTTTTAAGAATATCGATAATTATATTAATATTTTCATTGTTTTTGTAAAAATTTAATAATTTTTTCGCAAGATATTTTTTTAAGGGAGTGAAATTTGTTAAAATATTAAACAAAGCAGCTTTTGATAAAATTTTATAATAATAGAAATGATAGAAATATTTTAAATAGGCTAGACACTTGGGTATTTTAAAATCCGGGAATTCATAAGAAATTTTCAAAAAATACTCTGAAAATTTGCATAAGAAGTTCTGTAAATTTTACTAGAAATATTCCGAAAATTGCAATTGCTATTTTTTAATAATTTAGAAAGAATTTAAATAATGTATTGAAAAAAACAATAATCATAAAAGAAAATAATTTAAAAATTTACCCATTGACATAAAAATAAAAAATGGCTTTTCACATAAAATATAAAAAAAAATATTAAAATTGATTTCACCCAATTTTTAAAGTCCCAGTTGTACATTTTTGAAAAAAAGTTAGGTTGAGACAACATTTATTATCAAATAAAAATTATTTTACATTTTGTGTTTTTTCTTCAAAGTTATCCAAAATTTTAAAAAATAATAGGTAATTTTAATTTTTGAAACGAACAGATTTAAATATAGAAAGAGTTTCAAAGATTAAAACGAGCTAATTTTTTTTTTAAAAAATGTACAACTGATTCTTTTAAAATTGGGTGAAACCAATTTTAAAAATATTTGTATTTTATGTGAAAAACTATTTTTTAGTTTAAGGTTATGTAAATGGTTTGAACATCCTTATTATATAACTTAAAAAGAAATTAAACCAATTTAAAAATCACAAACAAAATATTTTTAGTGAGATCAGAAATGTTAAGTCTTGCTTTTTTTTAGTTTATTTATTTACTATTATTATTATTTGCGGTGGGGTATTTAATTTGTTTCTTATTTTTCTTCAAAAGTCACATAAATTCTGTTTTAAAAGTATATTACAAAATTAATTTCTTTGAAAAAACGACTCTTTCGAAAACGATATATTTCTTTATTCAACAAAAAACATTTTAACAAATAAATTGCTCTTTTAAGAGAAACAGAATTTTCTTGGCTAAATGGGATTTTTTTTTCTGTTTTATTAATATCCCCGTAAAATAATTTTATAAAAATAATTTAATATAAAAATAATTTTCAATTGTTTCAGGTAATTCGAAATCTGGAATTATCCTTGGACTGGCCTTGTACAATTTCATGAAAATGCAGGATTCTGTTATTCATTCTGCAAATCGAGATTCTCTCAAACATAATATTACACGTGCCATGTTTAAAGGCGGCTGGGATTCTTCAGTAAATTATTATGAATTCACATTAAATAGGAGACGATTCAGAAGGTCGAGAACATCAAGTACAGTCGATTCCTCCACTTTCAATTTTCTCAATTGTTGTGTCATCTTCCGCTTCCTCGCAATTAGATAAAGTGGTCGAAAGCTTCCTTGGAACATTACGCCATCCACGATAAAGCTTTTCTTCTTCCCGAAAATAATCACGCAACTGATCGAGCTTCATGCAATGAGTCTCTGAGAGAAAAAAAATTTACAGTAATTTTTAAAAGGTTTTTTTTCAATTTATTTTATAAAAAGCTTTTTATTATTATTTAACTGATTTTTTTTTAATTAAAACAATATTACTTGGTAAAAAAAATTTAAATAATTATTTGTTATTTTTAAAATTAATTTGTCGTTTTGTTTTGTTTTTTCTATTTTTTCTATTTTCTATTTTTTCTAAGCTTGATATATAAATTTATTATTATTCGATATCATACCATGAAGAATCTCTAAGCAGTCAAGTTCTCCTCCAAAGTCCTTCGGTAGACATTCTGGAGGAATAAATTCATAGATTTCCGAGACCTCCCCGGAATAAAGATGAAGCTGAAAAACGATACCAGATGCACGCATGAGTTACTTGCTTTTATGAAAATGTTGTTTATCCCTTCAGGCAAAAATATGATGCAACAATATAAAATTTATAACTAAATGTTGGTTTTTAAATTTATAATCACAATAGTGTTTGGTATTTTCTCAACAAAAGTAAATGCAAAGAACATAATAATTTTAGTTTACTGGAATCTTGAATAAATAAGTTTCGATTTTCCGACCAACTTTCAATTTTAAGTAAGAGATTACGATTTTAATGACAATAATTCTTTTAAAATTTAAATTCACTAAAATACAATTCTGACAGATTATAAAGTTAATTTTTCTAAATTTGGATAATTAAAAATAATGAACGAATTATTTCATAAATCGCGGAAACTATTGTATAAAATTATCTTTAGTGTAATATTTAATGCAATTTTGAAAGGAAATAATGTTTTGTTTTTAATTTTTCAGTTCTTACCATTTCGAAGAGTTCCCTCTTCATGAAGGGCCTGACAAGAGAAAGAATTTTGTCCATGAACCAAACGGTATTTAGGACATGAATCCCTTGAAGTCTGACGGGCATTCCCTCCTGGAGATATTCAAAAAACTTTCGTATACTGGAAATTGACAATCTGGTCAAATGTCCCAATTTAACTCCACGCATATCGAATAGAAATACGTAACCAGGAGTGCATCCTTCTGAGAAAAGACTGGCATCCAGGGTCATTCCAAGCAACTTGATACCGTCATTGAACATGTATTCACCTGGTCTTGAATCGGCTAATCTGTGGAAAATTATTCTACGTCCCTCTCTGTCAGGTAAGGGCAAAGCCGTAAATTGACTGGAAAAAAAAATTATTATTAAAGCGCGCGACAAACTTTTCATTGTTGTTGGACAATTAAAACTAGAAATATTTGTAAATTCAAAATAATGAAAATTACGAAATTGAAGAATATATCTGAAAAATGACGAAAATAATTGACAGTTGAAAAAAAATAATAAAAAAATTGAGGAAATAAATTGAAAATTTAAGAATAGAATTAAAAAAAGTAGTTGAAAAATTATAGTAATATCTGTTCCAAATAATTGCACATTTAACAAATGGATTGAAAATCGAAAAAAAAAAATTGAAATTGAAGAAAATAATAAAAAAATTGAGGAAATAAATTGAAAATTTAAGAATAGAATTTAAAAAAGTAGTTGAAAAATTATAGGAATATCTGTTGCAAATAATTGTAAATTGAACCACTGGATTGAAAATCGAAAAAAATAATTGAAATTGAAGAAAATAATAAAAAAAATTGAGGAAATAAATTGAAAATTTAAGAATAGAATTAAAATTTGAAAAAATATATGATAATTGAAGAAAAAATTACAAAATGACGAAAATAACTGACAATTGAAAAGAAAATTAAAAATGACTAGATTAATACACAACAGAACAAAAAAATATTAAAAATCAAAGAATAATTATAAAATTTGAAAATAATAATTAAAAATTGGGAAAAATGATTAATAATTGAAGGATATAGTTGAAAAATGACGATAATAATTGAAAAATTGAAGAAAATTATAGGAATAATTATTGGAAATAATTGCACATTTAACAATTGGATTGAAAATCGAAAGAAAATAGGTTATTGAAATTGTAGAAAATAATAACTAATTGAGGAAATAAAATGAAAATTTAAGAATTAAATTAAAATTTCAAGAAAATAATTGATAATTAAAAAAAAAAGTTACAAAATGACGAAAATAATTGACAATTGAAAAAAAAATTAAAACAATGGCTAGATTAATACACAACCGAATAAAAAAATTTTAAAAATCAAAGAATAATTATAAAATTTTCAAATAATAATTGAAAATTGAAAAAATTTTAGAATATAATCTATAATTGAAGTATAATTGAATAGTTGAAAAATGACGAGAATAATAAAAAATTGAAGAAATTTATATAAATAATTATTGGAAATATTTGCACATTTAACAACAGAATTGAAAATCGAAAACAATAATTGAAATTGTAGAAAATAATAAAGTGTTGAGGAAATAAATTAAAAATTTAAGAATTGAATTAAAATTTGAATAAATAATTGATAATTGAAGAAAAAATTACAAAATGACGAAAATAATTGACAATTGAAAAGAAGATTAAAAAATGGCAAGATTAATACACAACCAAACAAAAAAATTATAAAAATCAAAGAATAATTATAAAATTTTAAGATAATAATTAAAACTTTTTAAAATTTTTGAATATTTGGAATACGGAGAAAATAGTTGAAAAATGACGAGAAAAGTTGAAAAATTAAAAAAAATTTTAGGAATAATTCATGGAAAGAATTGCACATTTAACAAATGGATTAAAAATCGATAACAATAATTGAAATTGTAGAAAATAATAACTAATTGAGGAAATAAATGGAAAATTTAAGAATATAATTAAAATTTCAAGAAAATAATTGATATATAAAAAAAAATTACAAAATGACGAAAATAATTGACAATTGAAAACAAAATTAAAATAATGGCTAGATTAATACACAATCGACCAAAAAAATTTAAAAATCAAAGAATAGTTATAAAATTTTACATTAATAATTAAAAATTGCGAAAAATGATTAATAATTGAAGGATCTAGTTGAAAAATGACGAGAATAATTGAAAAATCGAAGAAAAACATAGGAATAATTATTGAAAATAATTGCATATTTAACAATTTGATTAAAATAAAAAAAAAATTGAAATTGTACAAAATAATAAATTATTGAGAAAATAAATTGACAATTTAAGAATTAAATTTAAAATTTTAAGAAAATAATTGATATTTAAAAAAAAATTACAAAATGACGAAAATAATTGACAATTGAAAACAAAATTTAAAAAATGGCTAAATGAATACACAACCGACCAAAAAAATATTTAAAACCAAAGAATTAGTATAAAATATTAAGATAATTGAAAATTGAAAAAATTTTTGAATATAAACAAGAATTGAAGGAAATAATTGAAAAATGACGAGAATGATTAAAAAATTTTAAGATAATAAATAAAAATTGAAAAAATTTTAGAATGTAATCAATAATTGAAAAAAATAGTTGAAAAATGACGAGAATAATTGAAAAATTCAAAAAAATATGTGAAAAATTAGGAAAATAATTGTTAATTGAAAACAAAATTCGAAAAATCACTAGATTAATAGACAACTCAAAAGAAATAATTGTAAGACTTAAACAAAAAATATTAAATTTAAAAAAAATAATTGCGAATTAAAAAATATGAAAATTATAAGAATTATTTTTTTAAATAATTGCACATTGAACACCTGGATTGAAAATCGAAAAAATAATTAAAATTGGAAAAATAATTAAAAATTGTAGAAAACAATTAAAAATTGAAGAATGGAATTTAAATTTAAAGAATATACTTAAAAATTGTAAAAAGCCGAGAATTAATGAATATAAAAAAAAAACAATTTAAAACTGAAGAACATAAATAGAAATTGAAGAATTGAATTTAAAATTAAATAAGAAACTCAAAATTGTATTTAAAATTAAAGAAACTTAATGATAATCCAGAAAAATAATAGAAAAAAGGCGATAACTTTTTAATATTAAAGAAAATAATTGGAAATTGAAAAGTGGAATTTAAATGTGAAGAATGTAACTAAGAATTGAAGAGAATAGAACTAGAATGGAATAATTGAATTGAAATTTTGGAACCATTTTTATGAGTGAAAAAATTAATTGAAAAAATACGAGAATTATTGAATATTGGAGAATTAATTGAAAATCGATGAAAATAATTGAAAATTTATAGAAAATATTTGAGAATTGAAGAAAATAATTAAAAATTGCAGAAATAAATTGGACATTAAAGAATTAAATGGAAATTCCAAGAAAATAATAATTGATAATTAAAAGAAAAAATACAATATGACGAAAATAATTAATTATTAAAAAAAAATAATTAACAATTGAAAAAAATTTTCGAAAAATGGTGAGTATAATGGGCATTCGAACAAAAAAATTTTTAATATTTTTTTTAAGACTTTTGAATGCCTTTTTTATAAATTGTTCCTATTTTAATAATTTCCTTTTTTTTATAATTTAAAACTTTCTTTCACTATTTTGAATTAAAATACCTAATAAATTGAATTTTGTCAGATAAAATGTATTTTTTATTGTGTGAGTAAATTATTAAACTTATTTAATTTATTCTAAATTCAAGTTTGAATCTATTTGGAATTTCCAAATTTTTTTAAATTGAAAATAATAATTTTCCAGGTTTTAATTGATTTCAAGTTCCATTAATTCCAATTTATATTGAAACAAATTTTAGTCAACATTTTTTTAATAGTTGAAATTTTAATTACAAAATATAGATTGATTGAAGTTATGATACAATGAAAATTGTTCATAATTTAAAGTTTTTATATATTGGTTAAAGTTTGAAATGCCTAATATATGCATTTTGTTAAAATTGTTAAATATTTAAAGCTTCTAATAATTTAAACATAAATTGACTAAAATTTGAACCATTACAAGTTTTAAATAATAATTGAAGTTGATTATTATTAAAATTTGAATAATTAATAGTTCATACTAATTAAAGTTTGAAATAAATAAATAAATATATTTTGTTCAAAAAACTATTTAAAAAAAATATTCTAACTTTTTGTAACGTACTACAATATTTTGCTAAGTTTTCATTAATTTAAAACATTATTTAAATTTATTTTTAGATTATTTTTCCTTTGTTTTATTTTAAATCATAGTATAGTTTTAATTACAAAATTTTGCATTTAAAATCGTTTAAATTTAAAACTAGAATTACAATTTAGAAGATATGTATTTCAATTTAGAACCGCAGTTTAAATTAAACGAGAAATTTAAATTTAACCGAAAAATTTTAATTCAAAGTTAAAATAGAAGATTTATACTGCATTTGGTTAAATTTAGAGTTTAAAGTCTACTATCTCTTATCCATAAGAAATTATATGCAAATGAAAATACAATATGTTAAATTTAAAGCAATATCTCGAACAATTTCAAAAACTTTATCGTAACCGCAATCAAAGTTTTATGGAAATTCAATATCAGATAATAAGACCTTCATCAAGGAAGAAAAATTCTTTAATTAACACAGTTTCTTGGGTTGTCTTCATTTTTCTTTTTTAAAAATAAGCTGCCGTATAATAATCAATACCGTATCTTTATTTCCGTTTCTGGTTTATATTAATAAAAGTTGTAGATTAAATTTTGAAAATGTAATTATTTAACAAAATAATATACATGTACAAAATAATATTAACGTAAAATTTAATTGTTTAAATATAATTTGACAATAAATTTTGATTTCATAATTTCTCGTACTTTTGCGAAAAACGGAAATAGGGTGTGTTATTAATCTGTTAAAGAATAAAACTTTCTTCTTTTATTTTCAACTCTATTAATTCAAAAATCTTTAGATTTTCAATTTAAACTTCTCAGTTGCATAAAATATTCAAAGAATTCTACAAGTTCTCCAAGTTATAAATGGCTCTGAAATTGGTCCGATAAAATATATTGAATCTTTCCTGTATTAAGCATAAAATGTTATTGACAGGTTTCATAAATTGCACAATGGGGAAAATGCATTTGCCACCGTAGGAAATACTTTAATTGTGTTTTAAGTAAATTATGAAAACGACGTTAAGAATAGAAATGTTTTCAAGTTTGAGGAAAATTGATTGTTCTACTTTTTGTGCAGTAATTTCTTTTTAAAGTGCTATTATTTTCAACACTTATATTATTAAATAAGAAAATGTGTTTTTATAAACTAGAGAATCTTTTTCTTCATGAATAATATAGAGAAAAACTTCCATATTTCTTAAGAGAATTTTTTTCCCCCCAAAGGTTCCAAAGCGAAGTAGATTTTTAAGGTTAGGTTAATATAGAATATAATGTTTTAATTATTCTTTCATTTGCAAAAAATAGAAAATAACTTACAGTGCTTTTAGGGAATGCTGAAGATACTCCACCCTGGGATCTCTGTCACTGAAAAATTCAGGAGTTGTTGCTCTTAACCTATAATAAACATCCATACATCGCATAATTGCTTCTTTATCATAATAGCAACTATGTGCAAATAATGCAAGTTGTTGATCGGGAATGTTAGGAAGACCTCGTTGCTCTCCCCATTCTCTTAATTCATCTAAAAGTTCAGCTGTTATTTCAGGATATTTATCTCTGCACTCTTCTAAACTGTAGCCTAATTTCATCTTGAAATAAATTTGTCTCTTTGCTTCTAATGTGCGATGTGCGCTGAAAAATACAATAAAGTTTAGTAGATTTTCATCAATGATATTCGAAAATTTCTTTTTATTTGTTAAAATTTGACAAATAGGGGAGAGTGGCAAGCAGTGGATCATTACATTTTACTGAGAAACGATTGAAAAATCCTCTAAATTATTGATATAAATCAATCTGTTAAGCAGAAGTTATCTAGAGTTTATAGAGGATTTTCTCAATCATTAAAAAAAAAAGATCGCAGAGTGTTTTGCAACTCTGAAAACTTTTAAAATATCACTTTAAATTTGTAATCAAATCCTTGAATAAGCATCGCACAGATAGTCTCTATTTCAACTTTTTTTGCCCTTCTAAATTTTTTCGCCTTTTTTTTTTAATTAATTAAAAAAAGTATTTATTCTAACGTCGATCGAATCGAATTCAAATTGATTAAAAAATTCAATAAATCCAAGCCTTAAATGTACTGAAAATTTGAATTGATTAAAAAATGTCTTCAATTTTTGATAATTTTTTTAAAATTGTAATTTTTTCTATTGAGGAGGCTCTCTCCATTTACATAACCTCAAACTAGAAAGTCGTTTTTCACCCAAATTTCAATTAAAGGAAATTTTATTTAAAAGTTATAATAGAAATAAAATTTGTTTTGTACTTATTGTTTAAACAAAATAATATTTAACAAAATCTAAGAAATAAAATTGCAGAGAAATGTTTCACCAAAAAAATTAGCTATATTATTTATTGTCAAAATTGGATGAAAATTACAGATTCTAACTGGATTGAAAAAAACATAAAATCTAAAACAATTATAATTTGACAACAAATTTTAGTTAAACATAATTTTTTCTGAAAAATGTACAACTGGACCTTTTAAAATTTGGTGAAATTATAATTTCAAAAAAAAATTTATTTGGGGTAAAAAATGACTTTCTATTTTGAGGTTATGTAACTGGAGGGAACTTCCTTAAAATTTAAATTATTTTTATTATTTTTCAACTACTAAAAATTACTTGAAAATAGATATTCAATATTAAATCCATTTTTTTCATTTTTATCAATTATGTTATCTTTCCATTTTCAATTAGTTTCATTAAGGACGTTTATCCACTCAAGTGGTTCTCATTCTATTTGACTATGATATTTAATATCTTTTTAATTTAATTTCTTCTTATAATTTGGTTTCTAAATAGTGTTTTATAGTTAAAATAATAACACAAACGAATTTTGTAGAAAATTTTTTTTTCGTTGAGAACTTTAAGCTATTAAAATTTCTCCTTCCTGGTTATTTAAAAAAGAGAAGAATTACTAACTTTGAATAACATTTTCTTAACAACCGAACGGTAAATTAATTTAATATTGTTGTAAAAATTGTATTATACTATAGTTTAAAGTATATTAATTTTTTTTTAAATTTGTAGAGCCGTTTTTTTTTTAATTAATTAAAATATAATCATTTTGCGCGTTTTGTTACTATTTCCACGTAAAAGTTCCAACTTTATAAATTTATATCTTTAAAACAGAACGGTAAAACTCAATAAAATTGTAACAGTACATATGTAAAATAATACATTTAATATGTCATTAAAATTTTATAAGTATCTGTAGAAAATCGATTTTTGGATAAACATCCTTAATTTAAATTTTTTAAATTAGAGTTGAATACTTCAATTTTTCAATTAACTGAATTTCTTCTTCTTAACTTCTCCAAACTTAATTTTAATTTTTTATTTTTTACTTACCTAACAAGGTCATTTTAAAAGTATTTTCTATATTTTTCAGATAAGTTTCTAAAAATTTTATTACTTTCTGCAAATTTCAATTATATGTTTCAATATTTTTAAAACAGAGAATCATAAAAAATATACTGTTTTACTGGAGCAATTATTTTATTAATTTTGTTTTATTTATTTGAAATTTGTATTTTTCAATTTTTTCAATAATACACTTTGAATTTCAATTATTTTCTTCTATTAAAAAATACCCTTTACAATTTTTTAAGTTTTCCTGAAATTGCAATTCATTTCTTTAATTTTCAATTATATGCAATTTTTTTAAATTAACTTCTTCAGGATTTCTATTATATCCTTTAATTTTAAAATTCTTTATTTCAATATTAAATCTATTTCTTCATTTATCAATTATTACCTCGCATTTTCAATTAATTTCGTCATTTTGCAATTAGTTTTTTCAAATAATAAATAAATAAATAAAAATAAATAAATTACAATTATATTCTTTAATTTTTCAGTTAACATCTTAAATACTTAATTATTTTTATTATTTTTTATTTAGCACAGTCATTTTTAAAGTATTTTCTTCTTTTTTCAGATAAATTCCTTAAATTTTTATTACTTTCTGGAAATTTTAAATATATATATATTAATATCTTAAAAACAGAGACAATCATAAAAAATATACTGTTTTACTGCAGCAATTATTTTATTAAATTCTTATTTATTTATGTGAAATGCCATTCTTATTTGTATTTATTAATATTTCAATATTGTTCTTTGATTTAAATTATTTTCTTTTATTTCAAAAATACATTTTTTAAGTTTTCCTCAAATTTCAATTCAGTTCTTTAATTTTCAATTATATTCAAATTTTGTTTAATTTAGTTCAGGAAATGGAATATATCATTTAATTTTTAATTATTTACTTTAACAGTAAATTTATTTCTTCATTTATCGATTATTAACACGCAATTTAAATAATTTTCGTCATTTTGAATTTTTTTTTATCAAATTACATTTATATTTTTTAATTTTTCAATTAAACTTTTCAATACTTAATTACTTTAATTATTTTTTATTTAGTACAGTCATTTTTAAAGTATTCTCTTCTCTTTTCAGATAAATTCCTAGAATTTTTATTTTTTTCTGCAAATTTTAATTATACATATATTTCATTATATTAAAAACAGAGAGAGTCATTAAAAATATACTGTTTTACTGCAGCAATTATTTTATTATATTTTCATTTATTTTTTGAAATGTCATTTGTATTTTAATTTTTCAAATTTTTCAATAATCTCTTTGAATTTCAAATATTTTCTTCTATTTTAAAAATATTATTTACAAATTTTTAAAGTTTTTATTTATTTATATTTAAAACATAAACGGGCATAATAAAATAACAAATAAAAGCCGTTTTGTACCATAAGTATGAATAATAAATATGTACAATAATAATTTATATAGCATGATTTAATAAATAAATAATAACAGACAATTATAACCAATCGTTTTCCTAAAATTTCAATTCATGTCTTCAAACTTTTTTAAATTAAGTTCTTCAGGATTTCTATTATATTATTCAGTTTTTTTTATAATTTATTTCAATACTAAATTTATTTCTTCATTTATCGATTATTAGCTCGCATTTTCAATAATTTTCGCCTTTTTGCAATTATTTTTTAAAATTACAATTATATATTCTTTAGTTTTTCAATTAACCTCTTCAATACTCAATTATTTTATTTGTTTTTTATTTAGCTCATTTTAAAAGTATTTTCTTCTTTTTTCAGATAAATTCCTAAAATTTTTATAAATTTCTGCAAATTTTAATTATATATTTTAATATATTAAAAACAGAGAGAGTCATCAAAAATATACTGTTTTACTGCAGCAATTATTTTATTAATTTTTTATTTATTTATTTGAAATGTCATTTGTATTATTATTTTATAAATTTTTCAATAATTTTTTTTGAATTTCATTTATTTTCTTTTATTTCAAAAATACCATTTACAAATTTTGAAAGTTTTCCTAAAATTTCAATTCATTTATTCAATTTTCAATTACATTCAAATTTTTTTTAAATTTGTTCTTCATGATTTCTATTATATCCTTTAATTTTTTAATAATTTATTTCTTCATTTATCAATTATTAGCTCTCATTTTTAATAATTTTTGTCATTTTGCAATTTTATTTTCTCAAATTACAGTTATATTTTTTAATTTTTCAATTAACCTCTTCAATACTCAATTATTTTAATTGTTTTTTATTTAGCTCAATTTAAAAGTATTTTCTTCTTTTTTCAGGTAAATTTCTAAAATTTGTATTACTTTCTGCAAATTTTAGTTATATATATTTCAATATATTAAAAACAGAGTCAATCGTCAAAAATATACTGTTTTACTGCAGCAATTATTTTATTAAATTATTATTTATTTATTTAAAATTACATTCTTATTTGTATTTATCAATTTTTTCAATACATAATGTTCTTTTAATCTCAAATATTCTCTTGTATTTCAAAAATTTTTTTTTTGCATTTTTCATTTTTTTCAATAATGTTTTTTGAATTTCAATTATTTTATTGTAATTCAAAAATATTTCTTCATTTTGCAATTATTTTTTTCAAATTACAATTATATTCTTTAATTTTTCAATTAACTTCTTAAATACTTAATTCATTTTATTATTTTTTATTAAGCACAGTCATTTTTAAAGCATTTTCTTCTTTTTTCAGATAAATTCCTAAAATTTTTATTCTTTTTGCAAATTTTAAGTATATATTGCAATATATTAAAACCAGAGAAAATCAACAAAAATATACTGCTTTACTTCAGCAATTATTTTATGAAATTTTTATTCATTTATTTGAAATTACATTCTTATTTGTATTTATCAATTTTTTCAATAATGTTGTTTTAATCTCAATTATTCTCTTGTATTTCAAAATTTTTTTTTCCATTTTTCATTTTTTTCAATAATGTTTTTTGAATTTCAATTATTTTCTTGTAATTCAAAAATATTTCTTCATTTTGCAATTATTTTTTTCAAATTACAATTATATTCTTTAATTTTTTAATTAACTTCTTAATTATACCTAATTAATTTTATTATTTTTTATTTAGCAGAGTCATTTTTAAAGTGTTTTCTTCTTTTTTCAGATAAATTCCTAAAATTTCTATTACTTTCTGCAAATTTTAGTTATATATTTCAATATATTAAAAACAGAGTCAATCGTCAAAAATATACTGTTTTACTGCAGCAATTATTTTATTAATTTTTTATTTATTTATTTGAAATATCATTTGTATTATTATTTTATAAATTTTTTTAATAATTTTTTTTGAATTTCATTTATTTTCTTCTATTTCAAAAATACCATTTACAAATTTTCTAAGTTTTCCTAAAATTTCAATTCATTTCTTCAGTTTTGAATTACATTCAAATTTTTTTAAATTAAGTTCTTCAGGATTTCTATTTTATTCTTTTATTTTTTTAATAATTTATTTCAATACTAAATTTATTTCTTCATTTATCAATTATTAGCTCGCATTTTAAATTAATTTTGTCATTTTGCAATTTTTTTTCTCAAATTACACTTATATTTTTTAATTTTTCAATTAACCTCTTCAATACTTAATTATTTAAATTATTTTTTATTTAGTACAGTCATTTTTAAAGTATTTTCTTCTCTTTTCAGATAAATTCCTAGAATTTTTATCACTTTCTGCAAATTTTAATGATATATTTCAATATTTTAAAAACGGAGAGAATCATAAAAACTATACTTACTGTTTTACTGCAGCAATTATTTTATTAAATTTTTATTTATTTATTTGAAACTACATTCTTATTTGTATTTATCAATTTTTTCAATAATGTTCTTTTAATCTCAATTATTTTCTTGTATTTCAAAATTTTTATTTGTATTCTTCAATTTTTTCAATAATGGTCTTTGAATTTCAATTATTTTATTGTAATTCAAAAATATTTCTTCATTTATCAATTATTAACTTTCTTTTTCAATTAATTTCGTCATTTTGCAATTATTTTTTTTTCAAATTGTTATATTTTTTAATTTTTTAAACTAACTTCTTCAATTCATAATTATTTTGATTACTTTTTAATTACCTTTTTCATTTCTCAAGTTTTAATGATTTTTTTCAATTTTCAATTAGTATGTTCTTTATTTTTTTCAATTGGTTTTTTTTATTTTTAATCATTTCCGTCAATGTGTATTTTTAAGATTTTTTAATTTATGCCGTTATCTCATTTTCCAATTTTAAAGTTATTTTTTATTTTCTTGAAATGACAATTACCTTTTGCTATTTTTCAATGATTCTGCTCAATTTTTGATTATTTTCTTCCGTTCCAAATATACTTTTCAGTATATTAAATTATTTTCCTTAATTTTCACGTTCCTCAATTTTTCAATTATTTTCGTCAATTTTAAATTATGTTCTTCAATTTTAAACTATTTTATTTACATTTTAATTACATTTTCAATTTTTCTCTCAATTTTCATCTATATCCTGCATTTTTTTTCTTTTCTTCAAATCCAATTAATTTTTTTTTTTTTGAAGTTTCAAATTATCTCATTACCTTAAAAGTATATTCGGCTATTTTGACAATTATTAAAAAGTGTCTCTCGATATAATTCAGTTTTAAATTATTTATCTGAGTGTTTTTTTTACCTCGAATTTTTTCAAAGTCACTGTCGACATCCTTCAAACTTTTTGACTCGAATTTTTTTGAATTAAGAAAATAGGTACTTAATTTTGTAATCTGTATAACTAAAAGGTCTCTTAACACTTGAATAATTTTTTTTAACTGTTTAGAAGAAATAATTCTTCAAACAGTACAGTAGAAATAATTTTTTGTTAACGCTAGAAGAAATAATTTTTTGTTAACACTAGAAGAAATAATTCTCTTTACAAAATGGAAAAAGTAATTATTTAAAGAACAAAATAAATATATTTACAAATAATTCGTAAATCGATAGAAAAACCAAATTCGTAGATATTTCTTAGGAGTTTATAAATTTACTAAACACTGAGAGAATTTTCTGTAATCGATGAGATTACCAGTTTCCAATCAGTGGTACTATAATGGTATGACTCGTGCAGCCAAAGACTTCCCTTCGGGGTAATTGATTAGGTTTATCTGTTCGTTAGCAGTCTGCACAAACTAATCAACATCCTGGTACAAGAATGAACTATTGTTTATCAGTTTATTCCCCTTAATTTGATAAATTTGATTTAAAGATTAGTTTCTGTTTTTGAACTCTATTTTTAAACATTTTCCGACAAATTAACATTCAGCGTTTTAGAAAATTTATTAAAAATATAAATTCGTGCACGTACAAACTCCGACAATTGAAAATTCCGTCAAATTCGAATTCTTTTCAATAAAAAGTCAATTAAACATAAATTCTGCATAATGAAAATACTATTAAGTAAAAATTCGGATTTATTTAAATTCTATTATTTTTTCTCTATTTGTTACTGTTTTGTATTTATCTTTTAACTTTTACTGAAAAAAAACCGCTATATACACATATATATATAGATATATATAGATAAGTTTTATTTTGTCAACAAACTTTTATTACAGACCTTATAATTTATTTCCTTAATAATTTCGACATTATTTCATGTGAAGATGGGAGAATTTATTCGCATTTAAAAGGAAGAAAATAGGAAGAAGTGTAAATATGACACTTTTGCACAATTTTAATTTCGCAAAACTTCACCACAGACACTTTGTTTAATGTCACGATATCACCGGTGCAACAGTTACTAAAGACTGACCTGCAGTTTCGTGAGAGAAAAAGCAAAACGTTCTTAAAGTGAATGTCTGTCTTTATATATATATATCTATATATATATACATATATAAAGACGAATGTATTTGTAGAACAAGGAATGTATAAGGTATGCTTTCTTGATTTGCTAATTGTATTTGACCAAGTCAAATTCAATTATTAAGAAAATCGATTCAGATGAAAATATGATTTATTTAATAACTTATTCAACCTTTTTCGACAATATATAAAGATAAAAATATCTGAAAAAGCTTCTAAATCTGAAAATTGTGAAAGTTAATTTAAAAATATGTAATTAATTATTTATTTTAAAACAGTTTATGTCGATAAATTGAGTTTTGCTAAAAAAGCATTTAAATTATCTATTTCAATAATATTTAATATTGAACTACATGTTTATTCTTATTAATTTATTTAATTTTTTTTGTAGAAACGATTATAAATATTATTTATCAGTAAAATGTTAGGAAACGTATTTACGTCATTCAAGTGTAATAATTGTCAGTCACTTGGATTTTTCTATTTGAATAATAATAATAATGATAATTACGGTCAAATGTAAATGCGCAAATTTGCAAAATGTCCAAAGTTCGCTTTTGTCTTAACTTGAATATAATAGAAAAGTTTATTTTCACAAAAAAAGAAAACACGTATCTCGAATTCGCAAACTAACATTTGAAAGCAATGAAATTTGAATGAGAAAGAACTATTTCAAAAACTGAGAGTATATGAATAAATAAAATAAAAGTATAAAAATAAATAAAATAAAATTGCACATAAAAGTCACAATCTTCACTATTGATAAAGTTAGTTTTAAAGCGAAAAAAAAATAATAATAATTTTACATTGCGCCCTTTCCACGAAAAAAAGTCGTTTCAAAGCTGTAAACTTTAATTCTTCATAAAAACTTAACAAATGAATTAGCGGCTTTTCGAATTTAAACAAGTCTCGTAAATTTAGTTATTACAAATTTAATGCTAATTTTATTCAACAAATTCCCGTCATTTTGAAAGTTTTTAATGGAAACTTTGTTGAAAATACTTTAAAGAAAAATTTTAATTAAATTAAAGATTTTTTTCAAATGAAAAATAAAAAATAAGTACTTTTCCTGAATAAGAAATCTTGAACAAATGTTTAAAAATTCCTAATGTCTTTATGTCGAAAAGATATAGGTATGTAAAAGATGAATGAAAAATAAATATGTAAAAACCAATGACGTTGAACAAGCATTGATATAAGAGGTAATAACATTTAAGATGATTTTTATTTTTTGTCTACATTCTTTTTCATATACAAATTAACAAAAAAAAATTTAGTTTAAAAAGTGTCTGAAAGGTCCTTATTGAGAATAAGAGAGAAATAGAGATAATATTTGCAAAAAATAATGTTTAAAATTTTTCTTTGTTTATGAAAGATTTAAAAGTATATTTTTTTTTAGAAAATTAGTTCAGTTAAAACAAAACATTGAAAAAATCTGGTAAAAGATTTTGAAAATGTGTCATACTTCTTTTGAAAAATTAAATAGCAACTGTTAAGATCTTTTTTGTGTGTTCTTGCAGATGTAAAGTATTCATGAATTCTCACGGCCACGAATTCAACTTCTGCGGTTAGGTAAGGTGATATCTCTTTGAAACTTTTAAAAAGATTCATATTCGCTTGACTTCACTTGAGCTTTTGTCAAAGGAATAATATTATTAAAGTTGAAAAAAATGAGATTAAAATATTATTTTTTGGAACTAAATTCTAATTATTATTAAATAGAATTCTAATTGTTTGATCAAATTCGCGTTAATAAGTATTTTTAACATTTATTCAAATTTAGCAAATTTAATTAGTTTTAAAAATAGTTCCAATAAGTTTTTAATTTTTCGGAAACTAATTTTTGTCTATAATTTTAGATGATTTTAATTGAAGAAAAAATATAATTTTATTTTCGTAATTTTTTGTACTTACAATATTTTAAATATTAGATGAAAATTGAGATTTTATAAAACGGAAAAGACAATTTTCTCAAATTAGAAAAACACAATGTAATATTTCGTTTATCATTGAGGTAAACCGGTTGCGATTTTTTTTTATTTCACGCGTGTGTTGTACTTTTACTTAAAATAGAAACTGAGAGTTAATTCACTTGATATCAGGAAATGTAAAAAAGAAAAAGGAAAGTATGATGCTCCATCAGAACGGACCTTCAAGTTTTGCTGTAAATTTATTAACTAATTTATTTTATTTTCTCAACTAATTTCATTTATTTAATTTCCAATCTTATTTTATAACAAACAATTTTTGTTTCTATCAAAAAAAGTGGTTGCTTAAATCAAATTTAATCAATTTTAGTGAATTTTTTTGCAAATTTCGAAATTTTTTGTTAAAACATTTTTTTGAAATTTTGTTTATTAGCGATAAAGGAGATTATTTGTAAAAAATTAAATTCCTAAAGTATTTAAAGGTTTAAGAGAAAAATTTTATCAGGAAATACAAGTTAAATAATAATTATCTAAGTAGATTAATTCAAGTTCAAGAGAACTGAGAAATTTTTTTCTGAATTTCTTTACGTGGACTTAGCAAACATTTGGGAAATTATCAAATAAGAGTCTACTTGAATAATTGGTATAATTATTTTTAAAAATAACAGATATTGAACAAAAATGTTAATTGTTAATAAAAAGAAAATATACTTTATTTTATTATATATATTTTTTACTACATGTAATTTACTGCATATTACTTATTTCTTGGGTTCATTTATTTTTGTCATTTTTAAATTATTTTCTTAAAATTTCAATTATATTCTAACATCTATAAATTATTGCCAAGAATATTTAAATTTTCTACACAAATTTCAATTTACTTTTGTCATTTTTTAATTATTTGCTTAAAAATTTCCATTACTTTTGTCATATTTCTTAGTATTTTTGTCATTTTCAAATTATTTTCTTCATATTTCTATTATTTTTGTCATTTTAGAATTATTTTCTGCAAATTTCAATTATATTAAATTTTTTTTTGTCATGAATTTTTAAATTTTACACCGCTTTTAATTTATTTTATTTAAATTTTAAAAATTGTCTTCATTCTTTTTATTATTGTCACGAATGTATTAATTTTTTACAACTTTTTCAATTATTTTCTAGAATCTTTAATTACTTTCTTCATATTTAAATTTTTTGACATTTTTTAATTAGCCTGTTAAATAACAATTATTTTTTTTAAACTTCAATTACTTTCTTCCAATTTAAATTATTTTCTTTAAACTTTAAATTATTGCCATAAATTTTTTAATTTATTAAACAAATTTTCATTTATTGCTTCCTCATAGAGGAAGCGTTGTGATCGTTAAGATTTTCGATTTTCCAAAAATAGTGTAAATCGACTCAGTTTCATCTGAAAAGTTCAAGTTTTCATTCCTGAGAAAATGTCCAGATGTGTGTGTATGTGTGTGTGTGTATGTGGTAAATTTTTTGTTGCCAGGATATCTCGAGAACGCTTCAACGGATTTTAATAAAATTTGGATGACATATGAAGCTCACAAATATCTAAATTTGGACACAGGGATTTTTGAAAATACCCAATCAAATTTTTTTGAGCACCTTCTTTCATCGAAAAATATCGTTTTTTGGCAAAAAAAATTTTCATGCTAAAAATTCAGACAAATAAATGAAAAAATCATATTCCTTGTTTCAAAACGAATCGATTGACCTATATAAAGTATATAATTGACCAAAAACTCACGTAATAATTCATGATTTTTCAGTTTTTTTTCATCAAAAAATCTCGTTTTTGGAAATTTTTTTAAAAAAAAATTTTTTCATGCTAAAAATTCAACCAAACGTATTACAAAATTATATTCCTTGTCTCAAAACGAATCGATTGACCTATATAAAGTATATAATTGACTAAAAACCCACGTATTTTACAACTTTTTCAATCATTTTTTAAATTATTTTTTCAATTATTTCTACAAATTTCAATTACTTTCCTTATATTTAAATTTTAATACATTTTTGAATTATTGTTTTCAAATTTCAATTATTTTCTTAAAACTTTAATTATTTTCCTCAAACTTTCAATGGTTTTTTAATTGTTCAATTATTGTCTATATTTTTTTAATTTTTAAACCAGCTTTCAATTATTTATCTTATTATTCAATTAGTTTCTTAATATTTCAATTGTTTCGTCAATTTTTCAAGTATTGCCTTCAAATTTATAATTTTTTACACTTTTTTTAAATTATTTTCTACAAATTTCAATTCCTTTCCTCATATGTAATTTTTTTTTTTTTTTTTTTGACATTTTTGAATTATTCTCTTTCAATTTCAATTATTTTCTTCAAACGTCAATTAATATCTTTAACTTTTAATTTTTCTCCTCGAACTTCTAATATTTTTTTTTCAATCTTTCAATAATTATTGTCTATAAATTTTCAATTCTTTACATCACTTATCAAATATTTTTTTCATTTTTTAATTATTTTTTTAAAACTACAATTATTTTTGTCATTATTTAAATATTTTTGACATTTTGAAATTATTTTCTTTAAATTTAATTTTCTTCAATTTTGTTTATTATTGTTGTCTATAAATTTTTAATTTTTATACTAGCTTTTAATTATTTATGCCATTATTCAATTAGTTTCTTCACGATTCAATTATGTCCTTAATTTGTCAATTAATGTAATACATTTTTTATTTTTTACGTCATTTTTTGAATTATATTTCTAATTAATTTTTTTACCAAATTTAGTTTTTTTTTTTTTGTAATTTTTCAACTGTTTTCTACATATTTTCTACATATGCAAATTTTTTATATCATTTTTTAAATTATTTTCTTTTTAGTTTGAATCATTATTTTTCGTCAAATTTTACTTATTCTTGTCATTCTTGAATTATTTTCTTGTAATTACAAGTATTCTTTAAATTTTTCAATTATTTTCTTCAAATTTCAATTATTTTGTTTTAAATTTTAAATTTTTGTCATCATTTCTTGATTTTTTCATTAATTTTCCAATTAGTTTTCTCATTTAACAATTTTTTTTCAAATTTGACATTGGGGAGCCCTTATCAATTATTTGCCTGCTGGCGGGACCCAAATTAATATCAGTAATATTTTGTTTAATAGCAAAATAAAACGTGCGCCAGCGCGCGATTAGTTTTTCATACATTTTAGAAATTATAAAATACAATAATAAATAATATTTATCTTATAAGAAGAAAGAAATATTTTAAATATGATATTTAAAAATCAATTAATATAAATAAAATAAATATTTATTTAGAACCAAATTTATAATATTTTAGAATTAAAAAGAATTGCAAAAAATAATTGAAATTAAACAAAATAATTGCAAATTTTGCAAATTAATTGAAAAAAAATAATGAAATCAATTAAAAATCGGGGAAAGTAATTTAAGCAATCATAAAGATGTTTCAAACATAAAGAAAATAATTTAAATTTGAGAAAAATACTTGAGAATCTTAAAAGTAAATTAAAACAAAATGGAATAATGAAAAATTAGAGAAAATAATTGAAAACATGGTTCAAAATTTAGATAAATAAATTAAACTTTGAGAAAATAATTAAACAAATTACATAAAATATTTTAAATAGAGGAAAGTTGAACAAAATTTGAGAAAAATACTTAAAACTTTCAGAAGTTCATTGAAATAAAAGAAAATAATTAAACATTGGAGAAAATAAATGAGAAAAGATAAAAATAATTTAAAATTGAACAGAACAAGTGTTAATTAAAGAGAAATAAGTAAAAACTTTTTGGCAATTATGAAAAAGAACGAAAGGAATTGAAAATTGAAGAAAATAATATAAATAATGAAATAATTGAAAAGTCAGATAAATAGTTAACAATTTTTGAAATTATGAAACAAATGTAAAGAATTGGAAATTGAAGGAAAATAATTGAAAAATTATTTTAAATTTTAAAACTTGACGAAAATAATTAAAATATGATACAAACAATGATAAGTTGTAAAAAAAATAAATGACATTTAATTGTGATAATTGAAATTTGAAAAAAATACATGAAGTTCTTAGAAACCAATTAAAAAAAAAACCTAACTAAAAATTGGAGAAAAGAACTGAAGAAATAAGCTAAAAGTAATTGAAAATTATGATAATTAATAAACAAATTTTGAAATTAAGAAAACAAATGAAAATAATTAAAAATTGAAGAAAATAATTGACATTTTAGAAAAATTGTTAAAAATTAAAATTAGAAAATGAGAATAACTAAAAATTGGAGAAAAGACTGGAAGAATGCTAAAAATAATTGAAATTTACGATAATTAATAAATTTTGTTGGAAATAATGAAAACAAAGAAAAATAATTAAAAATTGATAAAAATAATAGAAATTTGAGAAAAATACTTAAAAAATGTTAGAAATTTATATTATAAAATGAGAAAAACTAAAAATTGGAGAAAAGACTGGAAGAAAGCTAAAAATAATTGAAATTTACTATAATTAATAAAAAAAATTTGAAATTCTGATAACAAATTAAAATAATTAAAAATTGAATAAAATATTTGAATTTTCAGAAAAATACTTAAAAGTCTTAGAAAATGAGAATAATAATTAACAATCGAGAAAAATAATTGAAAAATGATAAAATTAATTTAAAATTGAAAAAAATACTTGAAATATGCTGAAAATAATTTAAGATTGAAAAAGAAAATTGAATTATGATGAAAATAATTTAAAGATGAAAAATTGAAGACATTCAATAAAATTTGAGAGAAATAACTGAAAAAGTCATAGAATATATGTTTAAAAAAAATAATAATTACAAAATTATTTAAAAAATTTTATTTAAAGAAAATAATTTAAAAATCGCAGAAATAACGAAAATTGATGAAAATAATTGCAATATCGGATAAATAATTGAAATTTTTAAAAGTAATGCCAAAATAATTAATATAATTGTAAATTGATGAAAATCAAGAAAAATTGCAGAATTTATTTTTAAGCAAAAGAAAATAATTAAAAAATCGTTATATAATGAAAAAACACTAACGAAAAAAGTTACCTTATTCTTTCAATTCAAATTTCAAAATATTTCCTTATAAAGAGAGTCAAAATGAATAAAAGAACAGGGACTATGACTAACTTCATAATTTAAAATAATTAAAACAATCAATACTAACTAAATACACTTAAGACTTTAAAACGTGCACAGAAAAAGATGAATAAATATAATTTTTTCTGTCCACGTTTTTTCGTTAGTGTCGTGTTTTACTGGTTTTTAATTGTCATTTGTGTAAAAAAACAGTTTCGAAAAATGCTTTAAAAATTTATTATGGTTTTTGAAGAAGTTTAAAATATACATAAACACATGCAATTAATTTCCTAAATTTTCAGTTATCTCAAATTTAGATTATTGTCATCAATTTTCCATTATATAACAATTTTTAAATTATTGTCTTTTGCTTAAAAATAAATTCTGCAATTTTTCTTGATTTTCATCAATTTATAATTATATTCATTATTTTGGCATTACTTTTAAAAATTTCAATATTATTTATCCGATATTGCAATTATTTTCATCAATTTTCGATTATTTCTGCGATTTTTTAATTATTCTCTTTAATTAAAAATTTTTAAGTAATTTTGTAATTATTATTTTTTTTAAACATATATTCTATTTTTCAGTTATTTCTCTCAAATATTATTAAATTTTTTCAAGTTTTTATATTATTTAAATTATTTTCATCATAATTCAATTTTCTTTCTCAATCTTAAATTATTTTCAGCATATTTCAATTATTTTTGTCAATTTTTAATTAATTTTATCATTTTTCAATTATTTTTTTCGATTTTTAATTATTATACTCATTTTCTAAAATTATTTTCTAAGATTTTTAAGTATTTTTCTGAAAATTCAAATATTTTCTTCAATTTCTAATTATTTTCATTTGTTAACAGAATTTAATTTTTTTTTTTATTAATTACCATAAATTTCAATTATTTTTAGCTTTCTTCCAGACTTTTCTCCAATTTTTAGTTTTCCTCATTTTATAAAATAAATTTCTAAAATTTTTTAAGTATTTTTCTCAAATTTCTATTATTTTCTTCAATTTTTAATTATTTTTCTTTGTTTTCATAATTACTAAAAAAATTTACTAATTATCGTAAATTTCAATTATTTTTAGCATTCTTCCAGTCTTTTTTTTTAATTTTTAGTTATTCTCATTTTATAAAATTATTTTCTAAGATTTATAAGAATTTTTCTAAAATTTCAATTGTTTTCTTCAATTTTTAATTATTTTTCTTTGTTTTCATAATTTCTAAAAAAATTTACTAATTATCGTAAATTTCAATTATTTTTAGCATTCTTCCAGTCTTTTTTTTTAATTTTTAGTTATTCTCATTTTATAAAATTATTTTCTAAGATTTATAAGAATTTTTCTAAAATTTCAATTGTTTTCTTCAATTTTTAATTATTTTTCTTTGTTTTCATAATTTCTAAAAAAATTTACTAATTATCGTAAATTTCAATTATTTTTAGCATTCTTCCAGTCTTTTCTCCAATTTTTAGTTATTCTCATTTTCTAAGATTTTTAAGAATATTTCTAAAATTTCAATTGTTTTCTTTAATTTTTAATTATTTTTCTCTGTTTTCACAATTTCAAATTTTGTTAATTAATTATCGTAAATTCCAATTACTTTTAGCTTAGTTCTTCAATTCATTTCTCAAATTTTTAGTTATTTTCTTTTTTTTTCATTGAATTCTAAGATCTTCATGTCTTTTTTTTCAAATTTCAATTATTTTTTTTTTATTTATTTAAATAGTTTAAATGAATCATATTTTAATTATTTTCGGCAAAGTATAAAATTTAAAAACATTTTTCTATTATCTTCCAAAATTTATTTCTTTCAAATTTCAATTTTTTACAATTGTTTCATAATTAATAATCTTTTTAACTATTTATCTGACTTTTCAATTATTTCATTATTTTTATTATTTTCTTCAATTTTCAATTACTTTCGTTCTTTTTCATAATTGCCAAAAAGTTTTTACTTATTTTTCTTTAATTAAAATTTGTTCTGTTCAATTTTAAATTATGTTTATCTTTTTTCATTTATTTTCTCTAATTTTTAATTATTTTCTTTTATTTCAATGAACTTTTGAAAGTTTTAAGTGTTTTTCTCAAATTTTGATTAACTTTCCTTTATTTAAAATATTTTATGTAATTTGTTTATTTATTTTCCTAAATTTTAATTATTTCTTTTAGTTTTAATTTATTTATCTCAATTTTTAACCATGTTTTTTCCAATTTTCAAATATTTTCTCTAATTTTTCATTATTCATTTTTGTTTTAATTTACTTTTAAGATTCTCAAGTATTTTTCTCAAATTTAAATTATTTTCTTTACGTTTAAAACATTTTTATGATTGTTTAAATTACTTTCCCCAATTTTTAATTGTTTTCATTCTTTTTTTCAATTAATTTGCAAAATTTGCAATTATTTTGTTTAATTTCAATTATTTTTTGCAATTTTTTTTAATTCTAAAATATTATAAAATTTGTCCTAAATAAATATTTATTTTGTTTATATTAATTGATTTTTAAATATTATATTTAAAATATTTATTTCTTCGTATTAGATAAATATTATTTACCGATTTGTTATATTTTTTATTGTATTTTATAATTTCCAAAAAGGTATGAAAAACTAATCGCGCGCTGGCGCGCGTTTTATGTTGCTAGTTATTTAATAATTATTGCAAATTATTGTTTATTCACTTTTTTCACTTAAAAACTCCATATATTTATTCACCTTTTTAAATTAAAAAGTCACTTTTTTGTACTATTTTCAATCTACAGGGCTGGCAGCCCTGTAAAATGTTTCCATATTTAAAATTTGTAAATAAAAAGGTCCTAAAAAATCTTCAAGTATTTTTAAGCAAATTTCTCTGTCCTCTTTTTGTCCCCTATTTTTAAAAAAATTCGCACCTATTCACCTTTTTCAATAGCAATAGGTCCTCTGATCCAAATTATATGTATTATTATTATAGGGTAAATGCGGGTAATTTCGGACAGCACCGATAGTCGGACACTTTCTATTTTGAAGTTAAATAAATAATTATTTACTGTCGGAATCTTCTCACAAAGTTATTTTATCAAATTTGTCAGAATTATAGAATATAAAAATTACCTGCAACGCCCTCTGGTGATTTGTAAATTAGTTAAAATGCAACAATAATTTACTCAACCGCGATGTTTTGACATTTTGTCTGATTTCTTATTCCAGCCGTTAAGGAGGTAGAGATTTTTATTAGTACGAAATAAGGTTTTTTAGGTTGTAATTATGTTTGAAAATGTTACAAAGTGATTATGAAAACTCTAATTTTATGTTTAAAAGTGAAAATAACAGTAAAACGACTTTAAATTTACAAATAATTGACGTAATTGACGTGTCCGACTTAACCTGTCAGATTTTAGAGTGTTTGTTGTATAGTCGGACACTATATTACTTGTATTGTATCTCGTATTATTTTAGATGCTGAAAAAGTAAATACCATAAAAACAACTACTTATAACCTATAAATTTGTTAACTTTCTAACATTTTCTGCATCAAAAGAAAAATAACCTAAAATTTGATTTTATACGAATTCCTCCTTTTCACTGAAGGATCACAACAGAACTTGACAGATTGTCTTCAAAATGCCATAGAGAGGTATACAATTTTAAAACATAAAAAACTTTCTTTTTTTATTTAAGATTCACCACATGGGTTTACAAATTAAAATCGTGCTGCCTGAGGATTATTTCTGTAACTGAATTTGATAGATTTTATAACATAAAAGCAAGAAATATTTTATTATTTTAAAAAAGAAAAATGTCCGACTACTGATACAGTTGTGTCCGACTTTACAAGCAAGTGTCCGACTACTGCTGATATTCTGATTTTTTATTAAAATAGCTATATTTTATTAAATATTGACATGTTTGTAGCAAATTTATATGAAAATTAATCATGGATGACTCATTTAACGATTCATGCAAAGCAATATGTTAAAATACTTTTCAATTTTAAGAAAAATATCATTATTTAAGATCGAATCCTTAAGTGTCCGACTACCCCCGTATTTACCCTATTGTATTGATATCCTTTTTATGTTTATTTTTAGCAGTGACTATTTTGAAAAAATAAGTTCTAAAGTAAATTTTTGTTTTGCAGATGATTGCCGAGTGTCTCTTAAAATGGGACTTTCTTCGTGGAGACTAAGCAAGATGATTATAAATCTTGTTTGGGAACGAGTTTGAATGCTTCTAATCCATTGAATGAGTATAAAAAAGAGAAAGGAAATGTTAATCGGCTCATTGTCGTGTTGCTGGAGTGAAAATTACATGAAATCGATTGCAGATGCTGAAACAATCTGAGCCTATGGCTGAGGTCAGGAACGGGTAGAACGAGAGAAGGGTGTACTCCGATCGGCCTCGAGCAATGCCGGCCTGCCAGAGTGGGCTGGAGGGTGTTCTCGGGTGGAGAATAGGTTCGTACGTTCATTGATAGAGTACGACCTACGGCTAAAATACATGACGTCATCTCCAGAACATTAGGGCGTCTGCGCCGTTATTTTCCCACTCAATATACCCTCCAAGTCCACGAGTGAAATGCTACCTTTCCAAACTCAAAATAATCTGCCCACTCACCTTTTTAAATGTCAGAAAGCTATCCATATTTTCAACGCCCCCGAAATTTTATGAGGGGGTGCAAAAGAACATGTTCATTGCTCCTCATTAAAATCTGCGTGCCGAGAAAAAAAAGAGATTCAATTCAATTATAAATAAATGACGCAATTATGAATTTTTAATTGCAATTTTCTTCATTCAGTACTCAATCATTTCTTTAAGTTTCGATAATTTCTTGAATTTCGTAAAACTACTTTCGCATCCTATACTCAAATTTTAAGCGATTTTTCAATTTGAATAAATTCCCGTTAATGGAAATCGATTCTAAATTAAATTAAGGGGACTTCAATTTTTAACATGTCGAAATTTACGTTGCTCAGGGGGTGTCAATTTTTTTATATTATTTATTTAGGACTTAAAAGTATGAAGTTATATTAAAAATGAAAAAATTAAAATTTTAACTGGTTTATTAAAAATTTTATTTGGGAAAAAATTGAAATTTTTGGTAATTAAACTGCTAGTATTTATGATGCTGAAGAGTGGACAAAGTTTTCGAGAAAGGAGCAAAAAGAATGAATTAAAAAATATATTTTTAGGAGTCTACACAAAACTGTGCAGAGTTAAATTCTACACATTAAAATTCTACAATATTATTTTTTATAAAATATTAATATTAAATCCAGCATAGTTAATTTCTACAATTTAAAAATCTACTCATTTAAACTCTATACATTAAAATTTTACAATACGATATTTTATAAAATATTAATATTAAATCCTACATAGTTAAATTCTACAATTTAAAATTCTATCAGTTAAATTCTACAAGACATTCAATTTTGATTTTTTCAAAAATTCTTTTGTTTAAAGCAAGAAGTATGATTTATTTAATATATTAAGTTAAATCTAAAGGTTATTAAATTTTTTTTTTAAACAAAAGAATTTTTGAAAAAATAAAAATTAAACATTGTGTAGCATTTAACATTGTACAGTTTAAATCTGTAGAATTTTAAATTGTACAATTTAATTATGTAGAATATAATATTAATGCATTATAAAAAATCGTATTGTAGAATTTAACTTGTAAAATATAACTGTTGAGTTTAAATTTAAAATTTATTAATTTTTTATTGATTTATCATCTTATTTGTCATTTAATTTACAGATTTTTATTGCTGGTAAAAAATTCTTTTAATGGAAATTTAAATCTGTTCTAAATTTAATACATTCAGATTTCAATAATTGGTTTTTATTTAAATTCATTATAATTTTAGCCGAACTGAACTATATTTATTATTATTTATAAACTATATTTATTAATAAAAATTTGGATTGATTGATGAAAAAATCAATCAATTGATTTTAATTTATTGAAAATCCATTCTACAAACTTTCGTCGAGTCGAAATTAAATTAATCTAAATTGTATCTAATAATCTGATTGGATAATAATCAATAATAATAATCTAATCAATTTATCCAATTTTCAAAAATCCAAATTTCAATTCATCTAAAGTTGAATTAATTCAAATTAAAATCAATTAAAATTTTGGTTATATACCAATTTTAAAAAATTTACAAAATATATTCATTATTATAAATTTATCATTTTTAACGATCCAAATTTCGCTTTATCACAATTTCAATAAATTGAAATTGAAATCGAGTTTAATTGCCAAAAATCCAAATTTTTATTTATCAAAAATTTTAACAATACAAGTTTCAATCAATCCTATCATAATATTTCCGAAATTTTAATTATCTCTAATGTTTAGAAAAATTGAAATCGTTTGTATTTTTTCTTAAATTTTACATACTTTTTTTATTTTCCTCATTTTTTAAATAATTGCCTTAACCTTTTTTTAAAATAAATTTTGTTATTTCTTTTGTAGGATTTTCACTCATTATTTGTAAAATGTTTTAAATTAAAAAAATTGTTTACAAAAATTAATGTTTTTATTAAATTTTATCTTTGAATTACACAATTTTTTTATACAGAAGGAAAAGAAAAACTTTATGAATATTTTAATAAACATTATTCCTTTTTAAATACAAAATTAATGAAAACATTTTTTAACTCAAGTATGTGTGTATATTTTATAATTTTCCACGTATCGACTTATATTATAAATTTCTACATAAATCATTAAAAATGCCTTTTAAATAATTATATTTTTTTCTAATGATTTTTTTTTTCAAATGATAAATAATAAATACAAACAATAAATAATTTTCTAAAATAAAAAATTAGTATTTTTTAAAATTTCAAGTATTTTCTTAAAATTTTCAATCAATTTTTTCATCCTTTTTATTATTCTCATGAATTTATTAGTATCGACTTATATTATAAATTTCTACATAAATCATTAAAAATGCCTTTTAAATAATTGTATTTTTTTGTAATGATTTTTTTTTCAAATGATAAATAATAAATACAAACAATAAATAATTTTCTAAAATAAAAAATTAGTATTTTCACTATAAAGGATAAAACTCCTCTGAAAAGTTGAATAATTTAAAAAGCTCGGCAATATTCTTGAAAACGTGACAAAACTAGTTTTATTTTTTGATTTTATTACATCTGCATTCAGATGAATATTTGCATCAAAATTCTCTTGAATACACTTTACATAGCCTGAAATCAGTTCTTTTGAATTTGCCTTGAATTTATTTAAATTCACAAAAGTAAATAAAATTATTGTTGAAGCAAAAATTGAACATTTTTTGTTTTAGGAAAGAATTGATAAAGTAAATACAATTGAGTTGAATTCACAATTTTTTTTATCCTTTGAAGAATATAAGAGTAATGTTTCTAATTTTTTAAATTAAAAATATTAATAAATTATTAATAATTTAATTATTATATATTAATTATATTATTGTTGTAATATATTATTAACTTTATTTTATTATAATAATATTTACAAATTTTAAAAAGAAGGTAAAAATTAATTGCAATAAAAAAACATATTTTTAAAAACCTGCTGAATTTAACGAATTTAAGTAAAAAAATAAAAAAAAAAGATCAAGGTTTCTAGGATATTATCATTATATTATAACTTTTCGCTCCCGTATTTTAATCAATGTTAAAATATTAATTATCAATTTTTTATCAAAAAAATATTTAAAAATGTATTCTAAATTGATTAAATATTAATATTAATTGTAACACAGTTCGAACAGTAATATTTTATTACTGTTAATATAATTCCATTTTTCCTTTAATTTTTAATTTTTTTTTAATTAAACACACTTTCTATTAAAAAATAAATTTTTTAATAAAAATTGAAAAATAAAGTTAAAAATTTTGAAATAAAGATCGGAATAATAAAAGGAATATTTTAAATAAAAAGTTTTGTATTTCTTTCAACGTTTCTGGATTTTCTCTTTTCTCACTTTATGTCTGACTATTAGAGGCCGTAACTACTGCATGATCGTGTTTATTTTTCTTATAATTAGAAAAAATTTCTTAGAATTTCTTAGAATTTGTAAAGAAATATTTATTACAAATAATTTATTACAAAAATAGCAAATTGTTCGTAATGAATGAGAAAATTTACTGTAAATAATATTAAATATATTTTTCATTGGAATGAATCTTTAAAAATAAAATCAGAATTTTTGCTGTATTTAGCTTAGAATTTCAATTTTTTAACTTAAATTTGCATTTCTAGTATGAAGGAATCAAAAAATGATAAAAAATACATTATCTGTCTGTCTATCCCCCTGTTTGTCTGTCCCTCGGTTTGTCTGTCACAAATTTTTGTACTTCATTAACATTCAAACGACTGAACCGATTTTAACAAAATTCGACATTATATTGGCCCAAGTTAAATTTATCAATTAAAAGTGTTTAAAATTTTTAAATAGAACGGAGGATACAAATTTATACCAAAATTGATAAAACTAACAAATAATTTAAAAGTTACAACGAATTTCTTATTAGTTTTAACATATCTAAAAAAAAAATTATAAATAATTATCCAATTTTGGGACAATTATTGGATATTTCGTCCTGTTCTGCATATTTATATTTTTTATGTGACGCTCTCCGAAAAAAGGTACCTTAGAAGCAAAAACTCGATTTTTGGATTATGATTGATTTAAGGTTCATTAAAGGTTGTTTTCTCATTATCTCAATTGAGAAAATGTTTTTATCGGCTATTCTTTGAGTTATGACAATTCAAAAGTCTCCTGTAAAAATACCGTTTTGCTTCTAAGGTACCTTTCTTTGAAGCTCGTCACATTTTTAGAAAGTTTAAAATATTGACAAATCCTCTATTTTTCAGTGGAAGAAGTATGTGTTTATCAAAGTGACCCAGAAATTAAGGATTTTGGACAAGGAACAAAAGAACTGAAAAACAAGATAGAAGAATGGCAAAAAAGGTAACCATTTAAATTACTCAACATTGTTTTATTCTAAAACGGTGTCTGAAGTAAGTACATGAATACTGACAATTTGTTGGTAAATTCAGGAAACAAATTTTACACACAAACATTGCAATTTATCACAGAGGCTGATCAACCAGAAGGTAAAAGATTGGGATTCAAGAAACCAAAGACAAAACGGTCGAACCAAAGCCTAAAGGATTAGGACTCACCACACCAACAGATCAGGATTATACCATTCTAAAGGATCAGGACTCACGAGGCAAACTAAAGGACCTTAAAAATCAAAAATACACGGATTAAACCAAAGGGCAAGTTAAAAGCTTTACCAATTGAGTCAGTTGTCCAACCACGTAGCACAAGACGATGCGCGTTTTCTCTATAATTTCAAGGCGAGACAGAAAGAAAGAAGGGAAAAAAAAAAAGCGTTAACGATTCTTCCTCTTAGCTGGATGATATGCGCCCTGCGGGTATTTGAGCCGCATTTCTTTCCAGCAAGTGCTCCACTCTTCTGCCTCTGACCATATTCTATTCCTATTAAAATGTGTCTAACACCCGACTAGACTCTTGTCATGATGAGATGAAAAGAGAGCGGATACCAAAAACACCCAAGGAAATGTCGGAGGCAAAAGAAGAAAGGAAGAAAGAAAGAAAGAAAAGAAGCAGTGAGAGTCAGCGGGGCTAGGGTGCGAGATATCGGAGATTGTCTCCACGCGTATTGATTGGTAGCTACACCCCCGCGAGAAGCGAACCAAGCGTCATCGATCCAAGAGTGACCCATATCTGGCACCACCAAGGTAGCCCCTCTACTTCTTTGTGCGCTTCTGCGCGTCCATGTCCCACACACAGGGTGGTTTTTACCCCCACTTCCTCGGGTCGACGCCGCCACCAGAACCAGCGCCACCAACCCCTTGCAACCCCTCCCCCAACTCCAGAAGCAGCAGCAGCAGCCTCGACTGTTCTCCACGTCCGAGCAGATCTCGGGGCGTTCGGGATGACAGCCCAGTGAAAAAGTTCGCGCTCCAGGAAGTACCAGCAGTTGCAATCCTGGCCTGCCACAATCCCTTCGACTCGGTCATCGTAAGTTTAATGGATAAAAGGATACTATTAAAAAAAAGTGCAACACCGATTCGCATCGACCGACTTGGCTGCTCTATCCTCCTTATATATTTCTGAGGCCAACATTCCCAGTACTGTTATTATATTACCACTTGGACTCTCGTTTATCAATATTACTTTGACTCGTGCTCTTTTTACCTGTACTTTGACTCGTGCTCTTTTTACTTGTACTTTAACTCGTACTCTTTTTACTTGTACTGTGACTTGTCCTGTTCTCACATTCTAAGTATGACTCTAAACACTAACTTGTGCTGTTCTTACCCTCGACTTTTACGGCTATTACTTTGATCTTTACCATTACTACCTTGACTTTTACCATTATTACCTTGACTTTTACGGTTTTTTCTTTGACTTTTACCGTTATTACCACTACTGTGACTTTGATGTTCCTACTCGGACTTGTGCTATTCTTACTTTGACTTCTTCCTTTCGACTTTTACGGTTATTACTTTGATTTTTACCGTTATTACCTTGATCTTTACGGTAATTACAATGCGTTTTATCATAATTACTTGGACTTTTGCCGTTATTACCATTACTTTGACATCTAGTGTTGTTGGTACTATGATTTCTACTGCTACTCTATTACTACGACTACTTTGACTTGAAGAGCCACTACTGT
The DNA here is from genome assembly GCA_037103525.1 of Ganaspis brasiliensis. NCBI lineage: Eukaryota > Metazoa > Arthropoda > Insecta > Hymenoptera > Figitidae > Ganaspis > Ganaspis brasiliensis. Next base: position 223,727 of record JAZKLR010000105.1, on the reverse strand, counting down.
TGGTAGATTTAAATTGTTTTTTTTTTTTTTGGAAAGTTTCCTGTGTGGGTTATTGAGGAAGCATAGTTGCTCGGTGCAGTGGTGAAAAAAGCACTCACAATAAGTCGGTACCAGTGACGAAGACGACGAGGACAGTGGCGGATGGTGGATGACACGAGTGTTGATGGTGCAGTGGTGGTGGTTACAATGCTACACAACTCGCGTAAAGTGGTGCTACGTCGGGGTGTATATGTATATTCACGTACCTTTGGTGGTGAGGATCAATAAGCAGTGCCGTACAACCACAACCCAAAGTCCCCTTTTTGACAGTTTTTTTTTTTTTTTATTATTAATTGCCAATCTTTTGTTTAGGGCGGATAGGATAGATTTTGGGAAGATTGTTGTTTTAGTCATGATTGCAGAGCTTTTGCAATAAACAAAGCTCGAATCAGGAGGCATGTATTTTAGGCAGGTTTTGACCCATTGAACAGTCCTATCGACTTTTTGAGAGTATTACCCTTTCGAAATAAATTGGCGACCTGCTTCGTGTCGTCATTAAATCCTCGATATTTTGGTCCTAATTCAGAATCCTTATTGACAGTTTCTTTCTTGTTTTGAGAGGGAAATTACACTGTGTTAGAAAATACAAAAAAGTAACCAAACCTAGTGGAGATTGTAGGTGATAGAAAACTAAAAAGAATGGTATATATTAAAGCTCTGATACACCCTCAAAATCTTGTTTTATCACGGAGAAAAAGGAATTGCTGGATTTACAACCCGGATTGTTAATATAGAACTGACAAATCCAATTTGTTGTTACAGCAAATTTTGTGTTATCTTAGCAATTTGGGATTGTTGTAGTAACAATCAGTTTAGTTAGGTAACAAAATTGTTGTTACTACAACAATCTCAAATTGGTAAGATCGAGGCTAAGATGACAAAAAATTTCCTGCAACAACAAATCGGATTTGTCAGTTCTGTATTAACAATCCGGGTTGTAAATCCAACAATTCCTTTTTCTCAGTGTAGAGCCAAAAACCCGTTATCAGGTAGATTCATGTACATCATGCCTTGAAACTTCGCCATTTTTTATCCGAATCAAAAAGTTCTTTGTTTATTTGAAAGCTTGAAAAATTGAAAAGCTTTAAAAATTTTCCTAAATTGTACAAGAATTTCTTTATTATCATTTAAATCCATGAAGATATAAACCAAAAATTTACATTCTTTCATTGATTTTTGGGGCTAATTTAAATCTCTTATCTTATTAAAATTATATTTGCTCTCCATGCACGTCGAAAGCTTCATAACTGCAGTTTCAAATGACAGAAAATTTTTTTTTTAATGTTTTGCTCATACCCCCCAAAAAGTTTCAAAATCGAAAAAAAGTATCCCTAACTTTTCTTTCTTTTTTTTCAAATCCGACAATATTTAAGGGTCGCTCAAAACCCTTTAAATCTCCCATTGATTTTACATGGGAAAAACGCACTTTTTCGTAAATTCCCTACAAGATCCTGAAAAATTACTGAAAACATCAATACAGTCAATTATATCTTGAAAAGTCCTTAAACAACAATACTCCATAATTTATTAATAACAACTATTTTTTATAGGATTATAAGGATGATTCTGCTGAGAGTGCCACTTTTTTATTTACATTTTAAAACTAAAATTTATTTAGATTTTTCGAAAAACCTTTTATACGGTTATTCAGAATAATATTTAAAAGCTTAATTCACTAGTTCGCAAAATTACTAAATGTTTAATAATATGATGTTAATATTTACAAAATTTCAGTTATTCAATAAAAAAAAAATAAAGCTTTGGAGATGAATTTGAATTTTTACTCGCGCTAATTTTCTAACTTTGATTATTCATAAAATCAACGTTTCTCCTTCAAATTATAAATTATATGAGAGAAAATTAAACTTTAAATTCTTAACTTTCGTTTAACATGTATTAAAAATTTGTTTAGAATATTTTTAACATGTTAAAATATGATTATACATCGCAAAGCAATTTTAACCTAAAATGGAAGACTAAGTTTAAAGACTTTTACTATCCAAAACTCTGCAGGCTAAAATTTTAAACATTTAAATAAAGATAAGAAAAAGATTCAAGATTCTGAAACTAATTTTTAAAAATTAAAAAGAAAACAAAAAAATTTTGAAAAACTTAATATAGTTATAGAAGTTGTTCTATAGAGACATAACAAAAAAGCTTCGGAGATAAAAGTATTTTAGTGTTTTTATTAATTTAGTTTTGCCAAATGGCTTAATTTTTTTTATAACACTAAGTAAACGCTAAATTTTAACTATGAATATTGACAATAATTATTTCTGAATAGTTTTTGTAAAATTAACCGAAACATCCTAAAAGGCGCTTTCAGCAGAATCACCCATAAATACTCCCATAAATGCAAAAAAAAAAAAATTTTTAAATTACAAATTAATAGTTTCTTTATAATTTTTCAACAATATTGTTACATATCGACAATTTACGAATGTTTATAGATATTTTTATGTATTTTTAATTTGTTTAAACAATTTATTATTGTTAATTTATAACTTTTATCCAAATAAACCTAGAAAGTTGTAGTTTCTTACGACTTAACTATTTTTTATGCATAAAATTAAAAAAAGTATTCAGTAAAATTAACCACAACAAGTATTTGCAATTTTTAAAACAAATTATTGTTAATAATTATTTTTTTAATTTTTTAAATTACAAATTAATAGTTTCTTTATAATTTTTCAGCAATATTGTTACATATCGTCAATTTACGAATTTTTATAAATATTTTTATGTACTTTTAATTTGTTTAAACAATTTGTTATTGTTAATTTATAACTTTTATCCAAATAAACCTAGAAAGTTGTAGTTTCTTACGACTTAACTATTTTTTATGTATAAAATTAAAAAAAGTGTTCAGTAAAATTAACCACAACAAGTATTTGCAATTTTTTAAACAAATTATTAATAAATATTTTTTTAATTTTTTAAATTACAAATTAATAGTTTCTTTATAATTTTTCAGCAATATTGTTACATGTCGTCAATTTACGAATTTTTATAAATATTTTTATGTACTTTTCATTTGTTTAAACAATTTATTATTGTTAATTTATAACTTTTATCCAAATAAACCTAGAAAGTTGTAGCTTCTTACGACTTAACTATTTTTATATTTAAAATTAAAAAAACTATTTAGTAAAATTAACCATAACAAGTATTTGCAATTTTTTAAACAAATTATTGTTAATAATTATTAATTCTTTACAAATGTACCTAGAAAGACACAACTTTTTCCTAATTTTACAAATTAATGGTCTCTAGTTAGAATAAGACAAATTATTAACTATAATTTTTTTTTTTTGTTTAAACAATTTATTATTGTTAATTTATAACTTTTATCCTAAAATACCTAGCGAGTTTTTACCAGATCCAATTAATTTGCAAATTAGGAAAAAGTTGTATCCTTCTACGTGAATTTGTAAAGAATTAATAATTATTAACAATAGTTTATTTAAACAATTGCAAATTTTTGTTGTGGTTAATGTTACTAAATACTTTTTTTCATTTTAAATATAAACAATAGTTAAGTCAGAAAAAATTACAGTTTGCCTTACAAATCAATAATAAATTGTTTAAAAAAATTAAAAATACATAAAAATATCTATAAATATTCGTAAACTGTTGATATGCAAAATTTTTTTTGAAAAATCCTAAAGAAACTATTAATTTGTAATTTAAAAATTATCATTTTTTTTTAATTTTTGGAGGTTGTTTATACCCTATGAAAATAGTTAATATTAACATGGGGTCGTTCAAAAAATACGTAACGCTTATAGGGGGGGAGGGGGTGTTAAAATAGATCCAAAAAAGCGTTACTTTTTTTTTTAACAGACCCCAATTTGATAAATAAATTATGGAATGTTGTTTAAGTTGTTTAAATTGTTTAAGAACTTTTCAAGATGTGATTCGCTGTATTGATGTTTTGAGTGATTTTTGACGATTTTGTAGCAAATTTACGAAAAAGTGAATTTTTCCTTTTTTTTTTCATTTTGGAAATTTCAAGGGGTTTTTAGCCATCTCTAAATATTGTCCGATTTCAAAACAAAAAAAACTAAGGCCATTTTCTATCAGAATAAAAAAGTTTTTTTTTGTTTTGAAGCTTAAAGTATACGCTTGCAAGTTATATAAGAATTTTTTTATTATCATTTGAATTCATGAAGACATAGATCGAAAAATTTCATTTTTTTTTATTGATTTTTCAACTTTGAAGCTAATTTAAATCTCTTATCTTATTAAAATTATATTTTTCTCAATGAACATCAAAAGCTTAATAAATTCAGCTTCAAATGACCCCAGATTGAATAAAATTCGATTAAAATTGTCAAAGTTATTCGACTTTTAACTTTGTAGTGACATCATTAAATTTTGACTATACGATGATTTTTTTTCACTATTTTCATCCTCGCATTGATAATTATGTTTGTTTTTTTAATTTTTATACATTTTTCCAATGTTAAGATACAATTTTTATAGAGTTTAAAAAGATTAAAAATACTGATTTCATAATTCAGGATATTTTTTTCGGAAGATGGACATGTAGATGATTTTTGTTTTTTATTCAGTTTTTGGTTTATTTTTTACGCAGGTTTATAGTTCGGTTCTGATTTAACTTGAAATCGAAATTTCATTCCTATGGAATTTTTTGATTAAAAGACTAAAAATCACGTCTTTGGCCATTGTTGGACAAAAAGCATATAAAATTTTGAATAAAATTTCAAAAAATTGGAATTATAGTCCAAAGTTCCGAGTGTCTAAAATTCTCTAAATTACTTTTTTCCCAAAGCTTATGATTTTGAAAATTAAAGATTGAAAATACAATTTTTATTTGCATCGTGGAATTACACAACGTTTATGATCAACGATTAGAATTTTTTTTTCATGCTGAAAATAATACAATTCTCGGCTTAAAAGCTTTCTTTTTAAAAACTGTTGATCGATAAACGTTTAAAAAAGTGTATCAAACTAATATTTAAATAATAATTTGTATAGAAAGATATTTTTCCTTTTAAATCGTTGGTTATAAACATTGTAAACATACGTTTTTATTTGCATTTGTAATGAAGGCTTTTTAATTTATAAAAATATAGAAATCTTTGTAAAATTATGAATATAAATAAAGGTATGAAAGAATAAATATAAAATTGTTAAGTTTTTATAAAAATACTGTATTATTATATTATTTGTTTTTTAATGAATTAATTTCCAAGTTTTTCAATATTTTTCTACTTACTTCATTTTATTCCAAAATATAACAAACAAATTCTGCAAAATGGTGAAAAATTAATTTAATTCTATAGAAAATCTTATTGTATCTCGGAATAAACCCCAAAATTCCAAGAGAAAAAAAATTTCGTTTCAAAGTTCAATCGTCTAGAAATTCTACTTATCTTCTTCAATTATCGGCTTAAAAGAGATTTGATTTTAGGTTTATTTTTTAATCCTAACTAAAACTGATTTCCTTGATTTATAAAGATTTTCGCAAATATGAACTTCCTGATGTAACTTTTGGCTTTTGATTCAGCTTTTGCTTTATTTTAATTAAATTATTATTTATTTAAATTTAAAATCCTCCATTAAAATTTGTTATAAATCCTTTCTTTCGGTGCTTTTTAAATTTCATTAAAATTTATTTCCCGATTCTCGAAGTTTTTTAAAAGGATAGATATCAATTATTTCTTAAAGCAACTATTGATTTTTCATTCAGTTTTTGATAACTTTTTTAATTCTAAATTAAAAAAAATCCTGTTAAATAATCATCTGAATATATTTCTATTATTATTTATTATTATCTCAATATGTACAATTGAAACTTTTTTCCCTATAAATTTTTAATTATAACCCCGACACATTTAAATTTGTCTACTTTTATAAACAGTTTTAATTCCTTTATCTCTACATTTAACTATAAATATTTTAACGCTTTTATAATCAAGAACCAATTATAATCAATGAAATTTTAATTATTTGAAAATGTTTATTTTTAAATTCTTTAGAGTTAAAATTTGTATAATTAAAAAAAAAATTGAAAAAAAATAAATATTGAGTAAATTTTTGAAACTAATAACTGGAATAGGTAAATTTAATATAATTAAGAATTCAGATAAGTGAAAAATTTTAATGATTTTAATCAAAGAATTGACTCAGATTTTAAAGATGAGTATTAGAGACGAATTTTAATGAGGCCAAGAATTGCACCGGAATTATTAGGATCTTAATAAATGAAATTTTAATAAAAATTAAGATTTAGATTTATGCTCCAAGTTCGACGGTTAAAAGTATGTTACGGTCTAGGTTTATTTTAAAGCCTCATGTTTAAAAATATCTTCTTCGATTATTGAGATTCACCCTAGGAGTATTTTATCAGGAATAATCTAGAGACATTATGAAAAATCATCTAGCTCAGTGAGTAGAAAATTAATTTCCATGCCCTTGTCAACATAAAGTCATTTCATTTTAGACGAATCAAAAAACATTTATTAAAAGTTAAAATTAATTTATAGAAATTTAATTAAATCAAAAAATCATCAAACAGGAAAAATTTAATTCTTGGACATTTTTGGTTTATTAAAATTTTTCAAAAACATTTTTTTATTTCACATTTTTGTAAAAATGTATTTTATTTATTATAAATTTTTGTTTATTTATTTATTTATTATTATTTATTTTTTCGGCATTTTTTATTTATTTTCTATTAAGATTTTTTTGAGTTAAATAACCTCTACTTCGTGTTAAAATACGAGTCTTAAAAGCAGGATCAATGTTTGATATTTCTTGAGATTAGAACTAGAGCAAGATTTGCATGATGGTGCCTCAACTTCCCTTGGGTTCAGACATGTTAAGTGTCCAATTTCAAGTAAATCTATTTAAAATTATGATGGATTAGTATTTTTTATTTAAAATAAAATCTCGGTTTTAAATATATATTTTTTAATTTTCACAAATTAACCATAAAATTATATCTTTCAAAATATAACAAAAAAAAAACTGGTGAAATATATTCTGAGAAAGATATATATATGAGAATATTATTGAAAATGTATTCTAGATTATTTTCTCGTTTCGATTGAATTTAAATATTTATTTTTTCGTTTACTTTATTATTAATTTTCCTTAATAATATTTTAACAGTAAATTAATATTATTGACTTTCTCAAGAGAACAATTAACATTTTATTTTGTAAAATTTAATCACAAATTGATTATCAAAGTAGAGACAATTACTAAGACCATAAAACTATTCTCTTGAGAACAAAACTGACTTGATTTTATTAAGAAGTAATTATTTTGCTAAGATATTGAAGAACTTTTCAATTTGTGCTTTCATGAAAGATAATAATTACCCACTGAACATATTTTTACAATTAAAAACTTTCTGTAAAATATTAAATTCTTCTCGGGGAATAAAAATCTAAAAATTTTCTAAAAAAAATATTTCCAACTTTTTATTAATGTGAAAAATACTGTATTCAGAAATTAAATAAACAAATTAAACAATGTATTTACAAACATTTCAGAATATTTGGAAAATTCTAAAAAAAAATACGACATTTCACTGTATAACATTCGTAAAGCAAAAGTAGGAAAACAAAAGGAAATGAATTGACAAAGATAGAAAGATTAAATCCGCTTCTATTACTCTTGAAAGTAGATTCTTGTAAAGTCGCTTGAAATTGGAATTCAAGCTCTTCCTCAGAATATATTGGTAACCGTAATAATTTCAAAATCAGTTACGAAAGTGCAATTAAAGAGAGAAAATGTTTTTTTTAATTTCTATAAAAGAGGACACATATTGCTCTATTTATAAAAATTGTCTTTTTAATTTCAACTTTATTGATTGTAAAATTAACAATTTTTTAAGAATTTTATCTAATACACGAGAAGAGGTTATGTTTGAAATTGTTATTTTGCTTTTTTAAATCGAAAAACGCACCTTTGTAATTTTATTTAGTCAAAAAATGGTTTATTCTCATCCAATTATAAGTGTTTTAATGGTTAATTTTGTTTTAAAATCAACTTTCCACCTTTTGTCTAAAAAACCAAGAAAGAATTTCCAGTTAAAGTCGTTAAAGTTAATTTTTTTTCTATTTAAAAAAGCAAAATGATAACTTCAAACATAACCTCTTCTCGAGTAAGTATCCTTCTTATTTAAAAAAATACGTTGAAAAAAAATGGTCGTCTTATATTAAGTGAGACTTCTAGTAGAGCCTTTTAAGATTTATTAAAAACTCGAAAGCCAGGAGATTAAATGAAAAATTCTGAGGAATTTTTCTTCCGGAAAGATTAAAACCAATTAAATTATCTCCCCTTTTTCCCAGTAACTGCCTCGGGTATTAAATGTTTCTGTCGTTATGTATTTTAAATATGTATAATTAAAATTTGATTCCATATTTTAATTCAAATTTTAATTTTTATTGTTTTTTTTTTTTATTAAAGTATCCTTTTATCCGAATCAACTGTTTTCGAAAGTTTAATATATAGTTTAGTCTATAAAACTGTGTAGTAAGATCAAGTTCTTTTTCGATTTCCACGTAACTACTCTACTAATCGAAGAGAATTACGTTTGATTTGACAGGTGTCAAATACAGTTACCGATAGGCTTGAACTATCTAATCCAATCAAACATTGATTAGCCTTGATCACACGTTGACTTTTGCGCCCAAAACTCCCGATAAGAATTTCTAATTTTCTTATTATCGTTATTACTTATTTCCCGTAATTTTTTCGGGTGTATAATCAAGGAAGTTTTCTCCATTAACATAACCTCAAACTCAAATTTTCACACCAAATAAAAATATTATTCAAATTAATTTCACCAATCAGTTCCAAAATTTTCAGAAAAAACTAGATTCAGCTACAATTTGTTGTTAAATAATAATTATTTAACATTTTGTGCTTTTTATTTAAATCTACTGTAATTTTGACAAATAATAGTTTATTTTTCAATTTGAAACAATAATTCTTGTTGAATTTTGTTAAATAATATTTTGTTTAAAAGTTATTAAAGAAATAAAATTTGTTTTTATATTATACTTTTGAAACAAAACTACACATTTTCACTAGATTTAAAGAAAAAGCACAAAATATTAAATTTGTTTAAGAACAAATTTTTCCTCAACCTAATTTTTTCTGAGAATTCTAAAACTTGATCTTTTAAAATTCGGTGAAATTAATTGTACTAATTTTTTTATTCAAGATGAAAAACCACTTTCCAGTTTGAGGTTATGTCAATGATTGATTAATTTTCTGCGACCATTTGCAATTTTGGAGAAATAAATATTCGGATTTTAGAGAATTCCGTTAAATATTAATTCTGCAAACACAAATTCGAACAAATTGATATTCTGGTTTGTATTGTAAAAATTATTGTAAAAATTCTACTCAATTAAAAATTGTTAAATAGTTAATTAAATAATTCAGCTAAATTCGAATTCTTTAATATAAAAAATCGATTAAAAATAAATTCTGTAAAATGAAAATTTTGTTAAACTTGAATTCGGTGATCTGAAAATTTCTGGTAAGTAAAAATTCGGATTTATTTAAATTCGACTGAAAGCAAATTTTTTAAAAATTCATGTTATATTGATAAATTACCATAATTAAGTCAATTGGATTGTAAATTGAACTCTAAATTTTTTCAATAATTGCTTGACATATTTCTAAAATAAGCTTATCGTCAGATAATTTTTTTTCATCTGCTACTCATTTAGAAGATATGCTTATTTTAAAAAGGCAATATCCATTAAAATGTTTATCGATTCTAAATTTAATTTAATAAATCTCTAATTTAACCGATTTTAAATTTAGCTTAATTAATTTCCAACATAACCAATATTTTCAATTCATATAATTTTTTTCACAGATTTTTTGCTCAATTCGGAAGTCATAAATTACAATAATTTGAATGAAAATGTGTTGCAAAACTTCAATTTGTGTCAATCGATCAATTGTCTATTGTTTTCTAATGTAAGGAATTTGAAAATAATGCAAAAACAAAACGGATATTCAATATTACGATAAGGTTTAATTCACGTGAATATCAATCGACTAATTATTATTAACGCGAATAGAATTCCAATTTTGCTTCTCAGAGAATTATACTATATTTTTTTTTTACAAATTGGCATAAATGAAACTCTAATAAATAATAATTATATATAATAAAGTATATAATGAAATTATTAACGTTGAAAGATTATTGAAAATTTTATAAATTTTGAAAAATAATCGAAGGGTAAGGGTATAAAACATATATGTGTATATATATATAATATATATGTATACTATAATGTGCAGTTATAAATTTAGAGTATACATATACACCTGATGTAAAGAGCCCTCGTGAATTATTACGTCACTGCCAAAGAAGATTCTTCCTCACTGTGCCCGACTCAATATCCCGATAATTACAATATTTTTATATAAAAATTATTTTATATCAGTGCAAAAATATGATCATAATATTAATAACTCTCTCGTCAAAATTACAATGCGATAAAAAATAATATGAAAAGATTTATGGCGCTTTTAATTTTCTCTTTTTTTGTAATTTACGATTTGGTTATTTCTTGCAGTTATTCATTAAATTTACAGGAAAAAGAAAATGTTAAATATTTATTATATTTAAAAGCAGAATTTTAACTAAACTTAATTTTTTCCGGAAAATGTACAACTGGATCTTTTAAATTTTGGTAAAATTAATTGTAATATTTTTATTTGGGAAGAAAAACGACTTTCTAGTTTGAGGTTATGTCAAAACGGAGAGACATAAAAAGAGAAAGAAATTGAAAAAGATAGAACAGAAAAAAATAAACAAGAATAAGAGACAAATAATTCAGTGTGTTTGAGAAAATGAGTCAAGTCGAATTTGTCAAATTGATCGGGAATTGGTATGGGATAAATTTTTTTCAAGTACAGACAAAATCGGGAAAATAAGTTAAAATTGTTAAATTCTGGGAGAAGAAATCGACTAGTGGGAGATCCTCGAGTCTGGCCTCGACACTCGGAACACACGGCAGGCCCGTGGGAACCTCAAATTAATTAAGATAGCTCGTAGATATGAACTAGATCGATAGAATTGACGATAGCGATAACGAGAGACGATACTCAGAACTCAGGGATGTTGCAGTGCTGTGGCGTTGGAGGTGGCGCTTCCACGGCACCTCAGGCTCAACTGCTGGGTGCTGGTCTTGCTGTCGGAGCCACCACCTCCTCCAGGACCACTATCATGCAGGACCCTGTTCTCGAATCCATCCTCGAGGTGAGCACATTTCAATTTATTTAATTACAGTACATTTTATATTATTCATCATCGAAAAACCTGGAGATCCTCAAGGGAGAGTTAGCAATGTGCCGTTGAAAGTTTCATGTGGAAACTTTCATTGAAAGTTTCAAAACAATATTTTATGATTATTTGTATGGGTAAATTTCAAAACATTGAAAGTTTCAAAATAAGTTTCGTTTCCTACATAAATTTCTGAAACGGCACATTGCTAGGGAGAGTTGAGACACTTTTCCCCTTCCACAAAATTTAAAAACATGTGTTTTAAAGGTATTTCAAATCGAACCGCCATTTTAGGCCAATGAAATTAATTTCTTGTGAACATCTGTTTCCGGAAACCCGCGACCAATCAGAATTCAAGTCAACATGTCTCAACTCTCCCTTGTTCATTTGCAATTTCATTTAGATATTTATTCAGTGGTTGCAAAATTATTTCTAGTAATATATTACAAATGTTCTAAAAGTCGAAAAAATAAGTGATGTGGCTGTGTCCGCTTCAAATTCTGACGCGTAATTACCGGTAAAGCGTTACTGAAACCGTAATATTTGAATAATTAATTCTGGAAGTCTTTTGCTTAAATAATAACACCCTACACATAATTATGGTGTCATTTTACTATTTTTAAAATTGTTGTTTATTGAAATAATACACAAGTAATTATTGCAATTGAGCAAGCAGTGTGACGTCACAAGTCCGTTAAGTTTTGTCACTTGTCAAGAAGGTTGGATTCAAAACTCAAATTTACATTGCAATCTATGGGGATTTTAATAAAAAAAGTGCTTTTTATAACAATACAATATAATACGGTTAACAGGGTGTCTACTAACCGGGAAAACCGGGAAATAACCGGGAATTTAAATTGACGGGGAAAAACCGGGAATTTCCCGTCAAACCGGGAATTTTTTTCTGGGATAATAAATTCTTTTCAATTTTCAATTATTTTCTTCAATTTCCAATTATTTTCTACAATTCTCAATTATTTTCTTCCTTTTGGAATTATTTTCATTAATTTAAAAATATTTCTTCATTTCTCAATTATTTTCTTCAACTGACAATTATTTTCTTGAATTTTCAATTATTTTCATCAATTTCTAATTAATTTATTTAATTCTGAAATATTTTCTACGATTTTAAGTTATTTTAATCAATTTTTAATTATTTTCTTCAACTGTAAATTATTTTTTTTTTATTGCCAATTATTTGATTCAATTTTCAATTATTTTCTTCAAGTTTTAATTATTTTCTTTAGATCTTATTCAGATTTTATTGTGTTAATAAATAAATAAATCTCAACCATTTTCCTTCAATTTTTAATTATTTAATTTAATATTCAATAATTCTCGGCTTTTTTCAACTATTTTTTTCAATTATCATTTATTTATTTCACATCTCAATAACTCCTCTATTTTTCAATTATTTTCTTCTATAATCAATAATTCTCGGCTTCTTTCAATATTTTTTTTCAATTATCAAATATGTTCTTGAAACTTGAATTCAATTCATCAATTATTATTTAACGATTTTCATAAAATCACATTTTCTTCAATTCTAAATTATTTTCTACAATTTTTAATTAATTTCTTCAAATTAAAATTACATTCTTCATTTTTTATTCTTTTTTTCCAAATTCTATAATTCCTGGGTTGTTCAATATCTTTTTTCTTCAATTATCACTTATTTTCTTTAATTCTCAATTATAATTTTCGACATTCAATTCCATTCTTTAATTTTCAACTTTTTTTTAATATTCAATAACTCAAGGCTTTTTACAATGATTTTTTTTAAATTCTCAATTAGTTTCTTCAAATTCCAATTTTTTTCTTAAATTTCAATTATTTTCTTCAATTTTCAATTATTTTTTCATATTTCTTTCAGTTTCTCAATTTCTTTCAATTTTCAATGTCTTCTCAATTTTCTTCAATATTTAACAATTCTCAGCTTTTTTAAATTATGTTTTTCTTTCAATTTTTATTTAAATTGAGAATTTTTAAATTATTTTCATCAATTCGCAATTATTTCCGTCGATTTCTAAATTTTTCTGCTGTTTCCAAATATTGTATTTAATTTTTAAGTACTTTCTTCAATTTTAAATTATTTTCTTCAATTTTCAATTATTTTCTTTAATTTTTAATTATTTTGTTCAATTTTCAATTGTTTGTTTTAATATTCAGTAATCTCGACTTTTTTCAATTATTTTTTTTTCAATTATCAGTTATTTATTTCATGTTTCAAAACCTCCTTCAATTTTCAATAATTTTCTTCTATTTTCAATTTAATTGTTCAATTCTTCAATTATTTTTTTCAATTCTCAATTAATTTCTTTAAATAACAATTCTATTCTTCAATATTAAATAATTCCTGTCATTTTCCATTTTTTTTTTAATTATAAATTATTTTCTTTTTTCAATCCAATTGTTCAGTAATTTTCTTTAATTCTCAATTATTGTATTCGAATTTCAATTTTACTTCTCAATTTTCAATTTTTTTTTTTTATTATTCAATAATTCTGTGTTTTTCTGATTTCAATTTGATTATTTTATTTTTTTGGATTTTCTATCTAGTTGACCAATTTTCAATTATATTCTTTGAATTTAATAACTATTGTTCAATTTTTTCAATTATTGTTCAATTGTAGATTAATATTTACTTTTTTTTTAAAAATTTTGTTTCTAATTGTCAAATATCTTTGCCATTGTTCAATTATTTCTTTCCATTATTAATTATTTCTTTTTATTATTAATTGTTTCTTTTAATTCTTTATTATTATTGTTTGTAAAGTTTAATATTTAATTCTTCAATTCTCAATTATTTTCTTTGAATTTCAATTATTTTCTTCAATTATCAACTGTTATATACAATTTTTGTAGCCATTTGTAGGACTATTTATACTTAAAATAAATTTTAAGTTAACAAGAGAAAACCGGGAAAAACCGGGAATTTTGTGGGACGAAATTAGTAGACACCCTGGTTAAGAATTATTAAGGGTGAGAAATAAAACATATTTTATTACGTTTCTAAAATATATTCATACATATTATCAGTTATTTACTTTTATTTTTAAGTGACAAAAAAATAGTGGAAAATTTAAAATAGGTTAGTAAGTTCTGTCATTGGTGATTGTTTATTTACCTGTTAAGTGCAAAGTAAATAATTGATAAGGAATATAAGTATATTACAAAGACGCAAAAAAACATTAAAAAACCTTTTAATTGCAATAATTTATGTAATTTTACAATAAATTAATCGTAAGACCGTTTTATAATAATATAATCCGATGCATTTCAATGTAAATTTGGGTTTTGAGCCCAACCTTCTTCTATAATAATTTACAAGTTTCTTTTATTTATTTATTTTTTCATTCTGTTTACACTTGAAGTTTGTCACTACATATTTTTTTGTATTAAATTTTCACATCATATTTCACCTTTTAAAAATGTTCTCAAATTTTGAATTTATAAAAATTTTTGTTAATTTAAACATGCATTCATTAAATGTTCAATTAATCTACGGTTCAAATATACTAAATTTGAAGTGATTTAAAAATGTAAATTCTTTTTTCATGATTTCTATTACTTAACCTACAATTCTCAACTATTTTTATCATTTTTCAATTATTTTCTGCAATTTTTAATTATTTCCATTATTTCTCACATTTTCCCCTAAAAATCTTAAATCTACCTTCCGCAAATTTCAATTACTGTCTTCAATTTTTTCAATCACTTTTTTAAGTTTAAATATTTATTTTTTCGACAATAAACACAATTTCATTATTTACTGCTAAATTTTATATTATTTATCACAAATTTAAATACATTTTTTTAATTTACCACTAATAATTTCGTTTTGCAATTATTATCTTAATTTTTCATTCTTTTTATTACTTCTGAATTATTATTCTGAACTTTCAAATATAATATATTTCAATTTTCAATCATTTTGTTCAATATTCATTTCTTTTAATTATTTTGAAACTATTTTCTGCATATTTTAATAATTTTAATTATTTTGAAATTAATGTCCTAAATTTTCAATTATTATCTCAAATTTAGATTATTCTCTTCAATTCTGAATTTTTTGAAAGATTTCTCAATTACTTTCTCTTACTTAAAAATAAACTCTGTACTTTTTCTATTATTTTCTCCAATTTCTAATTATTTTCATTCTTTTTGCATAATTTTCAAAAATTTCAATAATTTCCCTTTGTTTTCAAATATTCCGCAATTTTTTGAATTATGTATTTCAAAATTCATTTTTTTCAACTTATCATTGTATTTATCATATTTCAATTATTTTCTTCAATTTTCGAATTTTAAAATCACTTTTTAATTACTTTCCCCAAGTTTTAATTATTCTTATTTTAGAAAATTATTTTCTAAGATTTTAAAATATTTTTCTTCAATTTTTATTTATTTTCAATTTTCTTTATAATTTCAAGAAATTTAAATTATTTATATGATATTTCAATTATTTAATTCAATTTTCAATTATTTATATTATTTTTTTTAATTTTCAATAACTTGCGTTCTTTTTCATAATTTCCAAAAAGTTTTTAATTATTTATCTGAAATTTCCATTATTTTGTTTAATTTTCAATTACATCTATGATTTTCTTGTATTTTATGTATATTCTGTATTATAAATTGTTCTCTTCAATTTTAAATTATGTTTAAATCTTTTTTCATTTATTTTCTCTAATTTTTAATTATTTTTTTTTTCAATAAACTTTTTAAAGTTTCAAGTATTTTTCTGAAATTTTCTCAAATTTGAAATTATTTTTTAATTATTTTCTTCAATTTTTAATAACTTTCATTATTTCCAAATTAATTTCCTAAATTTTTAATTATTCATCTCAATATCATTCATTTTTTTTCAATTTTATAACTTCTCGAATTTTTATTATTATTTATTATTATTTAAGTCATTATTTTGCTTTTTCAAGTAGAAAAACTAACTTTTAAAGTTTTTACTTAGACAAAATGTGTCAAATTGAATTTAAAACAAAATAAACGATTAAAACTCATAAATGGATGAAAATTAAAGGTTTTTGACATTCAGAAACGTTTTAGAGAAACTATAAATTTGTTCCTAAATCTCAAAAGTCTTTGATTTTTCTCCAATTAAGAGTTTGAATGGTTTATTTTCTTTTAAATTAAGTTATTCACCTTTTGTCTTAAAAAAAAATTAAACTATCTTATGTTAGTTTAAATAGAAGGTAACAAATAACAAAAATAATTTGTTTAAATAATAATCCGCACATTAATTTAATAATTATTTTAATTTAACCCAGGAAGAGTATTATAAAAGTATGAATAAAATTCACTGTTTTAGGTTCTAACAAAACACTTTTCTAACAAAAGTTAAAAATGAATAACAATGATTTGTTTAAACATGTGTCAAATTAATAATTTCTTCACCAGGAATAGAATTTATTTTTTATTATAGATGGCTTGAGAAATTGCGAAATTAGAAAAAAAAGACATTATATCGTAATAAAAGCTGGAAATTAACAACAATTATTTATTTAATCAATTATTGAAATGAAAATTGCATTATAAAATTATTTTTTCACTTAAAATTGATTTAAACTAAACAAATAGTATTTAAATTGTAAAAAATAACTAGAAAGTGTAAAAAATATCTGTACATACATATATTCTATAAATTTATCAAACTTTTTTGTATAAGAAATTAACATTAAAAAAAACTGTTTAAAGTACGAGGATATAAAAATTGGTCAATTTACCCACAAGAATAAGACTTTACTATGCCAGTAAGGGCTTTTAAAAAAGTAGATTATCTGTTAAAAAATTAGTAAGAGAATTTACCAAAAAATGTTGAAGTTCAAGTATTTATAAAATCCGGATTAAAAACGATTTTGTTATTAAAAGAGATTCTCAAATCGTGGATCATTTATGAAAAAAGGTTGAGCCAGATTTAATTGATTATAAAAAAAAAAACAAATGAAACGGGAATTATTTATTATTACTGAAAATGTATTATAAACGAGTTTAATTTTCCTCGAAAAATGTGGAAAGCATTGGGTCAAGGTCTTGGACTGAATCACCATACATCGATGAAGGTGAAAACTTCCCTTTGTATGAGCATTTATTGGCTCCAGCTGCTGATGTACAGAGACCATGTTTGAGGAGGACACACAAGAATATTAGCATAACGATTAGCATAATGCCGAGCATAGTGCTAAACTCACATGTAACGAGAAATATCCGAAAAACAATTTTAATAAAAACTTTTTCATTCGCGATTATCTTGTTCCAAGGACGCAATGCTAATAAATGAAACAGAAAGTTAACAATCATTGTGAATATTAACTTTCCAATACTTTTTATAAATTCAGATTTAATCTGTAATTTTATTTTCATTTTGCGCTAATCCAGGAGATTTTTAAAACAGTTAGCAGTATGTTAGCGCAGATTGAAGTGAAGCTTTCTAATTTCGTATTCGGAGACAAAATGTTTCAAAATATTGGGTCATATACTTTTAGCGCAAGGAAAACAATTTTTTTTTATGAAAAAAGGTGCTTAAAAATTTTTGATTGGGTATTTTCAAAAAGGCCTGTGTCTAAATTTAGATATTTATGAGCTTAATAAGTCAGCCAAATTTGATTAAAATCCGGTAAAGCGTTCTCGAGATATCCTGGTGACAAAAAAAGTTACCACACACGCACGCACGCATACGCCTATAAATACATCTTAATTTTGCTTAAAAATGAAAATTTACACTCATTAGATGAAAATCAGTTGATTTAGACTATTTTTGGAATGCGAATGCACCAATTACTGCAGTTTTTTTTTTAAAAAAGTTATTATGCACTTTTTAATTTTTTAATTCATTATTATTTCATAAGTTATTTGAAAGTTAAAAAACATTGCTATTTATACTATTGTGTCTTAAAAAGTACAAAATAATTCATCCTAGGCTAATTTTTTTAAAATTTCCAGTTTCAAACCAATTGCATAGAACCGCAGTAATTGAGACTCAGTAATTAGTGCATGCCCGTAGTAATACCAGCACAGAGTATTTTTTATAAATTTGGTATTTTTAAGAATACATAATTTTTCTTGTTATTTTAATTAGTGATTTCTACTTGAATAGATAACAGGGGTGCTTTTAAAATCAGTTAATTATTTATCTTCCATTAATATTTATATTATTTTCCAATCTTTTATCGGACTTGGACTTCACATGGCGGTAATTGGTACATTTACCCTATATTAAAATTAAATGAAATAAAGTATAAAAAAGTTAAATACAGGGATCACAGGTTGTCCCCTATTCACCTTTTTCCCCTATTTTAAAGAATTGTCCCCTATTTACCCTTTTTCTAATTTTCAGTATTAAAGTTTATAGTTATAGCCAAAATTTTTAGCAGTTCAATATAAAGAAAAAAATGTTATAAAACCCTCGCCCAATTGATTTATATTAACCTGTATCAGCAATCGATAGAAAATCCCCATTAAAAATACACGGGGAAAAATAAACTTTTAAAAACAAATTCCCAACTTCTTTAATTTATAAGCTAACAATATTTAAGGTCATAAATTTCTTCATTTTCAACCATATTTTAAGATACGATGTTTAAAGAAATTAAATTTACAAAATGTCGGATGTTATAGTTTAGTTAAAGTACTTTTGTCAATTTTCAAGTATTTCTAAGATTTTGAATTTCATTTTTTCGAATATCAATTATTTTTTTCAGTCTTTAAATTATTATTAAATTATGTCAGGAATATTTAAATTTATTACACAAGTTTTCATTTATTTTTGCCATTTTTAAATTATTTTCTTAAAATTTCAATTATATTCTAAAATCTATAAATTATTGCCAAGAATATTTAAATTTTCTACACAAGTTTCAATTTACTTTTGTCATTTTTTAATTATTTGCTTAAAAATTTTTTATTACTTTTGTCATATTTCTTAGTATTTTTGTCATTTTCAAATTATTTTCTTCATATTTCTATTATTTTTGTCATTTTAGAATTATTTTCTACAAATTTCAATTATTATATTCAATTTTCTTTTGTCTTGAATTTTTAAATTTAACACCAGTTTTAATTTATTTTCTTTAAATTTTAAAAATTGTCTTCATTCTTTTTATTATTGTCACGAATTTATTAATTTTTTACAACTTTTTCAATTATTTTCTACACATTTCAATTATTTTCTAGAAACTTGACATTTTTTAATTAGTCTATTAAATTACAATTATTTTCTTTAAACTTTAAATTATTGCCATAAATTTTTAAATTTATTACACAAATTTTCATTTATTTTTTTAATATTTCAAGTATTTTCTTAAAATTTTAATTATGTTTAAATCCCTATTTCATTGTCTAAAGTATTTAAATTTTCTACAAAAATTTCAATTTAGTTTTGTTATTTTTAATTATTTTCTTCTAATTTCAATTATACTTTTGACATTATTTAATTATTTTTGTCATTTTCCAATAATTTTTTTCATATTTTTATTATTTTTGACATTTTAAAATTATTTTTAACAATTTTCAATTATTTTATTCAATTTTGTTTATTGTCAAGAAATTAAACAAAATTAACACAAGTTTTAAATAAATTTCTTCAAATTTCAATCATTTTCTTCATCCTTTTTATTATTCTTATGAATTTATTAATTTTTTACAATTTTTTCAATCATTTTATCAATTATTTTTTGAATTATTTCCACAAATTTCAATTACTTTCCTTATATTTAAATTCTTATGACATTTTTGAATTATTGTCTTCAAATTTCAATTTTTTTCTTCAGACTTCAATCAATTTCTTAAATTTTCAATTATTTTCCTTAAACTTGCAATATTTTTTTCAATTCAACTATTGTCTATAAATTTTTAATTTTTAAACCAGCTTTCAATCATTTGTCTCATTATTCAATTAGTTTTTTTATATTTTAATTGTTTCCTCAATTTTTCAAGAATTGTCTTTAAATTTGAAATTTTTTACACTTTTTGCAATTATTTTCTACAAATTTCAATTATTTTTTAAAAACTTTAATTCTTTTTTCATATTTAAATTTTTTGACAATCTTTTAATTAGTCTATTAAATTACATTAAATTTCTTTGAACTCTAATTACTTTCTTAAAATTTAAATTATTTTCTTTAAACTTTAAATTATTGCTATAAAATTTTTAATTTATTACACAAATGTTTAAATTTATTACACAACTTTTCATTTATTTTTGTAATATTTCAAGTATTTTCTTAAAATTTTAATTAAGTTTTTAATCCTTATTTTATTGTCAGAAATATTTAAATTTTCTACACAAATTTCAATTTAGTTTTGTTATTTTTTAATTATTTTCTTAAAACTTTAATTACTTTTGTCATTATTCAATTATTTTTGTCATTTTCCAATTATTTTCTTTGTATTTTTATTATTTTTGACATTTTAAAATTATTGTCTACAAAGTTCAATTATTTTATTCAATTTTGTTTATTGTCAAGAAATTAAAACAAATTTACAGCAGTTTTAAATAAATTTCTTTAAATTTCAATAATTTCTTTATCCTTTTTATTATTGTCATGAATTTATTAATTTTTTACAACTTTTTCAATCATTTTTTCAATTATTTTTTCAATTATTTCTACAAATTTTAATTACTTTCCTTATATTTAAATTTTTATGGCATTTTTGAATTTTTGTCTCCAAATTTCAATTTTTTTCTTCAAACTTTAATTAATTTCTTAAACTTTCAATTATTTTCCTTAAACTTGCAATATTTTTTTCAATTGTTCAATTATTGTCTATAAATTTGTAATTTTTAAACCAGCTTTCAATTATTTATCTCATTATTCAATTAATTTCTTAATATTTCAATTGTTTCGTCAATTTTTCAAGTATTGTCTTCAAATTTATAATTTTTTACACTTTTTAAAATTATTTTCTACAAATTCCAATTCCTTTCCTTATATTTAATTTTTTTGTTGTTGACATTTTTTAATTATTCTCTTTAAATTTAAATTATTTTCTTCAAACGTCAATTAATATCTCCAACTTTTAATTTTTTTTCCTCGAACTTCTAATATTTTTTTCCAATTTTTCAATAATTATTGTCTATAAATAATTCTTTACATCAGTTATCAATTATTTTCTTCATTTTTCAATTAATGTAATACATTTTTTTATTTTTTACTTCATTTTTTGAATTATATTTCTCATTAATTTTTTTTCCACATTTCAGTTTATTTTTTGTAATTTTTTAACTTCTTTTTTCTACATATTTTCTACATATGTAAATTTTTTTATGATTTTTTAAATTATTTTCTTTTCAGTTTGAATAATTATTTTTCGTCAAATTTTACTTATTTTTATCATTCTTCAATTATTTTCTTGTAATTACAAGTATTCTTTAAAATTTTCCATTATTTTCTTTAAATTTCAATTATTTTGTTCTAAATTTTCAATTTTTGTCTACATTTCTTGATTTTTAATTAATTTTCCAATTAGTTTTCTCATTTAACAATTTTTTTTTAAAATTTGATATTATTTATCCCTGAATAATTATTTGCCTGCTGGCAGGACCCAAATTAATATCAGTAATGTTTTGTTTATTATTGCAAATTATTGTTTATTCACTTTTTTCACTTAAAAACTCCCTATTTATTCACCTTTTTAAGTTAAAAAGTCACTTTTTTGTAGGGGAGAGTCGGCCAAAATGCCTATAGTAAAGTTTAGAGCAAAAAAAAAGTATTTAATTATAGTTTTGAAAAATATAAACCATCAAATATTTAGAAAACATCCTTTAAGAATATAATAAGATAGTCATTTTAAGTGTTTATTTCAGAAAAAATAGAAAAAAGAATTATTTAAATATTGATGTCAAAATTCGCCATTTTGACACACGACTGGGCAAATCGCCTGTGCACAAAAATATGGAAAAATATAATAAAAGTAAACAATTTTTTTTTATATATTTTCTATAATCAATTATCTTGTTTATATTAAAAAAAGAACTAGCTGTGAATACTAAAATATAATCTTTTTGTCATAAAACTAAAATTTTAATCCAAAGCAGACCGACAAAAAATGGAAATAAAGTCTATAACAAATAAATAAAGCTTCTAGAATTATAAAAAATCATACAAAAGTAAATTAAACACTATAATAAATTACAAAAATACCTGCTCGATTGAAAACTGCGTGAGTTTTAGGAAGAAAACGAAAATTTTGGCATTCAATGCCAAATGTGACAAGTTAATCCGCCATGATTCTTTATAGTCACGTGACAACACGTATCTCTCGTAATCTTATGTATTTTTTCTGCGCATGCGCACTTCTTTTGGTTCATCCCGCGCTTATTTAAAATCATGTTTTAAAAATATATTAAAAATGATTCTTCAATGCATAATTATTATAATTATTATTAATATAAATGCAATAATTAATATAATTAATTTGTTTAAAACACTGATTTTTTATACAGAAGCAGTAACAACTTGATATTTAGTTTCTACATCAAAATATACGTGTAACCCGAGAGATTTTCCGTATCATACGTATCTTGTTTAGAAGTTTTACAGCATATAGGCAATTTAACCAAGGCAATTTACCCAAAAACACACGATGTAATTAAACTAATTATTTTCATTTTAGAACTCATTTTTATAAATTAAGTCAAAGTGATTAGATAGCTAAATATTCAAGGATTAATTTTAAAAAAAAATTATGTACGTATGTGAGATAGAAGTGCATGTTTTCTAATCTTTAAAAATGAAAAAATTATCGTTGGAAAGCATCATTTTCACAATTCTTTAATAAATTATTTAATAATAAACTGATAAACATGAAACTTTACAGAAATCATCTTCACCTTAATATACTTCATAATTAAAAACAATTATGATTAATATTTATTTTTGGCCAAGTTATTAACCATTGCCAATTTACCCAATTAGGCATTTTACCCGACTCTCCCCTATTATTTTTAATCTACAAGTCCGCTGGCAGCCCTGTATAATGTTTCCATATTTAAAATTTGTAAATAAAAATGTACTAAAAAATCTTCAAGTACATAAGTTGAAGCAAATTTTCTGTTCCCTATTTTTGAAAAAATTCGCACTTTTTCACCTTTTTCAATAGCAATATATTCTGTAATCCCTGTAAATATACAAGAGTTACAAAGTTAAAGTTACGCAAAGCTTTAAGAAAATATGACAAAATAAATGAAGAATAAAATACATATTTCTAAAGTAATTTAATTATAAAAAGCTTATGTATACTATACATACATATATATATATATATATATAGAGAGAGTTCAGGTCCGTGAGAATTAAGAGGATGATATAGTAGCAAATCAATGTTAACCAAGTCAATATGAACTGCTGCTTTCTATGTCATTTTATGAATGGAAAAATAGGTGTTTAATTAAAGGGTTCACAAAAATTGTAAGTGAAAAAAGCCTCTGGTCATGTTTCAGCTACCAAGTAAGTTCGGCTGACTACCTTCCGGCATCTATGGCACAAAGACTTCTTCTCTTTCATTATTAATAGTAGAGAAATGATTTCAGTCGCGATTCGCGTTTCACTGAAATCTAGCTCCGGGTTATTAAAGAAGGTTTCATACTTTATTTGTTCCAAACTGAGGCAGACGTGCCGTAGGTTCTAAAAACATTTAAACGAACAAGAGTTTCACTTCAGTCGCTCTTTTCAATTTCACACTAGATGTTTTCTTATTTTATCCTTTCTCATATAAATAAGATTCATTCCCTACTTATTTTATCTCACTTTCCGTATTTTTACACGTTTTCACAATTTTCTCCACTTTTATTTTCTTTTATTTTTCTACACTTTTTTTCTTCATCTCTTTTTTTATTCCTTCTTTTATTCTTGTTTCCTTTTTCTTTTTTTTTTTCTATTTCATGATTTACAGACGGTACCCTATTTCCCCTAAAAATCCCCTTTTTTGAAAATTTCACCCTAAAATCCCCTACTTTTCACGAAAACTGGGAATTTGTATAATAAAAATTTTTAGAAACTTTTGATCCCAAACTTTAATTTATTCAAACTTTTAAATTTCATTGTGACTTAAGAATGTTCTCTCCGTTTACATAACCTCAAACTAGAAAGTCGTTTTTCTCCCCAAATACAAATATTATTCAAATTAATTTCACCAAATTTTGAAAGATCTAGTTCTAGGTACATTTTTCAGAAAAAAATAGGTTGAGCTAAAATTTGTTTTGAAATAGTAATAGTTTAGCATTTTATGTTTTTTCTTTAAATTTAATGAACAACTGCAATTTTCATCGAATTCTGATAAATAAAGTCTAAACATTAAGAAATAAAGTTATTAAACTAATAAAATTTTTTCCTTACGTATTTTTTAAACTAAATATTATTTAACAGAACCCAACAATTAAAACTGCAGAGAATGTATCATCGTGAAAAATGAGCTATTATTTATATCAGAATTTAATGAAAATTGCAGTTGTCCATTAAATTTAAAGAAAAAACATAAAATGTTAAATAATTATAACAAATTTTAGCTAAACCTATTTTTTTGATAAATGTACAACTGGATCTTTCAATATTTGATGAAATTAATTTTAATAATAGTTTTATTTGTTGGGAACAGTCATTTTTCAGTTTGAGGTTATGTCAATGAAGAGAACTCCCTTAATTTAAAACTTTCCGATATTTCTTTTATTTCAGAAAATTTAAGATAATTTCCAAACCCTTTCTATTTTGAAAGAATTTCTTTATTTCTTTTGTAGATCTTTTATTTATCTATTCAAACTTTCTAAGTTTCTGGTAAATTCATTTTGATTTCTTATTTTTAAGAAATTTTTTTTCTCATTTCATTTATAACATATCAAATATTTCTTTCAATTTATTATATACCTAATTTGTTAAATATTTGTTCTATTTCTTGCATTTTACTTTCGAGTAATTTTGTTTTTATTCAACCTTTTTTCAAGTTTTTTGGATAATTTATAAAATTTTGGGAAATCGAAATTCCAAGCTCATTTTCATATAGTTTTTCAATTAACTCATTTTTAAAATAAATCTTCTTTTTTAACAGATTTTAAAACAGCCTTTTCATGACTATTTTACTTATATTTTTTACATTTTCTTATTTTTTTAGTAATTTTACAGGATTTTTCTTTTTTTTTTTTTGCATTCATTCACGAGATTATAGATATTTTTTGTAATTTTTTCATTTTCTCATATTTTTGTTGGATTCTATTTAAAGATTTCATTGTTTTGTAAACTTTATTTCAGTCTACTAATTTTTCATCATTTGCCTTTTTCGGCTAGTTTTATTTTTTTTCTTTTTAATTTTGCCATTTTTTCATAATTATTAAATTTTTTTTGAAATTAAAATTCTTGAGATTTTTTCTGAAATATCGTTTTTTTTAAATTTTTTGTAATTGAAGGTTTCTTTTGTTATTTTTATAATTTCCTCATATTTTTTTTAATCACTTTCTTAACTTCTTTGTTTCTTTTCTAGGCTTTTTACTTATCTTTGGAAATTTTATATTAACATTTTCTTAAATTTGCTTTCTCATAGAAGAAGCTTGGCGATCGTAAAGATTTTCGATTTTCCAAAAGTAGTCTAAATCGACTCATTTTCATTTAAAAAGCGTAAATTTTCATTTTAAACGGATTTTAATAAAATTTGGATGTCTCATTAAGCTCATGAGTATCTAAAATTGGACACAGGAATTTTTTTAAAATATCCAATCAAATTTTTTTAGTACTTTTTTTCGAAAAAAAAATTTTTTTCCATGCTAAAAATACAACTTAATGAACACAAAAATCATATTCTTTATCTCAAAACGAATCAATTGACTCGTATAAAACGTTTATAATTGATCAAAAATTCGTAAAATAATTCATGTTTTTTCATTTTTTTTACATTAAAAATTTTTTTGTTTATTTATAACTTCTCCAATTTTTCTTTTACAATAGTAGGTCTATTGGATAAAATATTCTAGATTAAAATACAAACTGATTGGTCTGTATAAACTATATATTTTTGTCAAAATTTTGTATTTTTATACAATTTCTTAATACTAATCATTTTTCGAAGATTTTTATTTTATTTGTTTTGAATATTTTTTTTGTTTTGTAGATTTTTTTTTACGCAAAGTATTTGAAGTTTTTTTATACATATATAATTTTGTTTTTATAACATTTCGAAAAATTTCGTAATATTTTTATTGATTTTTGTTATATAATTTAATAATTTAAGGGGGAGGGGGTGGCATACACCTTTTTTTTCATTTATCTGATTATTTTTTGATTAACTCGTTTTTTTATGTAAATATATTTAATTTTTTTTACATTTTGCCGTTAAAATTGTTCAAAAATTTGTTTTTTTTATTTTTTAAATTTATTTACATAATCGTTTTTAAATTTTATTCAATTCGTGAATAATTTTCTAAATTTTTTTTATTTTTAAAGAAATTTGTCATTCTGTTTATACAATTTTTACATTTTCTTATTTTATTCTTACTATTTTTTACTGTATAGTTCATTTTTCGCTTTTTTTATATTTTTTCTTTATTTTTCATAATTTGTTGAAAATTTTCTCCCATTTTCCAATATATTGCTTTATTTATTTTTCTCTTTTTTTTTTATTTTATCTCTTTAAGTATCCTTTAAGAATTGTTTAACTTTTAAGAAATAAAAAGTGTAAAGCCAGCTATTTCTCTTTTTTTTATTTTCTTTATATCTCTTTTTTTATTTTTACCTTATTGGCAATTTTCTAATTATTATTATTGTATTGTTTAGCAAATGCGAGAAGCAGAAGCTCGTAGGGCGGATTTGGAAAGACAACATGCGGAGGCACAAAATCAGTTGCGGGAGAAGCTAGCAGGACGTTATCAAGGCCCAGAATCAGTGGAAGCCCTACAGTCAAAAATTAGAGAATTAGAGAAAAAAACTGAGCTGCAAATGGTGAGACACGAGGAACTGTCTCTAGAATTAACAAGTCTGAGGCGAGCTCGTAGTAGAGGACCAACTTCTGGCCATTTAATACCCACCTCCTGGCCACCAGCTGGATCCGAAATAGATAGAATTATGGCAAAAATAGAACAAGACAGGTAACTGCTTTATTCATTTCAGAAACCAAATTAAAATACTTTCTCTATCAGGAAGCAATTTATTATAATAAGAACTTAAACTAGTCTTCACAACCCTGACTAAAAATCATGGTTTTTTGAAAAAAATCAAAAAAATCCAATTTATTTGATTTAATTCGGATTGTTTTTATTTAAAACAAAAATTGATTTTTTGAAAATATAACCAGTATTTAAAATCTCCAAATGTTTATTTGTACCTAAGTTGTTTATTAAAGAAATGAAGAAAAAATTTAAAAAAACAACACAAGAATGAAACAGTGGCATAATTATATATGAAAAAGTAGAAACTCTTTTCAAAGAATTCAAGTATTTACGGACATTTTTTAAAATTAAAATAATACATAAGAAGATAATTAAAAATAACGTTAAAATATATTACTAAAGAGAAAAAAAAATTTAAATTAGAAAAATTAGAGAATTATTTTACAAATTGAATAAAAAAAGAATCAATTAAAATTTGGGAAATTTAAAAAAAAAATTAAAGAAAAGAAATTCTGTGAAGTACAAGAACGATGTTTAAATGAGAATATTTAGTACAAGATTAAAAATTAAATTCACATAATATAATTAATGAAGGAATAAAAGCTTTCAAAAAAGTAGAAAATTGGGTAATTTTAAAAATATAGATAAAAGCACCAAATCAATGTTTTCAAAAATTCGTAATTATAAGATAAAGACTAAACAATTAAAAAGAAGGAAAAATGCTTCCTTCTCAGAAATGAAAAAATGATGACAAAAATTAACGAATTAATTAAAACGCAAGGAAGAACTAAAAAAATAGTGAAACATCAAGAAAATTAAATAAATTTAATTTTTCTTTAATCTAACAAACTAAACTAATGTAAAAAGTACAACAACAAAAAATTTAAAAAAATATGCATATATCAAGATAAATAAAAAGAAAGTCCACAAAAGAAACTTAAAATCATATAAAAATAAAAAAGTTTAGACAAATTAAACTAAATACATTTTTATAACATTACACTTAAAGTAAGTTTAACAATAAATTTAGAAATATAAAGAAAACCTAAAAACTTGATGGAAGAATAAGTGCGAAAAATCTCGTAAAAGATAGACAACATGTGAAAAAATTGAATAAATATAAAAAAAAATGGGAGTATTTATTTTTAATAAATTGGAAAAAATTATGAAAATCAATTAAATAAAAAGTTTAGTTAATGTTATAATAATAAATTGTTTATTCTCCCTTTTACGGGCTCGAAGGGCTCCCGTTCCCTTTACAATATTCTTACATACTATATACATCGAGTCTTAACCTACATCGCCAAACGCAATTCTACCATCTACGTACTCTCTTCTAGTGCCAGGGCTTCCGTTTCCTAACCGTAGTGCTCTCATAAGCGAGCCTCGCGACTTTACTTACTCTTTACTATTTATTCAATCCATCTTTTAATACCCCGTTCCTAATCTCATTCTCTCTCTCCGTTCTTCTAGCTCCTTCATCCATACTTCCCCTTGCCCACTTTCATCCAAAACCCAACCTACACACTCCCCTATGCCCTTTCCTTCCTCATTCACTCCAGTACATCTATCCAACACATGCGCCCAATCCTCCACCTCAAACCCACATACCCTACACATCTTCTCCTCCTCATTCATCCAATATCTGCACTCTTTCATACCCTCACCCATCCTAAACCTTAACACCCTGTTCCATTTTTTCTCTTTCTTCCATGCATTCAAATACCTTGGTACACCTTCATTCTTCACCATCCCATACCATCTGTTGTATCTAGACTCCTTGATTTTCTCCCATCTCTCCTCCTGATCCTTTTCCCTCATAAGCTTTTCCAATTCCTCCCAACTCCTCACCTTCATTCCTTTTTCCTCCTTTCTTACCACCCATCTATCTCTCTCCCAACCAATTCTACTCTCCGTCCCATTCTCCTCTCTTTCCCTAACAGCCTTCCAACACAACTGTGCTATTCTACTACCCCCTCCATTCCTTAGCTTCTCCTCAAAACCCCATACTCTTTTCCTTTGCCGCACCATCATTTTATCTCTACTCAGTTCCTCTCGGATCATATACCCTGGGCAGCTTCCACTCACCCCCATCACCCACCTCAGAAACCTTTCATGCAACCGTTCAACCAACCCTCTCTCTCTCCATCCCCATATTTCCACCCCATAACTGACTACAGACCACACCAACGCATCAAACATCCACACTCTTCTTTTCCAATCATTCTTAAACCTTCTCTTCCCTATCCCCCACACTTGACCCATAACTTTACTAGCCTTTTCCACTCTCTTCCTCACATTCAACTCATTCGATCCATTCGACTCAAACCAATATCCTAAATAACAAAATTCATTCACCTCTTCCACCACCTTCCCATTCAATCTCAGCACCTCCCCTCTCACATCCTTCCTTTTCCTGAATCTCACCACTTTCGTCTTATCCACATTCACCCACAAGTCTCTCTCACACACATACTTCTCAAATTCACTCATTAACAACCTCATTCCACTCATATCCTCCGCAAGCAACACTATATCATCCGCGTACGCCAGGGTATATATCCTCGATCTCCCTAGCACTACTCCTCCTTTCCCTCTCCTCCATAGCCTTTCCTCCAAATCCGCTATCAATAAATTGAATAGCAAAGGACTCAGAGGACAGCCCTGCATTAACCCTCTTCCCAGCCAGAATTCCCTCCCATATTTCCCTCCCACTCTAACCTTTACTCTTGAGTCTTCATAAATCTCTTTTATCCTCTCTATCATACCCTCCTCTATTCCTCTATCCTTTAAGACCTTCCATAAAACCCCCCTGTTAACTGACGGGAATGCCGATTTGAAGTCGACAAACACCGCCACCACTTTTCCCCCTTTTTTCTCTAATCCCCTGCTCACTAAGTGATTCAGCACATATATATTGTCCATCGTCCCCATTCCCTTTCTAAATCCCGTTTGATTATGTGGGATGCACCCTAGCCCTTCCACCTTCTTTTCTAGTCTACTCCTGATTACCTCCGCATAAACCTTATACACCACTGGCATCAACGTGATTCCCCTATAATCTCCCACATTTCTTCCTTCCCCCTTCTTTACTATAGGCACTATCACCCCTGTCTTCCACTCCTCCGGCCATCCTTTCCCTATCCATACATCTTTGATCACTTTCCATATCTCTTCCCTTACTCCTTCCCCCCCATACTTCAATTCCTCATTTTCCATTCCTTCCATCCCAGCTGCTTTATCCCTCTTCAGTTTATCTATTGCCCTTCTGACCTCCTCCCTACTAACCTCTTCCTCTCCCTCGACCCTCCCTCTTACTTTCCTGCCCTCTCCCCTAACTCTCACCCCTACCCCTCCGTACATCTCCTTAAAGTATCTCGTCCATTCCTCTAAGCTAATCTCTTGATTTATCTCCTGTCTTTTCCTCCTCTCTCTATTTATTACTTCCCATTCTTTGCCCTCTCTTATCGCCTTTTCCACTCTCTCCATAAACTTCTTCCTATCTAATTCCCTCTTCATCTCTAAAAGCCGTCCGTGCACTCTATGCCTCCTATTATATTCTCCCTTATCTAACCATCCTTTTCTCCAGTTCCTTATATCCTCTCTTAACGCCTCCTTACTCCTTTCACACTCCTCATCCCACCATCCCCCGTACCCCAACACTTCTTCCTCTAATTCCCTTCCTATCTCCTCCTTCGCGACCCCTATTCTCTTTCTTAGACCTGACAATCTGTCCTCAACTCCAATTTCCCTTGTCTCTTCTAAATCCCACTCTTCCATTTTAATCTGATACTTCTTTAAGCTATCCTCCTTCCATTTTCCCATCCTCTTTACCCTCCTTTCTCTTTTCCTCCCTACCTTCTTTTTCGTCTTTTCTTTCTCGGCCTTGAATTCTATCACCACTGGGAAGTGATCCGACCACACCTCATTACCCACTTCTAGCCTCCTCACCAACCTCCTCCCTTTCTCCTCCGCCAATATATAATCGATCACCGAGTTGCCTTTCCCATGAAACGTAAATTCTCCTTTTTCATCCCCCATTGTATTACCATTTAATATCGACCACCCTCTCTCTCCAAGCATCCACAACAATCTCCTTCCCTCCTGATCCACCTCTTTGTGCTTTGAATTCCTACAAAAGTCCTGTTTTTCTTCATCCCAACAACCCCCTCCCCTTTCCCCTGTCCACACATTGAGATCACCTCCTATTATCACTATCTTATCTTTGCCTTTTTCCATCCACTCCTCTAGCCTATCCCACCCTTCCTCCTCTCCTCTCCTTCTGTACATCCCTACCAGGCATATTTCCTCTTTCCCAATCTTTATTCTCCTCTCCATACATTCTTCCGTGCCTCTCTCTCCCTTCTTTTTCTTCGACCACCTTATGCTCTTTCTCACTCCTACCAACATTCCACCCAACTTTCTGCCAGCCTTCTTTTCTTTTACTGCTGCTTGCACCTCCCACACATAACCCTTGGGAGCCTTCCATTTTAACTTTCTCCAATCTCCCTCATCCACCCAAGTCTCACTCAGAAACACCACATCCCATTTTTCTATTGTTGTCCAAAAGCCATCATCCTTATTCCCTAACCCCGCTACATTCCAAAAAGCCACTGTGATCCCTTTGCCTTCCCTGATACCTCCTACTTTCTTCTTCCTTATTCCTGAAACCCCTCCTCTCTCTTTTCCTTTTCCTCCAACTCGTTACCCTCCCTTCTAAACTCCATCACTCCTCCCTCTCTCTCCTCCAATTTTAGTCTCTCACCATCTATCCATAGACACCCTCTTCCCACTCTTACCCTCTTCCCCTTTCCTCTCTCCTCCCAGGCTCTCTGATTAATCCACCAGCTTACTCTTCTCTCCTCCTGCGTTAAATCTTCCTCTATCCTCTCTATCCTACCTCTCAACGCTTTTTTCTTCTCCATTACCTGCCATTTCTCCTCTTCACTCCCTAACTCCACTACGCATACCGTCGGTCTCTGCCTATCCATCCCTCCTACCCCCACTACTCTCTTCATTGATACCTTCGCCTCTATCTCCTTTAATATCTTTTCTACCTCTTCCTTCTCCTTTCCTCTTTCTACTTTTAATCCTCTTATTATCACATTAGCCTTCCTTCTATCTTTCTCGATTCGCTCTAATTTCCTCTCCAACACTTTTACCTTTTCCTCCACATCCCCTCCATTTAGCTTCACTATATCCCTCTCCTCCCCCTTGGTGCTGCTCCACCCTTCCAATTTTTCTATTCTTTTCTCCCACTCCTTTCTCTCGCCTACTTCCACCTCTCTTCTCCTTTCTACCCTATCACACATCTCCTTCACCTTCTCTTTTTCTTTCTTCCACCCTTCATCCCACTTGTCCAACTTCCCTCTAATTTTTCCTATCTCCTCCCATATTTCATTTAACTGTTGCTCTCTACTCTCCTCTCTTGTTTTACAATTTTCTAACTCCCCCTCCATCTTTTCGAATCTCTCTCTTGTCCCTACTGCTAATTCTCTCACCGCTGTCGTCACCCGTTCCATACAATCCTCAAAATATCCTTCGTCCCTAATTCTTTTCCTCCCTTTTTCTCCTAAATATTTCCTTAAATCCCCCTCCGAGCCCAAACTACCCGCACGCTGCACCCTCGCAAAATTACTGAGCCTACCCCTTCTGACAGCCTCTGACTCCACTCCCGTCTTCGGGGTCAGGAACACCTCGTCCTGCTCTGGGTTAGTCCCGTCACCTTCTGCCATCTGCTGCACCCTGTCAACCTCCATCTCATCCTTACCACTCATCTCTCTCCGGTATTCTCACCTACCCAGTCTTTCTGTCACCTACCCAACCTTTCTCTCACCTCACACCTACCCAGCCTTTCACCCTGCTCTCGCCTGCCCAACCTTTGTCTCTCTTCTCACCTGCCCAGCCTTTCTCTCTCCTCTCACCGCACACTTCCCCCTCAGACACACCTAACCTCTAATTCACCCTTACTTTTACCCTTATTTCACACACACTCTTTTCTCTTACACTCAAACCTCAATCACCCACGCAAAATACACACACTCTCTTACCTTTTTAACTCACACACGCTATTTCACTGCCCACTAAACACCTTATCCTCTGCACAAAACCACAACTTAAAATTTTCCCAACTACCACGAACGGTACCGGAAACGGAAGCCAGTTAATGTTATAATAACAAAATTGTGTAAAATAATATTAAATAATTTGTACAAAAAGAGAAAAATTAAAGAAAATCCAAAAATAAAGAGATAAATAAAGAAAAAGAAAAAATATCAAAAGTAAAAGAAGAAAAAACTTAAAATTTTGTAAAAATAAGAAATTATAAGATAAAAATTAAACAGTTTTGAAAATTTGAAATTTCTTAGAAATCTTGTAAGAATATTAAAAAAAGGATTATTGTGAATATGAAAAATATTTAATATTATTTCATTATTTTGTACCTATTAATTAATATGCATTTAAATTTGAATTAATTGAAATCTAAAAGTTAGAAGAAATTGAAAAATGACCTAATTGACGTTTGGAATTTATATAATTATAATGACTTGAAGATATAAAAATGTAATACTATTTTTTGCTATCTTCATACCAAAAATTTGTAAATCGTAGGTATTTTGATCATCTGTATTAGCACAATTTTTAAAATTTTTTAAAGATTAAAATATTAAAATTGAAATTTTTAACATTTATCTACAAATTTGTGGGTTGTGTTTAAGGTTTGCGATGTTTTACATGTAGTATTAGACTTCTGGAGAATTGTAAACTTTTTTTGATTTAAATCGTGATTTTAATGCAAAGTTTCCAATTATTTAAATCATTTCTATTTGTGGCCTTCTATTTGTAGCCTCAAAATTTTCAAGACCCCTTAAAAAATTTTCCTTCAATTTAAATGGCTGCTTGTTTGGTGACAAAAATTAAAAGAGAAACGCGTTTAAATTAAAATTGACATATTAATTTTGTCAATAAATTTTAATAAATTAATTAATAAAATTTCTTTCTAAAACAGTAGTGGCAGAATTTTGCACGATCTTGATCGTATGAGAGCCGTGACTACGCAACAACCATCAGTCTCTCAAAGTTTACTTCGATCCAGTGCGGAAAATCTTTCAAATATCGGTCAACATCAACATCCACCTCATCCACATGCACTTAGTCTCGGCATTCCTTCCCATCCACAAGTTCCTCACGTAAGTAATTTTATCGTAATTTTATTCCTAGAACAAAATATTCTTTGGATTTTTTTTTACAAATTATTATTTGTCAATGAAAAAGAAAGAAAATAACCGAAGGGTTCCGTACCTCCGTAATTTTTCAACTATATTAGCTGGAGATCTGAAATTCTCCACTAAGAAAAGAGGGGCACGTTTAAAAAAAAAAAAATAATTTCCTTGATAACTCAATGACGACTGTTCTCAATCAGGTTCTCTATATTTTTCGTGCAATCTGCAGATCAAACTACATTTGTATACCAAATTTCATCTATCTAGATCGAATACTTTGGCCGCTAGGGAAAGGGGGGCATGGTCATTTTTATGCATTTTTGATGTAGCTGAAGTTCAAGACGTCCGTGGCGGCGAAATTAAAAAAAATATATTTTAAAGTTTTTTCTGTGCGAATTGCTTTCAAATGTCTAGAAAATAAGTTTTGAGCAGAAAAAAATATAAATTTTATTGTTTTAGGGGGCTTAAGTACCCCCCAAAAAAGATATGTATATGAAATGTGAAAAATCAATAATGTTCACCTCCAATCAAATCGCACTCCAAAGAAAAAAAGTTTCTTTTCATCAAATAAAAGTATTTCCAATGTCAAACATTATCAAAAAACCCCCCCATGACCGCCCCCCTGATGACACATTTCATAATTTCGTATTCAACTCGAAAAATCTCATAGAGGGCAAAATCGAATCATTTTCAAGTCTACAGAAAAAATGTTTCTATTCACCACAAAAATAAAAAAAATATAGTCAGAACCTGCGGCAACCCCCCCATGACCCCCTGCCCATGAAAAAACCGTCTTTTTCATATTCAACTCGAAAATTCGCAAAGAGGGCAAAATCAAATCTTTTTCAAGTCTACAGGAAAAATGTTCCTTTTCACCCCAAAAATCAAAAAACAATAGTCAGATGCTGCGGCAACCCCCCCAATGCCCCCTGCGCATTAGAAAACCGTCTTTTTCATTTTCAACTCGAAAATTCACAAAGAGGGCAAAATCAAATCTTTTTCAAGTCTACAGGAAAAATGTTCCTTTTCACCCCAAAAATAAAAATAATATAGTCAGAACCTGCGGCAACCCCCCCCAATGCCCCCTGCGCATCTGAAAACCGTCTTTTTCATTTTCAACTCGAAAATTCGCAAAGAGGGCAAAATCAAATCTTTTTCAAGTCTACAGGAAAAATGTTCCTTTTCACCCCAAAAATGAAAAAAATATAGTGAGATGCTGCGGCAACCCCCCCAATGCCCCCT
This sequence comes from Ganaspis brasiliensis, assembly GCA_037103525.1. Lineage (NCBI taxonomy): Eukaryota > Metazoa > Arthropoda > Insecta > Hymenoptera > Figitidae > Ganaspis > Ganaspis brasiliensis. Next base: position 187,828 of record JAZKLR010000105.1, on the reverse strand, counting down.
GCGCATCAAAAAACCGTCTTTTTCATTTTCAACTCGAAAAATCTCAATGAGGGCAAAATCAAATCTTTTTCAAGTCTACAGGAAAAATGTTCCTTTTCACCCCAAAAATGAAAAAAATATAGTGAGATGCTGCGGCAACCCCCCCAATGCCCCCTGCGCATCTGAAAACCGTCTTTTTCATTTTCAACTCGAAAATCAAATCTTTATCAAGTCCACAGGAAAAAACATTTTTCCTGTAGACTTGAAAAAGATTTGATTTTGCCCTCTTTGCGAATTTTCGAGTTGAAAATGAAAAAGACGGTTTTCAGTTGCGCAGGGGGCATTGGGGGGGTTGCCGCAGGTTCTGACTATATTATTTTCATTTTTGGGGTGAAAAGGAACATTTTTCCTGTAGACTTGAAAAAGATTTGATTTTGCCCTCTTTGCGAATTTTCGAGTTGAAAATGAAAAAGACGGTTTTCAGATGCGCAGGGGGCATTGGGGGGGTTGCCGCAGCATCTCACTACATTTTTTTCATTTTTGGGGTGAAAAGGAACATTTTTCCTGTAGACTTGAAAAAGATTTGATTTTGTCCTCTTTGCGAATTTTCGAGTTGAAAATGAAAAAGACGGTTTTCAGATGCGCAGGGGGCATTGGGGGGGTTGCCGCAGGTTCTGACTATTGTTTTTTCATTTTTGGAGTGAAAAGGAACATTTTTCCTGTAGACTTGAAAAAGATTTGATTTTGCCCTCTTTGCGAATTTTCGAGTTGAAAATGAAAAAGACGTTTTTTGGTGGGCAGGGGGTCATGGGGGGGTTGCCGCAGGTTCTGACTATATTTTTTTATTTTTGTGGTGAATAGAAACATTTTTTCTGTAGACTTGAAAATGATTCGATTTTGCCCTCTATGAGATTTTTCGAGTTGAATACGAAATTATGAAATGTGTCATCAGGGGGGCGGTCATGGGGGGGTTTTTTGATAATGTTTGACATTGGAAATACTTTTATTTGATGAAAAGAAACTTTTTTTCTTTGGAGTGCGATTTGATTGGAGGTGAACATTATTGATTTTTCACATTTTATATACATATCTTTTTTGGGGGGTACTTAAGCCCCCTAAAACAATAAAATTTATATTTTTTTCTGCTTAAAACTTATTTTCTAGACATTTGAAAGCAATTCGCACAGAAAAAACTTTAAAATATATTTTTTTTAATTTCGCCGCCACGGACGTCTTGAACTTCAGCTACATGTATTTTTGGCTAAAAATCTTGTTATTTTTTCGACAACGCTATGATCATAAACTCAAATTATATTCTCTTTTTTTTTTTAGTAATCGGCATGAGAAACTACAACTGTATATCAAATTTTAGCACTCTAAGCAAAAAAATTTAGACCTGGAAAGGGGGAAGACGCTTTTTTTTAAAACAGAAAAAGTTTTTTTTTGACAACGCCATGATCATAATCTCCAAACATATTATCAATATTTTTGGCGCAATATTCACGCAAAATTACATATATGTACCAAATTTCAGCAACCTAAGTCAAAAACTGTGGGCGCTGGAGGATGGGGGGCACGCTTTTTTGAAACAAAAAAAAGTTTTTCCTCCATAAAGCTGTGATAACCGCCTCCATTTCAGTTATCTATATTTTTTGTGTAATCTACAAGTGAAACTATATATGTGCACCAAGTTTTATTTATCTAGATGAGATACTTTAGCCGCTAAAAGAGGGGGGGGGGGGAACGGTCATTTTAATGCATTTTTTCAAATTTTATTGGAATATGCTATGATAATGAACTCCAATAACGTTTTCTATATTATTTTCATAAATCCAATGTGAAACTACAGGGAGGGGGGGTCGTCCCAGTGCCGTAACTGGGAGAGCAAGGGCCCTGGGTCAAAAAGGAATTGGGGCCCTAATTATATATAGTAATTTACAAGTTTAATTCATTCATTCATTCTGTATATATAGGTTAAACTACAATTTTGTACTATTTTTATCATTTTTCAATTATTTTCTGCAATTTTTAATAATTTTTAAATTATTTCTCTAAATCTTAAATTTAGCTTCTTAAAATTTCAGTCATTTTGTTTAGTTTTTTCAATTACTTTTTCAATTATAATTATTTTTCCCTTGACATTACATCAATTTAATTATTTATTCCTAAATAATCCCACGCCTGAGATTTGTCACTAGATGTTTTTTTTTCTTTTAAAATTTAAAATCATATTTCATCTTTGGAAAATTTTGTCAAATTTTAAATTTATAGCAATTTTACTTTCTTCAAATTTCAGTTAATGTTAACTTGCATTGATTAAAAGTTCCATTAGTTCACGTTTCAAAAAAACTAAATTTGAAGTGACTTACAAATTTCTTCAATTTTTAATAATTCTGTTCTATTTGATTTCAATTACTTAAAATACAATTTTGTACTATTTTTATCATTTTTCAACAATTTTCGACAATTTTTAAATATTTTAGTTGTTTTTAAATTGTTTCCCTAAATCTTAAATTTCTTAATTTTATGTTATTTATCACAAATTTAAATTAATTTTTTTAATTTACCATTATTTTTGCCATTTTGAAATTATTATTTTTAACTTTTAATCAATTTCTGAATTAATTTACTGAACTTTCAATTATATATCTCAATTTTTAATTATTTTGTTCTATTTTCATTTTTTTTTATTATTTTTCAATTAATTTCCTAAATTTTCAGTTATTATCTCAAATTTAGATTATTGTTTTTAATGTACAATTTTTTAAACTATTTTTCACTTATTTTCTTTTGCCTAAAAACAAATTCTGTAATTTTATATTATTTTCATCAATTTTCGATTATTTCTGCGGTTTTTTAATTATTCTCTACAATTAAAATTTTTAAGTAATTTTGTAATTATTTTCTTTTTTTAAACATATATTCTATGATTTTTTCAATTAATTCTCTCAAACTTTATTTACTGTTTTCAATATTTTATATTTAAATTATTTTCATTATAAATTTCCATTAATATTCTCAATCTTAAATTATTTTAGGCATTATTTCAAATTTTTTTCAATTTTAAATTAATTTTATCATTTTTTAATTATTTTCCTCGATTGTTAATGATTATTATTATTATTTTCTAAAATTTTTACTTATTTTCATTTGTTTTCATAATTTTGAATTTTTTTTTTGTTAATTATCGTAAATTTCATTTATTTTTAGCTTTCTTCAATTCTTTTCTCCAATTTTTAGTTATTCTCATTTTTGTCAATTGATTTTTAAGATTTTCAGGTAATTTTTTCAAATTTAAATTATTTTTAAAACATTTCTATGGTTTTTTAAATTACTTTTCTCAATTTTTAAATGATTTCATCTTTTTTTTCAATTGATTTGCAATTATTTTGTTTAATTTCAATTATTTTTCTGATCTAAGTTTTTAATTATTTCTATTTAATTAAAAATTATTCTCTTCAATTTTAAACTATGTTTATCTTGTTTCATTTATTTTCTCTAATTTTTAATTTTTTTTTTTTTTTTAATAAACTTCTGAAAGTTTGAAGTATTTTTCTAAAATTTTCTTTAAGTTTCAATTATTTAAAATATATTATGTACTTTTTTCAATCACTTTCTCAAATTTTAATTATTTTTTTCAATTTTCAATTATTTTCCCTAATTTTTCATTATTCAATTTTTTTCAATTTATTTTTAAGGATTTCAGGTATTTTTTTCAAATTTAAATTATTTTATTTATTTTTAAACCATTTCTATGATTTTTTAAATTACTTTCCCTAATTTTTAATTGATTTCGTCTTTTTTTAGGGTTCCGTACACAAAGTGTCCAAACGGAACCCTTATGTTTTCACTCGTTTGTCCGTCGCCCAAAACCATTCCCCCCCCCCCCCCCCTAGCGGCCAAACTATTTGAGATAGAGAGTTGAAATTTGGTACACTTATGTATTTTCACGTGTAGATTTCAGGAAAAATATAGCGAACATGATTGAACGTGATGTTTATAGCGTTGTCAAGGAAATAACAAGATTTTTTTCAAAAAATGCATTAAAATGACTATTTACCCGCCCCCCCCCCCTTATCTCCTAAACTATTTGACCTAGAGTATTGAAATTTGGTACACATATGTATTTTCGCGAGTAGAGTTCAGGAAAAATATAGAGAACATGATTGGAGGTGATGGTCATAGCGTTGTCAAGGAAAAACTTTTTTTTAAAAAAAAAACGCGTCCCCCCCCCCCCTTATCTTCCAAACCATTTGACCTAGAGGTTTGAAATTTGGTATATCTAGGTATTTTTACGTGTAGATTACAGGAAAAATATAGCAAACGTTGCTGGACTTAATTCTCAAAAGTTATTAATGAAAAGTTGAAAAATGACAAAAAAACCCCTATGCTAGAGCTCAGCGTATTTATCCTGAAAGGTTGGGAATTGGTTAAAAATTTTTAATCTTATGCAGAATTTTTTATAAAACCATAAAAATTGTGGTTTAACAGGGTTGCCACAGGTTAGGAAATTCAGGGAAATCAGGGAAAAGTCAGGGAAACTGAAATAGGTCAGGGAAGTCAGGGAAAAGTCAGGGATTTTTATAAAAAGTACTGGAAAAATGCAAGAATCTTTAAAATGGATGAAAAATTATATTCTTCTGAAATTTACTAAGTAAAAAATTTACTAAATACATTTTTAGAAGTCATATTTTAAACATTTCTAAAATTAATTAATTTTTGCAATCTGAAAAATATTTATCTTTCACAATTTTAAAGTCAGGGCTTCCAGTGACTCACTTTTTCCACTTTTACTCTTTTTTTTAAAAATCGCTCACTATTACTCACTTTATTAAAAAAAACTCACTTTTCTCACTTTTTTGATAAAATGACTATTCCAGCTGGGGAAGGCGAGGAGGGGATCTTCTGATATTGGCCTGATTAATAAATAATTTATTTTATAAATCAATTAGTTTGTTCATATCCCAATTACAATTTTTTACAAATTTTTGTTTTTAATTACAGTCTACAAATACTTAATTTCTACACCTTGTTTCAATTATTTTCGTCATTTTTAAAGTACTTTTATCAACTTAAAAGTATTTTTGTCAATTATTAAGTATTTTTGAGATTTAGAATATAATTTTTTCAAATATCAATTTCATTTACTTTAGTCTTTAAATTATTGTCATGAATATTTAAATTTATCACACAAGTTTTTTGTTGTTGTCATTTTTTAATTATTTTATTAAAACTTAAACTATGTTCTTCAATCTTTAAATTATTATCAGAAATATTTAAATTTTCTACACAAGTTTCACTTTACTTTTGTTACTTTTCAATTGTTTTCTTCAAACTTCAATTTTCTTTGTCATTAATCAAGTATTCTTATCATTTACCAATTATTTTCTTCATATTTTTCTATTATTTCTGTCATTTTAGAATTATTGTCTACAAAGTTCAATTATTTTATTCAAATTTTTTATTGACATGAATTTTTAAATTTCTTATATCAGTTTTTAATTATTCTTCATATTTCAATCATTTTCTTTATTCTTTTTATTATTGTCACGAATTTATTAATTTTTTACACCTTTTTCAATTATTTTCTACAAATTTCAATTATTTTCTTCAAACTGTAATTACTTTCTTTATACTAAAGTTTTTTTTACGTTTTTGAATTATTTCCTTCAGATTTCAATTATTTTTCTTAAACTCCTAATATATTTTTTCTTTTTTTCAATCATTGTCCATAAATTTGTTATTTTTACATTAACTTTCAATTATTTATGTCATTATTCAATAAGTTTCTCAACATTTCAATTGTTTCGTCAATTTTTCAAGTATTCTTCAAATTTTTAAGTTTTACACCAGTTATCAATTATTTTAATCATTTTTCAATTATTCTCTTCAAAATTCAATAAGTTTCTTTAAACTTATTTTTTTGTTGTCATTGTTCAAGTATTTTTGTCAGTTTCCAATTATTTTCTTTATATTTTTCTATTATTTCTGCCATTTTAGAATTATTTTCTACAAAGTTCAATTATTTTATTCAAATTTTTTATTGTCATGAATTTTTAAATTTTTTTACATCAGTTTTCAATTATTTTCTATAAATTTCAATTATTTCCTACAACCTTTAATTACTCTCTTCGTATTTAAGTTTTTTTTTGCCGTTTTTGAATTATTCTCTTCAAGTTTTCAATTATTTTCCTCCAACTTCAATTAATTTCTTCAACATTCAATAATTTTTTTCCGTAAACTTATAATATTTTTTTTCAATTTTTCAATTATTGTCTATAAATTTTTAGTTTTTACACCAGCTTTCAATTATTTATGTCATTATTCAATTACTTTCTTAACATTTCAATTGTTTCGTCAATTTTTCAAGTATTGTATTCAAAATTTTAATTGTTTACACCAGTTATAAATTATTTTTGTCACACCTCAATTATTTTCTACAAATTTAAATTATTTTTTTCAATCTTACTCTCTTTATATTTAAGTTTTTTTTGCCGTTTTTGAATTATTCTCTTCAAATTTCAATTATTTTCCTCAAACTTATAATATTTTTTTCAATTTTTCAATTATTATCTATAAATTTTTAATTTTTACAACAGCTTTCAATTATTTATGTTATTATTCAATTAGTTTCTTAACATTTTAATTGTTTCGTCAATTTTTCAAGTATCCTTAAAATTTTTAAGTTTTACACCAGTTATCAATTATTTTTATCATTTTTTTCAAACAGACTTTTCAAATTACAATTATTTTTGTCAATTTTCAAATATTTTTGTCATTTTCAAATTATTTTCATTAAATGTCATTTTCTTCAAACTTTTTAATATTTTCATGAATTTATTAACACAAATTTTCAATTATTTATGTTATTATTTAATTAGTTTATTCACATTTTAATTATATCGTTAATTTTTCAAGTATTTTATATAATTTTTCAATTAATGTATTTTTGCCATTTTCGATTTATTTTCTTTAAATTTGAATTACTTTTTCTGCTGGCGGGCCCCAAATAAATTAATATTAGTAATTTCAAACTCATTATTGCTTACTCACTTTTTTTAATTAAAAGCTCATTATTTACTCACTTTTTAAATTAAAGTCATTTTTTCACTATTTTTAATCTGCCAGTCCGCTGGCAGCCCTTTAAAGTAAATATACAAAAAATTAGTTTTAAGAACTCAAAAAAGGTCAGGAAAAAATAAAACAATTTGTCTGGAAATCAGGGAAAAGTCAGGGAAAATTGTAATAAGATATTTGTGGCAACCCTGTTTAAATTTATTATCATAACATTTTTTCCAAAAAACTGAAATTTTACCAAAAAAAAATGTATTTCTTCTAAACAGCTACAATATTTTATAGTTTCAGATTATTTTTTTGTACAAAATGTTTATGTTTATGTTTAAATTACTTTAAAAGTTAAAAAATAAAAAAAAATTAAAAAAAAAATTTTTTTTGGCTTTAAAATTTAAAATTATATAAAAAAGCTTAGTCTATTTAATTGGAAATTTTTAATCTTATAAATTAGAGCGGTACGGAACCCTTCGACTTGGTACGAGTGTAACTTGTACTTGCCCGATATTTTTCAATTAACTTGCAATTATTTTGTTTAATTTCAATTATTTTTGACAATTTTTATTAATTCTAAAATTTGATTAATTTTGTCTCTAATTTTTCATTATTCAATAAGTATTATTCAATTTATTTTAAAATTTTTTAGATAATTTTTTCAAATTTAAACTATTTTCTTTATTTTTAAAACATTTCTATGATTTTTTAAATTACTTTTTCCAATTTTTAATTGATTTCATCTTTTTTTTCAATTAATTTGCAAAATTTGCAATTATTTTGTTCAATTTCAATTATTTTTTGCAATTTTTTTTAATTCTAAAATTTTATAAATATTTTTCTGAAAAAAGAAGGTTTAATAGGGTTGAGTAAGGACCCCCTGAGCTTAAGGACCCAGAGGCACTGCCCCACTTTGCCCCTTAATAGTTACGTCACTGAGCTGACTATAAATTACGTCATACGTTAGGGGGGGATTGCAAAATTTGTGACAAACTGTAAAAAGGGGAAAGGGGCAGGGGCGTGTCCAGGAGGGGGGGTCACCGAGGTCATGACCTCCCTTAGAATACTTACACGGAGAAAATGTTTCAGATAAAGTTTACCATGTTAGCATGATACACCTCGGATGAAAGTGATTTTTAGAAAACTTTACCATTCAATTTATAATAGAAATTATTCAAGAATTAGAAATGTTTTATACAAAAATATGGATACACATCACTCTCCAGCATGGTAATTTGATGGTCGGAGGGCGATTCCTCGATTGCCAGAAAGTTGAGTAGTATTATACACAGCACGTGGGAAAACTTTACCATGCTGGATGACAAGGCGCTGAGCTCGAATTCTTGAGCTCAGCGCGCCTCGACAATGTTCTTGTCAAGGCTCCTGCTCACCAGCATGGTAAAGTTTTGCCAACTAGATGATCTTTTCTATTCAACCAAAAAATAAAAAGATTTCCTTCATATTAATTACAGATTTATTTCCTATAGAGATTACTTATTTCGCTAATTATAATTACATTTAACGATATAATCACGATCATAGTTTTAACCTTAAGATTAATTTAATATTCTTTTCAACTATATACAAGACGCGATTTACCTAATCTTAACTTACGCCGCAATATACAAATATCTAAATACACATTCACGCACACCGAACACGCTCGAATACATTTGGAATTAGAGATTCAAACTTTCCTTATATACTAACTGAATAGAATTGTATCCCTTTATGAGAAACGGTTTTAATTCTTATATCTTTAGACTGAATAATTTTAATTTAAAACAATTATGTGTTAATTATTGCTTCCTTCCTTGATCAATTTTTTATATAAATCAAGTTTCAAAATTTTGGTAATTTCTATTAAATCTTTCTTTTTTGTCTTGCAATAATCTGTGAATCAAATTCAAAATGTTAATTTAGAACTTATTTTGTATTTTAAATTCTAAAAAGTACGACCAAAATATTATATTAATGTCAAATAGTTTTTTAATTTAAAAAAAAGTTTTATTTAATGTATAAAGTTATAATTATGCAGTTCATTAATTAAATAAAACTTAAAGGTCTTGTTATAAAAATAACTTGTAGATATTTTAAAAAATATTTTTTATAATGTGTACAAATTTGACAATTATCTAAATATTAAAAATAGGTGTAATTAACAAAATCTTTGACTTTATCTTTTATTCACTTTAGATCAATTTCACTTGTGTTAATTTCGATTTCCGAGACTCCTGTATTATATAATTTTTAAATAAAGTAATTTAATAATTAGACAGAAAATTCTTATTTATTAAAATTTTAATTCTTACAATGTTTAAAAAACCAAATATTCATTTATCAAAAATATATTTTTTATCACACTTACATCAAAAGTTAGATTTTACGGCTTGTTTGGAAACCTTTAAGAGCTCATTTCACGGCCTAGGCCGTAAAGTAAATGAACTCGCAATCTGATTGGCTGATGCTGGTCAGCTGACCTTTACTTTATGGTACAGCTGCCCAAACTGGCCCAAACGTCACGGCTGTTCACGGGTTTCGCCGCCCTCCGGGGGCATTTCTAAGTCTATCGACCTACTCCCACCTAGAAATGCCCCCTGAGGCCGTTTTTTACGATAATCACCTCTCCCTAGGTTCGAATTCTCAGTTTTTTGTGTGATAAAAAATGTTATATGACACTTGGACCCTTTCGGCACTTAAGTTCTCGTGTATCGTACAACTCGCCACAGCCACATCAGAGCCTCGGCTACTTTTCGGTGGAGCCTCGGCTTCATATCTTCACTTCACCTCGGCTTTGCCTCGGCTACGTTCAATGAAGCCTCGTCACCACCTCTACTTCGCCTCGGCTGCGATTGGACTTAGGCTCGTATTACGATACTTACTCGTACTATAAAGTGCCATTTCAGGTCCTTGTGTCATAAATAACTAATATGTATTATATATAAAAATATTAATATAAATGTTATTTAATATAATAATTTTTATAGAAACAAATTTGTATTTTCTGCATTAAAAGTTTAATAACCTAGAAAATCCTATCTATTCTTTTAATCTGAATTAGTTAAAAATAATTAATTATTAATAATAATCAGAATTTTACTAAAATATTATCTATTTTGATATAACTTAAAAATAAACTAAACTAATAATTATTTATTTTTTACTAAATGATTAGTAGAAATATAGCTATTTGAATTAATAGCTAACTTTTTGATTTCAAGCTAGTTATTTTTAACTAACTCAGATTTAGAGAATTTGTTGAACGTTATTTACGAAAATAAATATTATTTTGAATAAGAATTTGAATAAATAAAAGTTATTACAACTAAAAATTGAAAGTAATGAATTAAGTAGATCTTATAAAGGTATAATAAATGAAAAGTAAGAAAAATAATAATTTTAAAAAATGACATTTAGCTATTTAAAAATAGTAAAGAGTAAAAATTACCATAATTGAACATTTTCAAAGCAAGAAAAAAACTTTAAAATATAAAAAATCTGCCTTTAAATTACAAGAAATTTTTATTTAAAAAAATTTACAAACATAGAAGTTTAGAAGTTGTAAAATATATGTTTGATAGTTTAATTTTACAATGATAAAAAAACCAAGAAAAGCATCATATCTGAAATATTTTAGGTAATTTTCTTTTTAATTAATGTAAAATACAAATATTGTTTAATTTATTATAAAATTTATTATTTTAGTATTAAATGTAAATAAATATTAAGAATTAAACTATTTACAGAAATACACAATTAAAGAATCAAAATATTATAAGAATTTAAAAAATAAACTAATTGAAAAAGTAGTCAGTAAAATATGAAATATCTAACAAGTTTTCGTTTAAAATTTGTTTGTCATAGTTGCATGTTATATAATTCAACGTAAGCTAGGCTAGCCTCTAATATAAGTATTAAAATTAATAATTTAAAGATCATTCTTTTTCCTTTTAATAGAAAGAGTTCTTGTGGAATTAACAGACAAATAATATGTGATCGCATCTGCAAATTAAAAATGGAAAAAGAGGGAGAAAGTTTGATTTATCATGCGATAGGAATAAATTGCGAGTTTTGAGGAGAGTTTACCATGCTGGAGAGTCATTGGACTTGACGCTGAGCCCGAACTCCGATTACCCGTAGCATGGTAAACTTCTGCACATTTCTCGGGAAACTCTTTTCAACTTTAATGCACATTTTACAGCTTTAAGCGAGTAGTCTTTTTCAGTCTACTTTTGACTCTCAAGTACCACGTATATGGTAAAATTTTTCTTATTTTTTGAAAATAACTATCAGAATTTTGAACACAATATCTCAATTGTAACTTTGATCCGAGGTCCTGCATATAATATGGGAAAGATTACCTCAAACGTTTTCCCCGTGTAGATTTATATGAGAGAGAGAGAGAGATAGCGCTATTGTTGACTATAGTGTTATCTCTTTCTCTCTCATATGACACCCCCTAAAAATTACCCCCTCATAAATTAGGTCACACGTTAGGGGGGGGGGGGAATGCAGAATTTGTGACAAACTATAAAAAGGGGAAGGGGGTCAGGGGCGTGTCCAGAAGGGGGGATTACCGGGGTCATGACCTCCCCTAGAAGACTTAGATTTATATGAGAGTGAGAGAGAGCGCTATTGTTGACTATAGTGTTATCTCTTTCTCTCTCATATATGACCCCCCCCCCTAAAAAGCTTGTCTGGAAACATGCCTGGAAGGTGGTCGTCTGTAGTGTGACTTTACACAATTTATATGATTTTTATATGTTTTAAATGTTTACATAGACCTTGTTTAACAAACTTTATTATATATTTTTCTGAAAATATAGTATAGTTTCTTAGAGTTTAAGGAATAAAATTTTCAACACTTTAAAGTGTATAATAGACAAATTTAAATTCTATTTTTTCAACGTGATATAAAATAGGGGGTGAGAGGGTTTAGAAAATGTGAAGTAATGTTTAAGAGGGGTTGACAAATATGTGACAAGCTGAGACTAGGGGCGGGGGGGGGGGTGTAAAAAGGGGGGGAAAACGTGAGAGGTAATTTATGGTACATGTGTGTACCAAATTTTAAGTCTCTATCTCAAATAGTTCGAAGATTAGAAGGGGGTCAAAACAGGACAAACATACATAGTGATTTTCTTAGGCTTCCATTTGAACGGTACGGAATCCTAAAATCTGCTAAAAGTTTGAATTATAGCAATTTTTGAAGAGAATTTGAATTTTTAGTTTAATAATATAATTTTAATGGAATGATTTTTCAGTATGCAGGTTCACCAATGCCATTAACGCCTATGATGCCAGGATGTCCGCCTTTGACTCCAAATGGCCCTCCATATCATTATAGCGAACCAATTCCACCAGCGCCGTCACTTTCGTCGAGTCAATCTCAACCAGCCTTTCAACAGAAGATGCCCCAGTACCAGCAGCATCCGCAACATGTCGACATGCCAAGTTCTCATTCTCAAACTTTGCCATCACAAAAGCAGCAACAAGCGCACACACATTTTTCGAGTAATCAGTATCAGGAGAGCTACCCTCATACGCAAACTTATCAACAACCCCATCAACAGCAGCCTCAGCATCAACAGCTTCCGGCTTCGACGACGTACCTGACATCTGCCAGAGATACGGTCTTACCCCACTACACACAGCCTAGTCAAAACACTCAGAATTATCAATTAAATGGGACTCAACAGGTGAGCCATTCTCATAATTTTCAATACATTGGGAATCTTTCCAAATTGCCTTCAATTCTTCTCTACTTTCGTTTCATTGAAAAATCCCACGTTCCTTTTTCATATATACTCTTTCTCAATATTTTTTATATTTCTTCCTATATTCCTTATTCCTTGTGAATGGAATATTGACAACCCTTGTGAAAATTTGTGTCTTGAAATTAATGACAGGTATGACACTCGGCCATGGTCGTTATAAAACACCTGTTTAGATTTTGCGCATCTTTTTTCCACTAAAATTTGATGCGCGTGAAGTAACCTGATGTCTTATAACGACCTTGGCATTTACCTCCTTGTTAGAATTTTATGCGTACTAATATGGCGTACGACACTGATATTTTGCAGGTCTTTGTCTGCAACTTTTCTTTTAATTTTCTTGTTAAAAAGTTAATACGATTAGGTCCGGGTTTGCGCATCTTTTTTCCACTGAATTTTGATGCGCGTAAACTAACCTGATGTTTTAATACCTTGGCGCACCTCCTTCACAAATATGGCGTACGTTCCAAATCCTTATCCGCGATTTTTCTTTAAATTTTCTTTTTTAAAATTTAATACTAGGTTTTGCGCATCTTTTTTCCACCCAATTTTGATGCGCATAAACTAACCTGATGTCTTATAACAACCTTGGCATACCTTCTTCTTACAATTTTGTGTCTACAAATATGGCGTACGACGCTAATATTTTCCAAGTTTTTATCCGCGACTTTTCTTCTATGTAATTTTCTTTTTAAAAATTTGAAGATGTTGCCAGGAGGGAATTAACATAACATTAAAAATACTTTTCCATGGTACAATTGTGACATTTAGCCAATTTTTTTTCAGAAACAAAAAATGCAATTAAAAAATTTGTCCATGTACCATAATTTAAATTTTATTCAGATTATAAAATTTCTTCCTTTTCCCATTATTTCGCAACAATTCTCATCTTCAATAAAAACAATTTCATTAAAATTATTTCTTTATAGAGGCAGTATTTTAATAATTATTCTTGAAAGTATTTTGTATTTTTGTATTTTTTCCTGTCATTAGTTTCTTAACATAAATATTCATAAGGAAAATTATCTCAATGAGCTGTTAAATAGTGGATTCATGTTTCTTTTTTCAGACAACGACTTATCCGAATTTACCAATAGGAGCCCATCCGAACGGAACCTACAATTCGGTAGCTAGCAGCTATGGAACTCAATTAGAACATCATAATTATTCGATACCCCCGACGACGTTGCCATCTTTACAATCATCTTATCATCCCACAACTTCGTACCATTCGACATTGGGTTCTCTCACCAGCGCTCCTCAATCAGTACTTCCTTATACTAGCGTTCAAAGCACTTATTCAACGACCGGATCCACCTACTCCACTGTTGGGACCAACGCTTTCGGTGCGTCAGGAATTAGTTCAGGTTAATAGAGTAGAAGTTTTTTTTTTTTTGATTTGCATGAATTTTTTTATTTTATTCATGTACTTTTTATTCCTTTTTCTCACCTGATTTCTAGATAAATTGAAAGGGTGTTCAGCGACCTTAAAAACCTTAAAATTATCTTAAATTTTAAAACAAGTCTTTGAATTGCAATAAGCTATTTATTCAATTAAAACTATAAATTTTTGCAAGTACAAATAATGGAAATTACGAAATTAAATTTTAAAAAAATAGTTTGAAAAATTACAGGAATAACTGTTTGAAATAATTGCAAATTGAACAGTTGGATTGTAAATAAAAAAAATTATTGAAATTGAAAAAAAAAATAATAAAAAGTCGAGGAAATAAATTAAAAATTTAAGAATTTAATTAAAATTTAAATAAAAAGAATTGATAAGTGGAACAAAAATTACAAAATGACGAAAAAATTCAACAATTGAAAGCAAAATTAAAAGAAATGTCTAGATTAATACACAACCGAACAAAATAATTTAAATAATCAAAGAATAATTATAAAATTTTAAGATAATACTTGAACTTTGAAAAAATTGTAGAAAATAATTGAAAATTGCGGAAAATAATTAATAATTGGAAGAAATAGTTGAAAAATGACGAGAATAATTAAAAAATTCATGAAGATATGTGAAAAATAATGAAAATGACTGTCAATTGAAAACAAAATTCGAAAAATGACTAGATTAATAGACAACTGAAAAAAATAATTGAAAAAATTAAACAAGAAATATTAAATTTAAAGAAAGTAATTTCATGGACACTTCGCTTCCAAGAAAGCAAAACAATTTGCTTCCTCATAGAGAAAGCAATAATTTAATAATTTTAATAATTTTTTTTAATTTTGATAATATGGCATTCTTTTACATCCAAAATAGTCCCAGAAAAAAAATTGGCACCGATAAGTAACATATATTTCGATGGGTTGAAATTTCTCAGGTGACTCCACTTAAATGAACCAAATTTGATGATTTTCATTTCTCCCAAAAAATATGTTTTTTTCTGACAATCAAAAAATGGCTTAAACAGACTTAAGGTACATGTTTAAAGCTTTAAAAATCCACTTACAAATTTTATTTATGTCTATTTTTGGTGTTACTATAGCTATTTGAAAAAAACGACTTTTTAAAAAAGTATCTTTACATTTCTTGAAATATTTAAAAAAATTATTAAAGACACATTAATTTAAGCTAGATATTCTTTTTCTACAGGTTCTGGCAATAAGTTTAAAAAAAAAAGACGTCCCGATATGTTCATTAGGCTCTGAGCAATCAGCGTTTGAAAATCGCTCGGGTCCCGTAGACCCAATCTAGCAGTTACGTTAAATCCCGATAGTCTAGCAGTTGAGGGTTAATATTATTAGTAATATTATTATTATTATTATTATCATTATTTTACTAGGTGAAAATTATGTCCATTTCGTGGATATTTCGTTCCAAAGTTAGCAAACAAATTTGCTTTCTTATAGAAAAAGCAATGTATTAATAATATAAAATTTAATTCGAGAAATTCTTTAAAAAAAGGAATTTTAAGTGCAAAAAACTGAAAAAACATCAATTAATTTACGAATTTTTGACCAATTATAAAAGTTATATAGGTCAATCGATTCGTTTTGAGATAAGGAATATAATTTTTTTATTCATTAAGTTGTATTTTTAGATTGGAAAAAAATTTTGCCAAAAATCGATTTTTTTCGATGAAAAAAGGTGCTTAATAAAATTTGATTGGGTATTTTCAAAAATCCCTGTGTCCAAATTTAGATATTCACGAGCTTAAAAAGTCATCCAAATTTTATTGAAATCCGTTGAAGCGTTCTCGAGATATCCTGGCGACAAAAAACGCTATACACACACTCGTACACACACAAACACACACACACACACACACACACACTCACATACATCTGGACATTTGCTTAGGAATGAAAATTTACGCTTTTTAGATGAAAATGAGTCGATTTAGACTATTTTTGGAAAATCGAAAATCTTAACGATCATAAAGCTTCCTCTATGAGGAAGCAAAATTAAGAAAATTGAAGGAATAATTGTTGGAAATAATTGCACATTTAACAACTTGATTAAAAATCGAAAATATAATTAAAAACTGAAGAAAGCAATTGAAAATTGAAGAAAGCAATTAAAAATTAAAGACCTGATATTAAATTTGTGGAATATACTTAAAATATACTTATTGCCCATGAAAATTTCAACTACATTTTTCAATATTTCTAATTATTGACATCTATTTTCATTAAATTTTCATTTATTTACTTGAATTTTATATTATTTTTTTTTTTTTTACTTTTTTTTAAATGTTTAATTAAAGCTTCCTTACAGGGGAAGTATTTTAACTTTCTTCATTGTACTTTAAAAACATTCTTTTATTTTTTCAGTTATTCTCTTCATTTTTCAATTATGTTCTTCATTTTTCTCAAATATTGCACTCAGTTTTTATTCATTTTCTTCAATTTTAAAAAATATTGTTCAATTTTTTCATTAATTTTTTCTATACTCAATTCTATTATTTTTGTAATTTGGTATTTTGTTATTTTCTTCTTTCTTCAACTAATTTCTCTAATTTTTAATTATTTTCATGCAAAGTTTAATTATATTTTTGAATGTTTTTAATTATTGACATCTACACTAATTTTTTACGTTTTTCGATTTTAAAATTTAATTTTCTTTTCGTATTATTTATTTTCTTAAATTTTCAATTATGTTCTTGAATTTTTTTAAATTATTTGCCTCAGATTTTAATTATTTTCTTTAATTTTCAATTTTTGTTGTCAATGTTTAATTATATTCATCAATTTTAAATTATTTCACAGTTATATTCTTCAAACCTTCTTCCAATTTGTTTCTCAAAATAAAATTTTTTCCTAAGTTATAAAGTCTTCTAATTTCTAATTTTTTTTCTCGTCATTTGTCAATTATCTTCTTTAATTTAAATTATTTTTATCAATACAAGAATAAAATGAAATAAAATTATTTTTAGCATTTTTTAATAAGTGTTGTTATTTTTTCTGTTTTTATAATTATTATATATATATATATGGAAATTTCAATTATCAATTTCAATATTTTCAATTATTGTCTTTCATGTTCAATTATTTTTTCTTGTTTTCTAATTTTTTTTTTTTCAATTATTTTAATACATTTTTTTTTCTTGAAATGGCAAATTTATTTTTTTAATGTTAAACCAATTTTATTTATTTTTAATGATTCTCTTTAATTTTCAACTGTTTCATGTTTTTTTTAAAATTATTTTCAATATTTTTATGATTTTTTCCTTCAATTTTCTATTATTTCCCTTAATTTTAAATATTTTCTTTAATATTAAATCTATTCATTCATCAATTTTGTCTTTCACTTTCAATTTCTTTTGTCGTTTTAAAATTATTTTCTTTAATATTAAACTAATTCTTTAAAGTACAATTATATTCCATTATTTTTTAATAATCTTCTTCAATGCACATTTATATTCATTATTTTTTTAATGAACTTTGTCATTTTTTAATTATCTCTTTCATCTCTTCAATTTTAAATTGCTTTCTGCAAATACCAATTTGCAATATATTATAGTTTTTTTTTCGTCATAATTATTCTATTATTATTTTATTAATGTATTTCTTTTTTCTTGAATTGTCAATTGTTGTATGTATTTTCAATGTTTTAGAAGATTCTCTTCATTTGTTGCAATTATATTCTACAACAATTTCTCGTTTATTCATTTTTAGTTTATTTTCTTCAATTCTAGTTACTTCTGAGTTTCTTATTTGCTCTTACTATTCTTTAATTTTCAATTATTTTCTATTTCAATCATTTTTTGTCCTCTACTATATTTTCAACTATTTTCTTAAATTTAACATTATTTTCTCTAAATTACCATTATATTTTCCTTTTATATTTTCCTTTCTTCTTTAAATTTCAATTACATTTTCAATTATTTTTCTCTCTTCATATTCAATTAGTTTTTTTAAAGTTTCTAATAATCTTTCCCTAGTTTAATAGCACGCCCAGCTATTGTTTCAATCAAGGAGCATTTTTTAAAAAAAAGTAGAGATAATCACAAATTTAACATATTAAGCACCTTACTAATCAATTTGTCATAGTCAATTTAAAGAAAAAATCTATTAAATAAAATTTTTTAGTTTTAAAAATTCTGGACTTAACCAAGATGACTTAAAAAAATTTTTTTCTTAGAGAAAATTACTAAAACCTTTAAATTCCCAAATTATTATGAACTTTAACTAAAAAAAATAAATCGCCCTAAGTCGAAAAAACTTTCTTGTATAAATAATTTCCTATAATTTTTCTACTTTATAATTAACTCTAGGGGTTAGGTGCGAAACTGCATTTGTTCAATATTCTCGAAATAATAAAATGTGGATTTATCAATTTTTGAAAAAATGTTCCTCAATTATTAAAAGTGGATCTTGATTTAATTTATTTTTTTTTTACCTTGAGGCCCCTTGAATTGGTTTTAAAAAATCGCTGAGCATCCTGCAAAATTCTAATAGTCCACAAAAAAAAAAATTTTTTTGTCCAGGACAATATGATGTGAATTCCTACTTATTTTTCTCCGTTGAATTCTATTTCAAAGTCAAACTGATATAGCAAAAATTTTTGTTAGATAATTTCAAAAAAGCGATTTTTTCGTGTGTTTTTAGCAGTTTTTTAAAATTATCTCCAAAATTTTATCCAATCTGGTTATTTTGACTTCGGATTCGGATTTAGCTAAGGAAAATACGTAGAAATACACTAGTGTAGTATCTCGGCTAAAAAATTTTTTTTTTCGGGACTGTGTAATTAAACTCTTTTTTTCATCTGACAAAATGATATTTTACAGGAGCAACTTCCGGAGGTCTATTGCAAGCGATCGGAGATCCTTTACAAGCCATGCAACAACTTTCTGCTCAATCACAGGCAAATCAGCTGCAGCAACAGGCAATCATTCACCAAATCCAGCAAAGCCTACGTTCTACATCTCCAACAGTTCCTGGACCAGTGACTCATCATTATCTTGGGCAAAGACAAATGCCCAAAATTCCAACTAGCATTCTTACAAATCCATTAGATAGATTGGCTAATGAGCCGATTATTCCTGAAGGACAAGTTGATATGTTGGACATACCAGGAAAAGGCAGATGTTATGTTTACATAGCCAGGTTTACTTACGAACCATTTCAGCACTCACCAAACGAAAATCCAGAAGCGGAACTTCCTGTTCAAGGCGGTGACTATCTTCTGGTTTGGGGTCAGCCTGACGATGACGGATTCCTCGATGCGGAAACCCTTGACGGCAGAAGAGGACTCGTACCGGCAAATTTTGTACAGAAACTAGTTGGAGATGATTTGCTCGAGTTCCATCAAGCTGTTCTTGGACTGAGAGACGTTGATGATTCTGTTTCTACCAATATTCCACAAGTAAGTAATCAAATGGTTACTGTTGTACCTCCAGAACCACGTAACTCCCTTCTACCTCAAAAACTATGTAAATCCTTTCTACCTCTAGAATCACCTAACTCTCTCATTCATCAAAAACCACGTAACTTTATTCAAGCTCTATAACCACGTAACTCCTTTAAACATCAAGAACAACGTAACTCACTTCCACCTCCAGAAACATGTAACTCTCTCATACATCAAGAAACACGTAACTCTTTTATATTTCTAGAACCACGTAACTCCCTCAAACATCAAGAATCACGTGACTCTCACACACATAAAGAATCAAGTAACTTTCTTTTACCACCAAAACCACGTAACTCTCTCATACATAAAAACCACGTAAGTCCCTTCTACCGCAAAAACCACGTAACTCCCTTCTACCTCAAAAACTATGTAAATCCTTTCTACCTCTAGAACCACCTAACTCTCTCATTCATCAAAAACCACGTAACTTTATTCAAGCTCTATAACGACGTAACTCCTTTAAACATCAAGAACAACGTAACTCACTTCCACCTCCAGAAACATGTAACTCTCTCATACATCAAGAAACACGTAACTCCTTTATATTTCTAGAACCACGTAACTCCCTCAAACATCAAGAATCACGTGACTCTCACATCCATAAAGAATCAAGTAACTTTCTTCTACCACCAAAACCACGTAACTCTCTCATACATAAAAACCACGTAAGTCCCTTCTACCGCAAAAACCACGTAACTCCCTTCTACCTCAAAAACTATGTAAATCCTTTCTACCTCTAGAACCACCTAACTCTCTCATTCATCAAAAACCACGTAACTTTATTCAAGCTCTATAACGACGTAACTCCTTTAAACATCAAGAACAACGTAACTCACTTCCACCTCCAGAAACATGTAACTCTCTCATACATCAAGAAACACGTAACTCCTTTATATTTCTAGAACGACGTAACTCCCTCAAACATCAAGAATCACGTGACTCTCACACACATAAAGAATCAAGAAACTTTCTTCTACCACCAAAACCACGTAACTCTCTCATACATAAAAACCACATAAGTCCCTTCTACCGCAAAAACCACGTAACTCCCTTCTACCTCAAAAACTATGTAAATCCTTTCTACCTCTAGAACCACCTAACTCTCTCATTTATCAAAAACCACGTAACTTTATTCAAGCTCTATAACCACGTAACTCCTTTAAAAATCAAGAACAACGTAAGTCACTTCCACCTCCAGAAACATGTAACTCTCTCATACATCAAGAAACACGTAACTCCTTTATATTTCTAGAACCACGTAACTCCCTCAAACATCAAGAATCACGTGACTCTCACACACATAAAGAATCAAGTAACTTTCTTTTACCACCAGAACCACGTAACTCTCTCATACATAAAAACCACGTAAGTCCCTTCTACCGCAAAAACCACGTAACTCCCTTCTACCTCAAAAACTATGTAAATCCTTTCTACCTCTAGAACCACCTAACACTCTCATTCATCAAAAACCACGTAACTTTATTCAATCTCTATAACCACGTAACTCCTTTATACATCAAGAACAACGTAACTCACTTCCACCTCCAGAAACATTTAACTCTCTCATACGTCAAGAAACACGTAACTCCTTTATATTTCTAGAACCACGTAACTCCCTCAAACATCAAGAATCACGTGACTCTCACATACATAAAGAGTCAAATAACTTTCTTCTATCACCAGAACCACGTAACTCTCTCATACATAAAAACCACGTAAGTCCCTTCTACCGCAAATACCAGGTAACTCCCTTCTACCTCAAAAACTATGTAAATCCTTTCTACCTCTAGAACCACCTAACTCTCTCATTCATCAAAAACCACGTAACTTTATTCAAGATCTATAACCACGTAACTCCTTTAAACATCAAGAACAACGTAACTCACTTCCACCTCCAGAAACATGTAACTCTCTCATACATCAAGAAACATGTAACTCCTTTATATTTCTAGAACCACGTAACTCCCTCAAACATCAAGAATCACGTGACTCTCACACACATAAAGAATCAAGTAACTTTCTTTTACCACCAAAACCACGTAACTCTCTCATACATAAAAATCACGTAAGTCCCTTCTACCGCAAATACCAGGTAACTCCCTTCTACCTCAAAAACTATGTAAATCCTTTCTACCTCTAGAACCACCTAACTCTCTCATTCATCAAAAACCACGTAACTTTATTCAAGATCTATAACCACGTAACTCCTTTAAACATCAAGAACAACGTAACTCACTTCCACCTCCAGAAACATGTAACTCTCTCATACATCAAGAAACACGTAACTCCTTTATATTTCTAGAACCACGTAACTCCCTCAAACATCAAGAATCACGTGACTCTCACATCCATAAAGAATCAAGTAACTTTCTTCTACCACCAAAACCACGTAACTCTCTCATACATAAAAACCACGTAAGTCCCTTCTACCGCAAAAACCACGTAACTCCCTTCTACCTCAAAAACTATGTAACTCCTTTCTACCTCTAGAACCACCTAACTCTCTCATTCATCAAAAACCACGTAACTTTATTCAAGCTCTATAACGACGTAACTCCTTTAAACATCAAGAACAACGTAACTCACTTTCACCTCCAGAAACATGTAACTCTCTCATACATCAAGAAACACGTAACTCCTTTATATTTCTAGAACCACGTAACTCCCTCAAACATCAAGAATCACGTGACTCTCACACACATAAAGAATCAAGAAACTTTCTTCTACCACCAAAACCACGTAACTCTCTCATACATAAAAACCACATAAGTCCCTTCTACCGCAAAAACCACGTAACTCCCTTCTACCTCAAAAACTATGTAAATCCTTTCTACCTCTAGAACCACCTAACTCTCTCATTTATCAAAAACCACGTAACTTTATTCAAGCTCTATAACCACGTAACTCCTTTAAACATCAAGAACAACGTAAGTCACTTCCACCTCCAGAAACATGTAACTCTCTCATACATCAAGAAACACGTAACTCCTTTATATTTCTAGAACCTCGTAACTCCCTCAAACATCAAGAATCACGTGACTCTCACACACATAAAGAATCAAGTAACTTTCTTTTACCACCAGAACCACGTAACTCTCTCATACATAAAAACCACGTAAGTCCCTTCTACCGCAAAAACCACGTAACTCTCTTCTACCTCAAAAACTATGTAAATCCTTTCTACCTCTAGAACCACCTAACACTCTCATTCATCAAAAACCACGTAACTTTATTCAATCTCTATAACCACGTAACTCCTTTATACATCAAGAACAACGTAACTCACTTCCACCTCCAGAAACATTTAACTCTCTCATACGTCAAGAAACACGTAACTCCTTTATATTTCTAGAACCACGTAACTCCCTCAAACATCAAGAATCACGTGACTCTCACATACATAAAGAGTCAAATAACTTTCTTCTATCACCAGAACCACGTAACTCTCTCATACATAAAAACCACGTAAGTCCCTTCTACCGCAAATACCAGGTAACTCCCTTCTACCTCAAAAACTATGTAAATCTTTTCTACCTCTAGAACCACCTAACTCTCTCATTCATCAAAAACCACGTAACTTTATTCAAGATCTATAACCACGTAACTCCTTTAAACATCAAGAACAACGTAACTCACTTCCACCTCCAGAAACATGTAACTCTCTCATACATCAAGAAACATGTAACTCCTTTATATTTCTAGAACCACGTAACTCCCTCAAACATCAAGAATCACGTGACTCTCACACACATAAAGAATCAAGTAACTTTCTTTTACCACCAAAACCACGTAACTCTCTCATACATAAAAATCACGTAAGTCCCTTCTACCGCAAATACCAGGTAACTCCCTTCTACCTCAAAAACTATGTAAATCCTTTCTACCTCTAGAACCACCTAACTCTCTCATTCATCAAAAACCAAGTAACTTTATTCAAGCTCTATAACCACGTAACTTCTTTAAACATCAAGAACAACGTAACTCACTTCCACCTCCAGAAACATGTAACTCTCTCATACATCAAGAAACACGTAACTCCTTTATATTTCTAGAACCACGTAACTCCCTCAAACATCAAGAATCACGTGACTCTCACACACATAAAGAATCAAGAAACTTTCTTCTACCACCAAAACCACGTAACTCTCTCATACATAAAAACCACGTAAGTCCCTTCTACCGCAAAAACCACGTAACTCCCTTCTACCTCAAAAACTATGTAAATCCTTTCTACCTCTAGAACCACCTAACTCTCTCATTTATCAAAAACCACGTAACTTTATTCAAGCTCTATAACCACGTAACTCCTTTAAAAATCAAGAACAACGTAAGTCACTTCCACCTCCAGAAACATGTAACTCTCTCATACATCAAGAAACACGTAACTCCTTTATATTTCTAGAACCACGTAACTCCCTCAAACATCAAGAATCACGTGACTCTCACACACATAAAGAATCAAGTAACTTTCTTTTACCACCAGAACCACGTAACTCTCTCATACATAAAAACCACGTAAGTCCCTTCTACCGCAAAAACCACGTAACTCCCTTCTACCTCAAAAACTATGTAAATCCTTTCTACCTCTAGAACCACCTAACACTCTCATTCATCAAAAACCACGTAACTTTATTCAATCTCTATAACCACGTAACTCCTTTATACATCAAGAACAACGTAACTCACTTCCACCTCCAGAAACATTTAACTCTCTCATACGTCAAGAAACACGTAACTCCTTTATATTTCTAGAACCACGTAACTCCCTCAAACATCAAGAATCACGTGACTCTCACATACATAAAGAGTCAAATAACTTTCTTCTATCACCAGAACCACGTAACTCTCTCATACATAAAAACCACGTAAGTCCCTTCTACCGCAAATACCAGGTAACTCCCTTCTACCTCAAAAACTATGTAAATCCTTTCTACCTCTAGAACCACCTAACTCTCTCATTCATCAAAAACCACGTAACTTTATTCAAGATCTATAACCACGTAACTCCTTTAAACATCAAGAACAACGTAACTCACTTCCACCTCCAGAAACATGTAACTCTCTCATACATCAAGAAACATGTAACTCCTTTATATTTCTAGAACCACGTAACTCCCTCAAACATCAAGAATCACGTGACTCTCACACACATAAAGAATCAAGTAACTTTCTTTTACCACCAAAACCACGTAACTCTCTCATACATAAAAATCACGTAAGTCCCTTCTACCGCAAATACCAGGTAACTCCCTTCTACCTCAAAAACTATGTAAATCCTTTCTACCTCTAGAACCACCTAACTCTCTCATTCATCAAAAACCACGTAACTTTATTCAAGATCTATAACCACGTAACTCCTTTAAACATCAAGAACAACGTAACTCACTTCCACCTCCAGAAACATGTAACTCTCTCATACATCAAGAAACACGTAACTCCTTTATATTTCTAGAACCACGTAACTCCCTCAAACATCAAGAATCACGTGACTCTCACATCCATAAAGAATCAAGTAACTTTATTCTACCACCAAAACCACGTAACTCTCTCATACATAAAAACCACGTAAGTCCCTTCTACCGCAAAAACCACGTAACTCCCTTCTACCTCAAAAACTATGTAACTCCTTTCTACCTCTAGAACCACCTAACTCTCTCATTCATCAAAAACCACGTAACTTTATTCAAGCTCTATAACGACGTAACTCCTTTAAACATCAAGAACAACGTAACTCACTTTCACCTCCAGAAACATGTAACTCTCTCATACATCAAGAAACACGTAACTCCTTTATATTTCTAGAACCACGTAACTCCCTCAAACATCAAGAATCACGTGACTCTCACACACATAAAGAATCAAGAAACTTTCTTCTACCACCAAAACCACGTAACTCTCTCATACATAAAAACCACATAAGTCCCTTCTACCGCAAAAACCACGTAACTCCCTTCTACCTCAAAAACTATGTAAATCCTTTCTACCTCTAGAACCACCTAACTCTCTCATTTATCAAAAACCACGTAACTTTATTCAAGCTCTATAACCACGTAACTCCTTTAAACATCAAGAACAACGTAAGTCACTTCCACCTCCAGAAACATGTAACTCTCTCATACATCAAGAAACACGTAACTCCTTTATATTTCTAGAACCTCGTAACTCCCTCAAACATCAAGAATCACGTGACTCTCACACACATAAAGAATCAAGTAACTTTCTTTTACCACCAGAACCACGTAACTCTCTCATACATAAAAACCACGTAAGTCCCTTCTACCGCAAAAACCACGTAACTCTCTTCTACCTCAAAAACTATGTAAATCCTTTCTACCTCTAGAACCACCTAACACTCTCATTCATCAAAAACCACGTAACTTTATTCAATCTCTATAACCACGTAACTCCTTTATACATCAAGAACAACGTAACTCACTTCCACCTCCAGAAACATTTAACTCTCTCATACGTCAAGAAACACGTAACTCCTTTATATTTCTAGAACCACGTAACTCCCTCAAACATCAAGAATCACGTGACTCTCACATACATAAAGAGTCAAATAACTTTCTTCTATCACCAGAACCACGTAACTCTCTCATACATAAAAACCACGTAAGTCCCTTCTACCGCAAATACCAGGTAACTCCCTTCTACCTCAAAAACTATGTAAATCTTTTCTACCTCTAGAACCACCTAACTCTCTCATTCATCAAAAACCACGTAACTTTATTCAAGATCTATAACCACGTAACTCCTTTAAACATCAAGAACAACGTAACTCACTTCCACCTCCAGAAACATGTAACTCTCTCATACATCAAGAAACATGTAACTCCTTTATATTTCTAGAACCACGTAACTCCCTCAAACATCAAGAATCACGTGACTCTCACACACATAAAGAATCAAGTAACTTTCTTTTACCACCAAAACCACGTAACTCTCTCATACATAAAAACCACGTAAGTCCCTTCTACCGCAAAAACCACGTAACTCCCTTCTACCTCAAAAACTATGTAAATCCTTTCTACCTCTAGAACCACCTAACTCTCTCATTCATCAAAAACCACGTAACTTTATTCAAGCTCTATAACCACGTAACTCCTTTAAACATCAAGAACAACGTAACTCACTTCCACCTCCAGAAACATGTAACTCTCTCATACATCAAGAAACACGTAACTCCTTTATATTTCTAGAACCACGTAACTCCCTCAAACATCAAGAATCACGTGACTCTCACACACATAAAGAATCAAGAAACTTTCTTCTACCACCAAAACCACGTAACTCTCTCATACATAAAAACCACGTAAGTCCCTTCTACCGCAAAAACCACGTAACTCCCTTCTACCTCAAAAACTATGTAACTCCTTTCTACCTCTAGAACCACCTAACTCTCTCATTCATCAAAAACCACGTAACTTTATTCAAGCTCTATAACGACGTAACTCCTTTAAACATCAAGAACAACGTAACTCACTTTCACCTCCAGAAACATGTAACTCTCTCATACATCAAGAAACACGTAACTCCTTTATATTTCTAGAACCACGTAACTCCCTCAAACATCAAGAATCACGTGACTCTCACACACATAAAGAATCAAGTAACTTTCTTTTACCACCAAAACCACGTAACTCTCTCATACATAAAAATCACGTAAGTCCCTTCTACCGCAAATACCAGGTAACTCCCTTCTACCTCAAAAACTATGTAAATCCTTTCTACCTCTAGAACCACCTAACTCTCTCATTCATCAAAAACCAAGTAACTTTATTCAAGCTCTATAACCACGTAACTTCTTTAAACATCAAGAACAACGTAACTCACTTCCACCTCCAGAAACATGTAACTCTCTCATACATCAAGAAACACGTAACTCCTTTATATTTCTAGAACCACGTAACTCCCTCAAACATCAAGAATCACGTGACTCTCACACACATAAAGAATCAAGAAACTTTCTTCTACCACCAAAACCACGTAACTCTCTCATACATAAAAACCACGTAAGTCCCTTCTACCGCAAAAACCACGTAACTCCCTTCTACCTCAAAAACTATGTAAATCCTTTCTACCTCTAGAACCACCTAACTCTCTCATTCATCAAAAACCACGTAACTTTATTCAAGCTCTATAACCACGTAACTCCTTTAAACATCAAGAACAACGTAACTCACTTCCACCTCCAGAAACATGTAACTCTCTCATACATCAAGAAACACGTAACTCCTTTATATTTCTAGAACCACGTAACTCCCTCAAACATCAAGAATCACGTGACTCTCACACACATAAAGAATCAAGAAACTTTCTTCTACCACCAAAACCACTTAACTCTCTCATACATAAAAACCACGTAAGTCCCTTCTACCGCAAAAACCACGTAACTCCCTTCTACCTCAAAAACTATGTAAATCCTTTCTACCTCTAGAACCACCTAACACTCTCATTCATCAAAAACCACGTAACTTTATTCAATCTCTATAACCACGTAACTCCTTTATACATCAAGAACAACGTAACTCACTTCCACCTCCAGAAACATTTAACTCTCTCATACGTCAAGAAACACGTAACTCCTTTATATTTCTAGAACCACGTAACTCCCTCAAACATCAAGAATCACGTGACTCTCACATACATAAAGAGTCAAATAACTTTCTTCTATCACCAGAACCACGTAACTCTCTCATACATAAAAACCACGTAACTCCCTTTTACCTCAAGAACCATGTAAATCCCTTCTACCTCTAGAACCAACTAACTCTCTTTTACCTCAGAAGCACGTAACTCTCTCAGGCATAAGAAACCACGTAACTCCCTTATACGTCTAGAACCATTTAACTCCATTCTACCTCCCAGAACCACGTAACTCCCGCATAAACTGATTATTTCATTAAATTATCATTTTTTATAAAATTAAAACAACGTTAAAATATATTACTAAAGAGGAAAATAAAAGTTTTATTAGGAAAATTAGAGAATTATTTAACAAATTGAAAAAAAAAATAAATACAATTTTGGAAAATTTTTAAAAAATGTTAAAGAAACAAAATTTTATGAAATTGAAGAACAATGTTAAAATGAGAATATTTAGTGCAAGATTAAATTGAGATAATATAAAATAAAAGAATAAAAGTCTTAAGGGGAGATAGCAACGACATTTTTAACACATCAAAATTCATGTTGTTTAGGGGTACCAATTTTTTTCCTAGCAGAATTTAAGGCTTACAATCAAGGTACAATGTCAGAATGAAAAAAATAAATTTCTGACTAAAGTAAACATTTTTATTCGTGAAAAAATAATAAAACTTGATCAGAAATTATTATTTTTTTCCAATGCTAATTTTTTCCTCACTTTTCTATGAATTTTCCACAATCTAGCGGATGAATTTTTCAAAACTTTATTTAAAACATAAAAATAATACTAGATGAGTAGACATTTTTTTTTTTCAATAATTTAATATAATTCTATATCCAAAGCTAAGCGAGGAAAAAATTAGCACTCTTCAGCAAAGGGTTGTACTTTTACTTTTCTCTCTTATTAAGTATTAAATCTCTTTCAGAATTTTCAATATTTCCCTACAAAAGATTTTTTCTGTATAAACAAAAACATAATTGTCTACAAAATTACGGATGTAAAATATTGAATTTTGCACTAAAAATCAAAATTGATAAGCATGCAAAGAAAATTTCGACCTTCTTGATTTTCTGAGCATTGAATTCCTTGCAAAAATTACAATATAATAAATTTTTCTGATCATTTAGAATAATTATTTAATATAACTGACAATGCCGTCGCTGTCTCCCTTTAAAAATAAAGTAGAAAATTGAGAAATTTAAAAAATGTAGATAAAAGCATAGAATAAATGTTTTCAAAAATTCATAATTAAACTGAACAATTTAAAAAAAGAAAAAATGTTTTTTTCCTTATCTAACAAACTATAAAAAAAAATGTAAAAGGTACCAAAAAAATTGTTAAGAATCTGCTAAAAAATTAGAATTAATAAAAATAAAATAAAATATGTACATAAAATAAGATAAAATGAAAAAATATCTAAAGTAAAAGAAGAAAAAATCTTAAAATTCTGTAAAAATAGGAAATTACAAGATAAGAATTAAACATTCTCTCTTAGAAATCTTGTAAGAATTAAAAAAATTATTATTGTGAATATGGAAAATAATTATTATGCATTTAAATTTGAATTAAATTGAATTTAAAAGTATAAATATATTGGAATATGAGTTAATTGACGTTTGTAATTTATTTAAATTATAATGACTTTAAGATATAAAAATTTAAAACTATTTTTTGCTATCTTCATACCAAAAAGTAGATCGTAGGTATTTTGATTATCAGTATTAGCACAAATTTTTAAATTTTATAAAGAATTATTAAATAATAATAATCTCCGTAAACTCCTGAAGTTAGTTACTATTTATATTTATTCATTTTCTTCTGTCCACATTTTAAAACTTGAAGTGAAGTTGGTTAGTTTTTATATATACTTATTCATCTTTTTCTGTCCATGTATTAAAATCTAAAGTGAAGTTAGTCCCTGCTGTTTTATATTAATTTTGATTCACTTTATCAGAAAATTTTTAAATTGTTTTAGTTCACAGACAAAATATGCAAATGAGGGAGACTTAATGACGAGATATTGATTATGACTAACAATAATTTATATATTACACACATATATGAATTTTAATAATAATTTAGATTAATTTAAAGTGTCGAATAGTTGAATTTATTAAAAATTCAAATCACGTTATTTTACTTTATTGGAAAAAATTAATACAGTTTAAATTATTCTGTAACTTTTTTTAACCATTTTTGAAGTTCCGAAACTTTAATCAAGTTTGCCGCAAGTTTGAAAACTTCCAGAAAGGTTGCGATTCTAAATTTAATTTTTTCAAATATCAATTATTCTCTTCAGTCTTTAAGTTATTGTCATGAATATTTAAATTTATTATACACAAGTTTTCATTTACTTCTGTCATTTTTCAATTATTTTCTCTAAATTTTAATTATTTTTTTCTATCTTTAAATTATTGCCAGAAATATTTAAATTTTAACATCTGTTTCTATTCCACTTTTATTAATTTTGAATAATTTTCTTCAAATTTCAATTACTTTTGTCATTATTTAAGTATTTTTGTCATTTTACGATTATTTTCTTTATATTTCTATTATTTTTGCAGTTTTAGAATTATTTTCTGCAAATTTCAATTATTATTTTATTAAAATTATTGAATGCGACCCATTAATATTTAATATAGTAATTATTATTGTTATATCAAATTTTAATTTTATTGTTCTGTGAAATAAACTTTTTAATTTTATATTGTAATGGGCTTTTGCCCGTAAATAAATAAATAAATAATTTCAATGTTTTTTATTGTCATGAATTTTTAAAATTATTATAATTATTAGTTTTCAATTATTTTCTACAAATTTCAATAATTTTCTTTATTATTTTTTATTATTGTCATGAGTATATTAAATTTGTACATTGTTTTTCAATTAATTTCAACAAATTTCAATTATTTTCTTCAAACTTTAATTATTATCTATACATTTTTTATTTATACACAAGCTTACAATTATTTATGTCATTATTCAATCAGTTTCTTAAAATTTCAATTGTTTGGTCAATCTTTTAAGTATTGTCTTTAAATTTTTTATTTTATGCATTATTTTTTTCAAATTACAATTATTCTTGTTATTGTTTAATTTTCTTTCTGAAATTTCAATTATTTTTGAAACTTTTCAATTATTTTTTTTAAATTTCAATTGTGTTCTTCAATCTTCAAATTATTGTCAGGAATATCCAAATTTTCTACTCAAGTTTAATTCACTTTCGTTATTTTTCAATAATTTTCTTCAAATTTCAATTATTTTTGTCATTTTCCAATTATTATTTTCATATATTTGTTATTTTTGCCATTTTAGAATTATTTTTACAAACTGCAATTATTTTATTCATTTTTTTTTATTGTCATGAACTTTTAAAATTCTTACACCTTTTTTCAATTATTTTCATCATTATTTTTATTATTGTTACGAATTTATTAATTTTTTTACACCTTTTACAATTATTTTGTACAAACTTTAATTATTTTTTCATTTTTGAATTTTTTTGCCATTTTTGAATTATTCTCTTCAAATTGCATTTATTGTCTTCAAACTTCAATTAATTTCTTCAACTTTCAATTATTTTCCTCAAATTTATAATTTTTTTTTTTAACTTTACAATACTTACTTTACAATTGTCTATAATTTTTTAATTTTTATAGCAGTTTTGAATTATTTATTTCAATATTTAAATTATTTTGTCAAGTTTGCAAGTATTTTCTTCACATTTTTAGTTTTTCTAAAATTATCAATCATTTTTGTCATTTCTCAATTAATTTTTCAAGTTACAACTATTTTTGTCAATATTCAAATATTTTTGAACTTTTGGAATTATTTTCTATAAATGTTATTTTCTTCAATCTTTTTATTATTGTCATGAATTTATTAACGTTTAAAGATCAGATTTCAATTATTTATGTAATTGTTCAATTAGTTTCTTCACATTTTAATTATATCGGTAATTTTGCAATTATGTTATACAATTTTTCAAATAATGTATTAAATTTTTTATTTTTTCACTTCATTTTTGAATATATTTTTCAATAATTTTTTTCTAAATTTCAGTTATTTTTGTCATTATTCAACCATTTTCACCTCATATACATTTTTTGATGTTTTTTAATTATTTTTTTCAAATTTCAATTATTTTCTTCAAAATTTTATTATTTTTTTCAATTTTTCAACTATTGTCTAAAAAGTGCAATTTTTACACCAGCTTTTATAATTATTTATGTCATTATTCCATTAGTTTCTTTACATTTTACTTATTGCTTCAATATCTCGATTATTGTGCGCAAAATTTAAATTTTTTACACCAGTCTCAAACTATTGTTTCAAATTTTAATTATTTTTGAAACGTTTTAATTATTTACTTCAGATTCCAATTATTTCGTTTCAATCGTTGTCATCATTTTTTGATTTTTAATCAATTTTTCAATTAGTTTTGTCATTTACAACTTTTTTTTCACATGAATTATTTTTGTCATTATTTAATTATTTTCTACATATTTTATTTGTTATTATATTAGATAAATATTATTCAACGATTTGTTTTATTTATTATTATACTTTAATTTCTGAATTGTATGGAAAATTAATCGTAAAGTAAAATAATAAAATTGAAATTTTTAAGATTTATCTACACGGAGAAAAATTTGAGGCAGCATTCCTCTTATCTTTGGGAGCGAATGCCTCCCAATGTAAAAATTCAAAAACCCAGAAACACGGAGAAAAATTTGAGGCAGCATTCCTTTTTTTTTAAGGTTTTTGAATTTTTACATGTAGTATTATAGAAATCCGGAGAAATGTGAAGTTTTTTTTTTGTTTAAATCATGATTTTAATGCAAACGCCCCAATTTTTTAAATCAATAAGTAGAAAATACAAATGAACCTGTTGTTTTGATTAAAATGAAATTTCATGAAAATGGTTTTTTTTCAGTGTTATTTGCAGGATATTGACCTAGAATTGGCAGCTCTTGAAGAGGGAAATCGTAGTCGACAGGCTGAATTATCTGCTTACGCAGAACTCGACAATATAGCCGAGGAAGATGAACAAGAACCCCCAGGTTGGTTTATACATAAAAAAAATATTCTGCAAGCTTTCTTTTTATGTGCTGCTACAAAGTCTTTTGACTTTATCCAAATTAAGTTAGATGATAATAAATATAAAAAATCAAATGATATAGTTTTCGAGTAAGCTTTTTCTATATTTTCAAGACAATGTTTAGCTTAGGAACTGCATGATTTACAATTTTAAAAGAGATCAATACGTTGCTCTAAAAAAGAGTCAAAAAACCATTTCTAATCTGGTTGAAAAAATTGCATGTCTTATTTAAATGCTGAAAATATGCTTCTCTTTGCAAGTGCTTACGGCTTTCGAAAAAAAAACACAATTTATTGTACGTATTTTTTTTTTCGTTGAGACAACGGTTTTTTTTTTTTTAATGAAATAATTAAAGATTGATGAAACTCGTTTTGGAAAGAATGTACAAATTTTAGAGACACGTTTAGAATTTTTACCAAAATATACAGATTTTAGGGACACGTTTAGAGTTTTTAGAAAGTTTACACTACGCTTCAAGTTTTTTAGAAAAAATAAACAGATTTTTAGAGTTGTTTAAAAAATTACTAAGTTAGAGTGAATGAAGTTCAAGTTAGAAAGAATATAGAGCCAGAGAAAGGGAAAAGTAGTTTATATAGTTGGAAATAATGTACCTGAAGTTCCGGACGTTGTACGGATGAAATAAAAAAAAAATTCCAACTTTTGCACGACGCAATTTGTTTTAAAATACTTAAAAATATGTTTTTAGAAAAAATTATTAATTTTTTTTTTAAAATTATTATTAATTCTAGGGGGAAAAGCACCACACGAAAAAATTCACATACACGTGTAAAACAATTTTTATACGGCAAACTAAAAATAATTTGCCCTCCATTAAAAAAGTGTTTATTTTTACCCAATAAAAAAAAGCATGGGGGAATAAAATTCGGAAGCCCCCTTAAAGACACCCCCTGATAAGATTTTTTTGAACCCCCCCCCCCCTTCAATGTCAGCATTTTTAAATGCATAAAATAAACAATTTTTTATTTAGTGTCAGCATATTGGGACCCCTCTCTCTATTCTTGATGCTTACGTAATACTTGAATGGCCTCATATTAAGTAGAAGTTTTTTTTATTTTTATTTTCTATAAATTATTTTTTAATTTTAAAAAGTAGAAAAAGTCAAAGAAGTCAACAAGTCCGGAAGTTAGAAAGATTGGCATTTTTAGGGTAAAAACGAAAATTTTTTTTGTTGTGTGTTAAGTCAAAAAATAATTCAAGTTTGCTTTCTTTGAGTTTTTTTCGTCTGAATGTCAAAATTATGAATTTTTGATTCTGCAAAAAAATGATGGGATTTTCAGAAGTTGGGACCAAAGTTTTTACATTTTTTGGGTGAAAGGGAAAATTTTTTCTGTAAAGTGGAAAAAAATTCGAGTTTTTTTGTTGTTGAATTTTTTCAGTTGGAATATAAAAATTACGATTTTTGAATTCTACCAAAAAAATGAGGGGGGGGGGCGAAATTAAAACCAAAGTGTTTTGGTTTTTGTGTTGAAAGAAAAGTTTTTTCTGTTAAGTAGAGAATGATTCGAGTATGCCTTCTTTGAGTTTTTTTCAGTTTGAATTTCAAAATTTCGGTTTTTTGATTCTACAAAAAATATGAGGGGGTCTCCAGAAGTTGGGAACGTAGTTTTCTTTATTTTTGTGGAGAAAAAGAAAGTTTTTTCTGTGGAGTTGAAAACGTTTCGAGTTTGCTTTCTTAAATTTTTTTAGCTTGAATATCAAAATTTCCATTTTTGGATTCTACCCAAAAAAAAATGAGGGGGTGTCCCCGGAATTAAAACCAAAGTGTTTTTATTTTTGAGGTGAAAAGAAAAATTTTTTCTGTTAAGTTTAAAAAGTTCCGAGTTTGCATTCTTTAAGTTTTTTCAGTTTAAAAATCATAAATTCGATTTTTTAATTCTACCAAAAAAAATGAGGGGTCCCCGGAAGTTGGAACCAAAGTATTTTTTATTTTTGGGTGAAAGGGAACATTTTTTCTGTGAAGTGGAAAAAGATTCGATTTTTTTTTCTTTGAATTATTTTAGTGTGAATATCAAGATTTCGATTTTTGGATTCTACCCAAAAAAATGAGGGGGTGACCCCGGAATTAAAACCAAAGTGTTTTTATTTTTAGAGTGAATAGAAAGTTTTTTCTGTGAAGTAGAAAATGATTCGAGTTTGCCTTTCTTGAGTTTTTTCATTTTAGAAATCATAATTTTGATTTTTGAATTCTACCAAAAAAAATAAAGGGTCTCCGGAAATTGTAACCAAATTTTTTTTTAATGTGAAAGGGAGCATTTTTCTGTAAAGTGCAAAAAATCATTCGAGTTTGCCTTCTTTGAGTTTTTTAAATTTGAATATCAAAATTTCGGTTTTTTGATTCTACAAAATATATGAGGGGGTCTCCAGAAGTTGGGAACGTAGTTTTCTTTATTTTTGTGGAGAAAAAGAAAGTTTTTTCTGTGGAGTTGAAAACGTTTCGAGTTTGCTTTCTTGAATTTTTTTAGCTTGAATATCAAAATTTCCATTTTTGGATTCTACCCAAAAAAATGAGGGGGTGTCCCCGGAATTATTAAAACCAAAGTGTTTTTATTTTTGAGGTGAAAAGAAAAATTTTTTCTGTTAAGTTTAAAAAGTTCCGAGTTTGCATTCTTTAAGTTTTTTCAGTTTGAAAATCATAATTTCGATTTTTTAATTCTACCAAAAAAAATGACGGGTCCCCGGAAGTTGGAACCAAAGTATTTTTTATTTTTGGGTGAAAGGGAACATTTTTTCTGTGAAGTGGAAAAAGATTCGATTTTTTTTTCTTTGAATTATTTTAGTGTGAATATCAAGATTTCGATTTTTGGATTCTACCCAAAAAAATGAGGGGGTGACCCCGGAATTAAAACCAAAGTGTTTTTATTTTTGGAGTGAATGGAAAGTTTTTTCTGTGAAGTAGAAAATGATTCGAGTTTGCCTTTCTTGAGTTTTTTCATTTTAGAAATCATAATTTTGATTTTTGAATTCTACCAAAAAAAATGAAGGGTCTCCGGAAATTGTAACCAAATTTTTTTTTTAATGTGAAAGGGAGCATTTTTCTGTAAAGTGCAAAAAATCATTCGAGTTTGCCTTCTTTGAGTTTTTTTAATTTGAATATCAAAATTTCGGTTTTTTGATTCTACAAAAAATATGAGGGGGTCTCCAGAAGTTGGGAACGTAGTTTTCTTTATTTTTGTGAAGAAAAAGAAAGTTTTTTCTGTGGAGTTGAAAACGTTTCGAGTTTGCTTTCTTGAATTTTTTTAGCTTGAATATCAAAATTTCCATTTTTGGATTCTACCCAAAAAAAATGAGGGGGTGACCCCGGAATTAAAACCAAAGTGTTTTTATTTTTGGAGTAAATGGAAAGTTTTTTCTGTGAAGTAGAAAATGATTCGAGTTTGCCTTTTTTGAGTTTTTTCATTTTAGAAATCATAATTTTGATTTTTGAATTCTACCAAAAAAAATGAAGGGTCTCCGGAAATTGTAACCAAATTTTTTTTTTAATGTGAAAGGGAGCATTTTTCTGTAAAGTGCAAAAAATCATTCGAGTTTGCCTTCTTTGAGTTTTTTTAATTTGAATATCAAAATTTCGGTTTTTTGATTCTACAAAAAATATGAGGGGGTCTCCAGAAGTTGGGAACGTAGTTTTCTTTATTTTTGTGAAGAAAAAGAAAGTTTTTTCTGTGGAGTTGAAAACGTTTCGAGTTTGCTTTCTTGAATTTTTTTAGCTTGAATATCAAAATTTCCATTTTTGGATTCTACCCAAAAAAAATGAGGGGGTGTCCCCGGAATTATTAAAACCAAAGTGTTTTTATTTTTGAGGTGAAAAGAAAAAATTTTTCTGTTAAGTTTAAAAAGTTCCGAGTTTGCATTCTTTAAGTTTTTTCAGTTTGAAAATCATAATTTCGATTTTTTAATTCTACCAAAAAAAATGAGGGATCCCCGGAAGTTGGAACCAAAGTATTTTTTATTTTTGGGTGAAAGGGAACATTTTTTCTGTGAAGTGGAAAAAGATTCGATTTTTTTTTCTTTGAATTATTTTAGTGTGAATATCAAGATTTCAATTTTTGGATTCTACCCAAAAAAATGAGGGGGTGACCCCGGAATTAAAATCAAAGTGTTTTTATTTTTGGACTGAATGGAAAGTTTTTTCTGTGAAGTAGAAAATGATTCGAGTTTGCCTTTTTTGAGTTTTTTTATTTTGAATATCAAAATTTCGGTTTTTTGATTCTACAAAAAATATGAGGGGGTCTCCAGAAGTTGGGAACGTAGTTTTCTTTATTTTTGTGGAGAAAAAGAAAGTTTTTTCTGTGGAGTTGAAAACGTTTCGAGTTTGCTTTCTTTAATTTTTTTAGCTTGAATATCAAAATTTCCATTTTTGGATTCTACCCAAAAAAAATGAGGGGGTGTCCCCGGAATTATTAAAACCAAAGTGTTTTTATTTTTGAGTTGAAAAGAAAAAATTTTTCTGTTAAGTTTAAAAAGTTCCGAGTTTGCATTCTTTAAGTTTTTTCAGTTTGAAAATCATAATTTCGATTTTTTAATTCTACCAAAAAAAATGAGGGGTCCCCGGAAGTTGGAACCAAAGTATTTTTTATTTTTGGGTGAAAGGGAACATTTTTTCTGTGAAGTGGAAAAAGATTCGATTTTTTTTTCTTTGAATTATTTTAGTGTGAATATCAAGATTTCGATTTTTGGATTCTACCCAAAAAAATGAGGCGGTGACCCCGGAATTAAAACCAAAGTGTTTTTATTTTTGGAGTGAATGGAAAGTTTTTTCTGTGAAGTAGAAAATGATTCGAGTTTGCCTTTCTTGAGTTTTTTCATTTTAGAAATCATAATTTTGATTTTTGAATTCTACCAAAAAAAATGAAGGGTCTCCGGAAATTGTAACCAAATTTTTTTTTTAATGTGAAAGGGAGCATTTTTCTGTAAAGTGCAAAAAATCATTCGAGTTTTTTTGTTGTTGAATTTTTTCAGTTGGAATATAAAAATTACGATTTTTGAATTCTACCAAAAAAATGAGGGGGGGGGGGGCGAAATTAAAACCAAAGTGTTTTGGTTTTTGTGTTGAAAGAAAAGTTTTTTCTGTTAAGTAGAGAATGATTCGAGTATGCCTTCTTTGAGTTTTTTTCAGTTTGAATTTCAAAATTTCGGTTTTTTGATTCTACAAAAAATATGAGGGGGTCTCCAGAAGTTGGGAACGTAGTTTTCTTTATTTTTGTGGAGAAAAAGAAAGTTTTTTCTGTGGAGTTGAAAACGTTTCGAGTTTGCTTTCTTAAATTTTTTTAGCTTGAATATCAAAATTTCCATTTTTGGATTCTACCCAAAAAAAATGAGGGGGTGTCCCCGGAATTATTAAAACCAAAGTGTTTTTATTTTTGGAGTGAATGGAAAGTTTTTTCTGTGAAGTAGAAAATGATTCGAGTTTGCCTTTCTTGAGATTTTTCATTTTAGAAATCATAATTTTGATTTTTGAATTCTACCAAAAAAAAATGAAGGGTCTCCGGAAATTGTAACCAAATTTTTTTTTTAATGTGAAAGGGAGCATTTTTCTGTAAAGTGCAAAAAATCATTCGAGTTTGCCTTCTTTGAGTTTTTTTAATTTGAATATCAAAATTTCGGTTTTTTAATTCTACCAAAAATATGAGGGGGTCTCCAGAAGTTGGGAACAAAGTTTTTTCAACTCTTCCTATGGAGGGTAAATTGTTTTTAGTTTTCCTGTATAAAAATTGTTTTACACGTGTATGTGAATTTTTTCGTCTGTTGCCTATACCCGCTAGAAATACAAAATTAAAAATATTTTTTGCTTAAGACATATTTTTCCAGTATTTTAAAACAAATTGCATTGACAAAAGTGTAAAAAAAAAAATTTTTTTTATTATCAGCGCATACGTCCGGATATTTATTAGGTACATTTAGAAAGAAAAGAAAATAGTTAGCAATTATTAAAACACTTTACAGAGGATATTTAGAATTTGTCGCGGTAAGTATGAGGTCGGGTCGGATAATCGGAGCAGAGAATGTTCTTTAATCGTCTACGAATTTGATCGATGGAATTAGGCTCGCTTTAGAGAGATAGATACCTAGTGCAATTTTTAGCTACAGCTAGGCTTGTCTTGTCTTTTTCCTCCTGAAGAAGTCTACCTGTTTTCGGACCTAGTTCCGGCGCCTCAACATCTCACACTCGAGCGGCAGCTAAACAAGAGTGTCCTGATCGGCTGGACGGCACCGGAAAATCCACATCAACTGGAATCCTATCACGTCTACGTGGATGGAGTGCTCAAAGTCACGGTGAAAGCCACTGAGAGAACCAGAGCCCTCGTCGAGGGGGTCGACTCAACCAGGGTTCGTAAATACGAACCTTCATGCATCTATTTTCTACTCTTAAACTTCCTTCGCTTCAGATCTAAATGAATGAATACCTTCGTCAAGTATTCATTCGTTTCTTGGTATATCGTAATTTGCACACTTTATATACCAAGCACCCTCGACATTTTTATCTCTCTTATCCTAGATTTTTTTTTTTGCATGAATAAGAAATATAGTTTTATTATATACTGGTCCATAAAGACGAAAGTCTGAAATGTTTTGCTCCCACCCCCCAAAAAGTTTCGAAATCGAAAAAAAAAATTTTTTTCGGACATTATTTAGGGGTGGCTTAAACCCCTTGAAATTTCACATTGATTTTACATGGGAAAAACGCTCTTTTTCGTGAATTCGCTACAAAAATCACTCAAAACAGCCATACAGACATCTTGAAAAATCCTCAAGCAACAATATTCCATAATTTATTTAATAACACTGTGTTACAAAATTTAAACAAGTAAAAAAACTTCTTATCGGACCTACCCGTGTAGAAAAGTTCCCAGTAATTCCCAGTTTGTACATGGGCGCCAGTTGGGGCCAACCTGGGCTTCCCAGTTTTGATCAAATACGTAAACTGTTACTAAATAATAGTTTCAATACTAAACTTATCGTCAATTTGGCTTTATATATTGTAATTTCCTTTCATTTCAATTTAAAAATTCATGAAATTCGGTCAAAGCGCTTAAAGTTCCCCAGGCAAAATGAATGGGGAAAAAAACTTTTTCATAGAATTGATATAAAATCCATAAAAATTAACATTTTTCGATCGGATAAAGCTGTTTCTCCTCAGGAAAGTTTAAAGAATAAAATCCAATAATTTATTTAACAAATTTTTTATTATTAACTTTTTTTTAAAGGGCCATAAAA
The DNA here is from genome assembly GCA_037103525.1 of Ganaspis brasiliensis. NCBI lineage: Eukaryota > Metazoa > Arthropoda > Insecta > Hymenoptera > Figitidae > Ganaspis > Ganaspis brasiliensis. The sequence continues at coordinate 147,158 of JAZKLR010000105.1, read as the reverse complement.
AATCTTCATAAACGAAAAAAAAGTGTAAGATCGTTAAAAAATATTCATTACGACTTTTTACAACATTTTCCACCAAAATTTCCTTTAATTACATACAAATTAGTTACTAACAATTGGTGCATGTATTTTTTAATTTGTTTAAACAAATTAATATTGTTTATCTGAAATTTTTCTTCTAATAGAGCTAGAGAGTTGTAACTTTTTTCTAATATTGCATCTATTTAAGTTGAGTAAATCCTAATATTAGAAAAAAACTAAAATACAAAAATATAAAAATTGTTTAAACAAATTAATATTGTTTATTTGCAATTTTTCATCTAATTGAGTTACAGGGTTGTAACTTTTTATTAATTGTAAAGTAAAATCAACAATTATAAAAATTGATAAAACAAATTAATATTGTTAATATCAATACTGTAATGCAGTTCCCAAACTGTATTTAAGTTTCGAATAAACAATATTAATTTATTTAAAAGAGTTTCATAATTATGGATCTTCGTTTACTATAAGTTTTGGGTGTTTATAGGCTTAAAATTTGAAAAAATTGAGAAAAAGTTAAACTCTCTAGCTCAATTCGATGAATGATTGCAAATAAACAACATTAGTTTGTTTAACCAATTTTTATAATTGTGGATTTTCGTTTATTATTAATATTCAGCTTTGGTATTCTTAAAAAGTTGGAAAATTAAAAGAAAATTTTAAATCTAAAGCTCAATAAAATAAAAAGTTGCAAATAAACAATATTGATTTGTTTAAACAATATTTGTGATTGTGGATTTTCGTTTATTTTTAGGTTTGAAAAGTTGCAAAGTTAAGAAAAAGTTACAACACTCTAGCTCTATTAGATGAAAAGTTGCAAATAAACAAAATTAATTTGTTTAAACAATTTTAATAATTTTATATTTTAGTTTTTTTTCTAATATTAGGCTTTACTTAACTTATATAGTTGCAAAATTAGAAAAAAGTTACAACTTTCTAGCTCTATTAGATGAAAAGTTTCAAATAAACAATATTGATTTGTTTAAATAAATTAAAAAATACATGCAACAAGTGTTATTAACTAATTTTTATATCATTAAAGAAAATCTTGGTGGAAAATATTATTAAAAGTTGTAATGAATATTTTTTAACGATCTTACATTTTTACGATTTTTTTTAGTGAATTGGCACTAACCGGGTTGAGCATTACAAGCCCACTAATTTCCCAGTGGGAAGACCCAACTGGGGCCCACCTTAAATTTGGGAAACCCATATGGGGCCCAACTGGCGCCCACCCAACTTTTCTACACGGGTAGTGAAAGTTGTAGGTAATAAAAAATAAAAAAGAATGGTATGTATTAAATCTTTGATACATCCCCAAAATCTTGTTTTACACTGATAAAACTGGATGTTCAAAATTAGATATTTAAGAAAAGATAGTAACCCTTAATATCTAGATATTAAAGTTTAACATCTAAGATATTAAAATTTAACATTTGGATATTAAAGCTTAACATCTAGATGTTAACCTTGAATATCTAGATAGCTGTCCCAATGTTAAATGATAAATATGTTAAACGTTAATATCCAGATGTTAACGGTTAACATCCATTTTTCTCAGTGTAGAGCCAAAAAACCAATTTTAGGTAGATTCACGTACTTCATACCTCGAAACATCGCCATTTTTTATCCACCGAAAAAATTAATTCAGTCATTTTTACATAACTATTTAGGACTGGCGGATACAGCCATTTACTGGACTTGGTTCTGTACACGGAAAAAATGATAGCTGATAGTTGTAAATTATCAATAATAAATTGTTTAAACAAATTAAAAATACATAAAAATATCTATAAACATTCGTCAATTGACGATATGTAACAATTTTGTTGAAAAATTCTAAAGAAACTATAAATTTGTAATTTAAAAAAAATATCATTTATTTTGCATTTATGGGTGTTGTTTATAACCCTATAAAAAATAGATAATATTAATAAATGATTAAATAAATTCTGGAATATTGTTGTTTAAGGATTTTTCAAGAAAAAATGCGTTTTCCCATGTCAAATCAATGGGAAATTTTAAGGGGTTTAAGCCTCCCCTAAATATTGTCCGATTTAAAAAAAATAGGGGTATTTTTTTCGATTTGGAAACTTTTTGAGGGGTAGGAGCAAAACATTTCAAAAAAATTTTTTTACTCTACATTTTTGGACCACCTTATTATATACACATAAACTGATTAAAATATCTGATTAAAGTTTTAAATGGTGATAATTTAAAAAAACTGTTAACTAGCACAAAACTGGGTTCAATCCAGTTTTGTATCAATTGTAATAATTGTATTAATTTATTTACTACAATAGTTGCTTTAACTTTTTTTTTAAAACTGTCTTGATTTTTGTTTTTGAATAGCCTCACAGAATAAGCGTTCGCTCCGTGACGCATTCTCGAAGAACCTCCAGAGATGCTGCGTGCACAATGGTGATTGGAAAAGATGTGGCCATGGGTCCTACAGCTGTCAAGGCCTCCAATGTTACGGCAACGAGTGCAGTTATTTCTTGGCTGCCAAGTAATAGCAATCATCAGCATGTCGTTTGCGTTAATAATGTGGAAGTGAGAACTGTTAAGCCAGGAGTTTATCGTCACACTATCACTGGATTAGCGCCATCCACCATCTACAGAGTTACTGTTAAGGCGAAAAATCTCAGAGCCACACACTTCGAGGACCAAAATGCTCAGCATGCCAATAATCAGGCCTGCCACGTTCATTTCAAAACTTTGCCCAAAGGACTTCCGGATCCTCCGGTCGATATCCAGGTTAGAACCAATACATTGTCTACACTTTATAACGCAAAATTATCACAATTTGAGTACAGAATGACCATCACTTCTTTGCTTTAAAATTCCCTTGACTTTCTACAATACTGAAATTGACATAGCATTATCATTTATCTTGAACTTGCGGATGATTAAAAATTATTTTGAAAAAGTTTCCAAGTTCACCTAATATTGCATTTTGAAGCCTGCTGTTGATAAAATGCTTATTCAATTGTCAAAAATATATACTTCTAATTCGAAGCTCCGTTCAATATGAAGCTACTTTGTGGTCCGTGTAATATGAGCCCGAGGGGTCGACAACTCCATTTTAAAGCGTACGAGAAATATATTCTCAAAAGAATACTTGAGAGTGCTTATGAAGAGGCTCATAAATATTCCCTAAAACTCATTTAGCCTAAATCCCATTTAACCTAAAACCATTTAACCTAAAATGTATTTAATCCAAAATGCATTCAGCCTAAATTTCATTGAACGTAAATCCCATTTAACCTAAAATGCATTTAGCCTAAACTGCATTCAACCTAAATCCCATTTAGCCAAAATTCTATTTAACCTAAAATGCATTTAGCCTAAACTGCATTCAACCTAAATCCCATTTAGCCAAAATTCTATTTAACCTAAATCCCATTTAACTTAAAATGTATTTGTGACGAGTTCTTAAGAAAGGGACGTAAGAAGCAATAAATCGTTTTTTGGTTTATGGATGTTTTAATTTTCTTAAAGGTTCATTTTTCATTATCTAATGGCAGAAAAGGTTTTTGTTAGATATTATTCAAGTAATAACAATTAAAATCTCTTGATTTGTACAGTTTACTATGCGCTCTCGACTTTTGTTTTCGCTCTCCTGTAAAATAACCAATTTGCTTCTTAGGTCCCTTTCTTCAGAACGCATCACATTTAACCTAAAACTCATTTAACCTACGATGCATTTAATTTAAAATGCATTCAGAGTAAATTTCATTTAACCTAAATCCACTTTAACCTAAATTCTATTTAACCTAAAACCCATTTAACCTACATTTCATTTTATCTAAAAGCAATCAGCCTAAATTTCATTTAACCTAAATTTTATTTAACCTAAATTTTATTTAACCTAAAAACCATTTAACCTTAATTTCATGTAACCTAAATTCCTTTTTACCTAAAATGCATTCAGCCTAAATGTCATAAAACCAAAATTCCATATTACCTAAATCCTATTTAACATTAAAATCATTTAGCCTAAATCCCATTAACCCTTTCCGTCACAGTGGTCAATATATTGACCACCTTTTTTTTAGTAGTTTTTTTGCTATAACTTTTTTGAATTTTAAGATTTAACTTTGGAATATTATTTTTATTCAAATCCAGTAAATTTCCGATTCCAAACTGCTATTAGCAGACAAAAAGTTATTTTTAGTTTTTGAAAAAAAATTTTTAAAGTTGAAAATTTTTGATTTTTCAAAAATGTCATTTTTTGTTTCCTTTGACCATAAAATATGTGTTGATGACGAAAAAAATGTTTTAGCTACAATATTTAAATTGTGTGACTCTAAGGGTTAAACCTAAAATGCATACAGCCTAAATTCCATTTAATCTAAAGCTGATTTAACCTAAAATGCATTCAGCCTAAATTTCATTTAACCTAAATTCTATTTAACCTAAAAGCCATTAAACCTAAATTCCATTCAACCGAAATTCCATTTAACCTAAATGTCATTTAACCTAAATCCCATTTAACCTCTAAAAAGCATGAAGCCTAAATTCCATTTAATCTAATTCCCATTTAACCTAAAATGCATTCAGCCTAAATTTCTTTTACTCTAAATTCCATTTAACCTAAAACCCATTTAACCTTAATTCCATTTAACCTAAATTCCTTTCTGCCTAAAATGCATTCAACCTAAATTCCATTTAACCTGAAAAGCATTCAGCCTAAAGCTCATTTAATCTAAAAGGTATTCAGCCTAAATTCCACTTTACTTAAAATGAACTTAGCCTAAAACCATTTATCCGAAATCCCATTTTACCTAAAATATAATGTAAAACTTATGTAAAATAGAATTTAGGATAAATCGTTTTAGGCTAAATGCATTTTAGGTAAAATGGAATTTAGGCTGCATGCATTTTAGGTTAAATGGGCTTTAGGATGAATGCATTTTAGGTAAAAAGGGATTTAGGTTAAATGGAATTTAGGTCAAGTGAGTTATAGGCTGAATGCATTTTAGGTTAAATAAAATTTAGGCTAAATGCTTTTTTAGTTAAATAAGATTTAGGTTAAATAAAATTTAATGCACATTAGGTTACATAAGGTTTAGGTTAAATGAATTTAGGCTCAATGCATTTTAGGCTGATTGCATTTGAGGGGTAATAAAATTTAGGTGATTTTTTGGTTAAACGAGATTTAGGTTAAATGGAATTTAGGCTGAATGCATTTTAGATTAAATGCATTTTACGTTCAATGGGCTATAGGGTGAATGCATTTTAGGTAAAATGGGATTTAGGTTAAATGTGATTTAGGTAAAATTGGATTTAGGTTTTATGACATTTTGTCTTAATGCATATTAGGTTAAATAAAATTTAGGTTGAATGCTTTTTTGGTAAAATGGGATTTAGGTTATGTAAATGACATTTAAGCTGATTGCATTTTAGATTTAATGCACTTTAGGTTAAATGGAATTTAAGTTAAGTGGATTTTAGGATGAATGGGATTTAGATTAAATTAAATTTAGATTAAGTGTGTTTCAGGCTAAATGCATTTTAGATTTTTTGAGGTTTAGGTTAAATAAAACGTAGGCTGAATGCATTTTAGATTAAATGCATTTTAAGTTAAATGAGATTTAGGTTATTTATGATTTAGGTTAAATAGAGTTTAGGCTGAATGCATTTTAGGTTAAATGAGATTTAGGTTAAATGGGATTGAGGTTAAATAGAATTTAGGTTTAATGGGATTTAGGTTAAATGCAGTTTAGGCTAAATGCTTTTTAGGCTAAATGCATTTTAGTTTAAATGGTTTTAGGGTAAATGGGATTTAGGCTAAAAGGGTTTTAGTGAGTATTTATGCGCCTCCTTATGAATATGTGGGAATACTATGGAATACTTAGGAATAGGAAATATCCGGAATTCTTGAAAATCCGAAAATATTAACTAATATTTACTGGCGCGGATCCAGCGGGGTCGATGGGGGCTATCGCCCTTCCCAAAAGCCTTAGATTATCATATGAGAGAGAAAGAGATAGCACTATATTCTTATCTCTTTCTATCTCATAAATCGCCCCCTTCAAAAACCTCGTCTGGATCCGCCTTTGAATATTACATTAAAAATTTAATGTAATGTAATTTACATTTACATTTAAAAATATCAGTTGAAATAATTTTAATTTCATTATTAATAAATCTATAATTTTTTCCTTAATTATTAACAATTTTCAAATTACAATTATTCTCTTTATATTTTGTAATTTATCTTTAGTTTTTTCCATTATTTTGTTCTGTCGTCGATTATTCTCGACAGTTTTAGAATTTTTTTTTTCAATATTGTGTTTTGAAGAAGTTTTTTAAAGGAATTGTATTATGCACAAAAAAGTGCTAAAAAATTTGTTTTCTTTAAATAAGAGCCGATTATCTACTGTTGGCAAAAGGTTCCCTTTCGAGTAATTGTTTATCGTGTTAAAAAAGTATGTAAAATGAAGAAGAGGTTAATTCTAGGCTTATTTTGATATCTGCATTATTATCTTGTTGGGCGCCAAAAAGAAATTGGCTCTAAAATTCCCTAAAAATAATCTACATTTTTTCTAAATTCTCTAAAAATATCCCTTCTCCTTTGAACCTCCTGAATGTGCTTGTTTTAATCATTGAACCTTCTATCTTTTATAATCTTTTGTCTTTACAATGTTTTTCTATATTTACAATCTTCTTAATATGGAGGATGGTTACATTGTCTATTACCTTATGATAAGGAAATGTCGAAAAAGCCCCCAATGTCTCTTGTCTTATATTGGCGTCTGCGCACAAGTTAGTTGTCATGACGACGAACTTCTGCACAGACGCAGTAACATAACCTACCTTATCATACGATGCTTTCTTAAAAGTTGCGTTTTTTAAAGTAGACAGTATAACCAGCCTCATGGTTATGCCTATTTCTAAAAACTCGTTGATTGCAATTTTTTTCAAAGAATACAGAATCCCCAAATGCACCCAATTGTCGAAACACCTAGTATTTTAATTCTCAGCACTCGCACTAGACTTCTAGTCTAATTAATTGATTGTTTAAAACGTGTTGCAGGTGGAGGCTGGACCGCAGGACGGCACTTTGCTAGTGACCTGGCAGCCTGTTGCCCTAAACGGTTCGGCCGTCACCGGTTACGCGGTTTACGCCGACGGGAAGAAGGTCACTGATGTTGACAGTCCTACTGGTGACCATGCTCTCGTCGACATTCACAAGTTGATGGGCTTGAATCCGAAACACATCACGGTCAGAACCAAGAGCAGAGAGAGTCAATCTGGCGATAGTTGCGCAACTGCAATTCCCTGCAGTGTTTTACGTGGTGGGCCTGCCCATCTTCAGCACGGTCCTCCTCACATGATGGACCAGACTCAACAGCAATCCGGCATTGTTTCGATAGACGATCCTCACAGGATGGCCACCATCGCTCAACGTTATCCCAATTCACAAATTCCTCCGCACATGAGAAGGCACAACACAAGGGTCGACGCTCATGGACAAGTCATTATCGAAACTGACGAGAATCTTTCCGATAAAGAGATTTATCCTGGACAGAGTATTTCTCAAATGGGTAAGCCACTGGAAGATTATTATTGAGTTTAGTAATATAAGATAGGTAAATAATTAATCAGATTATATTATTCTTTGTGTTATTGTCATTGTTGTTCACATGGCACCGAGTTTTGCATACTTTTCCAACTCTGTGAAAGTTCAGACAAAACTCGGTTCTGTATTGATGTTGTTACTATTTTCACTGTTAGTGATTTTTTTTTGTGATACCCAATTCAATTTAAAAAGTCTCTGGTGAAATATTCGTTGGTAATTTTATTATTTACACTTTGCTGTTTTTAGGAATCCCCGAAATCACCAAAGATTCGGCTAGTGAGAATTATAGTGAAGAAGATGATCCAACGAGAAGGGGTAGAGGTATGGCTCCAGGTCAGCGTTACGGTTATCGAGGAGATCCTTATGCCCCGAGAACTCCGGAAGTTCATCGGTCGACTAAAACGGGGCCCACACCCAGGCCTCAAGATCCTTATTACGAGCAAACAAGTAATTATTTGAAAACAGAGGCTGGTTACACAATTTTCGGAAAAGCACCTTATGATTCAATTTTCAACTTAATTGGCTTGTGTGCTTGGTATTACAGCTGAACATATGCCAGTACCTTATGATAATGTAGGTTATGTTATTGCGTCTGCGCAGAAATTCGTCGCCATGACAACTAACTTCTGCGCAGACGTCAACCTATAAGCAAAGACCGAATCATAAGGTGCTTTTTCGAAAGTTTTTTTTCAAACTAGACAATTTTTAAGAGCCTTTTGCAAAGTTCAGAGATAAAGGGAGACAATTTTTAGTGGCAAGTCAAAGAGGAAGAGGTCCAATGCATCGGGGAAGAGGAGCACAAGCTCAGGGTGTGTCACATCATGCTCCTGGTGGAGCACAACAAGCTAATATGAGAACAAGGTGGTTCATTGCTCTTTACGATTATGATCCGACAACAATGTCACCAAATCCTGACGCTTGTGAAGAAGAATTACGATTTAACGAGGGCGACACTATCAAGGTTTGTTTTTACCACAATTTCTTCAGCTTTACAACTTTTCAAAAACAAAATCCTTCTCTGATTATTTGGTCCCTCACCTTCTAAATAAACCCATAAAAATAAAAAAATACTTCCCATTAGGTTTTCGGTGAAAAAGATGCTGATGGTTTCTATTGGGGTGAGTGCCGCGGAAGACGTGGATTTGTACCGCACAATATGGTGGAAGAAATGAAAGATCAAAATCAAGGTGGTCAAGTTCAAGGTCAACAGGGAAGGAGAGGACAAGGACCAGGTGATAGATGGGGCGATATTTACGCAAATGTGCCATCTAAAAGGATGATTGCCCTTTATGACTATGATCCTCAAGAATTATCTCCCAATGTTGATGCTGAAGTAAGTTTTACTCCCTCTTAAAAACATTAAATTTTCAACTGTTAATAATATTTTTAAGAAAATGTTCTTTAAAAGCACAATTGTAAAATGTGTTCTTGCTCTGAAATGAATTGACAAATTTGCAGCAAGTGGAACTGTCTTTCCAAACCGGAAACGAAATAATTGTTTACGGAGAAATGGATCCTGACGGTTTTTACATGGGTGAATTAAATGGAGTTCGTGGTCTTGTACCAAGTAACTTTTTGACAGAAGCTTGTAATCAAACTCCAGGCCCACAGGGCCAAGGAAGTAGAAGACCTCCAGGCCAAGGACAAGGGCCTGGTGCCCGAGGTCCTCCGCCTCCTCCACGAGAACCCCCTCCTCCAGGTCATCGACGTAATAAAGGTAACCTATTTCTTAATAATCTTCTTTAATCATTTCTGTCTTTTAACGCCGGATGCCGCGGCGTTATTTAACCTTTACTCGCATTGATGCAAAATTTTTGTTTTAAAAACTATTCAGAATTCTCTATAGTTGACATTTTCTAACGGTTAGTTTGGTAATTATTACAAAATGATGATAAATAATGAATTGATAAATATATTGGGATCTCCGCTGGGACGATTTGCCATCTGGTGAGACTTTTTGTAACTGCTGAGGTTTTAATAACCTGGTGGCTAAAAAAGTAACTACTCGCAGTGGGTTAAAGCAACCTCTAGCGGAGATTGCAAAAACTCAATGAGATGTAACGAATAATGATCAATGCGATTAAAGATGATAAAAAGTAGACGGCAAGCAACACAAGACACGATCGATGTGCCATACGACAGGCAGATGGGTCACAGGAAAACGTACCAAAGTACTTGTATATTATAATCACGAATATTTACACAAAATTTACATCACTGATAAAAACCTAATTGCCAACATTATATATATGAATCCACATCATCCAGTGATGAGACATTGCTTCGCGATTTTTGCATTGCACTGTGTGTGACAAGTTTGCAAGAGTGGCTGCACCCTTCAATAATTAATATTTAGAGAATTTGCAGACATTGTATATACAAACGGGAACAATTATATTTTAATAAACACAAAATTGAAAATTACAAATATTGAGCAATTAAATTAACTATTTTTACAGAAAAATATTTTTAATAATTTGATTTCAAGAGTTACATAAAGATACACAATAAAAAGTATAAATTTTTACAAAAAAAGATGCTTAATAATAATTAATTTGTCGGATTGACAATTATTTTTTTTCAAGAATATTAGATTTTTAGAAAATGGAGTCTTGTTGGCATAGGGACAAGAACTGGCGTAGGAACACATGACAAAATGCAATGAACACCAAGCTGCTTTCAATGTATTCTATTAAGTATATATACATTATATATTTGTTCTGTCTCTCTCCGAGCACTTACTGGCTCCATTACTTCTCTACATCTGTCTTACTTTCTCTGTCTATATACATATAAATATACTATATATAATATATACATCATTATATTTCTTTATCGATTGATTATACTACGATCACGTTGCTGTATAATAATGACAATGTGTATATTCTCTCTCTTTCTCTCTCTATATTCCGACAATATTTGTCTCTGTGTGCCTGAACTGGTCGATGGTCGTCGTGTCACATGATTGTCGTTCGTGTCGTGTTGTCATGCTGGCCATTTACAATAATATTTTTTATACTTTTCCAATCGTTCAAGATTGGGAAATTTTACGCGATTTTTACAATAGAACTCTGTTATTCTTGTGCGCAAGTAGCTTCGACCGTACTTTCAAATTGTAATCATCTTAAACTAAATTTCCAAAAATTGATTCTTTGCTCATAATTATAACTTTAGAAACAAAATTGTAGACCTTTGATTTTTAAGATTGTTTTTTGAAACTTGAAACGGGACATTTTCTTCAATGAAACCAAAATCGAAATAATTCAAATGTTTCAAAATTAAACAAAATTATACAGAAAATGTTTATTACTTGTAATTGTATCGAGAAATAAAGCTAGAAGATGATAATTTAAATTCAATTCATCAAACTAAAATTATTTGGATCAGGTATTAAATCAAAATGAGCTAAATTTTTTAAAGATTAAATCGAGTTTCTTGCCTTGACACATAGCCTTCTAAATCTTTTAGATGAAATCAATTGAATTATTTCGTTTAAATCGAGTTTCTCGACAGGAGTCAGAATGAGCTATATTTTTGAAAGCAAAATTAATTGTAAATGCTTGAAATGAGATTGTAAAATTTTGAAATTGATGGTAAATTTTTGAAATTAATGATAAATTGTTGATTTTGTAAAAATTGAGTACGGTTGGGGCAACTTTGTTGCGCTGAAGAAATGAGCCATGAATGACAACACGGTTCTGTTCTCTTCTCTGTTGCTAGATGCCTGCATTGTGCCTGTGTCTGTCCCTGTCTGTCACTTAGACTCTAGACAACTACAACAACAACCACTAATGAACAACCAACAACATCAACTACAATATCAACAAAACAATCCACCGCATCTAGCGTACCAACAAGCGAATCACCACAGCTACACGACCGTTACCACGTCCAATCAACATGGACCCATGGGTGCCCATAATGCCCATCAACAAGGCGCCTTGCCACCCCATCTTCAGCAACAGGTGAGTGCACTGGTCCCAAAAAATCCAACAGAACGGACCGACAGACATTTTATCAGCCAGATACAGGTCTTTTCCATTTCAATTTACATTTTATTTCTTCAATTCAATTCAACTTTATCTTCAATAACAATCTTCTGCTTTCCATTATCTTTACAGTTGGGTTAAACCATTTTAATTCGCCTAATGTATTTTTCACCTTCTTATAAATCTTTAATACTTTTTGCGAGAATATTATTGCATGTTTTGAGATATGACGAAATGAATGATGATTTTAAAAAAAGAAAATTAATTTTCATATAAAAAAAAAGATTTTTTAGATTGGGAGAACACGAAAAAATGATACATTGACAGACAATAAAAAATAGTTTAAAATACCGGTTATCATACTTGTAAAAGATTAATATTCAATTGATATTTATTTTCGAATGCTTAATTTAGGGTAGATGTACCGTTTTTGTCTAACTTTAGAAGTTACGAACAATCTAACACATTTATTTGTAGGATAAATACATATAATGAATAACTGATGCATGCTAATAGATTAATTGAAGTTCCTAGTTTTTGACTTTGTTGTCTGTGAAAGCAAAAAAAAATACCGATTATGAAATACATTAATAAATATTTCTAAAATTGAATTTCACTAGTTTTGGTCATCTGTGCTCCAGTTTTGGTTCACTATTTACACCGCATTGGAAAGTTTTTAAAATTAATATAAAATCATATTAATCTGGATAAAAATCATTAATTTACTTTAATACAAAATATTAATCATCTACACGTAAAAAAATGCTGTAATTGCATCTACTCCAGGAAACTAGTAGTCAAAATACTCCAGGCTGTGGTGACAGCAGCCTCAACTGTAGTGAATGTAGCTACAGTTATGAGATACATGAGTTGCGTGAGCATGCGCGGTAATGCTCTACTCAGCTGACAATCGAAATTAATCGAAATTGTGTTAACCTTTACTCCAGGCTGTAGCTATCCTATATATTACTATTTTTTGTGATTCCCATTACTCCAGTTGAAGTAAGCTGAACTCCAGTTTTTTTTACGTGTATAGTTCTAATTAAAAAAAAAAAGAATTACAAAAAAGCGCATAATAAGTTATAAAAAAAACATTTGTTGAAATGTCATTAGTCACGTCGCACAGTGGTCTGGATTTGGAAATTAGAGTTCAAAATAGCGTAGAGCACGCAAATCTTATCCGATTTTTAATGTATTTTCTTAGAAATATTCGTTATTAAATTTTTAACAGATCGCTCAAGACCGATTTTTCAAATAAAGCTTCAAAACTTTTTTATTTATTTATAAAAGTTAAAAATATTTTTTTTTTTAAAGTAGTACTCCATTATTAAATAATAGTTAAATTCATTGAGAAAAGAAATAAATTAGTTAATAGCTTCTTAAAAACGTTATAGATCAGTGAAAATTAAAAAAAAAATTTCCATTTGTTATAAACAAATATATTTTATATATTTCATTTTTAATAAATTCCTGTATTTCATAGTTTTAAAATTATATTAATAAAAAGGGGAATATTTTATAACATCTTGCATTCAAGTATTGAAAAAACAATAATTATTGCTTCCTCATAGAGGAAGCGTTGTGATCGTTAAGATTTTCGATTTTCCAAAAATAGTGTAAATCGACTCAGTTTCATCTGAAAAGTTCAAATTTTCATTCCTGAGAAAATGTCCAGATGTGTGTGTGTGTGTGTGTGTATGTGGTAAATTTTTTGTCGCCAGGATATCTCGAGAACGCTTCAACGGATTTTAATAAAATTTGGATGACATATGAAGCTCACAAATATCTAAATTTGGACACAGGGATTTTTGAAAATACCCAATCAAATTTTTTTGAGCACCTTTTTTCATCAAAAATATCGTTTTTTGGCAAAAAATTTTTTCATGCTAAAAATTCAGACAAATGAATGAAAAAATCATGTTCCTTGTTTCAAAACGAATCGATTGACCTATATAAAGTATATAATTGACCAAAAACTCACGTAATAATTCATGATTTTTCAGTTTTTTTCATAAAAAAATCTCGTTTTTGGAAATTTTTTAAAAAAAAAATTTTTCATGCTAAAAATTCAACCAAACAAAATCATATTCCTTGTCTCAAAACGAATTGATTGACCTATATAAAATATATAATTGACTAAAAACCCACGTAATAATTCATGATTTTTCATTTTTTTTTCATCGAAAAATCTCGCGATTTGCCAAAAAAAATTTTCATGCTAAAAAACCAACCAAACGAATTACAAAATCATATTCCTTGTCTCAAAACAAATCGAGTGACCTATATAAATTTTATATTTGACTAAAAACTCACGTATTAATTCATAATTTTTAATTTTTTTTATTGAAAAATCTCGTGTTTTGCCAAAAAAAAATTTCTTGCTAAAAATTCAAACAAATGAATTAAAAGAATTATATTCCTTGTCTCAAAACGAATTGACTAAAAATAATTGACTAATAATTGACTTTATTTATTTATAATAAATAAATAAATAAAGTTTTGGAATATAGAAAAAAAATATATATATTGATTTATTATTATTTTATTATTATTACTTATTTGCATAAAAATAAATAATAATTAATTTAAAATTGAATTATTATTTTTTATGTTATAAATAAATTTATTGCTTCCTCTATGAGGAAGCAAATTATTTTGCTTTCTTGGAAGCGAAGTGTCCATGAAATGGACAGAATTCACACCTAGTTTATTAATTATTCTTGTTAATTAAACAATTTTAATAAACTTTATTTTTCTATGAGGACTACTTAAAAGAATTTTTTTTTCAATGTTTATAAGTACATAAAAAAGTTTTGAAGCTTTATTTGAAAAATCGGCCTCGAGCGAACTCTTAAAAATTTAATAACAAATACAGGGATCACAGTTTCTCCCCTTTTTCACCTAATCCCCCTTTTCCCCTTTTTTTTAGAAAAATCACCTAAAACACCTAAAATCAAGATTTTATCACCTAAAACACCTAAAATTAACATTTTTCTCTTCTTTGACCTTCTTTTTTTCAAAAAGTTTCTATTTTTCCACTTTTGGAAATGCAAAAGTTTATCCTTTTTTAGGGTGTCTGTACAATGATGAGAAATTAGTTATTGAATTTAAATGTTTAAACAAAAATTTCAACTTAAAATGGTTTTTTATTATTATTTATTGAATTTATTTAAATTTTAAACAGGAAACATGAATAAAACATGATTAAAATGAAATTATTTTAAAAATTTATATAATTTTTTTATTACCATGTATTCTTAATTAATTAAAGCAAATTAATTCATTGGATAAAGAAACTTTTTATTAAATATTTTTTACTCGTTTTAAACAAATATTACTAGTTTTGCATCATAAAATAAAACCATGTATTCTTGCTGAAATACATCAAATTTATTTTATTAGATGAAAAAAAATTGTTTATGAAATATATTTACTTATTTCAAACAAAAATTAATTGTTTTGAATTAGAAAATCCAAAATACAATAAAAGAGATTAATAAAAATAATTTGAATTGATTTTGTCATATTTCGCTAAAATATTTTTAATTTAATTTCTTTAACATTATATCAGAACATTTTACATCACAGATTTTTATGTTTCCTGTTTAAAATCTAATTATTAAATAAATAATTTAAAAAACCATTTGAAGTTAAAAAATATTTTAAAATATTTAATTGCAACAACCATCTTCTCGTCATTGAACAGACAACCTATTAAAAGATAAATTTTTGTATTTCCGAAAGTGCTCTTTCTTTTAAAATTTTCATAAACAAATTGAACAAAGAAAGACTAAATTAATTAATAAAACTGTTTTGAAGAAAAAGAAACAATAAAATTTTGTAAAAGAAAACTTTAATTATTAATATAACCCTTTTTTCTTAATTTACAAAATCCCCTTTTTATTTAAGAAAATCCTCTTTTTTGAAAATCGAAATCCCCTTTTTCACCTAAAATTGAACGAAGAAACCACTGTGATCCCTGCAAATATTTCTAAAAAAAGAAATTAAAAATCGGATAAGATTTGCGTGCTCTATTTTAAACTCTTAATTTCCAAATCTAGACCACTGTGCGTAGAAAAGAATAGTTTCTAAGGTATTTATCATATTTGTAGATTATTATAACAAGTAGAAACTGTAATATACAATTATTTTTAATTAAAATGCTTTTTTGGAAAAATCATTACATTATAGTAATACTTCAAAATCATTAACAAATGCTTTAGACATTTTGCAGGTTAAAAAAAGTTTTCAATATAAACAGTTTATAAATGTCGTTCTTTTTATACCAAAATTTATTGTACATTTATTTATTTATTGACGTTAATAAACAATTTATTTTCACTCACTAAAGCTACTCCGTCGTCTAGAAATATGATAGAGGGTTAAAATTATAATTCCGATATGCGGTGCTAGCAATAAAACTAGAGAAAAAATCGTGAAATTCCATTGTATATTCACAAAATTAATAATTCTCACTATTATAAAATTATAATTCACTTTCACAAACACTTTAAAATTTTGTTTTTAAAATAAATATAGAATTTTTATGTACTAAATACGTCAATTTTCTCTCTGTCGGCGGCCATATTGAATAGTTTCTAAAACAACCGATAGGGGCGTTTTGTAAATTTAAACTACCAATCATATAATTTTCTCTAAAATTAAAAATTGTTAAAAAAATTATTTAAAGGCATGGCCAAAACTAGATAATTAAATAGAAAATTGTTTCTAATTTGGCCACCACTTTTTTATAGAAAATAAGACATTTTAAATAAAATATTTTATTGGTAATTAAACATAACTAATAAATTTTCATTAATATAATCACCTTCTACAATATTGTCATAATACATGATGTGAAATAACATAAAATTGATTTAAAAAAAGGTACTTTGCCAAAACTGGTGCTATGGCCAAAAATGGTACATCTACCCTATGTTTTGCACTTAATTAAAGTATTTAAAAATATAAAATAACATGTAAAATATGGTATACATATAAGTTTGTATGTGACATGGAAAAAATCGATGATATTTAACAATTTTTTTCTGCGAAGAAATTTAATTTCAGAAAATCGAAATGATTCAATTAATAAGTACTTTTATCACACTTTAATATTATCTGAATACTTTTTTGATAGTTAGCTTAGAAATATAAAAACTTTCACCTTAAAAGTTGACATTTTTGTTCATTTTATTTGAAAGTTCCTGACTATAAACAGATCCAATCCAAATTTTTGGAATATGCAATATCTGCTTGCTGTTAAAATTTCGCGTTGGTTTTTGCACAACTTTTTGAAATAAATTGATTCAAAATAAGTGTTTATTTTGAGGTGAATGACAATTATTTATATCAAGTTGAAGTTGGTTTCCGATTTGCGATAAAAATCAAAGTCAAAACGAATCGATTTTTTTTAATACCAGTTCAAAATCGGTTTTAAATGAGATTTGATTGAACTTTTTTAAAATTTCTGTACAGTTTGATAAATCAAAAATCTTTTTCAAAGTAATTCTTTGGTTTAGATAAATTGTAAAGGGTCGCAAAACTTATATATTTTTAAACATGACATATGAATTCGATCTTTTTTCTAAAATTTTTTTATGTTTAGGTTATATTTTATATTAATATATCAACGAAAGCACAGTCTGAATTATTATTAATGGCCTAATATAAATTTAAATAAGATTTTTGCTTTATCAAACTGTACAGAAAATTTACAAAATTTAATTCAAATAAATATATTTCAAACTCATTTAAAACCGACTTTGAACTGGCATTTGAAAAAAGTGAATAATGTCGATTTGCTTGACATGTCACATTATACAAACTTAAATATCATATTTAACATGTTATTTTATATTATTAAATACTTTTAATTAAGTGCAAAACATAAATTAAGCCTTTAAAAATAAATGTCAATTGTATTTTTTATCTTTTCAGAAGTAATAACCAGTATTGTAAATTATTTTTTATTGTCTGGCAATGTGTCATTTTTTCGTGTTCAAAAAATTTTAAAAATATCTTTTTATATGAAAATTAATTCTTTTTTTAAAATCATCATTCATTTTGTCATCTCAAAACATGCAATAATATTCTTGCAGAAAGTATTAAACTTTTTTAAGATGGTGAAAAGTACATTAGGCGAAATAAAATGGTCTGACCCAGTTTATTTTTTGTTATATTTTGGAGACACTGCTAGTTGCGATTCGACATCTCGTGAGACTTTATAACGTCGAATTTTAAACCTGGTGGCGAAAAAAATAACTACTGACAGTAGACGCTAAACCATGAGCCACTAGCGGAGATTCCAGAAAACATTTTAATTTATAATTTCTCAAATCTTGTAAAATGTTAGTTGAAGTTTGTTTAAAAAGAAATTTGTAATTTAAAAAAAATTTGTTTGATGAAAGAATTTTATCAAAGTTATATATTAAGTTTTTCTTTTCTTTTTTTTCATTCTTTTTCTTTCTTTTCTTTGTCATTCATTTTCATTCTTTTCTTTTTCCTTTGAAATTGTTCTAAATAACCAAATTGACGAAATTGAAGACGATTTTGTTCATATAGTCAGGGTAATGTTTTAGCAAAGCATGCTGCATAATCTCTGGCTGTCTAGCGATTATACACCGCTTTTTTCATATTGAGCTGTTTTTTTCATGCCTAATCGATCAATTGCATTTAAAATACGATGAAATAAAATCTGATATTGTTATTGTTGTTTTAGTTGAAATAGTGATAATTTAGTTATTCTGTAATTACGTAATTCGAAAAACACCTTATGATACGCTCTTTCCTAATATTAGCGCCTGCGCACTAGTTCGTTGTCATGGCAACCAACTTCTGCACAGACGCAGTAACATAAACTAGCCTATCATAACGTGCTTTTTTAAAAGTTGCGTTTTTTAAGGTAGACCGTGTACGTTTCTATATTAGATAGATACAGATTTTGTAATAACAAATAGTTTCAAAAGTTTACTGATAAATCAATAGATTTAAAAGTTCACTGATTAACAAATTAACAAGTTTACTAATATAAATCATTGAATTAAAAGGTTAAAATTAAAGTTGGAATTAAAAATTTAAAAAAAAGTTTTGTTTATGAAATTAGTAAATTAAAAAATTAATTTACTGATAATTCAATAAATTATACAGTTTACTGTTAAATCAATCTTTAAAATTGTTTTTTTATTTATTAATATTTTCAATTATTACAGAAAAACATAAGCAGTTATAATAAAAATATTAAATTTATAGTTAAATCAGTAATTTTCTTAAATTGCTGATTTAACTGTAAATTTTTATTATAAATCAACGAATTGAAAAGTTATTTAGATAAATTATAGTTAGTTAAGAAATATACGGATAAATCAATTACACTTTGCTATCACTATTGTAACTGATTTTTTAATTTTAACAGATTTTTTCGCATTGATAAAACAAAATTTAATGAAATTAAAAAAATTCATTTGAAATTTAAAAATTAGTTAGTTTTTTTTTTATTTTGTATTTCGGATTCCTTTTTTAAAATATAGATTTAAAAACAATTTAAAGTATTTTCAAATTGCAAAATTAATTGTAATTAATTTTTGTCAACATAAATAATAATAATCATAATAATAAATAATTGTAATTTAATTTATCACTGGTAAGTGATAATTTTCTTCTTTGATTATGAAAAAATCTTCTTTCTATAACAATAATAATGAATAATAACAATTATAATTGAATATAAAATAGTCTAAAAATTTGAGGAACTTTTCAACTCTTAGCTTCTTTTTTTTTTAATTTCTCACATTCGCTTTTTGCTTAAAATTGTATGTTTTGTGGAAAAGCTCACTGCCGATATCACGCAAACACGAACAATTTTATTTCGAATTTCTGTAAAATGAATTCCGTCAATAGAAAAATTATTGGTATAACTTAATAATAAAATAATAATTGGGTTAAGTTAACAAATAATATTACTTTAATTTAATTCTTGTTTTAGATTATATTTTAACAAAAGGCACGTAATAAAGACAAGTAATTTAGATTTGCTTCGTATTTCATAAAGGTTTATCGTATTATTGAAAAATTGGTATTAGATATACTTTTTATGAAACGAAATATTGAATTCAAATATTCGTATACTGTATATAAATATCTGAAATATTTGTGTATGCATGTTTATGGTACGTACAGTCGATTTACTATTTTGAAATCGAAGTATTACTAATGAATTTTAAAGTTTATATAATTTCCTTTTTTAAATATTCTTTATAATTTTTTTTATTTGTAACTATCATTTAATAGAAAACTTTAGATTTTTAAGTTTTGTTTCTTAATTTTGTTGTAAATTTATCTTTTTAATTTAAATTTTTAAATTTGTTCGTCGGTAAAGCGTTCCAATTGGTGTCGCGTTTTTGCTATTTTCACCGTTTCTGTCAAAGTCGCGTGCGACGCCATTTGTAACGCCTCATCGTCGATAAGTGATTAAGTAATTTTAAATTCTTCGATATTAACATTAAAAAATGTTAATTACACAATTTTCATTAACAAATGTTAATTTTACAATTTAAAGAATTGTTAGTTACATTTTTTAATTAATTTTCAGTAAATAAAAATTAACTAAATGTCGGTGAAAAGGAACTGGAACGTAAGATTTTTTATTTCCTTATTTTATGCAGTCAAGAAATTGTAACTAAGAAATTTATTTCCTTTAAAGACAGTTTGAAAAATGCTTTAAGGAATAAAAAATCAAATTACGTGATGATTTTTATCAAATATTGTTCCTGAGATGAGGTGATATATGTTTTTTTTTTTTGTGGAAGAAAGGTGTAATCAATTTTTTATCACTTTACTCCTGTCTGCGTATCTGTGGGTAACTATGTAAGACGTAAAGTCCTTTACCGACAGTCGATCAATTTGAAGCAGATAATAACCTTTTTATCTTTTAATAAATCACAGTTTCTCGTATTATCAGCTTCAAATTGATCGACTGTCGGTAAACGGTTCTACGTCTTATAAAGTTACCCGTAGCTAACTTTTCCACTGTTTTTATTTTTTAAATAAATCTTTAAAAGCTCCAGTTCCCTTTTCCAAACATCCAGTTTATTTTTATTTATTTTTTCTGATATTCTGAAGAGGTTAGGACTGTAATTTAATCAGATTACACGGCAGTCAAAAATTCACAAAAACGAACAAATTTCTTACTCTTACCCAAATATTTTAAATTCCAATTTGACATGAAATGAAATAGATAAATTTTTCCAAAATTTGTATTTAACAATTGATATGCAACTTAAGGGTTAATCAGACAAACAATCGAAAAAAAAGTTAGTCCAACTCCACATTCTCGTGTATTTTAAATAAAAGAAGTTTTATATCTTTTTTAGTGGAAGGGTAAAAACAATTTTCTTTTAAACATTAGGGCCAATTAAAAGTTGAATTTTAATAAAAATAAAAATTTTCTGTTTATTGAAAAACGATTTAGATAAACTAACCTAAAAGTTGACAATCGTTTCTATAACGTTTCTAATAAACTGAAAATTGTAATTTTTATTGAAATGTAACTTTGAGTTGAGCAAAATGTTAAAAATAAAATTATTTACTTTTTCCAGCAAAACGCTTTTAAAATTTAAATAGTTTTTTAAATAAAAATATCCAAAACTATGGAACTGGATTAAATTTTTTTTTCTGATTGTTGTTTAATTTCTCCTTAAGGGGAGACACCACCCTTATTTTAGCCCCTTTATATTTACAGGTTGATCAAAAAGAAAAAAATCTTAATTTTAGATATTTTGGTTTTTTTAAAAAGTGTTCAATTCCATGCGATAGATTTAAAAGAATCACTAAAAAAGCAATTACAGAAATTGGCAATGAAAAATAGTGAAAATTGTAAATGAAGTTCTTAAAAATTATTTTGGGACCCAAATGATGCGGAAAAGTGAAATAACTTTCTGAGATCATTAAAATTTAAAGGGATCAAAATAAAATTGGTGCCTCCTCTTATGGTTGATCGATAAACAAAATGACAGTGGTTGCCAAACACTTTACCTTCCTTTGCTGAAAATTTTCACTTTGAAAAAAAAACCAGACACTTTTACGAAGAAATCGTATTTCTGGCAAAACTGCAGGGAATAATAAGTTTGAAGAATATAGACTTTCTGTTGTTAGATAATTTTACGAGCAAAAAAACGAAATCTGATAAATTAGAACTGACAGATTTGCTGTAGAAATGTCCGCGACATACAGACTTTTTTTTAAAAAAACATAAAAAATCCAAAAAACAGTAACGAGAAATCGAAACACGAATTTGATTGGCAAAACATAACAATACTGGATAAGGAACCTTCTAAGAAAAAACGTCTTGTTTCTGAAATGGTATATAAAATTACAAAAAAATTCTATTAACAGAAAAGAAGATATTTTATTTTTCAACAAACAATATGATTCTATAATTCGACAAATGAAATTTAAAATTAACAGATAGTAAATTCACTAATTGAAATTAAAGTCATTTACGTTCTCTTTGTACTACTTAGTAAATAAAAACAATATCTTGTAATTGAACCTTCAGTTAAATATGGACATTCATACAACTACACAGTTAAAAATTTTGTGTATTTGTGTAGAATACAGTCCTTGTTAAATTTTTTGTGTTAAAATTTAACATTTTTCGTGTGTTGATTTTACACATTCTTCAAATGTCATTTGATTCTTGAACATAACCTCAAATTTTTTAGTAGTAACTAGGGTTGGAAAGTTTCATGAAACTTTCCTAATTGAAATGTTTCATGAAAGTTTCAATGCTTCATGAAACATTTCAAAGTTTCAATATGGCGCAAATACATGGGCAAACTAACCTTACCTTACTTGACAAATAAATTTGAAGGCGCGAAATTTAAATTCTATCCCCTCCACTCAAAGTTTCATGAAACTTTGAAACTTTCGTCCATGAAACATTTGAAGTTTCAATGAAAGTTTCAATGTTTCAATGAAACGATTCACAGCTTACAACCCTAGTAGTAACTCTGTAATTTATGTTTATTTTTTTGTTGCACAAGCATAAATTCCTTATTGAAAATTCATTTTAACTTGCAAAAGATAAAATACAATAGTAATTGCATAAAATATACACGCTTTAAATTATTATAATGCGTAAAATAAGAGGTTAAAATTTGTGTACAAAATTCAACATATTTTTTGTGTTGAATCAACACAAAGTTTTGAGTGGACCGTTTGGGACATGTGAAAAATGTTAAATTTAACACAAAATTTTTTACTGTGTAAGTCCAAAATATAAGAATTTGTGACAAAATTTATAATTTATTATTATTCTTATATATTTTATTAAATTGACTAAATAAACATGTAAAAAAATTTTTTTACAAAAAAAAATGACGAAGTTGTGAAAAAAATAAAAATAATCAAGTCGACGGCCCCCGTTGATAAAATGGTTATTGAAAAGCCAGTGGAATAAAATGCTAATTCAAAAGAGCGTGCTATATAATTCTTATTCAATTGTTTGTGTAATAAAATGACAACTGATTTTCAGTGCAACAAAACGTTATCTCAGAATAATTATTTTAACATAAATGTCATTATTTTTAACTGCAAATTAACTCCGTATTGTATCTAAGATGTCATATATAATAAATAATATGTTTCTGATGGTATAAATATGAAAATTACATTTTTATTTGTATACAAAATGAATATTTAGTTTTTTAAGATAGCATTTTGTTGCACTGAATGTCAGATGTCATTTTATTACACGAACAATTGAATAAGAATTATATAGCACGCTTTTTTGAATTAGCATTTTATTCCACTGGCTTTTCAATAAACATTTTATGAACGGTGGCCGTCGAAGTGTGTTTTTTAAAAAACAAACCAACACTGTTTATATCTAAGTACTCTCATCAACATAATGTAAAAAAAGAAAACTTTTTTGTAAATTAATTATAAACGTTTAGAATTACCTAAAAATTAATTTTGATAAATAAATATTACAGTTCTGAAGAGGACTACATAGTTAGTCGAAACGTCAAAAACAAAAGATGTCTTTATTTATTGACTAAACCATCTCTCTACTTCTGACTCGGAGAAATTGATAAAATTTTCATCTTTACTTATTTTTAATTGCTTATAATAATTGTTGCTATTTTAAACAAATTTGGCACAACATGTATTCATAATAACCATGCTTTAGGATAAAAAAAAATTAATTACTCATACCAAATTTTATCAAAATCCATCAAATAGAACAGTCCAAAAAAATCTATTACTAATAACTTTTGATACTTAAAAATTGTTTAACCCATTAAGGACGGGAAGTACTCAAATTTAACATGGAGTTTAGTATTATTTTTTAGTGTTAGAAGAGAATGAAAAAAAATTTACTCAACCTATTTTATATAGATTAGACATCGCTCTTTCAAATTTTGCAATAAAAAATTATGTATATTTATAAATAAACAAGTTACAAGCAGTTTTTTAATAAAAAACACGTTTTTTTCAGTTTTTTTTTCATTTATGGATTTTTTTTGACCCTTTATGGTAAAGGAATATCTTTGACTGATACAAATATCGCGGCAAGGATGTTTAATCTACAAGAAACCACAATGGTGAAAGTTAAATTTCAAAATGGCGGACACAAAATGGCGACTGAAGTGGGGTTTTTTTTTTTAAATCATGGACTGGTATTGGAAATCGTACAAACCTGATAGTTTTTCACAAACCTCGGTATGTAAATATTTTTGATTTCGCTGGTGCAGAATTATCAATTAAACTTTCAAAATTCAAAATGGCGGATCCAAAATGGCGGACAAATTTTTAAAAATCCAACAATTTCGTTTAAAACTTATTACTCGGAGGTCTTTGGGGTCGCTGATTACGAATCTAAAGTCAGATTTTCAAAATTCAAAATGGCTGTTCCAATATGGTAGACGAATTTTGACCCCAAAACTCCCCGAGTAACAAGTTTCAAGCAAAATAAGTAGCTTTTTCAAAATTCGTCTGCCATATTGGATCAGCCATTTTGAATTTTGAAAATCTGACTTTAGATTCGTAATCAGCGACCCCAAAAACCCCCGAGTAAAAAGTTTCAAGCAAAATTGTTAGATTTTTTAAAATTTGTATGCCATTTTGGATCCACCATTTTGAATTTTGAAAATCTGACTTTAGATTCGTAATCAGCGACCCCAAAAACCCCCGAGTAATAAGTTTTAAACGAAATTGTTAGATTTTTAAAAATTTGTCCGCCATTTTGGATCCGCCATTTTGAATTTTGAAAGTTTAATTGAAAATTCTGCACCAGCGAAATCAAAATTATTTACATACCGAGGTTTGTGAAAAACTATCAGGTTTGTACGATTTCCAATACCAGTCCATGATTTAAAAAAAAACCCCACTTCAGTCGCCATTTTGAGTCCGCCATTTTGAAATTTAACTTTCACCATTGTGGTTTCTTGTAGATTAAACATCCTTGCCGCGATATTTGTATCAGTCAAAGATATTCCTTTACCATAAAGGGTAAAAAAAAATTCATAAATGAAAAAAAAAAACTGAAAAAAACGTGTTTTTTATTAAAAAACTGCTTGTAACTTGTTTATTTATGAATATACATAATTTTTTATTGCAAAATTTGAAAGAGCGATGTCTAATCTATATAAAATAGGTTGAGTAAATTTTTTTTCATTCTCTTCTAACACTAAAAAATAATACTAAATTCCATGTCAAATTTGTGTACTTCCCGTCCTTAAGGATGTTTATCCAAAAAACCATTTTCTACAGATCCTTAAAAAATTTTAATGACATATTGAATACATTACTTTACATGTACTGTTACAATTTTATTGAATTTTACCGTTCTGTTTTTAAGATATAAATTTATAAAGTTGGGACTTTTACATGGGAAAAGTAACAAAACGCGCAAAATGACTATATTTTAATTAATTAAAAAAACACGGTTCTACAGATTTTTTTAAAAAACTAATATATTTTAAACTGTAATGGAATACAACTTTTACAATAATATTTAATTAATTTACCGTTCCGTTTTTAAGAAAATGTTATTTAAGGGTAGTAATCCTTCACTTTTTTGAAATAATCAGGAAGAAAAAATTTTAAAAAGTTGGAATTTTCAACAGAAAAATTTTTTTTTCAATAGAATTTGTTTGTGTAATGATTTTAACTACAAAATACTATTTAGAAACCAAATTATAAGACGAAATGAAATTAAAACTAGGTGAGAATTATGTCCATTTCATGGACATTTCACTTCCAAGTAAGCAAAATAATTTGCTTCCTCATAGAGGAAGCAAGAAATTAATATTATATAAGTTAATTGGGAAAGTTGTTAAAAAAAAACTTTTTAATGCAAAAATACTTATGTAAAAATATGAATTATTTTACGAATTCTTGATCAATTATAAAAGTAATATAGGTCAATCGATTCGTTTTGAGATGAGGAACATGATTTTTGTATTCTTTAAGTTGTATTTTTAGCATGAAAAAAATTTTTGTCAAAAAACGATTTTTTCGATGAAAAAAGGTGCCCAAAAAAATTTGGTGGGGTATTTTCAAAAATCCCTGTGTCCAAATTTAGACATTCATAAGCTTAATATGTCATCCAAATTTTATTGGAATCCATTAAAGCGTTCTCGAGATATATTGTACACAAAAAACGCTATACACACACACACACACACACACATACATACATACATACACATACACACACACACACATACATACATCTGGACATTTGCTTAGGAATGAAAATTTACGCTTTTTAGATGAAAATAAGTCGATTTAGACTATTTTTGGAAAATCGAAAATCTTAACGATCACAAAGCTTCCTCTATGAGGAATCAAAAATATTGACTAACATGGTCCGATAGAATGAGAACCGCTTGAGGGTATAAGCGTCCTTAATGGGTTAAACAATAACTCGTGAAAAATTAAAAATTTGCAAAACAAGTTTTGCTAGTGTTTGGTTTGGTTCATGAGGTCAAAAACCAAACCAAAATTATCTAACAACAAAAAGTCCATGTTTTCCAAATTCATTATTCCCTGCAGTTTTGCCAGTAGACAACACTCTTAGAAAGAGCTTGACATGATTTACGAAAGCTCAAAATGTTTAAAAATTCTTTTTCAGGATATTATTTTTTGCCTTGAAATGAATATATATACTTCTGAGAAAAAAAGAAACTCAAAGCATTGACTTTTTCAGGGGAGGGGGAGAGGCGTGGGCAATCGAGTCGTTGGTAGTAACATGCCCGGAGGTCTCCAGGGTCAGCCACATCTTCAGCAACAGGGTCAGCCAGGAAGTCAACCCTACCAGCAACAACCGCAACAGGGTCAACAAAATCAGGGCTATCAACAACAGGTACAGGGATATCAGCAGCAAGGCTTTGGTCAGCAGAATCCACAGTTTCAACAGCAGCAGCAGCAACAACAACAGCAGCAGCAGCAGCAACAGCAATATCTATCAAATCAAGGCCCTTCGATGCAGGGTCCTCAGGGTCAAAATAAACAGATTCGTGGAATTCCTGCTGTTATACCAACCGCGCAATCAACCCAACAAATGCCCCAACAGCAACAGCAATCTCAGCAGCAGCAAAGCGCCGGACCCAATCTAATGCAAAAATTTACCGAAATGGCGGGAGCAAGCGCTGGAGGCGACATTCTTTCGAAAGGGAAAGAGCTGATTTTTATGAAATTTGGTCTAGGCAAGTGAGTCTTTGTCTGGTTTTTGCTTCCGCTCGTTATGTCTCTTTATTTTCTTCAAACTGGAATGTAAAGTCGTTCGTGATCAATGCTACGTGATCGACGAACGAGTTTCACATTTGTGAAAACATATCTCATTCCTGAACAATGTACAGATAACGAAACAAAAATTTGTACACAAGAGAGGAGATTGCTTTCGATAGAGATTGCTTTCGATATAGAGATTGAATTCAATTGAGATTGGAGGATATTGTATACCAAAAATGAGAAGAGTGTGTTCAATAGAGAAGATTGTACGCAAAAAAGGTGAAACTGTGTACAAGAAAATTAGGAAACTGTGTACAAAGGGGAAGATTGTACACAAAAAGAGGAGACTGTATACAATAAAAAAAAAATAAAATAAAATAAATAACTAGGAGACTGTGTACACAATAAAATATTGATCTCATAAATCTCCAATGATGAATCTCTTCGCTGTTGTTGCTGCTGCTGCTACTGCCGCCGACGCTGCTGGATAAATGTATTATCCGTCTGGCACGATGTTCATTCTGATAAAAATGATCATCCTCATGAACGAATGAAATACGAAACATTTATCGTCCTTATTATTATGACTGACGTCGTCCGAGTCTGTCGATGCCCAAAGTCCGCAGAGAAATGAAGATATCGAAAGGTTTTTTAAAGCGCTGATGTATTTTATTAGGCCCAAGAATTTATAAATTAGTCCAAATGAACAATAAGTGTAGACTCTCTTTCTCTTTTCACTGATTCCTCGCATGGATAAACAATTTGAAGGAACTCGTTATAGAACAATTTAGGCCAACAATTTGACAAAGTTTCATATTTGATGTCAAAAATAAATAATAAAATAAAAAAAAACCACACTCTCATCCCTTTTAACGAAAATTTAATACTATGGAAGTAACAGGATAAGACTTTAAATTACAAAGTACTTTCAATTAAAAAGACTTCTATACAAATTATATCTTTAGACATTTAAATTAAAGAGCTGATCTCTCATCCTGCAAAATAAGCTTGAGCTTATATTGTAATTAATTACATATTGTTGGTATAATTCATTGCGAAAAAATTTCTTATCGTGGAATACATTCTTATTTGTATAAAACACGAATGACACATTTAGAGCGGAGAAACATTTAGATGAATTTGGAGAGAATTTTAGATCAGTTGGAGAAAAATGTTTAGTGAGAGCTGCGGACAAGATAGGATGAAAAATACCACCATCAATATAGTTATCGAATAGTGCGATAGAGTATTAAACGCTAAAAGAAGATGGGCAGGAAGCGGGCGTGCCTTGAGATGCCTCACCCTGACACAAACAATAATCATATCTATTAAAATTAAATGAAGCTAATCGTTAATTTGTCGTGGGATACAGAGTATGTTTCTGAATGAAGGATGATTGCTGAGTTCTCGTGGTACGACAATGACAATTATCAATGGTTGTCGTTCCCCGAGGAAATTATAAGAAAGACGGCGTTATCGGCGACGTCGCTCTTTCGAGTTTTTCAGTTTAACAGCAAGTCTAAGGACCGAGATCCTGACCAAGTTGTGGGTAAATCTCTTTTGAAAACAATAAACAAAAATCTATACTGAGCACTCTAAATGCTCATCTGAAAGTTAAGGCAGCTCGTCGTTGTCCAAGGCAGCTGTCAACCACCACGAAATTCAAGTTTTTAATCTGATTCATTTTTATTATTGTAAAAATAAGGTAAAAACAATCCGGGAATTGGAGCTAGATTTTTTTTTTGTTGTATTATTATTAAAAGCTGTTATTGTGAAGCGCAACGAAAAAAGGGATTTACAGTGCCGTCCAGCAGGATTTGCCAACCCATTCGAATTTTTGTCTTTACAAAAAGTTTTTATTTTGCCAACTAATAAAGATAAAACAATAAATGAGGACTTTTTTTAAGTTTATGTGCTATACTTTTAGGATATCTAATGAGAGAAAGAAAAAAACATTTTCATTACCTAAATAATATTAACAATAGTAAAAAAATTCCACTTTTTTTGGTAAATTTCAAACTGATGTATTTTTTAAACATCATTTTTCGTCTTATATGAAGACGAAAGTCATAGCTGAATGAAGCGTTTAATCTGTGAAAAGGTGTCTGACATGGACCTCTGTAGCTTAGTGGTTTAGAGCAGTCAAGCGTCAATTGAAAGACCCGAGTTCGAATCCCGGCGGAGCTAAATGACGAGTGTAGAGTCCCTGTCAAAAAAGTTTTTTTTCTTTTGTATGGCTGTTTAATTTAAACGTGTGCTTTAAAAGGTTAAAACTATATTTAGAATGAAATATAATAAAAAGATTGTTATTATAGAATATACAGCTTATATTTTAACTATATATTTTTTCACAGATTTAAAAATTTAAATTATTTTTTAAACAGATCATCACTTTTTATTGACAGATAATGCGTTTAAAAGGTAATTTATTCACCTTTAAAAAAGTACTGTTTTTTTTTAAACAATTACCTATATCTTGGTTAAAAAAAAATCGTAAAATAATTTCTTTTAACCAAGATATAGGTAATTGTTTAAAAAGACAGCACTTTTTTTAAATAATGCACAAGTTTAGAACGGTTGATTTTGGAAAAAAATTACTCAGAACAAAAATGGGCCTTCTCATGTGTAGAATCAGACAAAAATATTTAGAATTAAGAAAAAAAAAAAATTTTTTTACCATATTTTGAGTTTATTAAAATTTTTTTTAATTAGTCATAAGTCCAGAACGGTTGATTTTAGAAAAAAAAATTATTAAAAACAAAAAGGTGCCTTCTTATGTCTAGAATCAGAAAAAATATTTAGAATTAAGGAGGTTTATCCAAAAAACTAATCTCTACAGATTCTTATAAAATTTAAATGACATATTAAATACATTACTTTACACGTACTGTTACAATTTTATTGAATTTTACCGTTCCGTTTTTAAGATATAAATTTATAAAGTTGGGACTTTTACATAGAAATAGTAACAAAACGCGCAAAATGACTATATTTTAATTAATTATAAAAACACGGTTCTACAAATTTTTTAAAAAAACTAATATATTTTAAACTGCAATATAATACAACTTTTACAACAATATTTAATTAATTTACCGTACCGTTGTTAAGAAAATGTTATTCAAGGGTAGTATTTCTTAACTTTTTTTAAATAATCAGGAAGAAGAAATTTAAATAGCTTGAAATTTTCAACGGAAATTTTTTTTTTTTTCAATAAAATTTGTTTGTGTAATGATTTTAACTACAAAATACTATTTAGAAACCAAATTATAGGAAGAAACAAAATTAAAAAAATATTTACTATCATGGTTTGATAGAATGAGAACCGCTTGAGGGTATGAGCGTACTTAAAAAAAGAAACATTTTTTTTACCATATTTTGAGTTTTTTAAGAATAAGGTAATATTTTTTTTTTAATATTAAATATTTTTTTCTGATTCTAGACATAAGAAGGCACCTTTTTGTTCTGAATAATTTTTTTCTAAAATCAACCGTTCTGGACTTATGACTAATTAAAAAAAAATTTTAAGAAACTCTAAATATGGTAAAAAAATTTTTTTTTTTTAATTCTACATATTTTTTTCTGATTCTACATAAGAAGGCCCATTTTTGTTCTGAGTAATTTTTTTCCAAAATCAACCGTTGTAGACTTGTGAATAATTTAAAAAAAGTGCTGTTTTTTTAAACAGCATTTTTTAACCTATATCTTGGTTAAAAAAAATCGTAAAATAATTTCTAAAAATTCGTTTTAAAGGTGATTAAATTATCTTTCAAACGCATTATTTGTCAATAAAATGTGATGATCTGTTTGAAAAATACATCAGTTTGAAATTTACAAAAAAAAGTGGAATTTTTTGACTATTGTTAATATTATTTAGGTAATGAAAAAAAAATTTTTTCTTTCTCTCATTAGATATCCTAAAATTAGAGCACATAAGCTTTAAAAAAAGTCCTCATTTATTGTTTTATCTTTATTAGTTGTCAAAATAAAAAACTTTTTGTAAAGACAGAAATTCGAATGGGTGGGCAAATCCTGCTGAACGTCACTGTAAGTAGCAAAAAATTTTAAGTTATGTTTGTGAGTTTTAGAATAAAAACTAATTTTGATCATGCAATAATTAAAAAAGAACACATAATCAAGGTAAAAATGAACATAAACTAAAATTATTTGCTTCTTAGGTCTCTTTCTTCGTATAACCCATCACAGTTTTTTGCTATCATTTTTGTATTTTTTACAAAAATGTTACACGTCAATCATTTGCAATTATACATAACCTCAAACTAGAATATAAATTTTCACCCCAAATAAAAATATTTGTTCAAATGAATTTTACCAAATTTTCAAGGATCTAACATTTTTCGGAAAAAAATAGGGTGAGTTTAAATTTATTGTGAAATAATAATTATTTAACATTTTGTGCTTTTTCTTTAAATTTAATTAGTATAACTGCAATTTTTAACTAATTCTGACAAATAATAGCTCATTTTTCTCGTTGAAATAATTTCTACAATTTTATTTGTTAGATTTTGTGAAATAATATTCTGTAAAAAAAGTACGTAAAAAACAAATTTTATTTGTGTATATAATAGCTTTTCAACAAAAATTATTTAACAAAACACAATAAATAAAATTGTAGAGAATGTTTCAACGAGATTGTCAGAATTGGATGAAAATTGCAGTTTGTTTATTAAATTTAAAGAAAAGACATAAAGTATTAAATAATTATTATTTGTCAACAAATTTTAGCTAAACCAAATATTTTCTGTAAAATTTACAACTGGATCTTTCAAAATTTTATGAAACTAATGTTAATCATAGTAAAATTTGATGAGAATTGTCATTTCTTAGTTTGAGGTTATGTCAATAGAGAGAACTTCCTTAAATTAATTACTTTTTGTTTTTCATTTAAAATTTAATTTTTCTCTGTAACCAGTATCAAAGTATTTAAATTCTGAATAAAACGAAAAAGTAAAGTGAAAATAAAGATTGAAAAGTATTTTTTTTATTTAGATTGATATTTTGTTTATGTTTTTGATACAAATAATATTCCGGGAATTCACAGGAACATCTCGAAAATGTCAGTTTTGCATTTTTTAGTAACTCAAAATAATTCGGAATTCAGTCTGAAAAATATTAGTAAATTCACAGAATATTATTCACAGAATTTTAAATGTTTCTAATTTTCGCACTTTTTTCATAATTTTTAAAATAATTTTTTATTTTTATACGTTTCTTTTTTAGTTGTCTCATTTTTTGTCATTTTTATGCTATTTTACCAGTTTTTCGTAGCTTATCGCGTAACTTTTGGAATTTTTTTCTGAATTCAAAGCTTCTGGGATTTCTTTATATATATATTTTTTAAATTGTTTCTTTTCATTATTTATTTAGTTTTCTACTTTTTTAAAAAATCTACTACTTTATTTATTTTTAAAGAATTTCTTTATTTCTTTTGTGGGATTTTACTTAAAATATTAGAAAGTGTATGAAGAAATGAAAAATTCTACAAACAAAAAAAAAAAATGTCAAAATGTCTAAAAAAATAAAAAAAGGCACTTAACAAAAACTAACGAAAAACATAATTTAAAAATATTTCAAAAATATCAAAAATCTCAAATAAAATCTAACAAATTATTAAAAAAAAAAAGAGTAAATTACTGAATATTATTTAAAAATGTATAAAAAAGCCTAAGAACTTTAAAAAAAGCATTATTATTTTGAGGGGTTGTTTAAAATTTCCGAAAAAAAGAGATTAACAGTATTTTTATAATATAATCAGAATTTAAATAGCTTGATACTAATTAAAGAGAAAAAGTAAACTTTTAAAATTGAAAAACTGTAAGAAAAGAGAAAAAAGAATATTAATAACGATATATATATATAATAATTAAAATTAATTTGTTTCTTTTTCATCATTTTATTACTATCTAATTTTTTTAAGCTTTAAACTGTACATAAATTTAATTTAAAGCAAAGTTTTAATAATTAAAATATTACAACTGTTATTATCGATATTGATGAAATATTGATAAATACGTATTTATTATACATGTTATCAAAAATACTAGAAATTTGATAGATTCTTCTTATATTATATAAATAATAATAATTATAATAGATTGGGTTTTCTTTTCAAATAGTATTATTAACCTACACCTATAGAAGTTACAAAAAAAGAAACGAAGAAAAAAAATACTTATATATAAAAATTGTATAACAAAGACGAACATTGTTGAGAAATTATTTTAATTATAATAGTTTAAAATATTGCCTAATTATAAAACTTGTTAAATTCGTTTTAAAATGCAGAAAGAAATTTTATTACACAGTGAAATTGAATGTTGTCATGGTCTGAAAAGAAAAAAAAAATGGATTTTTGATTACGAATCATTTATTTCGTGGTGGTACTCAGGCAGATAATGATCGATATACTTTCGCTACAATAAGAAAAAAGAAAAACAAAACAAAGAAAGATAAGAAATCCACTCGACTATCACTTTACAGATTTGAAAATTGTGAGTTGCAAATATTCTGTCGCGTTCCAAAAAATAAGTAAAAAGTCTTTAGCTTGCTATCGCAAACGTATATACATATTACTAAATATTGTGTGTATACGGCGAACTAGTAAAGTGACGATGCGCCGAAATACACCCGCCAAAATCTGTCAGTTATTCACCATAATCGTGTAAAATTAGACAATTAAATAATATTATTAATAATACTGCAATTTAGTATTATTAATAATATAATTCAATAATTATAAAAATATATATACTTTACCGTCAGAAATTATCTGCGATTTGAGTTGATGTAGTTTTTATAGCAATTTTTTTTTTCAAATATACATAGAATCAGATTTTTTACAATCGGGAATTTTCGAATTTTTATTTATTCATACATTTGTCCTATTTATTGTATATTTATTTATTACTGACGATATACTTATTGGAAATAATTTGTATATTTTTCGTGTAGAGCATTTTTTTTTGTAAAAATGGGTAATTTTTGCGGCAACGAATATATTGAAATAGCAAATAATATATAAAATTGATTAAAGAAACGATTGGTCTTGACTGGCCATTGAAGTATCTTATTATAATTGTTAATTCGAAACAATTTCTACGTATAAATGTAAAACGGGTTTTTATATTTATATGTAAAAATGAGAAAAACTATATAAATGAGAGGAGAAGAGTGACAGTGGGTGCATTTGTTTGCACGTGTGTACGCATAATAGCATAATAATGATTTATAAATAATATACATATATACATATACATATATACATAATATATATATTATATATTATATATATATATAAAGACATATACATACGTATACATATATTTAATTATTGCAAATCGTTGTTACATCGCTACATTGTATCGTATTTTGTACAAAGTATCCTCTATACCCTTAGTTTATCTTTCGCCAGAGATTTACGAGTATAATAGCCGATAAGGAAGAAAAAAAAAAGAAAAAAAAAAAGCAAAATAAACAGGTTGGTACGTTGCTCGAAAAAAATATAACACGTTATATGAGAGAAATTTAAGAATTATTGAAAGAAGTATTAAAAAAGTAATGAGACGGTAATGAAATGTTTAACAAGTGTTGAAAGGATTCTTGAATAATGAAATAAATATGGAGAAACGCACGTTAAAAAGCGCGCCGTTGCGCAAACATTAATTGATGCGATATTGCAGTTATGGAACATTGTATATCGATTTTAGATTATAATAATTATAGGTCCTCGATTCGAAAGGCTGTAAAACGTCGAATAAACGCGTATATAAAAGAAAGAAAAAAGAAGGAAAAAAAAAAGAAAAAAAAAAAGATGAGGATGGTGGGTCGGCGCCTCGTCAGTTTCAAAGACGTTCGATCTCTTTGCTTTTTCTTAAAACATCGGCTTTAAATAATCAGTGTGATTCGAAACTCTTAGGATAAGTGCAAAGACTGCCGTATGATAATCGAGGAACTGCGAGGAATTTTATTTCGATATTTACCTGACCGATGTACAAAGTTCAGTTTCTTTAATTAGACGCTATGTGGATAAAGGATCGTGTACTTTGTGAAAACTGGAGTTGTAAAATTTTCAATTTTTCCAGTTGCAAGTATATACATATACATATATATCTTTTTAGTTTCACCTCCGATCCATTGTTCGACAGTTTTCTAGAGAATTGTAATGCCGTTTCAGTTAATCCTGCACTAAAGGAATACGTGCGTGGATGAGCCAAATAAATATACGTACACTCAACAAAATCTCGTTTCATTCAACTTTTGGAACATGATTCAACTATTTTCTTATTTTTATTCAACATTTTTTTTCCGTCAAATTTTCATTTTATTTTCAAAC
This sequence comes from Ganaspis brasiliensis, assembly GCA_037103525.1. NCBI lineage: Eukaryota > Metazoa > Arthropoda > Insecta > Hymenoptera > Figitidae > Ganaspis > Ganaspis brasiliensis. The sequence continues at coordinate 111,448 of JAZKLR010000105.1, read as the reverse complement.
TCAACTTCAAGTCCTTTCCACTATTTGGGGATTAATTATTATTATTATATTCAGCAATTGACAATTAAAAAGGTTTCAGTCACAATTTTCTCTCTAAAGTGTATACAATATTGTAAAGTAAAATACTATAATCTAAAATCTCTTGTTAAAATTCTGCGACGCAGGTGGTAGATAAATTTAAACTAGGTGAAAATATGTAAGCAAAATAATTTCCTTTCTTGTAGAGGAAGCAATAAATTAATAATATAAAAGTTAGTTGAAGAAGTTATTAAAAAAAAGAAGAATTTTGAATGCAGAAAAAAAGAAAAAAAATGAATTATTTTCTGAATTTTTGATTAATTATAAAAGGTATATAGATCAATCGATTTGTTTTAAGACAAGGAATACGATTTTTATATTGATTAAGTTGTATTTTTGGCGTGGAAAAAAATTTTGTCAAACAACGATTTTTTTCAATGAAAAAAAGGTGCTAAAAAATTTGATTATTTTCAAAAATCCTTGTGTTCAAATTTAGATATTCATGAGCTTAATAAACCATCCAAATTTTATTGAAATCCGTTAGAGCGTTCTCGAGATATCCTAGTGACAAAAAACGCTGTACATACATCTGGACATTTGCTTAAAAATGAAAATTTACGGTTTTTAGATTAAAATAAATCGATTTAGAGAAACCTGTGATTAAGTTCTAAAATTAATTATTTAGAATCTGCTTTCAATCGAACATAAATTAATCCGAATTTTAACCTAACAGAATTTTTAGGTCACCGAATTCATATTTAACAGAATTTTCATTTTAGAAAAATCCTTTTAACCAACTTTTCATTTAAAAGAATTCCAATTTAAACGAATTTTAATTTAAAAGAATTTTTATTTTACAGAATGTTAGGTTAATCGAATTTTTAAATACCATAATATTCATTTGACAGAATCTTCATTTGTCCAAAATTGTATTAGTATACGAATTGACATTAGATAGAAAACTTAAAATGCAGAATTTGTTCATTTGTCCGAAATTGCAAATGTCCGAAAAAACATATGACAGAAAGATTTTGGCGCGAAATTTTGAAATTGACCAACTGCAATTTTCTGATTGGTCAATTTCAAAATTCGCCCCAAAATATTTCTGTCGGATACTTTTCCGGCCATTTGCGATTTCGAACAAAAATTCATTTCTGTCAAATAAATATTCTGGTTTTTAAAAATTCGATTAACCTAAAATTCTGTAAAATACAAATTCTTATTGAAATTCGTTTAAATTGGAATTCTTTTAAATGAAAAGTTGGTTATAAAAGGATTTCTGTAAAATGAAAATTCTGTTAAATATGAATTCGGTGACCTAAAAATTCGGATTAATTTAAATGTTTGATTGAAAACAAATTCAAAAATATGAAATTTCGACTAATAGAAGATTCTCTCTAAAAAATTCTATGAAATAAATATTCTAAATAATTAATTTTAGAATTTAATCATATGTCCCGATCACTGTGACATTTTAATATTATTATTTTTTCTGGAGGACTTTTCTCCACAAATTTACTCTTGAAAATTTTTTGGATTCAGGATTTATTTAGCTAGATTTTTATATTTAGCTAATATATTTATTGCAGAATATATAAAGAGAGATTTTAGGTTATATTTTACTTTATCATGTGCTTTAAGAAGGGTAAAAAATATATAAATTTTATCATAATAATTATATATAATTTAGATTAAATTACATACCTAAAAAATGCAAAAGATCGAAGGTCTTGAAACATTTTATCGCTGGATCCTCTTTCTCTCAATTTTTCTCTCTTGTTTATCACTGAAATAAATGAATTGTTTAAATGCGCTTAAAATTATTATAATGTCAAACTTCTTTTTTTTTTTTAATATTATTTTTGTATACAACTTGGTGTAATTATTTCTCTCTAATTGTCTTTTAATTTACTCTCTCTTTGAATAGTATTTGAAATAAAATGATAATAATATTAATAATTATTATAGTAATGATGATATTAATATTATTAATAAGAATAATGAAAACGTTAATGTTATTAATGATATTTACAAACGATGATATTGATAACGTTAACAATAAATAGAAAAAATAAATAATATTAATATTATAGTAACGATAATATTAATAATAATAATAATAATAATAGTAAAGATAATGCTACTAATAATAATGATAAAAATAATAGTAATAATAATCAACGTAAGCTCTTTTTTAAGTTCTTAGAGCCTCAAATTCTTGCCTGTAAATCTCGTTACTATATACTGTTGCTGTTTTTTTTATTGTTATTGTTGTAATACATACATAATATATATATATATATATATAAATATCTATATAAAAACGCAATTCCTGAAATGCCTAAAAAATTAAACAAAGTAAGAGAGAAAATGTTTATATCGTGCCAGGTGCATTTTTGGATTAAGGGACCTCCAAAAATATTAGTTCTTTGTAATACAATATTTCCGACATATAATTTTGAAATAATTTGAGAAAAAAAAAAGAAATGTTACTACGACAATTAATTTGTTTTATATATTTTTGACAAACTTAGTCAATTAAGTAAAAAAAAAAAAAGTCATTTAACAGTATTAATTAATATCGTAACAAATTTATATTTTCGTTAAGTAGCATTTCCATTGTGTAAAAATGAATTAACTATTTATGTGGAAATTGATTAACTATTATGTAAAAAAGAAGTAAATTTTAGGTAAGACTTAATTATAATTATCATGTGTAAAAAATTAATTGTATGTGAAACTATTGTGTAAAAGTTTTTACGAAAATTTCTTTATTTCAAATCTATCGACAATTATTAATTTAGAACGCTCAAAACTATTAGATTTTAGAGACTTCTTTTTCTTTCATTTTTAAAATCCCTCTAGAGGCTTTTGCGGTATGCATATAGTTTAATAATAATAATAATTTACCATTTGTTAAATCTATAGTTAACGCGATGGCAATGTCTAACGATTTCTATCTATACACTTATAATTATAAGGCGACAGATTTGAACGTTAGAGTTTTATATCAAAAATAATATATATATATAAAAAGCTAAGGATAAATAAAAAATTTAAGAGTCCGCAAAATTACTTCAAAAGAGTTTCATAATTCATTTAACATTCCCGACACAAGAGAACATTTGTAACTTTTTTATTATAAAAAAAAATCAGAATTTAGGGATTATATATTGAAAATTAAACAACAAATAGGAATAAACAAAATTCATCATAAATTAAAAAATATAATATCAGTAATTTATGACAATGATGAGGGATAATTTAAAAAGTCGTTTTAATATAATGAATCCAAATATGTATATATATTTTTTTGTTACCGTGAGCAAACATTTTTTTTGTTGTATACATTAGAGGTTTAATATCACGGGCTACAAGAGGAAGATTAAAATTAACGATATTTTTTGTTTTTAAAAGTTTCATGAGTCTTCTTCCCACACTGTTTCTGTGAGAATTGCTATATTATCTCGGCCTCTCATTGGTGCATATTCCAGGTTCCACATTACATTCGTAAAAACAACTGCAATTGAAAAATAAATATAATTTCAATTAATTTTTAAATTCTCATTATCAATTTTTGTTCGAAATCCTACACTGAGAAAAATTTTTGGAAAAAATTCCTGTGCTCTTCATTAGAAAAGCGTCATAATTGACAGTCCCCGAAATTTTACCGTGCTGTCTTACAATTTTTACCAGAAAATCCGGTAAAAATTGTAAGACAGCACGGTAAAATTTCGGGGACTGTCAAATATGACGCTTTTATAGTGAAGGCACAGGAATTTTTATCAAAATTTTTTCACAGTGTACTCTCTAAATCTAAATTAGATAAAAATAACTAATTTGAAAGTAAAAACTCAGTCACTAATTGAAATAGTTATATTTCTAGTAACAATTTAGTAAAAAATATCTAATTATTATATAGTCAAATTCATTTTTAGGTTATGGCAAAATTACTAATATTTTAGTAAAATTCTGTTTACTAATCCAATTAGTCAAATTTTAACTACTTTTTAGCTATATTGTTACTAATAATTAGTGATATTTTACTAATGATTAGTTATTTTTAACTAATTGGAGAAACTAAAACTCGCAGCCACGAATTTACTAATAAATATAATTATTTTTAAGTAATTCGAATTTAGAGATTACTTCCTTGCGTTCTCAAAATAACTCAAAAAACAATAATCATTTAATTAAATTAATAAAAAAACTTAATTTTTATAAAACTATTTACTCCATTCGATTCTATGAGAAAAATTCTGAAGTTTTTTTATGCATCATTTTTTTTGTACCAGTTGTACTTTGTTAATAAAATCTTTATAAACAAATAGTAGTTCATTATTATTTATAACGATTTTATGAATAAAGTACAACTGGTACAAAATAATAAAACATATATATACAAAATCTTCAATATTTTTTTTAAAAAATAATGCGCATTTATTTATAACGATTTTATAAACAAAGAACGGATGTTATAAAAAAATGTTCCATACAAAATATTCACAGTTTTTCTCATAGAATCAATTGCCATAAATAGTTTTAAAATATAAATATTTTTAAAAAGTATAATTAATCCACGATTCAAATATACTAAATTTGATGTGATTTTAAAGTTTCTTCAATTTTTATTAATTATTTTCTTTTATGATATTAATTACTAAAACTACAATTTTCAACTAATTTTATTATTTTTTAATTTTTTTCTGCATTTTTTAATTATTTTCATTATGTGCCACTTTTTTCCCCTAAATCTTAAATCTACCTACCATAAATTTCAATTATTTTATTTAATTTTTTCAATCTCTTTTTCAATTTTAATTATTTTCTCAACAATAAAACAATATCACTATTTAATTATTTATTATTATTTACCGCAAATTTAAATTAATTTTTTTAATTTACCATTATTATTTTCATTTTGCAATTATTATCTATTTTTTAACATTTCCATTATTTCTGAATTAATATCCTGAACTTTCAAATATATATTTCAATTTTGAAATATTTTGTTCGCAATATTAATTTTTTTTTATCATTTTGTAATTATTTTCACCATCTTTTAATTATTTTAATTACTTTTTAAATAATTTCCTAAAATTTTCAGTTATTATCTGAAATTTGGATTATTGTCTTCAATTTTCAACTCTTTAAACGATTTTTAAATTATTTTCTTTTTCTTAAAAATAAATTCTGTGATTTTTCTCTTATTTTCATTTTTTTGGCATAATTTTAAAAAAAATTTATTATTTTTTTGAATTTTAAATTAATTTCATCACATTTCAATTATTTTTTCAATTTTAAATTATTATTATCATTTTTCAATTGTTTCTCTCAATTTTTAGTAATTATTATTCTCATTATTGTAAAATTATTTTTAAAGATTTTTCTCAAATTTTAATTATTTTTTTCAATTTTTAATTATTCTCATTTTTTTCAATTCATGTATCAAATTTTCAAGTTTTTTACTCAAATTTCAATTATTTTTTTTATTTAAAAAACATTCTACAATTTTTTCGATTATTTATTTTTTTAACTTATCATTGTTTTTATCATATTTCAATTATTTTCTTCAAGTTTCAAATTTTACAATCATTTTTCAATTATTTTCCTTAATCTTTAATTATTCTTATTTTTTAAAATTATTTTCTAAGATTTTAAAATATTTTTCTCAAATTTCCCATCCTTTTTTCAATTTTTAATTATTTTCAATTTCTGTTAAAATTAAAAAAATTTTAAACTATTTATCTGATATTTCAATTGTTTATTTATTTATTTATTTGAAAATACATACGGGTCAATAAACCTATTCAAAATGTGCAAAAATTGTTTTAAACTTATAATATTAGGCCACGTTATTATTGGTATTACAGAATAAATAATTTATTTATTTACATCATTTATTTATATTATTTAATTCAATTTTAAATTATTTATATTATTTTTTTATTATTTTCTTCAATTTCCAATGAAATACGTTCTTTTTCATAATTTCCAAAAAGTTTTTAATTATTTATTTGAAATTTCCATTATTTTATTCAATTTTTAATTATATTTATGATTTTCTTGTATTTTATGTTTAGTTAGTATTTTTTGCTATTATTCTCTTAAATTAAATATTGTTCTCTTCAATTTTAAATTATGTTCATTGTTTTTCATTTATTTTCTCTAATTTTTAATTGTTTTCTTTTTTTTTTTTTCAATTGACTTCTAAAAGTTTGAGTATTTTTCTGAAATTTTCTTTAACTTCCCTTTATTTAAAATTTATAACAGTAATATTTCCAATTATCTTCTTAACTTTTAATTACTTTCTTCAATTTTAATTTATTTATATTATTTTTTAATTATTTTTTTCAATTTTAACCGTTTTCATTATTTCTGAATTAATTTCCTAAAATTTTAATTATTTATCTCAATTTCAATCATTTTTTGCAATTTTCAATAATTTCCTCCAATTATTCATTATTCTAATTATTTTCAATTTATTTCCAAGTTTTTCAAGTATTTTCCTCAAATTGTAATTTATTATCTTTAATTTTAAAACATTTCTATGATTTTTTAAATATTTTTAATTGTTTTCATTATTTTTTTTTCAAATAATTTGCAATTAATTTCTTAAAATTCAATCATTTCTTGCATTTTTTTTTATTCTAAAATTTTATAAATTTTGTCGAATGTAAATAAGACTTGTTTTATATTTTTTCTTTCTAGATAAATTAAATTTTTTTTCAGTATTTTCTACTCAGAAAAATAAATCTGTTCAACTGTATACTCCACTTCCGTATTATATCTATAAGAAACATTTTTTTGATGTGTTTTTTTTTATAAATTTAAATTTTTTAAATAGACTTACGCATTTCGCCTTGATGCAAATCAGCAATGAGTTCAGGACACGAACTATTGCAGGGATTAATTGGCGTTAGCCTAAGTTGTGTGGCTCCTCTTAATTGGGCAAGAGTAATTAATCCTGAGTCAAGTTCGACCTTTTTGAAATTGGGACTATTATAATCGGATGACATAAGAACCCAATTAAAATGAGCTGGTGAGACTGTACTTGATAAAAAGTATGGTCGCAAATAGTATTTGCGGAGGACTTTGACAGCGTTTATGTCACAATTTTGCCAGTGAACGAACCATTTTGCAACTCCAGGTGAGTGAACTCTTCGTAAAAATGCCGCCAAATCTGAGGATCCTGTTCTTAAGTTTGACGTCAAAGAGCAGGGCACTGTCTCCATTAAACGCTCGTTTTCCAAGTAAAGCTGAACATTTTTAATTAAAATAATTATTCAAATAAATTATTATTTTATACAATTTTCAAAATCTTAATTTTGGGAAATCCAGGGGCCCAGTGTGTCCTTTTTTTTTACCTTGAATTAATTATTAAAATTAATTTCATCAAATTTTGAAAGATTATAAAAAGTTTTACGTTTCTCATAAAAATTTTTTGTTAAATTTAACATAAATCACATGTCCCAAACGGTCCACTCAAAATTTGTGTTAATTTTTTAACATGGGGATTTGTACTGTTTTCTTTATCGTCTGCTTGCCAGAAGTAAAATATAATCGTGTTGATGAGTTCAGGACTCAATATTATTCAATTAATATTGAACTTTACCTTTTGATTACTAAAATCAATTTTCTAAATGAAATTTACGTTTTACAACAAACAATTAAATGTAAATTACAGTGTTGTTATTAAGAAATTAGAGGTTATGTTCAAGAATCGAATGACAGTTATTATCGTTATTATTATTATTAATCTTATTAATTAAATTAACACGTTTTTAAATTTAATTAAAATGTTAAATTTTGACACAAAAAATTTAACAAGGACTGATTGTTACACAAATAAACAAAATTTTCAACAGTGCAGAAAAAATTAGGTTGAGCCAAAATTTGTTATCAAATAAAATATTAATAAACGTCGTATTAATTAAAATTGTTCATTTTGTTTTTTGGAACATTTTCTACAGTTTTATTTCTTGAACTTTGTTAAATAATAATATTTTGTTTAAAAAATGTATAAAAATTAAAATTTTGTTTGTCTTATATAACTTTTGAATAAAATATTATTTAATAAAATTCAACAAATAAAATTATAGAAAATTTTTTTAAGAGCAAATTGAGGTACATTATTTGTTCAAATTGATAATTGCAGATTATTATTTAAAGACTTAGTGAAAAAAACACAAAATGTTAAATAATTATTAGCTCAACTTAATTTGTTCTACAAAAATCTACAATTGCATTTTTCAAAATTTGATGAAATCAATTTTAATAATATTTTTGTTTGTTGTGAAAAATCATTTTTTAGTTTAAGATTATGTCTATGAAGAAATATAAATTTAAAAATTTTTTCAATTTTTAATCACTCTTATCTATAATTTTCATTCTTTTCTATCATAATTTCAAATATTTTTACCATTTTTCAGTTATTTTTGTAAAATTTTATTTATTTTTCAATCAATTTCCTGATTTTTAAATTAGTTTCTGCAAATTTTAATTATATTCTCTGATTTTTTCAATTATTTTCTTCCGTTTTAATTATTTTCGTCATTACCAAGTCCATTTCTTTATCGATTATTCATTATTTCATTTTTAATTTATCTTTATTCATTTTTCAATTTTTCATTTTCTTGGACACTTTTCAATTATTTACATTAATATTCAATATTTTTGTTGAAATTACAATTATATTCTTTAATTTTTTAATTGATTTTTTCAACACTTATATGGTCTTATTTTTTATCTTCATCCTTTTTTATATTCCTATTTATTCGATTAAGTTTTCATTCTTTAACTATTTTCATGTGAATTTTAAATATAATTTTCATTATTTTCAATTATTGTCATGTATATGTCAATTTTTTTATATTTTCCAATTTTTAAATTTTATTTTCATTTCAGTCTAAATTATTAATAGATTAAATTTTTACTTATTTTTTTGAAATGTTAAATCAACTATTTAATTTTTTATTTTTTTCAATAATTTTCTCCGATTTTCAATAATTTTTTTTCAATTTTTCATTATATTCTTAAATTTCTCAATTATTTTTCTCTGTTTTGAAAACATTTTTTTTCATTTTCAATAATCTTGTTGAATTTTTCAATTTTTTTTTTTTATTATTTTTTTTTTTTAGAATTTATTAAATCATAAGGTCTTCAACATTTGTTAGATTTTTCAGTTATTATTGTTCAAGTTCAATTATATTCTTTAATTTAAATTGATCCCTCAAATTACAGTTATATTCTTTAATTATTATTATAAATTTCTTCTGTTCATATTTTTAATTATTGTCTTTCACATTCCATTATTTTTTTCATTTTCCAAGTTTCCAATTAAACCGTTTTTTTTTATTTTAATAGATTTTCTTAAAATCTTAATTTTATTTATCAATTTTTAAATGATTTTATTAATTTTCAATCATTTTCTTCAATTTTCAATTATTTTCCATTTTTTAAATTATTTTTGTAAATGCTTAATTGTATTCTTTAATTTAAAAAAAATTCAATTCCAGCTCTATTTATTCAAATTTTTAAAAATTTACTCTTCAATTTTGAATTATATATATTTTTTTAGTTCTTTTCTTCAAAATTAAATCTATTTCTTTATTTATCAATTAATACCTTTCATTTTCAATTTCTTTCTGCATTTTTGAATTTGTATTTTTTAATTTAATTTTTTTTTTCAACTTCGGCTGCTGTTTTCAATATTATTTTCTTCTTCTTCAACTAATTTTTTCAATTTTCAATTATTTCTGCAAATCTTAATTATATTTTTCAAAAGCCTTTTTTCATTTTAAATAACTTATTAAATTTTTTCTTTTTTGAAATGTCGATTTTGTACTGCTCAATTTTTTCAATGATTATCTTCGATTGCTTTTTGATCTATTTTTAATTATTTTACTTCAATTCTAGTTACTTCCAACTTTTTAAAATTTGCATTAACTTTCTTCAATTTTCAATTATTTTCTTTTAATTTCAATCATAGTTCAGCCTTTGCTGTATTTTCAACCATTTTCCATAATTTTCCATTCTTTGCGTTATTGTTAGATTATTTTTTTCGAATTTTTAAATTACCTTTTTCAAATTTCAATTATATTTTCTACTTTTTCCACTTCTTTTTCTAATTTTATATCCTGAATTTCTTTCCTTAAATTTAATTAAATTTTTAAATTATTTTCTGCAGCTTAATAGTATATTCACCCAGTGTTTCAATTATTAAAAATTTTGTTGTAATTTATTTTACGCCTTAAAGGGCATTTTAAAAATTTTCTGGACACCCTAAATTAAAAAAAAAAAATAATCATAATGTTAAAAGATGTAGTTACATTTGTAATATTGTCGAACCAAAAGTAATCAGTGTTCATCACATGCCAGGAATTCATAGCGTCTGTAATTATGGCGGGAGCATCACGATTTAAATAATTATCAACCAAATTACGATACCTCACGTCAGATAAACGATCTATATTTTCCAGTGCTTCACAAGTCTGTAAAAACAAAAAAAAAAACCTTACTGATATCAACTCTCCCTTGTTTAATTTTAATTTCTAAAATGTTATTTATTTTTATATTAAAAATTGTCATTTTCATTGTTTAAACAAAGAAATTTTACATTTTGCTATTTTATTTTTATAAAATATTATATTCATCTATAACTTACAAATGTAATTTTTATAAATTTAGTTTGTTGCAATTTTTCCATTTTAAAATATAATATATTTTTCAAGTCTTACCACACAGTCTTCTTCAGTTACAGTATAGTCTTTATAAAAAGGATTGTTGATCATGCAGTTTTCGTAATAAAGCGGTTGCCAATTCCACATTGGTAAAACTTTGATTAAGAGGAGTCTGCTAACTGCAGAAAAATGAGTTCCTAGAAAATCCATTCGCGCAATTAAACAAGCCAGAGTGCCAATAATAACAACAAGTATTGTTGCTCGAAAAGCAAGTTGTAACCAGGACTTTCGCATAGCAGCCACCAATGGTTGGCAAATAATATCCATTTCATCTTCTGTAAAGCCCGCTTGTTGACAATATCTACGAAAAGGTGATAAAATCAGAAAAAAAAATTATGAAAACAAAAAAATCAACGAACAAAGTCGAAACATTATTAAGGTATTAGTCGCGTAAATGCTCCCGCAAAACTCCCGCAAAATAAAAAGAACAATAAATAAACTTTTATATCAACTCACTTGCTTTCTTGTGACCTCTTCTAATGTAATGTATGTAATTTTCATGATTTTGAGTCATGTTTTGTGTCATGTTTGAGTTATCATGATGTATATTGCTGACACGTTTACAACATTTATATTTTCAACGAAACCACGTAAAAATTAAAATTTTTGAATTTTTAAATTATTGTATTTTTTATTCGGTGTGGTCAATAAAGTTAATTTTTTTTAAAGGATTTATATTATCTCAATGTGTAACTTAGTAGTTTTATTTAAAAATCTGACAACTTGTTTTCATATAAATGAATATAAGAGACATTTTTTACATGAATTTAGTGCTATTGCATGTAAAAGGTATGAACTTTGAATTTATATTTTGAAGCTCAGAAGTGGTCAAAATTGATAGAATAGATCTCATTTCATAGATAAATACCTCATGAATACAGAAACAAAATTTTAAAAAAATCTGACGAAAGTCATTTTACGCGACTAATACCTTAATTAGACTCAAATAATAAGAAAATTGAAAAACAAATGATAAATGAATAATTATTTTTAGAAATTACAAGAAAAAGATACTATAAAGTACAAAATATTCTCTTAAATCTTTTCGGACAGATATAAACATACTTCAGAGTGGTCCAAAAATGTACAGAAATAAAAATTTGAAATTTTTTGCTTCTAGCCCCCCCCCCACCCTCCAAACAAAAAAGTTTCAAAATCGAAAAAAGTAAACCCTATTTTTTTTAAATAGGACAATATTTAGAGAAAATATTTAGATTAGTTAATACTCAAAAACCACTCAAAACATCAATACAGTGAATAACATCTTGAAAAGTCCTTAAACTTTTAATATGCCATATATTGTTTAATAATTTATTAATTTCAAATATTTTTTAAAGGGTTTTAAACAACCCCCATAAATGCAAAAAAAAAATACAAATAATTTTTTTAAAATTACAAATTAATAGTTTCTTTAGGATTTTCCAACAAAATTGTTACATATCGTAAATTTAAAAATGTTAACAGATATTTTTATGTATTTTTCATTTGTTTAAACAATTTATTACAAAACCCTCAAATTTGTGGATAAATCTTAAAATTTTCAATTTTAATATTTTAACAGGGCTGATAAAATCATGATTTAAAAAAAAACAAAAAAAATCAGATTAATTTGATTGAAATAGGATTTTTTTTATTTAAATCAAAAATTGATTTTTTTAAAAATATAATCAGTATTTAAAATCTCCAAATGTTTATTTGTACGTAGATAATTAAAGAAATGAAGAAAAAATTAAAAAACAACGCAAGAATGTAACAGTGACATAATTATATGAAAAAAAGTAGAAACTCTTTTCAAAAAATTAAACTATTTACAGACATTTTTTTAAATTAAAACAATAAATAAGAAGATAATTAAGAAAATGTTAAAATTATATTACTAAAGAGAACAAAATTTTAAAATTAGAAAAATTAGAGAATTATTTTAGAAATTGAATAAAAATCAAAAAAGCAGAAAATTGAGAAATTTAAAAAATGTCTATAGATGAAAGCACCAAATAAATGTTTTCAAAAATTCGTAATTATAAGATAAAAAATAAACAATTGAAAAGAAGGAAAAATGCTTCTTAGAAAAGGAAAAATGATAACAGAAATTAAAGAATTAATTAAAACACAAGAAAGAACTAAAAAATAGTGAAGCTTTAAGAAAATTAAAAAAATAGGAAGAAAATAGAGAAATGTTTTTTTCCTTAATCTAACAAACTAGAAAAAAAATGTAGGAAGTACAAAAAATAAAATTAAAAAATGTATATATATCAAGATAAATAAAAAGAAAGTTCACAAAAGAAATTTAAAAATCCTTTAAAGATAAAAAAAAATGTAAGCAAATTAAACCAAACACATTGTTCAAATATTACACTTAAAATAAGTCCAACAAATAAATTTAGAAAAATAAAGAAAATCTAAAAACTTTAAAAGAATAAGTAAGTTTGCAAAAAATCTCGCAAAAAATAGACAAGATGTGAAAAAAATTGAATAAATTTACAAAAAAAGAGTATTTTTTTTTTAAATATGAAAATAATTATGAAAATCAACGAAATAAAAAGTTTAGTAAATGTTATAATAACAAAATTGTGTAAAATAATATTAAATAATTTGCAAAAAAAGAGGGAAATTACAGAAAATAAAAAAATAAAAAAAACAAATAAAAAATATCAAAAGTAGAAAAAAACTTAAAATTTTGTAAAAATAAGAAATTATAAGATACAATTTAATATAAACAGTTTCGGAAAATTGAAATCTCTTGAAAATCTTGTAAGAATATTAAAAAAAAGATTATTGTGAATATGAAAAATTATTAATATTATTTAATTATAGTATTACATTTTTATATCTTTAAAACAAATTCCAAACGTCAATTAAGTCATATTTCAATTTGTTCCAACTTTTAAATTTCAATTAATTCAAATTTAAATGCATATTAATTAATGCAAAATAATTAAATAATATTAATTATTTTCCATATTCACAATATCCTTTTTTTTTATTATTCTTACAAGATTTCTAAGAGAGTTCAATTTTTCGAAACTGTTTAGTTTATATCTTATAATTTCTTATTTTTACAAAATTTTATTTTTTTTTTACTTTTACTTTTGATATTTTTTCTTTTCTTTTTTTTATTTTGGAATTTTCTTCAATTTTCCTCTCAAAACTGTTTAATTTTTATCTTATAATTTCTTATTTTTACAAAATTTTAAGATTTTTTCCTCTTTTACTTTTGAGGTTTTTTTAATTTGTCTTTTTATCTTAGGATTTTCTTTAATTTTCTTCTTTTTATGCAAGTTATTTAATATTATTTTACACAATTTTGTTATTATAACATTCACTAAAATTTTTATTTCGTTGATTTCCATAATTATTTACATATTTTTCAAAATAAATACTCTCATTTTTTTTTAAGTTTATTCAATTTTTTTTTACATCTTATTGTCTCTTTTTTGCGAGATTTTTTGCAATCTTACTTATTCTTTCATTAAGACATTTTTTGTACTTTTACATTTTTTTAATTTGTTAGATTAAGGAAAAAAACATTTCTCTATTTTTTTCCTATTTATTTAATTTTTTTGTTTCACTATTTTTTTAGTCCTTTCTTACGTCTTATAGTTAATTCTTTAATTTTTGTCTACTTTTATGAAAGCTTTTATTCTCTTATTTTATATTATGTGAATTTAATATTGTACTAAATATTCTCATTTGAACATATCGTTCTTGTATTTCATAAAATTTCTTTTCTTTTACAATTTTTTTAAATTTTACTAAATTTTATTGATTTTTTTTTTTTTTATTTAGTTAGTAAAATATTTCTCTAATTTTTCTAATAATTTAACAATTTTGTTCTCTTTAGTAATATATTATACCTAAAGTTTTTTTAATTATTTTCTTATTTATTATTTTAATTTAAAGAAATGTCCGTAAATAGTTTAATTTTTTGAAAAGAGTTTCTACTTTTTGATTTATAATTATGTTACTGTTTCATTCTTATGTGTTGTTTTTTAAAATTTTTTCTTCATTTTTTTTAATAAACTACTTACTTACAAATAAACATTTGAAGATTTTATATACTGTTATATTAAAAAAAAAAATCTTTTGATTTAAAAAAAAACCATGATTTTAATCAGCCCTGGAGTCCATTAATTTGTAAAATTAGTAGGTGCATTTGTAAAAAATTAATAATTATGAACAAGAATTTATTTAAACAATTACAAGTGGTTGTTGTTAATTTTACTGAATATTTTTCTTAACTTTAGATATAAAAAATAGTTTAGTCAGAAAAAACTACAACTCACTAGGTTTATTTGGATAATAGCTTTAAATTAACAATAATAAATTGTTTAAACAAATGAAAAATACATAAAAATCCTAAAGAAACCATTAATTTGTAATTTAAAAAAAATTATATTTGTTTGTGCATTTATGGGGATCGTTTAAAACCCTATAAAAAATACTTAATATTAATAAATTATTAAAATGGGGAAATATGTGGGACTTAGAAATGTAGAATCCCAAAAAACGGTATTATACATGGAGAAATAAAAATAAAATAATAATAAAAAAAAATTAATTATTAAATAAATTATAGAATATTGTTTTTTAAGGACTTTTCAAGATAATTCGCTGTATTGATGTTTTGGGTGATTTTTGAAAATTTTGTATCGAAGTTACGAAAAATTGCGTTTTTCCCATGAAAAATCAATGGGAAATTTCAAAGGGTTGAGTCACCCCTAAATATTGCCTGATTTAAAAAAAAATAAAACAGGGGTATTTTTTTCGGTTTTGGAACTTTTTGGGAGATGGGAACAAAACATTTCAGACTTTCGTTTTTATGGACCACCCTAACACGTAAATTAGAATTTTTAAACTGTTTTCTCATTTTCATATTTGAAATTTTGAAAAGAGACTTAAAAATTATGGTAACATCAGATTCTTTTAAAATACCCATTTTTGGTAATTTATTTTATAATTGATTTAAAAAAAAGCCGGTTAGAAAGACAGAAGAAAATAATACAAAGTGTTTAGTTTGATTATTTTTAAACACCTACTTGTAGAATGAATTAAGTTCATCATCAATTAGCTTCAGTTTTTCCGTATGTGTCATTTCATGAGGTTCTTTAACATAAGCTTTCCGGGGAGGCTTAACGCACTTACTTCCCGACATTTTGTATAGATTTTTTTCTATTAATATTGTGCAATTTCAGTCAAAATTTTTTTCTCCTGATGCTTAAATACACTGATAACAAAACAGCTCAGAACTGCACCCCTTTGATATAAAACACAAGATCATGCGTATATAGAGGTTTTCTCTTGATATCGATTTTCCTCCTCCTCGTTGGCGGGACATTTTACAGATACGAAAATGTATCAAAAAATATATATATTAAATTTATTTACTTATTGAAAAATATTTAGCAAAGTTTGAGGGTAAAATAATTCAATCGAATTTAAATATAAATTCGAATTTTTTCTTAATAGAATTTCCAGGTCATACACTGAGAAAAATGAGTTAGCTACTATATGGATAGCTAATTTTTAGCTGTGGTAGCTAATATTTAGCTGTTTTAGCAAACAAAATTAGCTGTGAAAGCTAATTAATAGTTGTGTTAGCTAAAAAATTAGCTATCCATATAATAGCAATTAAAGTTAGCTAAGGTAGCTAAGTCTTAGCTTTGGCTGCTAATTTTTTTTCTCCGTGTAGAATTTATGTTTAACAGAATTTATTTTTAACAGACTTTCTATTTTAAAGAATTCGAATTTAACCGAATTTTCATTTAGTAATATAGTACAAATTTGGACAAATGAAGATTCGGTTAAATGAATTTTTTAACATTTATTAAAAATTCTGTTCACATAAAATTCCTTTAAAATTTTGAAATATAAAATTTTGATAAAAATAATCATTTTTATGATGATAATAATAATAATATATGAAATAATAATAAGAATAATTTCAAATAAAATTGAAATTCAAAATATAATGAACTTTGAGAAACAAATTTTGTTAAATGAGAGAAATTCAGAAACTAGAGAAAAAATGTAGAAAAATTACTGAATAAAACTCTTTAGAAAATAAGTTAACAGATGAATAACAATAAAAAAAAAGAAATAAAAATAAAACTTTTCCGAGAATAGAAAAGAATTTTCAAGATATTGAAAAATAATTATAAATCCAACTAAGCGGCGAAATGGAAAAATTGCAAGAATCACAGGACCTATTGCTATTGAAAAAGGTGAATAGGTGCGAATTTTTTCAAAAATAGGGGACAAAAGAGGGGACAGAAAATTTGCTTCAACTTATGTATTTGGAGATTTTTTAGTACTTTTTTATTTACAAATTTTAAATATGGAAACATTATACAGGGCTGCCAGCGGACATGTAGATTGAAAATAGTACAAAAAAGTGACTTTTTATTTTTAAAAGGTGAATAAATAGGGAGTTTTTAATTAAAAAAAGTGAATAAACAATAATTTGCAATAATAAACAAAATATTACTGATATTAATTTGGGGTCCGCCAACAGGCAAATAATTAATCAGGGCTCCCCAATATCAAATTTGAAAAAAAATGTGTTAAATGAGAAAACTAATTGGAAAATTAATTAAAAATCAAGAAATGAAGACAATAACTTAAAATTTAAAACAAAATAATTGAAATTTAAAGAAAATAATAAAAAAAATTAAAAGAATACTTGTAATTACAAGAAAATAATTGAAGAATGACAAAAATAAGTAAAATTTGACGAAAAATAATGATTCAAACTAAAAAGAAAATAATTTAAAAAATGATAAAAAAAATTTACATATGTAGAAAATATATAGAAAACAGTTGAAAAATTACAAAAAAAAAACTGAAATTTGGAAAAAAAATTAATGAGAAATATAATTCAAAAAACGAAGAAAAAAATAAAAAATGTATTACATTAATTGAAAAATTAAGGACATAATTGAAACGTGAAAAAACTAATTGAATAATGTCATAAATAATTGAAAGCTAGGGTAAAAAGTAAAAATTTATAGACAACAATAATAAAAAGATTAAAGAAAACGACATTTAAAGAAAATAATTCTAAAAAGTCAAAAATATTAGAATAATGACAAAAATAATTGTAGTTTGAAAAAAATAATTGAGACATGAAAAAAATAATTGATAACTGATGTAAAGAATTGAAAATTTCAATATAATAATTATTGAAAAATTGAAAAAAATATTAAAAGTTTGAGGAAAATAATTAAAAGTTGAAGATATTAATTGACGTTTGAAGAAAATAATTGAAATTAAAACAGAATAATTCAAAAATGTCAACAAAAGTTAAATATGAGGAAAGGAATTGAAATTTGTAGAACATAATTGAAAAAAGTGTAAAAAATTATAAATTTGATACAATAATTGAAAAATTGACGAAACAATTGAAATATTAAGAAACTAATTGAATAATGAGATAAATATTTGAAAGTTGGTTTAAAAATTAAAAATTTATAGACAATAATTGAACAATTGAAAAAATATGGGAATTTTGAGGAAAATAATTGAAAATTTAAGAAATTAATTGACGCTTGAGGAAAATAATTGAAATTTGAAGACAATATAATTCAAAAAGTCATAAAATTTAAATATAAGGAAAGTAATTGAAATTTGTGGAAATAATTAAAAAAATAATTTAAAAAATAATTTAAAAAGTTGTAAAAAATTAATAAATTCATGAGAATAATAAAAAGGATGAAGAAAATGATTGAAATTTGAAGAAATTTATTTAAAACTGCTGTAAATTTGTTTTAATTTCTTGACAATAAACAAAATTGAATAAAATAATTGAAATTTGTTAAAACTAATTTTAAAACGTCAAAAATAATAAAAATATGAAGAAAATAATTGGAAAATGACAAAAATAATTTAATAATGACAAAAGTAATTGAAATTTGAAGAAAATAATTAAAAAACAACAAAAATAAATTGAAATTTGTGTAGAAAATTTAAATGCTTCTGACAATAAAATAAGGATTAAAAACATAATTGAAATTTTAAGAAAATACTTGAAATATTACAAAAATAAATGAAAATTTGTGTAATAAATTTAAAAATTAATGGCAATAATTTAAAGTTAGAAGAAAATAATTTGAAGAAAATTAATTAAAAATTTGAAAATTAGAAGAAAGTAATTAAAGTTTAAAGAAAATAATTGAAATTTGAAGACAATAATTCAAAAAGTCATAAAATTTAAATATAAGGAAAATAATTGAAATTTGTGGAAATAATTAAAAAAATAATTTAAAAAATAATTTAAAAAGTTGTAAAAAATTAATAAATTCATGAGAATAATAAAAAGGATGAAGAAAATGATTGAAATTTGAAGAAATTTATTTAAAACTGCTGTAAATTTTTTTTAATTTCTTGACAATAAACAAAATTGAATAAAATAATTGAAATTTTTAAAAAATAATTTTAAAATGTGAAAAATAATAAAAATATGAAAAATATAATTGAATAATGACAAAAGTAATTGAAATTTGAAGAAAATAATTAAAAAATAACAAAACTAAAGTGAAATTTCTGTAGAAAATTTAAATATTTCGGACAATAAAATAAGGATTAATAACATAAATGAAATTTTAAGAAAATACTTGAAATATTACAAAAACAAATGAAAATTTGTGTAATAAATTTAAAATTTATGGCAATAATTTAAAGTTTAAAGGAAATAATTTAAATTTAAAGAAAATAATTATAGTTTTAAGAAAATAATTGTAATTTAATAGACTAATTAAAAAATATCAAAAAATTTAAATATGAAGAAAGTAATTAAAGTTTCTAGAAAATAATTGAAATGTGTAGAAAATAATTGAAAAAGTTGTAAAAAATTAATAAATTCGTGACAATAATAAAAAGAATGAAGACAATTTTTTAAATTTGAAGAAAATAAATTAAAACTGGTGTAAATTTTAAAAATTCATGACAAAAGAAAATTGAATATAATAATTGAAATTTGTAGAAAATAATTCTAAAATGACAAAAATAATAGAAATATGAAGAAAATAATTTGAAAATGGTGAAAATTCTAAGAAATATGACAAAAGTAATTGAAATTTTTAAGCAAATGATTAAAAGATGACAAAAGTAAATTGAAACTTGTGTAGAAAATTTAAATATTCTTGGCAATAATTTATAAATTTTAGAGTATAATTGAAATTTTAAGAAAATAATTTAAAAATGACAAAAATAAATGAAAACTTGTGTAATAAATTTAAATATTCCCGAAAATAATTTAAAAACTGAAGAAAATAATTGATATTCGAAAAAATAAGATAATCAAAATCTTAAAAATGCTAGAAAATTGACAAAAGTATTTTAAAAATGAAAAAGATAATTGAAAAGAGATGTAGAAATTAAATATTTGTAGACTCTGTAGTTAAAAAATTGATGATGTAATGCAATTTTTTTGAAAACTGAATTTTTTACATGAGATTTGTAATTTGGGAGACCCCAAAAATCCTCGGCAATCGTAATTCGAGATGATTAATTCGAAAATATGGAAAGTCACAATTTTGAATGTATCTATATTCAAATTTTGAGAAATTAATTTTTGACATCGGAAGCTTTATTTGCGACCTCAAAAATCTCCAAATAAGACTTGTTGATTTTCCTTGAATATTTATGTGATAAAAGATTGCACATATTGCAATGTATTATTTTTACATATATTTTTTTAACATCCGACATTTTGAAAATGTAATTTCTTTAAACATCATATCTTAAAATATGGCTAAAAGCGAAGAAATTTCTGACCTAAAATATTTTTAAGCCTATAAATTAAAAAAGTTCGGAATTTTTTTTTAAAAGTTTATTTTTCCTCATTTTCTTTTTTTTTAATGGGGATTTTCTATTGCTGATACAGGTTAATATAAATCAATTGGGCTGCGGTTTTATAAAATTTTTTTCGTTATATTGAACTCTTAAAATTTTGGCTATAACTATAAACTTTAATACTGAAAATTAGAAAAAGGGGAAATAGGGGACAATTCTTTAAAACATAAAAATGAACAAATTAGAAAAAAGTAAGAAAGTTTAAATTAAGGAGGTCCTCTTTATTGACATAACCTCAAACTAGAAAATGGTTTCTCACACCAAAAAAAAATATTATTAAAAGTGATGTCATCAAATTTTGAAAGATTCAGTTGTACATTTTTCAGAAAAAATTAAATTGCGCCAAAATTTATTGTCAGATAATAATTATTTAACATTTTGTGTTTTTTCTTCTATTTTTAATGTATAGTGAAAATTTGTAATCTTCATCCAATTTTGACAAAAAAATCTCATTTTGCTCTTTAAAATATTCTCTAAAATATTATACATTGGATTTTGGTAAATAATATATTGTTTAAAAAATATATAACAATAAAACTGTATTTGTTTAATAACTTTTGAATAAATTATTATTATTACAAAATAATATTTTTACTTCACAGAAAATACATGTCTAAACAATTTTTATTTTCAAGTTTTTATTGTAAAACAATTTTCATACGTTATTCATATTTTTTAGATAACAATTAATCGTCAGGTAAAGTTATTACAAAAAGTTGTGAAACCAGTTTCTTTTTTTTCCTCAATAAAGAATATAGTTCACTGCATTATTTTAAACGTTCCCGCTCTTGAAGAAAGCAATAAATTCCCTATTGCGTAACTTTCTGATTGGTTGTTCAGTTTTCATCATTTGAATGTTATCCAATCCAATTTATTTCCAAGAATACTTATCAACCAATTGTTTGCCAAACATTATAAATTCTCACTAAAAATTACTTTCTTAATATTACTGTACTTTCAGTTTTTATCAGATTATTATCCTTGTTTTTGTGCACTTTTCTTTACAATTTTGTGTTAAAATTATTATTAAATTAAAATTGTTTAATTAACAAAAGACATAGGTACTATAAACCTTTTATTTCTCTTATTAACAGCTGTTAAGAATATATTAAAACTTGTTTTCATTTCACGATTTTATTTCTTTCTACTGTACCGTTCAACAAAAACTTTGTCTGTTTGTGTGAAACTGTTTTGAGTGTACCAACACTGAAAGATTTTTAATTTAAAAGCTGGTCAAGGTCCATCTTTGTATATTAATATACATAAATAATATATAATTGAATTAGAATTAGCAACTAAATTATTATGCAGAGTTTAAAAGTACTAGGTACGTATATTCCCAATTTATAAGCTCAAATAATTTTAAATTGACTGACACATTCAACAAGTAAATTTCTTATTTTTTTAGGAGCCTGTCGGGGAGTTTTTCAATTCCAACGTGGAATTGCTTCAATTGCATCTCTCCCAGAAACACATAAAATACTTCATAAAACATGCAGGTATTTAAAAAAAAAATTAATTAATATAAAGTTAAAATTGAAATTAAAGTAGATTAAAATAAAAATCTAGGTTTTAAATGTTAAGATAACTTTTTATCAATTCAATTAATCAGAGCCAATTTCAGCATATTCGATAATATCAATTTCAAACGTTTGAAAACTATTTTCCAAACTGGAACAAATTTAGTTCATTATAGTCAACTTTTGAACGTGAAAGGTAAAAAGGTTGAATATTTTTACATATTCATTATTGATAACTTGTAAAACTACAAAAGTTTGAATCAAATATCCGAGACAAGTAAAATTTAAAGTTAAATCTTTGTTTTGAGATTTAATTTTTTTCTTTAAAAATTAAATTTCTTCTACTTGATCAATTAGATATTTATAATTTTGGTTAATTTTCCACTACTTAAATATATAAGTTATAATAATAACTTTTCCTACATAATTAAATATATCTTCAAATTTAAACATACCTAACCTCTGCTTTTGTAGAAAAATTGCATTTTTAAACAAGATTATTTTTATTCCGTTCAGGAGTTTTGCAGAAGAGGAGCTGATACCAAACGCAGCAAAAATCGACAAAGAACACAAATTTCCTGCTGAGCAAATAAAAAAAATGATAGATCTTGGTTTCATAGGAGTCAGTACACCTGAATCATTGGGTGGAAGTGGATTAGATTATCTGGCTTATGCCATAGTAATGGAAGAAATATCGAGAGGATGTGCCAGTTCAGGAGTTATTATGAGTGTCATGAATACGCTCTTTTTAGGACCAATTCAAAAATTCGGCACAAAAGAGCAGCAGGAAAAATACGTTGCTGGTTTCCTGAAAGATAAAAAATTAGGTTGTTTTGCTCTCAGTGAGCCTGGGAATGGTTCAGACGCTGGTGCAGCTTCCACTGTTGCTAAATTAGATGGAAATAATTACATTGTCAATGGAACAAAAGCCTGGATTACAAATGGTTATGAGGCCGATGGTATTGTTCTTTTTGCAACGACAGACAAATCTAAAAAACACAAAGGTATTAGTGCATTTATTGTTGACAAGCCGACCAATGGATTGTCTCTTGGTAAAAAGGAAGATAAATTAGGAATTCGTGGCAGCAGTACCTGTTCTCTAATTTTCGAAGACTGTCCTGTCCCAGCTGAGAATATTCTCGGTAAACCTGGAATGGGATTCAAAATAGCAATGATGACTTTAGGTAAAATAAGTATACAATAACAATAAAAGTGTCCAGCGACTTTTAAAAAACATAGTTCAAGGTCTTTTTACGGTTTTCAGACTCGAAAATAAATTATATCAAGGTCCATTTTTTTTAACAATAGAAACAATAGTTGAAGGGGAGATACAGTAGATAATTTAAATTTTCTAAAAAAAATTACTAAAATTTTTCAGCTGATTATAATAAGATTTTGGGAATAATGTTTTTTGAAAGAATATGAATAATAACGTGCAGAAATGAAAAAAAAAAACGTTTCTAAGTACTGAGGGGGAAAAAAATTACCTGAAATATATTGATGATTTTTATGAAAAATAATCATTTTCAGAGCTCGTAAATGAGTTATTATTCAAACTAAAGGCTTAAAAAAATAATATATGCCACGAAGAAATATTAGTTTTCTTTATTTATTAATATTTACGTACTTTTTATCAACAGTAGATAATCCATGGATAATCTATTTTAGAACTGTCAGAAATTAAAGGTTATGTTGTGATAGCACAGTAGCACTTTCTTGTTTTAAAATACTTTTTAATTTTTCAGTTTTAATACTTCTATGCCAGAATCAATTTATTATCAATAAAAATAAGTTAGAAAACATTTATATATATTATTAAGGTTGA
This sequence comes from Ganaspis brasiliensis, assembly GCA_037103525.1. Taxonomy (NCBI): domain Eukaryota; kingdom Metazoa; phylum Arthropoda; class Insecta; order Hymenoptera; family Figitidae; genus Ganaspis; species Ganaspis brasiliensis. The sequence goes on along the minus strand of JAZKLR010000105.1, from coordinate 87,494 downwards.
TTAATAGATTTTATTTGATTTTTTATTTTCTATGTTTCAAAATTCCCGCTTTTTTAAGTCCTAGGTTTGGTTAGGCTTGTATCAAAAAATTGTTTAATTATTAAAGAATTTAAACAACTTTTGTGTTGAAAAATTGATTTTATTTTGAAGACTACTTTTCAAGGAATTGTTATACGGGAAAAAAAAATTTCCACAATTTATATTCTTCAAAAAGGAAACGATTATCTACTGTTGACAGGAATTAATTTTTAAGTGAATTTCTATAGGTATCGCATAAAAATATTCATAATAAATAAGTGGTTAATTTTAAGCTCATTTTGCTTATTGAGCTTTTTATTTTATTTTCTATTTTTATTTTATTTATTTTTTTATTTATTGAGATTTTTACTATCTACTGTTGGGTGGTCTCCCCAAAATATACTTTTAAGCTGGGGAAAATTCAAAAAATTGCTAGATATAAATAAAAATTGCAAAAAGATGTGAAAAAAATTGAAAGTATAATAGAAATTTGAAGAAAATAATTTCAAACTGACGAAAATAATTGATCAATAATGACGCAAATAATTTTAAACTAAGAAAATAGTTGAAAGTATGTGATGCGATATGAAGATAGGGAAAGGTAAACTTATGTTAATTATTTTATCTACTGAACACAACCTAAATGTTTTTCCTTCTCAGGTCCCTTTCTTTATATCGCGTCTCAATATAATAAAACAAAAAATGTTGAAATTTAAAGAAAAATAATGAAAAATTAAAGAAAACAACTGAAAATCAATAATATAGGAAGATATTTAAAAAAAATACAATTGTCATTTCAAGAAAGAAAATAATAATTCAATAAAATAATTAAAATAAAAAAATAAAATATTGAATATACCTATAATTGAATTTTCCAGAAAACTGTTATAAGTTGAAGAGATTTACAGAAGAAAGAAATTTAAAAAATTGTTCTAATTAATCTAATTAAAAGAAAACAAGTAAAATGAAGAAAAAAACTGAAAATAAAAGAAAATCATTGAAATTTAAAGAAAATAATTAAATAATACGTATGACATTGAAGGAAGATGAAAAAAAAATAATTAAGAATATTGAAATGGATAATTGAAATTTGCCTTAACCATAAGAAATTAACGAAATTAATTTTTAACAAATTCAAAAAAAAAACGACACTAATTAAAAATAATTAAAAATTAATAACTTAATTGCAAAAAATTCAGTTTCTAATCACTGCCATTCTTTTGTCATAATTTTCAAAAATTTCAATTATTTATCTGAAATTTTAGTTGTTATCATAATATTTTTCAACTGTTTCCCTTAATTTTTAAATATTATTCCAATTTTGTAAAAATATTTTTTAAAATTTTTAAGTATTTTTTTGAATTTCAATTATTTTCTTCAATTTTTATTTATTTTGATTTGTATTTATAATTTCCAAAAATATTTATTATCTTAATTTCAATTATTTTAAGAATTGACTAAAAAACTGAAATTCATGAAATCTGTTAATCTTTTTACATTATTCTTAAAAAAAAGTAGCATTTAGTAGCTTTAGTCCAAAATTAATAGTAAAAAAGTAGCCTTGACCAAAAAAAGTATCAAAAAAGTAAAATACTGTGTCACTGCGCAGCCTGCATAATATAAAATAATTAAAATTTGAAAAGAATTATTTAAAATTGAAGAAATTTTTGAAATCAAATTTAGTGTATTTAAAACTCGGATTAATTGAATTTTTAATCGAAATGTAAATTTAAACTGACTAAAGTTTAAAAGAATTAAAAGTGTTGTAAATTAAAAAAAAAATTTGATGAAATTTTAAATAGGTAAAAAAAATCAATAAAGAATAATCTGCAATGTCTATATTTTAATTCAAGGATTTGTTTTAAAAATCAACGTCATTTCAAGGTTTTCAAGTTTTGCTGGGCACCCTTAAGAAACAAATAATAATAATAATAATTCTTTCTGCGAATAAAATATGAAATTTCTTATCTTTGAAATTTGTTTTTAGATTCCGGAAGAATTGGAATTGCTGGCCAGGCTTTAGGAATAGGACAAGCATCTCTTGATTGTGCAATAGAATATGCTTCGAAGCGAACTGCTTTTGGAAAACCGATCATGAAGCTTCAGATTATTCAACAGAAATTGGCAGATATGGCTCTAAAACTTGAAAGCGCGAGGCTTCTTACATGGAGGGCTGCCTATCTAAAAGATAATCATCAGTCTTTCACTAAGGTTTGTATACAAAACTGCTTTTTTAAATTTCTTGGTAAACCAAAGTTTATAAATCTAAGATAAAATTGTTTAAATAAACGAGATAAGATAAATTTCTTGAATACCAGGTAAAGAAATTAGGTTGAAATATTTATAAACATATAACGAAAGATTATAAAAAAAAAACATTATTTATTCAAGAATTATTATATTCCTGCTCTTCTGACAAAAAATCCCATTTTTCTCTTATCTAAAACAGCAAATAAATATTCGTTTAAGAATGTTTAACTTATTGACATAACCTCAAAATAAAAAATAGTTTTTCACATAAAATAAAAATATTATTAAAATTGATTTTACCCAGTTTTGAAAAAACCAGATGTAATTTTTAAAAAAAAATCAGGTTGAGACAAAATTTTGTTATGAAATATTCTCTACAATTTCACTCGTTAAGTTTTGTTAAGAATATTTTTTATAAAAAATGATGTAAAAAACAAATTTTATTTCTTTAACAAGTTTTGAATAAAATTCATCGACTTGAATGTTACAAAGAATAAAAAAAATTGGTCAAAATTGGATAAAAATTACAATTGTTCACAAACTTGGAAAAAAAATACAAAATGTTAAATAATTATTAATTGATAACAGATTTTGTCTCAACCTAATTTTTTTTTTAAAAATGTACAACTGGACCTTTCAAAATTGGGTGAAATAAAATTTTATGTTTTTATGTTATGTGAAAAACTATTTTCTAGTTTAAGGTTATGTCACAATGGATTGGACGATCCTTAAGAATTCCAAGCATATCTAATAATTAAATTAATCTTTTTTAATAGGAAGCAGCGATGGCAAAACTCGCGGCCTCGGAAGCTGCCACATTCTGTTCTCATCAATGTATTCAAATTTTAGGAGGAATGGGTTATGTGAGTGATATGCCTGCTGAACGTCATTATCGAGATGCAAGAATCACAGAAATTTATGAAGGCACTTCCGAAATACAAAAACTCGTGATTGCTGGAAATCTGATAAAAGAATACAATTTAAGTTAATGAACTTGAAACAACTTGTGATTACCCATCTAATCACACACTAAAACCCTCAAATTGTAGAAAAAAAATATTTTTACATAATAATTTTCAAAACTAGGTAAAAATTATAAGGTAAATTAAATGAAATAATTAAATTATGTTCATTTTATCAACACTTTGCTTCCTTTTAAGCAAAATAATTTGCTTTCTCATAGAGAAGTAAATAGATTAAAACAAATTATATCAATTTTATTCTGATCAAATGTCTGGATTTGTGTATGTGTGTAAATGTACTTTTTCTTATAAACACGATAACTCGAGAACGCTTTAACGGATTTAAATAAAATTTGGTATTGTTATTTTTACTACTAAAATCTGGAATCTGACACAAGGGTTTTTAAAAATAACAATTACAAAAATTTGTTTTAAAAAAAAAAGTTTTTTAACCCATAAATTCAACTTGATATATATAAAAAAGCGTGTTTCTTGCTTCAAAACAAATCGATTGACCTGTATAATTTTGTCAAAATTTAAAAAAATAAATCGCATTTTTCAAATTATTAAAAAAATTTTAATTTTTAAAAAATTACTTTATTGCTTCTTTTACGAGGAAGCAAAATGTTCATGAAATCAATACAATTATCGGCTTTTTTAATCTAGAATATTTTAGAACTACGGTTAAAAAATAAAAATTCGAGGAGTTATAGAAGGAAAAAAAGTTTGAATGTCAAAAAAATAGAAAAATGTTAGCGTAAAAAAATATTGGCCAAAAACGATATTTTTTTTTATGAAAAATGGTGTTTAAAAAAATTTGGTTGGGTATTTTAAAAAATCCCTGTGTCTAAATTTAGATATTTATGAGCTTAATCAGCCATCCAAATTTTATTAAAATCCGTTTAGGAGTTCTCGCGATATCCAAGCGCCAAAAAATTTATCACACACACACATACATCTGGACTTTTGTTCAGGAATACAAATTTAGGCTTTTTAAATGAAAATAAATCGATTTAGACTATCGACTTACTAAAATCGAAGATCTTAAAGATCATAAAGCTTTCTCCATAAGGAAGCAAAAATGTACAAAAAATTTCTAATATTTAATTTATTTTTGCTCAAATTCTGTTAATTTTTGTTTTCCGAAACGCGATCTTGGGTCAGGATTTTAAAATTGTACCCTTTTTAAAATTGTACATAAAATACTTTCTTGTTAATTTTACTCTGAAAAAAAAGAAACTTGACACTAGACTATTTTTGTATATGTATTTTAAAAGAATAAATAAATTTTATATGTTATCTTATGGTTTTATTAGTTTCTTCACCTCGAGAATCTTAATATATATGTATATCTATTTTCATGTATATACATACACTTTTTTTACACATATATATATTTACATATATATACGTGAATAATGTGGGGAATTCACTATCAGCCCTTTGGCAGCGCTACAGAATGGCGACGGTATTTGCCATTCTGTTTAACATGAGGAATAACTAATCGCTAACTATCGTAATGTTTTTTAAGACATAAGTATTTCTTATAACAGGCAATGAAATTCATTTTTTTTTTAGGAATTCAACAACCTTACATAGCTATCTAATATGTGTTTTATCTATTTAAAAAACAATTTTGAAAAAACAAGTCTTTAAAAATCTATTGAAAATTTATTTTCTCAAACAATCTTCCTTTTGACTTGGAAATCTGTTAAATAACCTTATTTTCTTTTTAAAATCTTATTTTCTCTAACAAACGTATTTTCTAATTAGAATGTTATTTTGTCTAAATTTTTTGTTAGATTATGTTTCTTTCAATAGAGATAAAAACTTGTTATTGTAGAAGACGAGAATATTCTTATTTTGTGCAGTTAATGAACAAATATTTTGTAAAATGATTAAGGAGAAGACAGTCGTCAAGTAGAATAAAAGTTAATCCAAGTTATTTTTCTACTTTTAAAATAGAAAAAAAAACAAACATTTTTATGTAATGTTTTGCAACGAACCATTAAAAGTTACATTTTGTCGAAAATTCTTCCCAATTTCATCGAAAAACATTACATGAAAATTTAACATTAAAATGCTGTTTTATCTTTAAAATACTGTTGTTTCTTTTAACAATAAAATGCCTTTTATCTACTAAAGATAGTAAAATTTTACCCTTGGAATAAGTTTTGTCCAATTGTTTATACAATTTCTCCTGAAATATTATCCGATTATTGATAAAAGATCCAAATAAAAGCGGAATGCATATGAACTAGTTTAATTCTTTTCGTGAATTTCATTGCGTGTTTCGTTTATATACAATAGTTTATTCTCAATAGTCATTCACTCATCGTCATCATCAAAAATTGAAATAGCCTAACCTTCGATTCTAAACGTATTTATAATAAATACCAATTTTATGCTTTACATTGAGTAATAATTTTCTGCAAGTGTCATTTAAGCATCTGTTAAATTACTAAATTTATTTAAAAGTATTCTAGATCGAAACCCTATTAAATGACAAAACTCTTAAATGCAAAAATTTAAGTGTATTGTTGAAATAAATAAAGAGAAAGTAAGGCTGCATTGAAACTGGTACAAGTTTCTTATTAACATAACATCACAAGGGACTTGCTCGTTACAATTGATAATTAACCCCTAACGTCTGTGAGCACAATTACACAAACGCTGTGATATACAAGCAGATACATATTATTGTTAATTAATTACCATGTTTCTCATTTTCTTATAACGCTTAAATGAAAATAAGTGCTTCATTGACTGCTTGGTTTTTTTTTTCTTCAATTTTATAACCTACAATTATTTATTATTTTACCTTAACACTTTCAGAATTGAAACAGTAGCTTTGAGGTTTAAATCACAAACTATTTTATAATTTTCTTTCCTGACTTTGCTTTTAGTATCATTCATTCATAATCACTTATGCGCTTTGCAGCAAGCATCTTTCATCTGCTTGTTAACAAACGTTAATAGATATTATCATTCAACTACTAGACTATCAATAAATTATTAATAATCAAATATCTATACTGAATTTTGTTGAGACTTTGTCAGAGTTAATGCCTTAAGGCGCCTCTTTTCTTTTTTTTTTCTTTCAAGATAATAATGTAATAACGTTTCTAGTTGACTGTACGTACATTGATCTAAAACGTTCGACAAGGTAAATAAATTGAAATTGTAAGTAATACATCGGATACTGAATCTAGACAGACAAACTCTGAAAAATGTCCCGATCAGAATGGATCGGAAAATGGCATTCAATAAATGTACGTGTATTTAGTATTTGTGTTTTCTTTCCTTTTTTTTTAGCAGAAAATTGGTTTAACCTTATTAAACAGGACCTATTAGAGCTTCAATCATCAGCACGCATACCTCGAACTTCTCCTTGATTTCGTTGCTGTAAAGAAGAATTTTAATTATTAGTTCAAATGTCTAAATTAGAAATATAATTTAATATTCACTGTATTTTAATATTAATTTTTATTTATTTTGGACGCTAAATTGATTATTTAATTCCAGAATGTGTACAACGAAAAAAATTCCCTGATAATTTTTGTATTATCAGGGTTGCCACAAGAATTTTATTTTTTCTGATTTCCAGACAATATTTTGTGTCTTTCCCTGACAATTTTGTACCTTGTTTTTTTATTATTAAATAAGAATTATACAAAATAAATTGTGTTAAATGAAAGTTAGATCAAATAAACTTATGTTAAACAGAATTTTTACAAAACGAGACTGATAAAAATCATGATTTTTTAACAATATAATCAGTACATAAAATCTTCAAATGTTTATTTGTAAGTAGTTTATTAAAGAAATGAAGAAAAAATTAAAAAAACAACACAAGAATGAAACAGACATAATTTTATATCAAAAACTAGAAACCCTTTTCAAAAAATTATACTATTTACGGACATTTTTTTAAATTAAAATATTAAATAAGATGATAATTAACAAAACGTTCAAATATATTACTAAAGAGAACAAAATTTTTAAATTAGATAATTATTTTTAAAATTAAAGAAAAAAAGAATAAATAAAATTTAGGAAAATTAACAAAATTTTAAAAGAAAACAAATTCTATGAAATAGAAGAACGATGTTTAAATGATTAAATTCACATAATATAAAATAAAAGAATAAAAGCTTTCAAAAAAGTAGAAAATTGAGAATTATTGAATATTGAATAAAATAATTGAAAATTAAAGACTGCAATTTTAAATTGAAAATAATAATTAAGAAGTGAAGAAAATAATAAAAACTTGAAGAATTAAATTAAAGATTAAGGAATTAAATTACAATTTTAAGAAAATAATTGACAAATGAAAAAAATCAGAAAACTGTCGAGAATAATCGACAACAAAATATAATAATTTTAAAAATTAAAGAATAATTATAAAATTTCACAAAAATAATTGTAATTCGAAAAATTTGAAGAAAATAGTTGAAAATTGACGAAAAAAATTAATAATTGAAAGAAATAATTGAAAAATGACCAGAATAATTAAAAAATTAAAGAAAATATCTGAAAAATGACGAAAATAATAGACAATTGAAAACAAAATTCGAAAAATAACTAGATAAATAGAAAACAAAACAAAAAAAATTGAAAAAATTAAAAAATAATTATAAAATTTTAAGAGAATAATTAAAAAAATTGTAGGAAATAATGGTGAATTATGGAAAATAATTAGTAATTGGAAGAAATAACTAAAAAAAGACGAGAATAATAATTGGAGAAAATATTAAAAAATGAAGAAGTAAATTGAAGATTAAAGAATTAAATTGAAATTGTAAGAAAATAATTGATAATTAAAAGAAAAATTACTAATTGACTAAAATACAGAGCTGATAAAAATCATGATTTTTTTTAAAAAAATAAAAAAAATCCGATTTATTTGATTTAAGTCAAAAATTGATTTTTTTAAAAATATAATCAGTGTATAGAATTTCTAAATGTTTATTTGTAAGTAGTTTATATTAAAGAAATGAAGAGAAAATTAAAAACAAAAAAACACAGGAATGAAACAGTGACATAATTACATATAAGAAGAGTAAAAAATCTTTTCAAAAAATTAAATTATTACGAACATTTTTTGTAAAATAAAAAATAAGAAGATCATTAAAAAAAACGTTAAAATATATTACTTAAAAGAACAAAATTTTAAAATTAGAAAAATAAAGGAATTATTTTACATATTGAATAAAAAAAAACCAATAAAATTTTGTAAAATTTAAAAAAAATTTAAAAGAAAAGAAATTTTATGAAATACTAGAACGCTGTTCAAATGGGAATATTTAGTACAAGATTAAATTCAAATAATATAAAATAAAAGAATAAGAGCTTTTAAAAAAGTAGAAAATTGGAAAACTTAAAAAAAGTAGATAAAAGCACCAAATAAATGTTTTCAAAAATTCGTAATTATAAGATAAAAACTAAACAATTGAAAAGAAAATAAAATGCTTCTTATAAATCGAAAAATGATGACAAAAATTAAAGAATTAATTAAAAAGCAGGGAAGAACTAAAAAAAAATTAAATAAATAGGAAGAAAATAGAGAAAAGTTTTTTCCTTATCTAACAATCTAAAAAAATGTAAAAAGTACAAAAAATAAACTTAAAAAATATATATATCAAGATAAATAAAAAGAAAGTCAACAAAAGAAACTTAAAAGAATATTTTATGAAAGAATAAGTAAGTTTGCAAAAAATCTCGCAAAAAATAGACAAAATGTGAAAAAAATGAATAAACTTACAAAACAAATCAGAGTATTTATTTTTAAAAATATGGAAACTATTATGAAAATCAGCGAAATAAAAAGTTTAATGAATGTTATTATAACGAAATTGTGTAAAATAATATTAAATAATTTGCATAAAAAGAGGAAAATTTAAGAAAATCCTAAATTAAAAAGACAAAAAAAATATCAAAAGTAAAAGTACAAAAAGACTTAAAATTTTGTAAAATTAAGAAATTACAAGATAAAAATTAAACAGTTTTGAAAAATGGAAATCTCTTAGAAATCTTGTAAGAATATTAAGAAAAGGATTATTGTGAATATGAAAAATAATTAATATTATTTAATTATTTTGCATTAATTAATATGCATTTAAGTTTGAATTAATTGAAATTTAAAACTTCAAACAAATTGGAATATGACTTAATTGACGTTTGGAATTTATATAATTATAATTACTTAAAGATATAAAAATGTAATATTATTTTTTGCTATCTAAATGCCAAAAATTTGTAAATTGTAGATATTTTGTTCATCTGTATTAGCACAATTTTTTAAATTTTATAAAGATTAAAATATTAAAATTGAAATTTTGAAGATTTATCCACAAATTTGTGTGTTTTGTTTATGGTTTGCGATGTTTTAGGTGCAGTAATATAGACATCCAGAGAATTGTAAATTTTTTTTTATTTAAATCATGATTTTAATGCAAATTTTCCAATGATTTAAATCATATTTAAATCACGATTTAAATCAAAGTGATTTAAATCAATAGCAGCCCTGCTAAAATAATTAAATATTAGAAAAAATACAATTAAAAACAAAAAGTAAAAGAACGAAAAATGGCGAGAATAATAAACAAAAGAACAAAATTACATATTGAAAAAATTAAGGGATAATTATAAATTTGAAGAACTATAATATTATTAAGTTGTCAATTAAAAACTGAAGAAGATTATTAACCAAATTTTAGAAAATAAATGAAAATTGAAGAAGATAATTAAAGAATAGTATATTGAAATTTCCAAAAAATTATTCATAATTGAAAAGAGACGAGAATTACTGAACATTGAATAAAATACTAATTAAAAATTGAAGAAAATAATTCAGAATTGAAAAAAATAATTAAAAATGGAGGAAATAAATTGAAATGCAAAGAAAATAATTGATAATTGAAAGAAAAATTACAAAATGACGAAAATAATTAAATATTAAAGAAAATAATTGAGAAATGAGGAGAATAATTGACAATTGACAAAAAAAATTCGAAAACCGTCGAGAATAACCCGACAACAGAACAAAATAATTAAAAAAATTAAAGAATAATTACAAAATTTAAGGAGAATAATTTTATATTGCAAATCACATTATTCCCTGACTTTTCCAGGTATTTCAGGTTTTCCCTGACTACAAAAAAATGTCATGACAATTCCAGGTTTCCCAGATTTTTTTCAATTCAACTTTTCAAGTTACTGAAGAATACAAGATTAAAATAAAATTTTTCTGTATATTTTTCTACGAATTCCTGGAATTTCTTAAAAAATTCCAGATCACTTTAAAAATTATCTAATCTTTTTATAAATTCCCAGTTTTTATCTTGATGTGCTAAATTGCCAGAAATTTCTTGAATAAATATACCCCCCCAACTGTAAATAGTCTTTTTGTAAATTTAGGGGATATTATGGAAAAATTTTCGAAATATTAATTTCGAACTTAATTTACATTTTTTTAGCACTTTTTATTAAAATCCCTGACAAGTGGCAACCCTGAATTTATCATCAATTAAATTTTGAATAAACAGAAAAAAAAGAGAGAAATAACACAATTTTCCTGAGAATTCTAGGTTTTTTTTTGTTCTTAATTTTAGATATTTAAATAAAATGTGTCAACTTACCGCGTCCAATTCCTCTTTAGTTTTATCTTCAATTGATCTAATATCCTCCATTGTAAGACCGTGCCAGCGATCTATCCAACAAAATACCTGTCTGTGAAAATTAGTAAATAAACGCCTTTCTGATTTCTGAATGAAATTTTCGACTCGTGTTTGTAAGCCAAACCATTTGAATTCGCAGGTGACAAGTTTATAACAGGTCATCACAGGATCTACTTGATTTTTCCAATCCCTAGTAGTAAGAGGTCCTCGTCCCGTTTTGTGAGACTTAAATTTCGTAGGATCTTCGTCTTCCTTATAATCTGAACTAGGGATAGTATCGTTTGCTATATCTATATGAACTACTTCTCTAACCTTGAGCTTTTCAGGAGGTAGTTCGTGTACCTGAAAAAAAATTTATGCAATTTATTTATTTTTATTTTTTTATCATAAAAATCATCCATAATTAAAAAACGATTTTTCTTAAAAAAATTTCTAAGAAACGAACAAAAAGTAGAATAAATAAAAAAAATTGGTTTTTTATTTTTCCGGTCAAATAATCCCCTAAAATGGTTTTTAGTTCTATTACGGTGCTAATCTATTGAAAATTTAATAATATTTAACCATCAAATTTCAAGTAGAATAAAAAAATATTTTTGTTGGTTTTTCCGAAACGTTGCGCACTTCAGCATCATTAAAATAGAAAGAAAATGGAGAAATGTTTTTTCCTTTATCTAACAAACTGTAAAAAGTACAAAAAATAATAAAATTTGGTTAGAATCTACTAAAAAATTAGAATGAATAAAAAGAAAATAAAAAAAATGTATATATAAAGACAAATAAAAAATCCACAAAAGAAATCTAAAAATTCTTTAAAAATAAAAAAGGTTAGGCAAATTAAAAAAAAAAAAAAAAACATAAAACAAGTCCAATAATAAATTATAAAAAACAAGTATCTAAAAATTGAATGAAAGAATAAGTAAGTTTGCAAAAAATCGACAAGATATGAAAACAAATTGAATAAATTTACAAAAAAATGAGTGTATGTATTTATTTTAAAAAATATGAAAATAATTATGAAAATCAAGGAAATAAAAATTTAGTAAATGTTATAATAACAAAATTGTGTAAAATAATATTAAATAATTTGCATAAAAATAAGAAAATTAAAGAAAATCCTAAGATAAAAAGACAAATAAAAAAAACCTCAAAAGTAAAAGGGAAAAGAATCTTAACATTTTGTAAAAATAAGAAATTATAAGATAAAAATTAAACAGTTTCGAGAAAATGAAAACTCTTAGAAGTCTTGTAAAAATTAAAAAAAGGATTATTGTGAATATGGAAAATAATTAATATTATATAATTATTATGCATTTAAATTTTTTAATTAATTAAAATTTAAAAGTTTGAATAAATTGGAATATGAGTTAATTGACATTTGGAATTTATTTAAATAATAATAACCTTAAGGAATAAAAATTTAATACTATTTTTTGCTATCTTCATACCAAAACAGGGCTGATAAAAATCATGATTCTTTTAAAAAAATCAAAAAAATCGGATTTTTTTTATTTAAATCAAAAATTGATTTTTTTAAAAATATGATCAGTATATAAAATCTCCAAATGTTTATTTGTAAGTAATTTATTAAAGAAATTAAGAAAAATTAAAAAAAAACAACACAAAAAATAAAACAGTGACATAATTATATATAAAAAAGTAATATATAAAGTTATATATAAAAAAATTAAACTATTTACGGATACTTTATTAAATTAAAATAATAAATAAGAAGATAATTAAAAAAGCTGTAAAATATATTACTAAAGAGAACAGAATTTTAAAATTAGATACAGAGATTTATTTTACAAATTGAATAAAAAAGGAATGAATAAAATTTTGTAAAATTTAAAAAAAATTTAAAAGAAAAGAAATTCTATAAAATACAAGAATGTGATGTTGAAATAAGAATATTTAGAACAAGATTAAATTCACATAATATAAAATAAAAGAATAAAAGCTTTCAAAAAAGCAGAAAATTGGTAAATTTAAAAAATATAGATAAAAGCACCAAATAAATGTTTTAAAAAATTGGTAATTATAAGATAAAAACTAAACAATTGAAAAGAATAAAAATGTTTCTTAGAAATGGAAAAATGATGACAAAAATAAATTAAAGAATTAATTAAAACGCAAAGAATAACTAAAAAAATAGTGAAAAATCAAAAAAATTAAGTAAATAGGAAGAAAATAGAGAAATCTTCTTTTCCTTAATCTAACATACTAAAAAAATGTAAAAAGTATAATAAATAAAATTAAAAAATATATATATCAAGATAAATAAATAAAAGTTCACAAAGAAACTTAAAAATCCTTTAAAAATAAAAAAGTTTCAGCAAATTAAGCCAAACACATTTTTTTATTATTACACTTAAAATAAGTCCAACAATAAATTTAGAAAAATAAAGAAAATCTAAAAACTTTATGAAAGAACAAGGAAGCTTGCAAAAAATCTCGCAAAAAATAGAAAAGATGTGAAAAAACTTGAATAAACTTACCAAAAAAAAATGAGAGTATTTATTTTTAAAACTATGGGAATAATTATGAAAATTACCGAAATAAAAAGTTTAGTGAATGTTATAACGAAATTGTCTAAAATTATATTAAATAATTTGCATAAAAACAGGAAAATTAAAGAAAACCCTAAAATAAAAAGACAAATAAAAAACAAAAATATTAAAAGTAAAAGTAGAAAACAACTTAAAATTTTGTAAAAATAAGAAATTATGAGATGAAAATTAAACATTTTGAAAAATTGAAATATCTTAGAAATCTTGTATGAATATTAAAAACAAAGAATTATTGTGAATATATAATACCAAAAATGTGTAAATCGTAGGTATTTTGGTCATCTGTATTAGTACAATTTTTTAAATTTTACAAAGATTAAAATATTGAAATAGAATTTTTTAAGATTTATCCAAAAATTTGTGGGTTTTGTTTATGGTTTGTGATGTTTTACATGGAGTATTAGAAATCAGGAGAATTGTAAAATTTTTTTGATTTAAATCCCGATTTTAATGCAAATTTTCCAATGATTTAAATCATGATTTAAATCACGATTTAAATCAGTAACAGCCCTGTACCAAAAGTTTGTAGATCGTAGGTATTTTGATCATCAGCATTAGCACAATTTTTTAAATTTTATAAATAAAATATTAAAACCGAAATTTTCGGAGAATTGTAAATTTTTTTTTATTTAAATCATGATCTAAAGAAAAGTGATTTAAATCAATAACAGCCTTGGTTTTAACTTTATTAAATTTGATACTATAAATTATAAAATTTTGCATTTTAACGGGAAAATTCTATAAAATCAAATAAAGTGTTTTAAATTTAATTATATTTACAATATCGAGAAAAATAGCTTGGATAATATGACGGAAAATAAAAATACTGAGCGAGTAAATTGAAACATTTCCGGCATTTTTGACAATGTCTGATAAATCCTTTTCATCACTATCAAATGTTTTGCTTTAAAAAAAGAGTATTATATAGAAAATGCCGAAGGCTACAGCTTTTGTGTTAAGATGCAAATCTTTCAAGGTTGAGTAACCTCAATGCCATAAGCTCAATTGTAAAGAAAACCCTTAACACTTTTTTTTTAAAATAAATATATTTAAATTGTAAACGATGTTTTTCTAAAAGAAACATAACTACTTTTTAAATTGATTCTCATTAGTGAAAAATATATTTTATATATTTATTTATTTGAAAAGATTAAATTGTGTATTATCTATTACTTTAATTTAGTATTCATTAAAATTAAATTTAAGTAATTATACTAAGTTTATAAACTTACATTATCTTGGTTTCCAGTATCAGCAATATGGAATGATTCTATCATAATTATGAAATTCTCTTTCATGTACCCAGGATTCTAAAAGAAAAATTTTATTATTTTTAGACTATGATTAATAAAAAAAAAAACAAATTTCAGGGATCACAGTGGATTCTTCCATAAAATAGATGAAAAGGTAAATAATTATCCGAAAATAGGTAACAAAATGGTGACAAAAAATATTTTACAAAAAAATTAGAAATTATTAAATTTGAGTTGAAAAATTAGAATTGAAAATTTATACATCGTCTTCAATTTTTAATTTATTAAATAGGCAGAAACGATAAAAATTTGGATAAATTGAAATTAAATTCAACTATTTATAAATTTAAAGAATTAAAAAAAGAAAAAATTTAAATTTGAATAAATTTTAACCTTGGGGCTGATTAAATTTAAAATTAATTAAAAATAAAATCTGATTCAAGTTTGGAGGCATTACATTTAGAATCGATTTAAATTTTGATCAATAAAAGTTATAAATGACTAAAATTCGGAAGAAATGATATTTGCATACATTGAAATTTGAATCAATTGAATTTCAGGTTAATTAGAAAGTAAAAGAACTAAAAAAATAATAAAATCAATAACGTTTAAAATTTGATCACTAATTTCGAGATTGATTAAATTTACAATGAATTACATATGATTGAAATTTGAAAAGAAAATTATATTTAGAATAAATTTAAATTTCCACCAATAATAGTAACTAAATGACGTAAATTTGTTTGAAATAAAATTTGAATAAATAGAAATTTCAATCAATCGAATTTGAGAACAGATTAAAAGCAAAATAAACAAAATTTTATAGATCGTTTAAAATTAATTTTGAGACTGTTTAAATTTACAATGAATTGAAAATTAAATCTGATTAAAATTTAGAGGAAATTTGGGTCATTTAAAATCCGAATAAAATTAATTTCCTCTGTTTTAAGTTACCCTGAATTAAATTTGGGATTTAATGAATAGTTTAATAAAATAAAATTAAGATTTATTGCCATTGAAAGTTTCAGATTTAAATTTTTGTTTTTAAACAGAAGTTTTGGTTAAAATACTGTGAAAATTAAAAAAAAAAATAGGTGACAAATTAAAGAAAAAATTGACAGTTTGTGATCGCTAATATTTTTTAAATAAACCTTAAAATTAAATACTTACAGTAATAACAGTTTTACAGTATGGGTAGGCATTCCAGGCTTCCTCGTGTATTTCTAGAGAATTTTTTGGAAGTAAGAGCCGAATGAAGGCAGGCACTTTGCTCGCTAAATGATAAATCTTGTAAGTATATTGCCCTGAAGAATATTTTCCTCCAAGTAATGGATAATCCGTGAAAGGTTCATTTTTTTTCACTTCAATTCCTTCTCCTCCACCTGTATTATTTTTACTAGCCTCTGCTACAGAATATAACTGAGCAACTTGATACTGCAAAAGAAATAAAATTCTTCAGTATATTATTTACCTTACTTAAATAAATATTTCAACACATTGAAAATTTATGAATTTCAAGATTTCTAAATTTTACTGTCTACTCAGACGTGTTTCATCAGATTAAGATTCCTCTTTCAAGGAAACATTTTTTCAAGCAATTTTAGGTTCACATTGAGTCTATTGATTTTAATTGTCATCAGAAGCAAGTCCTTTTATCCTAGAACATTAATTATTTTATACTCCAAAAATAGAGTCCAACAGTTTAAAATTGTATCGCAATTTTTGGAAGTTGACAGCTTTCTATTATTATCAATTGAAAATGTCTTTTAATTTGTAGTCAAGTCACGTGTTCCGTCACTTATTTGATATCAAACATGAGTCATTCAGAGTATGTAAATTTTCCAAATTATAACAAGATTTATCTTGGATAATTTCTTGCTAGAAATTGGATCATTGTCGTTCACAAAATTTGACAATTTTTATTGCAATCTGTCAACATTCACGAATTGATGAAACTAAATAAAGAGACAATAATGATCTGTTATCAACTGGAATATAATATAATAGTTAGGTGAGTTGCATCTCCAGAAAATCGTAGGTATTTTTTTGCATGATAAGTCAATCTGAGAACATAAAGAATTAATTATAATGCAATTTGGATAAACTCACCTCATCAACTGTAAGGGGCAGGGTGACACGGCTAAAACAGAAAAATAATCGTGTCATATTTATTGAAAAAAAATTAACATTATTTTTCCAGGAATTTTTGTGTGACCTTGAAGCACGTTTTTGTGTAAATTCGACAAAAATTTCAATAACAGTATTGGAGTGAGTAATAAAATTGTGGCTATTCCAAGCGTGTTTCAAGGAGACACGTATACGCATTGATTAAAACTAACTCGATGTTAAAAGTGACCTTTTTTGGGGAAAAAGTAAAATCGAATTTTTTTTAATGCTGATCCCCCCCTTCTGTGATGGATGAGGGTTGAGGCCATCCCTCCCTCTTTCTACTAACACCACCCACTGTTAAAGATTAGTCACTATACTCTTTGATTTTAGCCTTAAAATATCGTGTAACGATTGTCTATTGACTATTTGGAAATTGAATAAAAATAAACTGGCACAAATACTTACAATTCTTTGATGAGCATCTTAAACAGAAGAGCACATGGACTGGCGTGTTTTAAGTTCGTTAGGGATATACCACCCTCACCCTCACTTTCGCAAAATTGCTTGCCTTCCCACACTCATACACGACGTTCCCTTCCCAAGCACCAAACTGTACTGTTCGCACTGTGCCACGGCGAAGCATGTCTCTGGCGCATGACCAGCATGACGTTTCCCAAGTTATAACCTTAGGGATTTTCGAATATTATTAAATTCCATTTACTTGCAATCAATTTTTACTGCCGCGTCAATTTCTATTCCCGGGAACATAACACTGCACATTTATAGAATTATTAATTATTAAATTAAGTTATAATCATCGATTTTTGTTTTTATGTAAATTCTGTAAATTCAAAGATATTAATATATACTTTTGATCCCTTTTTAACGAATTGTATATTGTATGCGTATCACTAATCTCTATATGCGTATAAATATACGGTACAGCAAAAAACAATAATGTTTTTTATATTTTAGGTTAGAGTGTATCTTATTTTTTAATGGATATTTATTGTATATTTGTTTTACACGTATTTGTAGTTTAAACTAAAAAAATATTTTAGAAAGATACTTTTTAGAGTTATTTTTAGAATTTTTAAAAAGTTATAATTAGAATCATTTGGAAATGTTTTTATAAACGGTTGAATTTGAACGATTTCAACACGTGACAGGGTTTCTGCTGATTGGACAAATAATGGTGGTCAGTGGCGTAACCGTTAAGAGGCAAAGTGGGGCCTTGAGCTCAGGGGGGGCCATTGTCAACCCTAAAAGACCCATTTTTTCTTGAAAAAATTCCAAAAAACCTTACTAATTGTAGTAATTTAAAGTTTGACTAAATTAAATAACGCGTGCTGGCGCAATTAATTTAAAATTAAAATAAATAATTAAAATTTGAGGAAATAATTGAAAAAATTCCACAATATATTTTAAATAAAGGAAATAAAGCTTAAAGAAAATTTCAGAGAAATACTTAAAACTTTTAGAAGTTCATTAAAAAAAAGAAGAAAATAATTAAAAATTAGAGAAAAGAAATGAAAAAAAAATAATTATTTAAAATTGGACAGAATATTTTTTAATTAAAGAGAAATAATTAAAAACTTTTTGGAAATTATGAAAAAGAACGAAAGTAATTAAAAATTGAAGAAAATAATATAAATAATTGAAAATTGAATGAAATGATTGAAATAGCAGATGACTAGTTTAAAATTTTTAAAATTAGAAAGCAAATGGAAAAATTCAAAAATTTTTTTGTAAAAAAAAAACATAATTGAAAATTGAGAAAAATACATTAGGATCTTAGAAATTAATTTTAAAAAATGAGAATAACTGAAAATTGAAGACAAGAATTGAAGAAAGCTAAAAAGAATTGAAATTTACGATAATTAATAAAAAAATTTTGGATTTTATGAAAACAATTAAAACACTTGAAAATAATTAAAAATTGAAGAAAATAATTGAAAGTTTAGAAAAATACTTAAAAATCATAGAAAAAAATTTTAGAAAATGAGAATAATAATTAATAATCAAGAAAAATAGTTACAAATGATAAAATTAATTCAATATTGAAAAAAATAATTGAAATATGATGAAAATAATTTTAGATTGAGAAAAAAATTAAAATATGATGTAAATAATATAAATATAAAAAATTGAATACAGTAAATAGAATTTCAGAGAAATAGATAAAAAAGTCTTAGAATATACGTTTAAAAAAGAAAATAATTACAAAATAACTTAAAAAATTTTAATTAAAGAGAATAATTAAAAATTCGCAGAAACAATTTAAAATTAATAAAAATAATTGACATGTCAGATAAATAATTCGAAATTTTTTAAAATTATGCCAAAATAACGAAAATACTTACAAAATCGTTTGAAACATGGAATAAATTGATAACAATAATCGAAATTTGTTATATACTGAAAATTTAGGAAATTAATTGAAAAATAATAAAAAGAAATGAAAATTGAAAAAAAGTAATTGAAAATTAGAGAAAATAAATGAAAAAAGATATATACATAATTAAAAATTGAAGGGAATAATTTTTAATTATAGAGAAATAATTAAATACTTTTTGGAAATTATGAAAAAGAACGAAAGTAATTGAAAATTGAAGAAAATAATATGAATAATTGAAAATGAAATGAAATAATTGAAATGGCAGATAACTAGATTAAAATTTTGGAAATTAGAAAGCAAATGAAAAAAATTGAAAATTGATGGAAATAAATTTGGGAAAATAATTGAAAAATGAATTTAAAATTTGGAAATAATTGGCATATAATACAAACCATGATAAGTTGTAAAAAATAAATGACGTTTTAATGAAATAATTAAAAAAATTAAAAAAAATTTTTGAAATAAAAAAAAAGTAATTGAAATTTAAGAAAAATACATTAAGATCTTAGAAATTAATTTAAAAAAATGAGAATAACTAAAAATTGAAGAAAAGAATTAAAGAAAGCTAAAAATAATTGAAATTTACGATAACTAATAAATTTTTTTGGATTTTATGAAAACAATTGAAAATAATTAAAAATTGAAGAAAATAATTGAAAGTTTAGAAAAATACTTAAAAATCATAGAAAAAATTTTAGAAAATGAGAATAATAATTAATAATCAAGGAAATAAATTAAAAAATGATAAAATTAATTCAAAATTGAAAAAAATAATTGAAATATGCTGAAATTAATTTTAGATTGAGAAAAAAAATTAAAATATGATGTAAATAATATAAATATAAAAAACTGAAAACAGTAAATAAAATTTGTGAGAAATAATTGAAAAAGTCTTAGAATACACGTTTAAAAAAAGAAAATAATTATAAAATTACTTAAAATTTTTTAATTAAAGGGAATAATTAAAAACTTTTTTGAAATTATGAAAAAGAACAAAAGTAATTGAAAATTCAAGAAAATAATATAAATAATTGAATGAAATATTTAAAATTACAGATAACTAGTTTAAAATTTTGGAAATTAGAAAGCAAATGAAAAAAATTAAAAATTGATGGAAATACATTTTGGACAATAATTGAAAAATTATTTTAAATTTTGAAAATAATTGACGATACAAACCATGATAAGTTGTAAAAAATAAATGACATTTGAGTGGAATAATTAAAAAAATTAAAAAATTTTTCTGAAATTAAAAAAAAATTGAAATTTCAGAAAAATACATGAATATCTTAGAAATCAATTGAAAAAAAATGAGAATAACTAAAAATTGAAGAAAGCTAAAAATAAATGAGATTTACGATAATTTATACATTTTTTTAATTAAAAAGCTTAGAAAATAATTGAAATTTTAGAAAAATACTTAAAAATCTTAGAAAAAAATTTTAGAAATAGAGAATAGTATTTAACAATCAAGGAAATAATAAAATAAATAAATAATAGTATAATATAATATAATTATAAAAAATTGAAAATAATAAAATAATAAAATAAATAAATAATATAATTATAAAAAAAATGAAAACAGTAAATAAAATTTGAGAGAAATAGTTGAAAAAATTTTAGAATATACGTTTTCAAAAAGAAAATAATTATAAAATTACTTAAAAAATTTGAATTAAAGAGAATAATTAAAAAATCGCAGAAACAATCGAAAATTAATAAAAATAATTGGCATCTCAGATAAATAATAATTTTTGAAAATTATGCCAAAATAATGAAAATACTTGAAAAATCGTTTAAAACATGGAAGAAATTGATTGCAATATAGGTAATCGAAATTTGAGATACTGAAAATTTAGGAAATTAATTGAAAAATAATAAAAAAAAATGAAAATTGAACAAAATAATTGAAAATTGTGATATATATTTGAAAGTTCAGGAAATTAATTAAAAAATTATTAACATAATTAAAAACTAAAAATAATAATTGCAAGATGACAAAATAATGTGAAATTAAAAAAAAATTATTTAAATTTGCAATGAATAAAATATAAAATAATAATAAAAATATAAAATTTAGGAATAAATAATTAAATTGATTTAATGTCAAGGGAAAAATAATTATAATTGAAAAAGTAATTGAAGAAACTAAACAAAATGACTGAAATTTAAAGAAGGTAAATTTAAGATTTGTGAATTATTATATTGGGGCTCTTTTTTCTTTTTTGACCCAGGGCCCTTGCCCTCCTAGTTACGCCACTGCAATAGCGGTTCATTTAAATGACAAGTGTCTTATTGTGCTATAATTATTATCATAATCAATAAATAACTACTAATAGATGACTAATATTCTATTTTATACAAATCTGTCAATAAATGACAATAAACTAGTGACAAACAATTTACAAAAACCTCGTTAAACGAAAAGTTAACAAAAGTGAGGTTATGACATGTGAAAACACCATTATAATGGTTTAATGGTTCTACATACGACTTTTAAAAAATACTGGCGACAGCCGGAAATGGCGGAGAGTGATTGATTCTGAAATCATGTTGTTCTTTCTTGTCTTCTATTCTTGAGTGTGTTTATAATTTAGTGCAATAATGTGTTCGTTTCGCGGAAGGCTGGTTGTTAAAAGAGCCTTTCATAAGTTTTACCGTTCAAAAAGTTTAGTTGCTCAAAATAGCTTCTTAAAAACATCATCGCGTTGTTCACGACACGTTGAACCAAGGCGTTTTCCTTTTGCATCCGATAATACTCGTTAAATTAATTAAGATTAATCACAACATCCATAAAACAGTAATAATTCTCATTTTTGAATAAAGCTGCCAGCTGATTGTGAATAGATAGAAAGAAAAAGAGAAAGCAAAATAAATAAACTGTTCAAGGAAAGTAAGAGGGAGTGAGACAAAGTTGCAGCTGACGAGGGAATATCGATAAAGTGCAGAAAAACATTTTAAAAAAAACACAACAGAATGGATGAGTGTATGCTGAACGACCTTTTGGAGTGTTCCGTTTGTTTAGAACGTTTAGATACTTCTAGTAAAGTGTTGCCATGCCAGCATACTTTTTGTAAAAAATGTTTGGAAGAGATAGTTAGCACTCATCGAGAACTTCGTTGTCCAGAATGTCGTGTTCTCGTTGATGCCAAAATAGACGATCTGCCCCCGAATGTTTTGCTGATGAGGATTTTGGAAGGAATGCGAAATGCTACCCCAAAAGGAGTCAAGACACCTTCTAAAAGTAATAATGGGCCCCAACGCCTTTTTGGCGGTCATCAAGTCGCCCCTGCTCCAACAATTAATACCAATCAACCAGTTGTTCTTGCCGTTGATCCATCTCGACATACCAATGTTGCTGCAAAGCAAGTTCATCTTCATAATCAACCTTACGGGCGTGCCATTTATGATTATGTATCTAAAGTTCCTGGGTACGTTTTCTTATTAATAAAAAGAGGTTATTTTTAGAATGTTATTAATTCAAAGGCGTCAAAAACGCTCGATATTAAAAGGCGATATTACAAATTTCGCAAATGAAAAAAGACCGAATTTGAAAAAGTTTTGCAATTGAAAGCTTTATAAAGATGTTCTCAAGTCGAGAATTTAAAAAAAAATTGTAAAATATTTTTGAATTTAAAAGATCCAAATTTAGGAAACGTTTTAAATTAAAAAACAACTCCTAAACTTAAATAACGATTTTTCAAATCTTTTACTATTATTTTTTCAATAATGAAATATATATATATATAATGTATGCATATCTATATCAAGATTTTTTAACTTTAAAATAGCTGCACAAAATGAGATATAAATGAAGAAAATGAATCTATTTGCAACATACTTATTTCCAAAATAATTAAATTTCTAATGCACTTTTAATGTTTCTAAAAAATTTAATTATTCCAAAACTAATTTAGTAATATTCTCAAGTTTATTTTGAAGGTCTTTATTTCTAGATATTTAAAATAAAGAATTATGTTTATCTTTTTCTCCTGACATTAAAATTTAAATTATTTAAGATTTGGATAAAATGCAATTCGGTTTATTTGCAACAAAGTATAGGATTTAAAAAAAGTTACAAAAATTTGACAAAATCGTCATAAATTTTTTACATTCGTTTGATATATTTATCCCAATAATCGATTTTTTACATGGTCTTTTAACATATTCGAGTCCTCTTTAGATTTTTAAACTTTTAAGAGATATATCTGGCAAAATTATCCCGAATTATTAATTTGAAATTCTGAAAAAAAATGTTAATGTAATTTACTAGGTATTAAAGAAATTTATCAAATTATAATAGAATTTAAAAGAAAATGTAAATGTCAATTTAAAAAGAATTAAAGAAGTTAATATGAAAATAATCTTACATTTTTTGGTAAAAAATTCAAGCTTTTACAGAGTCATATAACAAAATAGGAAATCAAAACAAATTTCGTAATTAGTATTCTGTTTTGTAACTTTTTCAATCCATTCAAACGTTAATCGATTCAAATTTCAAATTAACTAAATACAAACGATAAAATATTTCACTTTACCCAGCAAATTATAAACAGTTTATTTTTCAATCCATCTGAATTCCAAATTAAGAACTAATTCCACATTGTAATCTGATTTTTTTCGTTAAAAAACAAAGAAACATGTATTTTTAAACATTATCGAAACAAATTTTTTATTTACAATCTCAGAATTTGCGCAATTTTAAACCTTTTTAGTTGCTTCCAAGGTAATTTTTGTTCACTTCTATTTTTTTGATTTTTTAAGACCCTCTCACATTTCGTAATTTTTCAGGAGTTTTTTTTTAAATCATTTTTTTTAATTCTCATTTATTTTTTTAAATATGGCGATGTTTTGTAATATCGCCAGAAGTAAAAAATGTTGAAAAATATGAATAATAGCTAACTATTTTAAACAGTGAGACTTTAAACGAAGAATTTGCCAACAAAGCTGTTAATTAAAATCTTTATAATACGTTTCTTTGTTTTTCAAACTGAAAAAATGTGCTATCATGAATTTTTTTGATCTAATAAGAACAATAGAAATTGCAAAAGGACTTCAATCCTGCTATATGATCTCTGAACTTTTATCCTTGCATAGTCACGAAAATATAGATAAGAAGATAAACTGAAAAGTTTTTCAGAGATCTCTTATTAGTTAATAAATGTTTATGCATAATAAGCAAGAATTAATTTACTACTTAATTTAAATGACAAAACAAAATGTCAAAATAATTACCCATAGAATTATTTGCGATATTTTTAATTAATACCACTCTTTTCAAGAAGGATATTAAAAAGAAAAGAATCGAAATTTGAAAGAAAGATAAAAATAGGAAAATGTAGAGAGAGATAATAAAAATAGGAGAATGTAGAGAGATAACAAAAATAGCAATATGTAGAAAGAAAACAACTTTCGAAAGTGAAACTAGCAACAGAATAACATTGATAACTTTTGTCTTTTAGAGATTTAAGTTTCAAGAAAGGGGACATTGTTGTTCTACGAAAGAAAATTGATAATAACTGGTATTTCGGCGAATGTGGAACTAATCATGGAGTATTTCCACTTTCCTACATACAGGTACTTTCTAGTTTAAATAATTACGTAATTATTTTGTTTGTTTAGTTTTATAAATTTAAATATAAATAATTTCTTTTATCTTAAATTTTACATTAAACTGGGAACTTGTATGATGATAAATAAATAAATAAATTACTAATAACATTTTAGTTTAGTAATATATAATATTAACAATTAAAATTTGTTTTTAATTTCACAGGTGATGACACCTTTGCCACCACATGTCCCGCAATGCAAGGCTCTGTATGATTTTCGAATGTCCAATGATGATGAAGATGGTTGTCTTACATTTAATAAAGTAAGGTTCAGTTAAATGTAATTAAAAAAGAATTCTATTTGTCTATAAATTCTCAGTTTACTTAAATAATTTAAATTTTGCAGGGAGAAGTCATCAGTGTCATACGAAGAGTAGATGAAAATTGGGCAGAAGGAAAACTTTTGGATCGAATTGGCATATTTCCTCTGGCTTTTGTCGAACTAAACAGCGTTGCTAGGGCTTTAATGAAATTATCGACAAAGTATGTTGAAAGTTAATTATAACAAGAATTTATTAATTCCTCCAAGTCACTGGAGAGTAAACATTTATTATGACATTAATAGGCTTCACAGGCCTATCCCCTATTTCCCCTAAAAATCCCCTATTTTGCAATTAGTCTGTAAAAGACCTATTTTTAAAATTTTCCATAATATCCCTATTTTTCAAAAAAATTGGAAATTTGTAGAAAAAAAACTTTAAAAAACTATGTATTTGAAAAGCTCCGGATGTCCGAACGGACGAAATAAAAAAATTTATTTTTCATCCCCTAGAAAAACATAATTAATAATATTTTATACCTAAATATATTTTTTAAGTATTTCAAAAGAAATTGTGTCGGCAAAAGTTAAAAAAAATATATATATTTTTTTTAATTTAGTCCGTGTGGAACTTCCGGTACATTAAAAAACTTTGAATCCCAAACATTAATTTATTCAAAGTTACAATTATTTCAAAATTTAACAGTTAAAATTCAGAAAGTAATTATTTTGTAATTCATTTTAACTTAGGGAGGTTCTCTCTATTTACATAATCTCGAACTAGAAAGTCGCTTTTCTCCCCTAAAAAAATATTCATATTAATTTCAACAAATTTTGAAAGTTCCAGTTGTACATTTTTCAGAAAAAATTAGGTTGAGCTAAAATTTGTTGTCAAATAATCAGGGCTGTTATTGATTTAAATCATTGGGAAATTTGCATTAAAATCATGATTTAAATAAACAAAAACTTAACAGTTCTCCGGATGTCTAGTACTGCATGTAAAACATCGCAAACCATAAACAATTAACCCACAAATTTGTAAATAAATCTTAAAATTTTCAATTTTAATATTTTAATCTTTATAAAATTTAAAAAATTGTGCTAATACAGATAATAAAAATACCTACGATTTACACATTTTTGGCATTTAAATAGCAAAAAATAATATTAAAATTTTATATCATTAAGTCAAATTCCAAACGTTAATTAAGTCATATTCCAATTTGTTCCAACTTTTAAATTTCAATTAATTCAAATTTAAATGCTAATTAATTGATGAAAAATAATTAAATAATATTAATTATTTTCCAATTTCACAATAATCCTTTTTTTTTTAATATTCTTTCAAGATTTCTAAGAGATTTCAATTTTTCGAAACTGTTTAATTTCTATCAAATAATTTCTTATTTTTACAAAATTTTAAGTTTTTTTCCACTTGTACTTTTGATATTTTTTCTTTTCTTTTTTATTAGTCTTTATTTTAGGATTTTCTTTAATTTTCTTTTAATAATGCAAATTATTTAATATTATTTTACAAAATCTTGTTATCACACTAAATTTTTTATTTCGTTGACTTTCATAGTTATGAATTTTCATATTTTTAAAAATAAATACGCTCTTTTTTTTTGTAAATTTATTAAATTTTTTTCAAATCATGTCTATTTTTTGCGAGATTTTTTGCAAACTTACTTATTCTTCCGTAAAGTTTTTAGATTTTTTTTATTTTTCTAAATTTATTGTTGGACTTATTGTAAGTGTAATATTATAAAAATGTGTTTGGTTTAATTTGCTTAAACTTTTTTATTTTTAAGGGATTTTTAAGTTTCTTTTCTGAATTTTCTTTTTATTTTTCTTGATATATACATTTTTTAATTTTATTTATTGTACTTTTTACATTTCTCTATTTTCTTCCTATTCCTTTAATTTTCGTGTTATTTCACTATTTTTTTAGTTCTTCCTTGCGTTTTAATTAATTCTTTAATTTTCATAATCATTTTTCCATTTCGAAGAAGTATTTTTCCTTCTTTTCAATTATTTTGTTTTCATCTTATAATTACGAATTTTTGAAAACATCTATTTGGTGCTTTTATCTACATTTTTTAAATTTCCCAATTTTCTACTGTTTCAAAAGCTTTTATTCTTTTATTTTATATTATTTAAATTTAATATTGTAATAAATATTGTTATTTGAACATCGTTCTTGTATTTCATAAAATTTTGTTTCTTTTACTATTTTTTTTAAATTTTACAAAATTTTATTAATTCTTTTTTTTATTCAATTTGTAAAATAATTTTCTAATTTTTCTAATTTTAAAATTTTGTTCTTGTTTTTTTAATATATTTTTTGAAAAGAGTTTCTACTTTAATATATATTATAATTATGTCACTGTTTCATTCTCGTGTTGTTTTTTAATTTTTCTTCATTTCTTTAATAAATTACTATTTTTGATTTTAATAAAAAAAATACGATTTAAATCAAATAAATCGGATTTTTTTTAAAAAATCATGATTTTTATCAGCCCTGCAAATAATAATTATTTATCATTTTATATTTTTTCTTTAAATCTAGTTAAAATCTGTAATTTTTATCCAATTTTGACTAATAATAGCTCATTTTTCTCGTTGAAATATTCTCTACAATTTTATTTGATAAATTTTGTTAAAGAATATTTTGTTTAAAAGCTATTAGACAAATAAAATTTGTTTTTTATTTATTGTTTAAACAAAATAATATTTAACAAAATCTAACAAATAAAATTGTAGAAAATGTTCCAACGAGAAAAATGAGCTATTATTTGTCAAAATTGGACGAAAATTACAGATTTTAATAGGATTGAAAGAAAAAACTTAAAATGTAAAATAATTATTATTTGACAACAAATTTTAGCTCAACCTAATTTTTTCTGAAAAATGTGTAATTGGATCTTTCAAAATTTGGTGAAATTAAATTCAAAAATATTTTCATTTGCGATGAAAAACGACTTTTCAGTTAGAGGTTATGTAAATGAGACATTCTCTACAATTTTAGTTGTTGTTTTTGTTTAAAAGTTAATAAACAAATAAAATTTGTTCTATACATATTTTTTAAACAGAATATTATTTAACAAAATTTAACAAAAAAATTTGTAGAGAATGTTTCAACGTGAAAAATTAGATATTTTTTATCAGAATTTGATGAAAATTGCAGTTTATTAAATTTAAAGAAAAAACATAAAATGTTAAATAATTATTATTTGACAACAAATTGTAAATTTAATTTTTTTTTAATAATCCAAAATAGTTTTTCTACGCCTGGGAAATAATATGAATAAATAAAAAAAAACGTCGTTTAATAAAGTTTTATTTATGAAGTAGTTTTATTAAACTGACTTTGTTTGGAGTCTACGTTTTTTTTTTTTTTGATTTATTAATTTTTTCTCGAAAATGTTCAACTGGATCTTTCAAAATTTGGTGAAATTAATTTTAATAATAATTTTATAAGTTGTAAACAGTAATTTCTTAGTTTAAGGTTATGTCAGTGGAGAGAGCCTCCTTAATTTTAAACATTTTCGATATTTTAAAAATTTTCTAACTTTATTTCAAATTCCTTTCTTCCTTGATAATTTTCTTTCATCATTGTTTGACTTATTAATAATAAATTTTCTAATTCAATAAAAAAAATTCTTTTTTTTCTTATAATTTCTTATTTGAAAAAAAAAATGTCAGTAGGTATGTTAATATTATTATGATTTGTTTTGTATTTTTATACAATTTCATAACATTAATCACTTTTTGAAGATTTTTGTTTTATTTACTTCTAATATTTTTTTTTTTTGTTTTGTAGATTTTCTTTTCTTTACGCAAAGTATTTTAGGTTATTTTATATACATTTTGGTTTTATAACATTTCGAAAAATGTATTAATTTCTTTTATTGATTTTCTTATTTAATTTGATAATTCAAGGGGAGAGAGAGTACAATTTTTTTATTTATCTGATTATTTTTAGATTAACTCGTTTTTTATGTAAATTTATTTATTCTTTGATAAAATTTTCAGATTCCAAGATTTTATAATCAAATGTTTGTTGTTAAAATTGTTTAAAATTTTGTTTCTTTAATTTTTTAAATTTATTTACATATTACTTTTTAAATTTTCATCAATTTGTGAATATTTTTCTAAATATTTTCATTTTTAAAGGAATTTGTCATTCAGTTTATACAATTTTTACATTTCCTTATTTTACTCTTACTTTTTTTTTTAAATATTATTGTTATTTTAAATATTATATTTGATTCAAATTTACTTATAGTCCAGTCGTAAATTTATCAGGATTTCAATATATTCAAATTTTATTACACTCAAATTTCAAGTGAATTAAAAATTCTTTTAAGAATTGTTTAGCTTTTTAGGATATATAGTTTATTTATTTTTATTTATTAACTTTTCAAAGTACCCTAAAAGTCCCCTATTTTTTTATATATCGCCTCTTATTTCCCCTAAAATATTTTTCATTGTCACTGTGAAGCCTGCATTAAATTTAATTTAATAACAAATAATTTAATATAGTTAAGAACTATATTTTTCGATACAATTGAATTATTGACTATAATTTTTATAGCGTACAACCGGGACCGTCGAGAGTGGCTCCTCCAACACCAACCAATGAAGAAACAACCCCATTAATTCCAACCGATCATTCTCGAAATGTGCAAGCAACGTGCCAACCAAGACCTCAAGTTACTCCGGTAATAGGATTTTTTGATTATATTTTGTTTTTTTTTGTTTTTAATTAATTAGGTGTAATTATTGCAACTTTGGCTGACGTGACGCTTTCAGGCTGCAGTATTGCCAGTATCAGATTCCAGTTCGACGGTTTCTTCAGGTGGTAGTTCGACTACTACGACACCAAATACTCCAAATAGCTCAAGTACTTCGAGTAGTTCTAGCACTGCACCTAGTAGCCCTAGTAGTCCAGCGACATCACCGCCAGCAGTTGGCAATAGGCAAAATATTAAACGTCACAGCTTTACTGCAATGAACACTGGCCATCATCCTCATCCTCATCACAGACACAGTGCAGAGATTCTCAGTCCACCAATTGACTCAACTAGTAGCAGCAATAATGGCGCAGCCAGTGATCTTGGCTTCTCTCCATCTCAAGTAAATACATTTTCAATTTTAATATTTTATTATTGAACAGAATGTCTAGCAATGCGGGAAATCAAAAAAAAAAAAAAATTGCCAAGAATTTGGTGTAGCTTGACTAAACCGGGAATTTTTTTGTGGATCTAAAAGTTCTGAGAAATTTGATCGACAATCAATTTTTTTTCATATCACAAATTTATAATTATTAATTAAACTAGCAAAATATTACGATTAGTTTTCCATAAATTTTAGGAATTAAACTATAATAACAAATAAAACAAATCCATGAATAATATTTATCCAATAAGCAGAGCTGCCTGCGGACTAGAGTTGCGAAGACGTAATACAACCTGGAGAACGGTAATGTGAACGAGAATACAGGGTGTCTACTAATTTCGTCCCACAAAATTCCCGGTCATTTTCCGGTTTTTCCCGGTTTTTATTCCTATTTTTCCCGATTTTTTCTCTTGTTAACTTAAAATTTATTTTAAGTATAAATAGACCTACAAATGGCTACAAAAATTGAAGATAACAGTTGATAATTGAAGAAAATAATTGAGAATTGAAGAATTAAATATTAAACTTTACAGAAAATAATAATTAAGAATTTAAAGAAACAATTAATAATGAAAAGAAATAATTAATAATGGAAAGAAATAATTGAACAATGACAAAGATATTTGACAATTAGGAACAAAATTTAAAAAAAAAGGAAATATTAATCTACAATGAACAATGGTTATTAAATTCAAAGAATATAATTGAAAATTGGTCAGCTAGATAGAAAATCCAAAAAAATAATTTAAAATTTAAGTTAATAATTCAAAATTGAAGAAATAAATTGAAAATTAAATAATCAAATTGAAATCAGAAAAACACAGAATTATTGAATAATAGAAAAAAAAAACAATTGAAAATTGAGAAATAAAATTGAAATTCGAATACAATAATTGAGAATGAAAGAAAATTACTAAACAATTGGATTGAAAAAAGAAGAAAATAATTTATAATTAAAAAAAAATGGAAAATGACAGGAATTATTTAATATTGAAGAAAACATTAAAAATTGAAGAATATAATTGTTATTTAAAGAAATTGCTTGAGAATTGAAAAAAATAATTGAACAATTAAATTGAAAATAGAAGAAAATTATTGAAAATTAAAGGAGGTTTTGAAACATGAAATAAATAACTGATAATTGAAAAAAAAAATAATTGAAAAAAGTCGAGATTACTGAATATTGAAACAAACAATTGAAAATTGAACAAAATAATTAAAAATTAAAGAATATAATTAAACTAGATGAGAATTATGTCCATTTCATGGACATTTCGCTTCCAAGTAAGCAAAATAATTTGCTTCCTCATAGAGGAAGCAAGAAATTAATAATATATAAGTTAATTGAAAAAGTTGTTAAAAAACATTTTTTTAATGCAAAAAAATGTAAAAATACGAAATATTTTACGAATTCTTGATCAATTATAAAAGTTATATAGGTCAATCGATTCGTTTTGAGATAAGGAATATGATTTTTGTATTCTTTAAGTTGTATTTTTAGCATGAAAAAAATTTTTGTCAAAAAACGATTTTTTTCGATGAAAAAAGGTGCTCAAAAAAAATTGGTTGGGTATTTTCAAAAATCCCTGTGTCCAAATTTAGATATTCATGAGCTTAATAAGTCATCCAAATTTTATTGGAATCCATTAAAACGTTCTCGAGATATCTTGTACACAAAAAACGCTATACACACACACACACACACATACATACATACACACACACACATACATCTGGACATTTGCTTAAGAATGAAAATTTACGCTTTTTAGATGAAAATAAGTCGATTTAGACTACTTTTGGAAAATCGAAAATCTTAACGATCACAAAGCTTCCTCTATGAGGAAGCAAAATTGAAGAAAGTACTTCAAAATTAAATATAATATTTGAAAACAACAGAAAAATTTAGAAATCGACGGAAATAATTGCGAATTGATGAAAATAATTTAAAAATTCTCAATTTAAATAAAAATTGAAAGAAAAACATAATTTAAAAAAGCTGAGAATTGTTAAATATTGAAGAAAATTGAGAAGAAATTGAAAATTGAAAGAAATTGAGAAACTAAAAGAAATATGAAAAAATAATTGAAAATTGAAGAAAATAAATGAAATTTAAGAAAAAAATTGGAAATTGAACAAAATAATTGAGAATTTAAAAAAAATCATTGTAAAAAGCCTAGAGTTATTGAATATTAAAAAAAAATAATTGAAAATTAAAGAATGTAATTGAATGTCGAAAATTATAATTGAGAATTAAAGAAAATAATTCAAGAATTGAACAATGGCATTGAAAGTAGAAGAAAATAAGTGATAATTGAAGTGAAAAGGAATTAAACAGCCCAGGAATTATAGAATTTGAAGAAAACAATAAAAAATGAAGAATATAATTGTAATTTGAAGAAATTAATTAAAAATTGTTGAAAATAATTTGAAAAAAATGTGATTTTATGAAAATTGTTGAATAATAATTGCTGAATTGAATTCAAGTTTCGAAAACATAATTGATAATTGAAAAAAAATATTAAAAAAAGCCGAGAATCATGGATTATAGAAGAAAATAATTCAAAAATGGAGGAGTTATTGAGATGTAACTGACTAAAATTCTAATCGAGAATTTATAGGAATTAAAGTTTTTTATTTACAGGGATCACAGTTTCTCCCCCTTTTCACCTAATCCCCTTTTTTCCCCTTTTCCCCTTTTTTTAGAATAATCACCTAAAACACCTAAAATCGACATTTTCTTTGACCTTCTTTTTTTCAAAAAGTTTCTATTTTTCCACTTTCGGAAATGCAAAAAGTTAGCCTTTTTTAGGGTGTCTGTTCAATGATGAGAAATTAGTTATTGAATTTAAATGTTTAAAAATAATTTTTAACTTGAAATGGTTTTTTATTATTATTTATTGAATTTATTTAGATTTTAAACAGGAAACATGAAAAAAACATAATTAAAATAAAATTATTTTAAAAAGTTATGTAATTTTCTTATAACCATGTATTCTTAATTATTTAAAGCAAATTAATTTATTGGATAAAAAAATTTTGTATTAAATATTTTTTACTCGTTTTAAACAAATCTAACTAGTTTTGCATCATACAATAAAACCATGTATTCTTGCTGAAATACATTAAATTGATTTTATTGGATAAAAAAAAATTGCTTATGCAATATATTGACTTATGTCAAACAAAAATTAGTTGTTTTGAATTAGAAAATATAAAAATACAATAAAAGAGATTAATAAAAATAATTTAAATTGATTTTGTCATATTTCGCTAAAAGATTTTTAATTTAATTTCTTTAACATTATATCAGAACATTTTACATCACAGATTTTTATGTTTCCTGTTTAAAATCTAATTATTAAAAAATAATTTTAAAAACCATTTGAAATTTAAAAATATTTCAAAATATTTAATTGCAACAACCATCTTCTCGTCATTGAACAGACAACCTATTAAAAGATAAATTTTTGTATTTCCAAAAGTGCTCTTTCTTTTAAAATTTTCATAAACAAATTGAACAAAAAAAGACTAAATTAATTAATAAAACTGTTTTGAAAAAAAGAATCAATGAAATTTTGTAAAAGAAAACTTGAATTATTAATATAACCTTTTCTTCTTAATTTCCAAAATCCCCTTTTTTGAAAATTGAAATCCCCTTTTTCACCTAAAATTGAACGAAGAAACCACTGTGATCCCTGTATTTATTTATCAAATTAACTCAAATTTTTTTAATCAATGTACGAAAATAGAATCTCTAGTGTCATTCTTATTAGTAATGATTTGAATTTTAATGTTAATAGTAAGAATTATATATAATAACTATAGCAACATTAAAGACAAACTTTGCATTGTTGTTGGTCATTTAAAACTATAAATTTTTGCAAATTCAATTAATGAAAATTACGAAATTGAAGAATATATCTGAAAAATGACGATAATAATTGACGGTTGAAAACAAAATTCGAAAAATGGCTATAATAATTACACAATTATTGAAAACAATAGTTTAAAAAAATAAACAATAAATATATTAAATTTAAACGAAATAGTTAAAAATTATAGGAATAACAGTTGGAAATAATTGCAAATTATACAACTGGATTGGAAAATCGAAAAAATAATTGAAATTGAAGAAAATAATAAAAAATTGAGGGATTAAAATAAAAATTTAAGAATTAAATTAAATTTTGAAAAATAATTGATAATTGAAAAAAAAAATTACATAATGACGAAAATAATTGACAATTGAAAACAAAATTCAAAAAATGGCTAGATTAATACACAACCGAAAAAAATAATTGTAAACATAAGAGAATTATTGAATATGGAGGAATTAATTGAAAATCGATAAAAGAAATTGAAGATTAAAGAAAATATTTAAAAATGGAAGAAAATAATTAAAAATTGAAGAAATAAATTGGAAATTAAAGAATTAAATGGTAATTTCACGAAAATAATTGATAATAAAAAAAAAAATTGCAATATGACGAAAATAATTCAATATTTAATTAATTTATTAATATTAAAAAAAAAATAATTAAAAATTAAAAAAATCAACAAATGGTGAGAATAATCGTCATTCGTACAAAATGCCACAAATGCACAAATTGCCAATTAATTTTTATGAGTGTTCGAGAACTTTAGTTAAAAACGTCTTCGTGAGTTCACAACCAACGAAAGACATTAAATTAGATATTACTAAAGTAATATTTTCGTATATTTTTTTAGATTTAAGTATCTTTTGTATACTTTTGTAGTGCCCTTTAATGGAATTTTTCCTGGGCATGATAAAAGTGTAAGTAAAAAAAAAATAAAAAAATTGTAAATAATGAATATCTATAAAATTGAAAGGGAATAATAAATTACCAATTGAAAACTGATGAAAATTATGGAAAAAAAATTGTAGAAAATAAATGCAAAATAAAGAAAATAATTCATAATTGAGAAAATACGAGAATTAATTAATATTAAGGAATTAATTAAAAATCAATCAAAATAATTGAAAATTAAGGAAAATATTTGAGAACTGAAGAAAATAATTAAAAATTGAAATAATAAATTGGAAATTAAAGAATTAAATGTAAATTTCAAGAAAATAATTGATAATTAAGAGAAAAATTACAATATGACGAAAATAATTAACTATTAAAAAAAAAAAAATTAACAATTGAATTTTTTTTTTTTTAAATTGATGAATAATCATAAAATTAAAAGAGAAAAATAAATTGTCAATTGAAAACTGATGAAAATAATGGAAACAGTTGTAAAAAATAAATAAAAATTTAAGAAATCATTTGAAAGTTGAAGAATTCTATTGAAATTTCAAAAAAATATTTGATAATTGAAAAAATGCGAGAATTATTGAATTTTGAATAAAGTAACTGAAAAACATAGAATGCAATTGAAAATTGAAGAAAATAATTGAAAATTAAAGAAATAAATGGGAGATTAACAAATTAAATTGAAGATTAAAAATTTTAATTTAAATTTTAAGAAAGTAGTTGATAGTTGAAAGAAAATTAACAAAATTTTTTCAACTTATCATTGTTTTCATCATATTTTAATTATTGTCTTCAAGTTTTAAAATTTAAAATCATTTTCCAATTATTTTCCACAAGTTTTAATTATTCTTATTTTTTAAAATTATTTTCTAAAATTATTTTCTAAAATTTTAAAATATTTTTCTCAAATTTCCCATTATTTTATTTATTTTTTAATCATTTTTAATTATTTATATTATTTGTATATTATTTTCAATTACTTACGTTCTTTTTCATAATTTCCAAAAAGTTTTTAATTATTTATCTGAAATTTCCAGTTTTCTATTCAATTTTCAATTATATTTACGATTTTCTTGTAGGTATTTTATGTACCTATATTCTCTATGTTTTACAATTATTTCTCTTAAATTAAAAATTTGTTTTCTCAATTTTAAATTATGTTTATCTTTTTCATTAATTATCTCTAATATTTAATTTTCTTCTTTATGTTTTTTGCAATCAACTTCTAAAAGTTTCAAGTATTTTTCTGAAAATTTCTTTAAATTTCCTTTATTTAAAATATATTATGCAATTTTTTCAATTATTTTTGAAAATTTTAATTCTTTTCTTCAATTTTAAATTATTTAGGTATATTATTTCTTTATAATTTTCTTAAATTTTTAATCATTTTCATAATTTTCTGAATTAATTTTCTCAATTTTTAATTATTTACCTCAATTTGAATCATTTTTTTTCAATTTTCAATTATATTCTCCAATTTTTCATTACCCTATTTTTTTCAATTTATTTCTAAGATTTTGAAGTATTTTTCTCAAATTTAAATTACTTTCTTTTATTTTAAAATTGTTCACAAATGTTTATATTTAATAATAATTTTTACACTTCTTTGACTTATAGTTAATTTGTAATGATAATTATTTTGTTATTTATCCATTTTTTTAAAAATCAATTGGTTGTGTTTCAAAATAGTGGGGCTCATTCAAACATAGAAAATTCTCATAAATTCTCTGGAAGGAGAATATTCTCGGTTATATTCTCGAGAATGTAACCGGATTTTAAATTACCGAGAATTTTGCAACTCTACTGCGGACTTGCAGATTGAAAATAGTGGAAAAAATGACTTTTTAATTTAAAAAACTGAGTAAATAATTAGTTTTTAAGTGAAAAAAGCGATTAAAAAAAGTGAGTGAATAAGCAATAATGAATTTGATATTATTGATATTAAATTGGGGGGCGCCAGCAGGAAAAGCCATTCAAATTTGAAAAAAATAATTCGAAAATATCAAAAATAATTGAAATATGAAGAAAATAATTTAATAATGACAAGAACAATTCAATTTGAAAAAAAAAGTTGTAAATGAAAAAACTAATTGAAAAATTGATTAAATATCAAAAAATGAAGACAAAGATTGAAACGAAATAATTAGAATTTGAAGTAAATAATTGAAAAGGTTTAAAAATAATTGAAGAATAACAAAAATAATTAAAATTTGAAACAAAAGTTTGAGACTGGTGTAAAAAATTTAAATTTTGCGCACAATAATCGAGATATTGACGGAATAATTCAAATGTAAAGAAACTTATTGAATAATAACAAAAATAATTAAAAGCTGGCGTAAAAATTACACTTATTAGACAATAGTCGAAAAATTGAAAGAAAAATAATAGACGTTTCAAGAAAATAATTAATTATCTCTTAAAAACCTTTCATTTATTTTTAAATATTTTTTTTAAGATTTTCTATTATTTTCTTTCCCAACATAAAGGACTTGTATTAAATGTTTAAAATTTCCCTCTCTAGTATTTACTTTAAATCAATTAATATTTAAATAATCTGCTATTAATAATTTAAGGAACAAATCTGAAAATTACAATCCGAGAATTTGAAAATGACACTCTGTGTGTTTGTAAAATAATTAAAAATTTATAATTGTTTTCTGACACAATTTTTCCATTTTGCTGCTTTTATGTTACTAATTTTATCATGTTTATTTTATCAGAGTGGAGGAAATGGGGATCAAAACCTGAGACACAAGCGCAGAGGAAGCAGTGATTTAGTTCTTTCGCAACCTTCCTCCAATCTTCCGGTAAATTCAATCAACACCGCGAATCTTCCAGCAGCGTATATTGCTTTGTATCCGTATAAACCGCAAAAAGGAGATGAGCTTGAATTGAGAAAAGGTGCTGTTTACATGGTCACTGAAAGATGTCAAGACGGATGGTTCAAAGGAACTTCAAACAGGACTCAAAAGTGTGGCGTTTTTCCAGGAAACTACGTAGCTCCTGCTAAGTAAGACAATGTTCATACACATTTTTTATTTTTAAGGAGATTCTCTCCATTAACATAACCTCAAACTAGAAAGTCGTTTCTCACCCCAAATAAGAATATTTTTGAAATCAATATTACCAAATTTTAAAAGAATAGAGCCAGTTGAAATTTTCTTTTTTTTTTGTTTAAACGATAAGGGAAAAACAAGTTTTATTTTCCAATAACTTTTAAACAAAATATTCTTCAATAAAACTCAATAAACAAAATTGTAATGAATGTTTCAACGAGAAAAATGAGCTATTATTTGTCTGAATTGGATAAAAAATTGCAGTTGTTCAATTTTAAAGAAAAAAACATAAAATGCTAAATATTTATTATTTGACAACAAATTTTAGCTCAACCTAAATTTTTCTGAAATCTGTACAACTGGATCTTTCAAAATTTGGTGAAATTGATATCAATAATATTTTTATTTGAAGTGAAAAATGACTTTCTAGTTTGGGGTTATGTAAATGGAGAGCACCTCACATTAAACAGATATAAATTAATTGGACATTTTTTAAAAATAGATGTCAGAGAACTGTTTGTCGAAGTTCACCGAGTGCGGTTCCTCAACAAAGCTCAACAATGACCTCTCAATCGAACAGTGAAGCGAGACCGGCTGTTACCTACACAAAAAGCAAAAGTCCAGCACCACAACCATCATACAATTTACGATCACTGCCTCCACCAGAATTACCACCAAGAGCCTTGAGTCCAATGCCAACTGTCTCTTCATCCTGGCATGGACAGAGACAAAGTCAGGGACAAAGTCCTCCTAGACAGGGAGAACAAACCAACATTACTCCCATTGGAAGAAGTCACAGTGCGGTAATGGCTGCCAATGTTGTTGGTAAGGATACTTTTAATTCAGCCTTTGAAGCGTAGTAAGACACTAAAAATAAGTGTAAAAAGTGTCAGAAAAAATAGCATATTTTTATAAGAAAAGAAAATTAGCTTTCAATAACGCTTTAAGACAGAAATGCGCATGTAAAATTAATTTTTTTTTATTTAAAAAATTGAAAGTAAACAAAAAGTAAAATATGATTTCAAAACTTTAATATTTAATTATAAATTGAGTATAATATATACAAATGAACTCATCAATACTTGAAGAATAAAACGAGATCATTCAGAGCATTTTTATTAGCGACTTTCAAAACGTAGTTTTCTGCATCCAAAGAAACGCCTTTATTAAAACTTTCTTTACCCCTGTATATTCAAAAATATTTTAATTAGCTCGAAGCGAGGTCAGCGCATTTTA
Organism: Ganaspis brasiliensis; assembly: GCA_037103525.1. Lineage (NCBI taxonomy): Eukaryota > Metazoa > Arthropoda > Insecta > Hymenoptera > Figitidae > Ganaspis > Ganaspis brasiliensis. Next base: position 48,130 of record JAZKLR010000105.1, on the reverse strand, counting down.
TCTCATTATTCGATTAAAAAGTATTTAAACAATATTTCTTTTTAAATCAATTCTTTTAACAAAAGTAATTTCGAAAAAATAGGGTGTCTACTAACCGGGAAAACAGGGAATTTAAATTGACCGGTAATTAACCGGGAATTCTCTTACTGGGCTAATAAATTTTTCTAATAAATCTATTTTTATTATAAAAAATAATCTTTTACTTCAATTTTGTTTGTATTTTATTTCAAATACTTAAAGTATATTTATTTATAAAACTCTGAGTGATATCATTTAATACAAATTTGTTAGTTAACGATTTTTTAATCGTTTCATTTTACATCTATTCAATTTACGATTCACAATATAAAATATAAATACATTGAAAAAATTTAATATAAATACTGAGATTTTCACTTCTTCAATGTTCTGATTTAATTACTAATACTAATTTAGTTTTTAAATATACATATTTTGGGAATGTATTATTTATTTCTACAGTTTGTAAAATTTATAATTTATCAATCAATTATATTTTACTAATCTTTATTTTGACTTATTTAAAGCAAAAATAATTGTTATATTTTTAGGTAACAAATTTTACATTGTATAATAATTTTTTTGAAAAAGTAGATTTTTGTATAAAATTTTATAATAAATGTTTCTAAAAGTAGACCAGACGGATAGATGATAGATAAGTGCGAATAAGGATTTCTAAACCAAAAATCGAATCAAATCGAATCAAAAAGTTTAGGTCTCATATCGAATCAAATATCAGTCGAATTCGAAAGAATTTGCATTAAAATAAAGTGTTTTTAACATTTTTGTGTATTAAAACTTTGAAAATATTTGTAATTAAATTTTGTTAAATTATTTGACTCAACAATTTTCCAAAAATTAACCTTTGATAAGTTTTTTATATGGTGATATTAAAAGCTTTTATCCACTTCAAATGAAAAACTTTATTATACAACTGAATTAGAATATGTTTAGATAGCTAACTTAAAAAATTAAGGATAAAAGCTTCAATATTTTTTTTAAATCTAAAAAACTTTAAAAAAATTGGTTTTAGTAGACTTCTTTCAAACATTTGTATAACTTGATACCTAACTTAAGAATATTTTATTTTAAATTAAAAAAAATTCCTTGTCTTAACAAATTCCTTAGGGTCAAATAATGAATAAGTTTTTTTTAAAAGTTTTTATTGATGACAGAGAAATAATTTTACTGGTGGTCTGAATTAGATTTTGAAAATATTATTATAATTAATTATTATTGAAAATATGTATGAAATAATTAAATGCATACATAATCTTGAAAAAATAAAATAAATACGTCAATTTTTGTAGAATTTGTAGGTTTATTCATACTTGAAATAAAATAAATGTTAATTTAACGAGAGAACAAAAACCGGGAAAAAAATGGAAATAACTGGGAAAAACTGAGAAATAACCGGGAATTTTGTGGGACGTAATTAGTAGACACCCTGATAAAATTATAAAATTTAAAAAATTGTGCTAATACAGATGATCAAAATACCTACTATTTACAAATTTTTGATATAAGGTAGCAAAAAATAGTATTAAATTTTTATATCTTTAAGTCATTATAATTATATAAATTCCAAACATCAATTAAGTCATATTCCAATTTGTTCCAACTTTTAAATTTCAATTAATTCAAATTTAAATGCATATTAATTAATGCAAAATAATTAAATAATATTAATTATTTTCCATATTCACAATAATCCTTCTTTTTAATATTCTTTCCAGAATTCTAAGAGATTTCAATTTTTCGAAACTGTTTAATTTTTATCTTATAATTTCTTACTTTTACAAAATTTTAATTTTTTTCCTACTTTTACTTTTGATATTTTTTCTTTTTTTTTCATTTGTCTTTTTATTTTAAGATTTTCTTTAATTTTCTTCTTTTTTTGCAAATTATTTAAAATTATTTTACACAATTTCGTTATTATAACATTCACTGAACTTTTTATTTCATTGATTTTCATTATTATTTCCATATTTTTAAAAATAAATACTCGTATTTTTTTTTTGTAAGTTTATTTAATTTTTTTCATCTCTTGTCTATTTTTTGCAAGATTTTTTACAAACTTACTTATTCTTCCATAAAGTTTTTAAATTTTCTTTATTTTTCTAAATTTATAGTTGGACTTATTCTAAGTGTAATATTATAAAAATGTGTTTGGTTTAATTTCCTTAAAATTTTTTTATTTTTAAAGGATTTTTAATTTTTTTTTGTGGACTTTCTTTTTATTTATCTTGATATATACATTTTTTAATTTTATTTATTGTATTTTTTACTTTTTTTTAGTTTGTTAGAATAAGGAAAAAACATTTCTCTATCTTCTTATTCTTATTTTGTCATTATTTTTCCATTTCTAAGAAGCATTTTTCCTTCTTTTTAATTATTTAGTTTTTATATTATAATTACGAATTTTTGAAAATATCTATTTGGTGCTTTTAGCTCCATTTTTTAAATTTCCTAATTTTCTACTTTTTTGAATGCTTTTATTCTTCTATTTTATATTATGTAAATTTAATATTGTACTAAATATTCTCATTTGAACAACGTTCTTCTATTTCATAGAATTTATTTTCTTTTAACATTTTTAAAAAGTTTCCAAAATTTTATTCATTTTTTTTTTATTTAATTTGTAAAATATTTCTCTAAATTTTATAATTTTGCAATTTTGTTCTCTTCAGTAATATATTTTAACGTTTTTTAAATGATCTTCTTATTTTTTTGATTAAAAAAAAATACCCGTAAATAATTTAATTTTTTGAAAAGAGTTACTACTTTTTTATATATTTTTATGTCACTGTTTCATTCTTGTGTTTTTTTTCTTAATTTTTTCATCATTTCTTTAATAATGTCCATGACATTTTTTATTAAGAAGAATTTTCTCAAATTTTTAATAGTCTGTTGTTTTATCTTTTTACTTTCTTTTTTTGGTTATTTAATATTTTTTTTTTTCGCTGCTTTTACCTAATTTTCTTAATTTTGAGATTATATGAATTTGAAGATATTTTTTTGAAATTTTCTCATTTATTCGACATAATTTATTTGATTTTGATTAAATGTTTTATTCTTTATTACTTCTTATTAAATGTTCTCAATTTAAAAAATAAACTACTTACAAATAAACATTTGGAGATTTTATACTATACACTAATTATAATTTAAAAAAAAAACCAATAAAAAAATCGGATTTTTGAAAAAAAATTATAATTCTTATCAGCCCTAATTTCAACAATTTTTGGAACTAAAAATTGAAATTTTTCCAAATTTACGGGGTGATTTGGAGGTGTTCCGGGGGCGATATCGGTCCCAAAGTTTTTTGACAATCTTTTGCTTTATGTCAGAGGGATAAAAAATTTGGTCTAGACTTTAGTTTGAATTTTGGTATTTTTTTGTACTAAAAATTGTAATTCTTAGGGGATGATTTAAGGGTGTTCCGGGGGCGATATTGGTCCCAAAGTTTTTTAACATTCCTTGGCTATCTATTGCCTTAAGTCAGAGCGATAAAAAATTTGGTCTAGACTTTAGTTTGATTTTTGGCATTTTTTTGTACTAAAAATTGGAATTTCCGCAAATTTAGGGGGTGATTGGGGGATGTTGAGGGGGGGGGGGAGCTAGTTTGTCTTTCACGTTTATTTTTATTCTCAGAACATCTATTAATTTTAAAAGCAAAAAAAAAATTTGTTTTTCGTTGTTAACTTCAGTTATGTTTAAATTTGATTTCTCTTGTTTTTTTAGCATCCCCAGGTAAATTGCCACCTCCAATAATAGCTGGTGCTTCCGCCCCTCTTCCAAATACAACTATCAACAATGATTCAAACAGAAGCCCAAATAATACAGCTCATTGTACCACAACTCTTGCTACTTCTGCCACAACTCCAGTGAAATCTTCAGAAAAGGTATTAAACAATTTTTCTATTTTATTCATTTTCTAAATTAACCTACAGAGAGAATTAAAATGTTATCAATTTAATGATTAACAGAAAGAGAAGAAAGAAAAAGGTGTCTCACTTATGCGTCGATTAACCAATATAAAAAAATCTAAGTCACCTCCTCCCGCAACATACTCAATGGATAATCCCGTATTTGATGACGGCAATACAGGTCAATCTTCAGTCAGTACTGTGCACGTTCGGTAAGAAAAAGTTTTACTTTTAAACGATAAAAAAACAATGTTAACACGTGCGCATCACAGCTTTTTACTTACACATTGTTGTTGCATAACATTTTGATATTTGCAATTTGGCATTGTGAACAAGCAGTTTTTGGACGTTTACATCAAGTTATGTGCATGTACTTAGTTATTAAATTGTTTTTAACTATCGCACATAAAATACCAGCTTTCAACTCAAATGACACTGAATGTGCTTGTTTTCGTTGCAGTGCAATGCGGATATTGTTTTTCATTTTCATTCAATTATTTTTATTCATTCTCACACTGGGTGTCTAGCGAATAATCATTTTAAATTTCTCGGGTCGTAAACTACAATTTTCTCGGATTTGTTCGCTTAATAATTTATAACAATACTAGTTAAATATTAGGTGATTTGAATGAAATATTAAGATTAGTTTCAAAAATAACTTCAAAAGCAAATAATATATTGTTTAAAATTTTTAAAACGTCCGAAGTATTATAAAAAAAATTCAACGAAAGAATAAATTAAAGAAATTGCTTAGAAAAGGTAAAAAATTTTGAATAAATATAAATAAAAAAAAAGTTAGGACATTCATTGAACAATGAGAAAAAAACTTTCAAAGAATCCAAAAAGATTATGAAAAAAACGATTAAGTAACAAAAATGATTAAAACCTTTATTATAAATGTGAAAACAAGAATATTATGAGTAATCTACTTTAAAATGGAACAATTAAAAACAAAAAGATAATTGAAAAATCTACATAAAATAATAGTATACATTTAGTAATACATTTAATAATATTTTTGACTTTGTTTATGCCCAAGATTTTTAGATTGCATTTTGTCCATTTCAAATTCAATTTTTAAAGTTATTGAAGAATATAAGGTTGACATTTTTAGGATACATCAATGAATTATCGGAATTTCTTAAACATTCCCTGTTTCTTTTCAGAATTTCCGGTTTATTTTTCATAATATATTAAATTTCCGTCATTTTCCCGGATCGCTAGACACCTTGACTTTTCTGACAATTTGGTAATTCGATATAATTTAATAATTTGTGAATGGGACGTTCCACATCAACAAGGACAGGTTCTGAGTCCAAAAATGATCTTGACCGATTTTAAAGTTATGTAGCTGAAAAAAATTGTACGTTTGTCTACTTTTAAATGCCGCGTGGCGTTTTTTGAAAATTCAAAATGGCGAAGCCAATATGGCGGAAAAAGGCATTAAATTCGAAATTTTCAAAATAACTTCGTGGATTAAAAGTCCGAGAAAGATTAGTTTGTCCTCAAACTCTCTAATTAACAGTTTTTAAATCTACAATTTTGGATCCTTTATTTTGAATTCTCAAAAAGTAACCTCAAAATCATAATCAATGATCCCAAAAACCCCCGAGGAATGAGTTTTAAGCAAATTTGATCTATTTTGCTTCCTCATAGAGGAAGCTTTGTGATCGTTAAAATTTTCGATTTTCCAAAAATTGTCTAAATCGACTCATTTTTATCTAAAAAGCGAAAATTTTCATTCCTAAGCAAATGTCCAGATGTATGTATGTGTGTGTGTGTGTGTGTGTGTGTGTGTGTGTGTGTGTGTGTGTGTGTGTGTGTGTGTGTGTGTAGCGTTTTTTGTGTACAAGATATCTTGAGAACGCTTTAACGGATTCCAATAAAATTTGGATGACTTATTAAGCTCATGAATATCTAAATTTGGACACAAGGATTTTTGAAAATACCCAACCAAATTTTTTTGAGCACCTTTTTTCATCGAAAAAAATCGTTTTTTGCCAAAAAAAATTTTTTTATGCTAAAAATACAACTTAATGAATACAAAAATCATATTCCTTATCTCAAAACGAATCGATTGACCTATATAACTTTTATAATTGATCAAGAATTCGTAAAATAATTCATATTTTGACATTTTTTTGCATTAAAATTTTTTTTTAACAACTTCCCCAATTAACTTATATATTATTAATTTCTTGCTTCCTCTATGAGGAAGCAAATTATTTTGCTTACTTGGAAGCGAAGTGTCTATGAAATAGACAGAATTCACACCTAGTTTACATTTTTTGTCGGCCATTTTGAGCTTCAAAGGATTTCAATAAAATTTGAAGGACTTATTAATCTCACGAATATCTAAATTTGGACACAGGGATTTTTGAAAATAGCACCTTTTTTTATTGAAAAAAAATTGTTTTTTGCTAAAAATTATTTCCAGGTTAATAATACAACTTAATGAATACAAAAATCATATTCCTCACCTCAAAAACGAATCGATTGACCTGTATAACTTTTATAAGTGATCAAAATTCGTAAAATAATTCTTTTTTTTTTAAATAACTTCTCCAATTAAGTTTTATATTATTAATTTATTGCTTTTTCTATGAGGAAACAAATTATTTTGTTTACTTGGAAGCGAAATGTCCATACAATGGACATAACTTTCACCTAGTTTACCAGGGTTGCTACGGTTTTGGAAAACCTGGAATTGTCATGGAATGTTTTGCTAGTTAGAAAAAACCTGGATAAGTCATGGAATTTTATAAAATGTTGTTTTAAAAAATTAATTTAATTAACTTTTTTTACGCAATTTTTTGTCAATTCATTTGTCAATTTTCAATATATTTTCTTTATTTTCTAATAATTTTATTCAATTTTCAATTATTTTGTTCAATATTAAATAATTCTCACCTTTTTTCAATTTTCAGTTATATTTTTAAATTTCAATGTAATTCTTCAATTATATTATTCCTACATTTATTTCCTACAATTTTTTCTATATTTTTCTTTAGTTTTAAATTGACAATTTAATTTTCTCCTTCAATTTCATAATTATTCTTTAATTTTTTCAACAATTTTGTTGTATTTTCGATTATTCTCGCCATTTCTGGAATTTTTTCAACTGTCAAGTATTTTCTTTAATTAATGTTTAATAATTATTTTTGTCATTTTGTAATTTCTCCTTCAATTATAAATTGTTATCTTAAAAATTCAATTTAATTCTTTAATTTTCAATTTATTTCTTCAATTTTCGTTATTTTCTTTAATTTTCAATTGTTTTGATCAAACATAAACATAGTTTTAAATTTTCAATTCAATTCTTTAATTTTCCAACTAAATGATTTTATCAAATTTTAATTCAATTTTTCAATTTTCAATTATTTTCTTTAATATTAAAAAATTCTTGCCTTTTGTCAATTATTCCTTTCGATTATCAATGTTTTCTTAATTTTAAATTCAATTGTTCAATTATTTTTTTCTATTTGCAATTATTTTCACCAATTATTCCTATAATACCCATAATTTTTTATTTTCAATTATTCTTTTCAATTATTAATTATTTTATTCAATTTTCAATTATTTTCTTCAATTTTCAATTACTTCCTACAATTTTGTAAATTCTCATTTATTCTTTTTAAATTTTATAATTATTCTTTAACTTTTTCAATTATTTCATCTTGTCGTTTAAAATATTCTCGACAGTTTTCGAATTTTATTTTCAGTTGAAAATTATTTTCTTTATTTCTAAATTATTTTCTTCAATATATATTTAATTATTTTCGTCATTTTCTAATTTCTTTTATTGTTTTCTTGAAATTTCCATTTAATTCTTTAGTTTTCGATTTATTTCTTCAATTTTTAATTATATTCTACAATTCTCAATTATTTTCTTTAAATTTCAATTCCATTTGTCAATTTTCAATTATTTTGTTTAATATTAAAAAATTGTCGCCTTTTTAAAAATTTTTTTTTTCTACTATCAATACATTTCTTTACTTTTAAATTTAATTGTTCACTTATTTTCGTTAAAAATCAATTTTTTTCAAATTTCAATTTTATTTTTCAATTTTAAATTATTTTCTTCTGTATATAATAATTCTCGCCATTTTTCAATAACTCTTTTCAATTTTTAATTATATGCCTTAAATTTCAATTCCATTCTTCAATTTTCAATTATTTTCTTAAATTTTAATGATTTTTTTTCGATTTTCAATCAAATTGTTCAAGGTGCCATTATTTCCAACAATTTTCCCTTTAAGGCCATGTCTAACATCTTGGATTTTTGCATGGCGGCTTCCATTAAAAAATCCAACATGTTTGACATGACCTTAATTTTCTTAATTTTACAATTTGCAATTATTTTTATTTTATATTTAATATTTCTTTTTTAATCAAAGTAAGAAAACTTTTAATTTTTTCAAATTTGTTTTTTTAGTTGTCTATTAATCTAGTCATTTTTTGAAATTTATTTTCAATTTTTTCGTTTTTTTTTCAATTATTTCTTTTAATTATTTATTTTTTCCCTTAATTTTTAATTACTTTCTACAAGTTTTTCAATTTACAATTAATTTTCTTAAATTTTATACCTATTTTTTAATTTTTTTAAATTATTTTGCTCTATTGTCGATTATTCTCGACAGTTTTCGAATTTTACTTCAATTGATAATTATTTTCTTTAATCTTCAATTTATTTCTTCACTTCTCAATTATTTTTTTTCAATTTTAAATGCCATTCTTCAGTTACATCTATTATTTTCTTCTATATCCAATAAATCTCGACTTTTTTCATTTACTTTTTTCAGCAATATTTAGTTCTATTTTTCAAATTTCAATTCCATTCTTTAATTTTAATTATTTTTTCGATTTTCAATCCAGTTGTTCAATATACATTTAAGTACAAATTATTCCTATAATTTTCTTAATTTTTCAATTTGAATTCAATTTTTCAATTCAATTCAATTCAATTTTTTAAATTTAATATTTCTTGTTTAATTTTTTCAATTATTTTTTTCAGTTGTCTATTAATCTAGTCATTATTCGAATTTTGTTTTTATTTGTCAAATATTTTCGTTCCACTTTACAATGATAATGGTCATTTTTCAATTTTCAGTTTTTTTTTAAATTTGTATAATTACTCTTTTAATTTATCCAATTTTTTTTTCAATTGTACATTATTTTCGTAATTTCTCAGATATTCGCTTCAATTTTGTGATTATTTTCGTAATCTCCATTATTTGCCTTTGCAATATTTTATAGTTTTAAAATGGCCAACATCATGAAATTTTAAGAAAAATGGTCTGGAAAACCTGGGAAAGTCATGGAATTTTTAAATTTCAAAAACGTAGCAACCCTGGATACATTTTTGTCCGACATTTATTATTTATTTTTTCTTTATTTTGAATTTTTAAAAATTGCCACGAGACATTTAAAAGTAGACAAACGTCCAGATTTTTTTCAGCTATATAACTTTAAAATGGGTCAAGACAATTTTTGGACTCAGGATTGTTTTTGTTGACGCGCAATATTTACAATAATTGAAATACCTTGCACTGTAAATGATGTACACAATTAATAGGAACTTCAGACAAAGAAAAAAAAAAACCTTATCAGAATGAAAGCAAAACGTTTTTAAAAAGATTTTTGGCCTTTGCTTTAATATGGGTGGGAAAAATTAGCTCGGGTTCTTGCCCCAGCCAATTGCTACAGATGGGACCCACACAGGATACAAATGCCACGAACAGCCATCATCGTTTGTGCCCGGGATCTGGGCAAGGACACACCACAACTTCTCAGAGATTAAAACATAAAGAGCGACCTTCCTTGCCTGTGACATCCCTTCAGAGGTTAGTCGTCGTTTGTAACTCATTACAAAATTTCATGTATTTCAGTATATGGTCGAGTCCATACCAAGTGATCACACCAATTTCAGTCATATTGAGTAATATTTACGAAATTGATATTTTGGGTTCCTTTAGGAGTAAAAAAAATAAATTTTAATTATTTTTAAAAAATTCAAAATATTTTCGAAAATATTCAAATTCAAAATTTGGAGTACTATTTTTTTTGTTTTATCATAACTTCTGTAATTTTGAAGCAATTGAGATCATTTTTTTTTTAAATTACTCGTATTTAAATACTCTTTCAAGAAAAATTATAATAATTAAGAAATTGTTTATAATTAAATTTTTATTAAAAAAATTAAATTATTTATTTAAACAAAATCTAAAGTATATCATCGATCTTTTTCAAAAAATTCATAAACATAGTCTATAATGTGCTTAAAAATTTAAGCCAAAGAAAAAGATGGTATGTATTATAGTTTTTGAGAAAAAAATTATTAAGTTATGCTAGCGCGGCGCGGATCGGTGTCACCGCTACTCAACGCGTAGTTCCGTAGTAACCGAAATGTATGTATATTTTTACATAATGTAAATATAGTTAGTGTATTATATTTAAATTATAAGCTTCAGAAAGTCACACTGATCTTTTCATAGTACATGGACATCAAACTTTAGAATTAAAAAAATCGGAGAAAATAATTAAAGTAAAAAAAAGTAATTAAAAAATTGGTAATTTATAGAAAAATAACTAAAAATTGGGAAAATTATTAAAATTTAAGAATAATAATTGAAAATTTGTTAAATCAATTGAAAAATAATTAATATAATTAAAAACTGGTAAAAATAAGCGAAAATAAGTGAATAATTAAAATAATTTAAAACTGAAGAAAGAAAAATAATGGACTGGTAAAATTATCAAAATTCGCGATGTTCAGGGGTGTTAATTTTTTTGTGCAACACCTGTAAGAAAAGTACCATTTATCTTACCTGAAAAATAGACGCAAAATAGGTAATTGCTGCACATAGCAACAATGTATACTTTGCTGCATACTGTGCAGAAAAGTGCACTTTTCTGCACACTTTTCCGTCTGGTAGGTACCCGCGCAATTATTAATTAGTGCTTTACCTGAACAGGTGTTGCACAAAATAGCGTGTGGACCTCGAGCGAAAGAAGATTTTCCGTCTTCGTGCAAATTGCTGCGCTCGCTTCGCTCGGGCAGCAAATTTCGCACTCGTCGGAAAACACCTCCTTTCTGCTCTTGGTGCACAATATACTATTTCTTATGCAATTTTAGACCTAAAATTATGGGGTAATGTCAAAAATAGAGAAACAAATAATTTGCGGAGTTTGAGAAATTTATTTTAAGAAAAACTTAAATTTTAAAAATTAAACCTCTTTCACAATTTTCATTTTTTCCATCGACAATTTTTTTGTGGGATTTTTAAATGATTTTCTACAATCCATCGTATGGATTTTGAAAAATAAAATTTCGAAAATGACCAAAAAAATATTGTTTTTTAATTTTTATGTAATACCATAATTCTACATCTTAATTGATGTAAGAAAAAAAAATGACACCTCTGAGCATCAAAAATTTTGTTGAGTTAAAATTTCACCTATCTCTCCCCTTAAAGAATGATAAAAATAGTTTGAAAATAGTTGAAAGAAATGAAAACTATAATAAATTTAAAAGATGACAAAATTTTATAAGGAGAAAAATGATTAAAAATTTGAAACATAAAGTATGAAACATAAAATTTGTCAGTACTGCGAAGTACTGACAAACTTCGCAGGTGTTGACAGATTGAATTAATGAATGAAATTTGAAGATTATTATAAATAACTATTTTTAATCAATGTTTGTAAAAAAAAATTTCAAATTTCAAATTTTAGGTCTAAAATTGCATAAGAAAAAAAATTAACACCCCTGAAAATCGCGAATTTTGATAATTTTACCAGTCCATTATTTTTCTTTCTTCAGTTTTAAATTATTTTAATTATTCACTTATTTTCGCTTATTTTTACCAGTTTTTAATTATATTAATTATTTTTCAATTGATTTAACAAATTTTCAATTATTATTCTTAAATTTTAATAATTTTCCCAATTTTTAGTTATTTTTATTATTTTTCTATAAATTACCAATTTTTTAATTACTTTTTTTTACTTTAATTATTTTCTCCGATTTTTTTAATTCTAAAGTTTGATGTCCATGTACTATGAAAAGATCAGTGTGACTTTCTGAAGCTTATAATTTAAATATAATACACTAACTATATTTACATTATGTAAAAATATACATACATTTCGGTTACTACGGAACTACGCGTTGAGTAGCGGTGACACCGATCCGCGCCGCGCTAGCATAACTTAATAATTTTTTTCTCAAAAACTATAATACATACCATCTTTTTCTTTGGCTTAAATTTTTAAGCACATTATAGGCTATGTTTATGAATTTTTTGAAAAAGATCGATGATATACTTTAGATTTTGTTTAAATAAATAATTTAATTTTTTTAATAAAAATTTAATTATAAACAATTTCTTAATTATTATAATTTTTCTTGAAAGAGTATTTAAATACGAGTAATTTAAAAAAAAAATGATCTCAATTGCTTCAAAATTACAGAAGTTATGATAAAACAAAAAAAATAGTACTCCAAATTTTGAATTTGAATATTTTCGAAAATATTTTGAATTTTTTAAAAATAATTAAAATTTATTTTTTTTACTCCTAAAGGAACCCAAAATATCAATTTCGTAAATATTACTCAATATGACTGAAATTGGTGTGATCACTTGGTATGGACTCGACCTATACAAACAGCGTATCCAATTACACTGATTGTTTTTGTTTTTGCTTTTGCCACATCTGCTAATTGTTTCGCTTTTTATGCACTAATGTCACACTAATTTTTTTCCGCTTTATGCCAATGTTTAGTTTGTAAAGTATAAAAACATAATTTTGTGAAAATTATCATCTTTATATTCAATTTCGTATTAAATTAATTAATTTAGTTTATTTAATTAGCCTTATTTAGTGAATTATTCATATTGACTTAAGTATCTATTCTTGGATGTTGATTTAATTTTAGATATTGATTTAATTATCTATTTTTGTACATTAATGTAATTATCTGCTTGGAAATATTGATTGAAATTTATCTATTGTTAGATTCACTTTGTAAGATCGTGTAGACAACATTTTTAACAAAATTTTACAATTACGAGTCACAGAGTATTCATTAGTAAAAGAAAATATTAAAAAAAGCATAGTTTAAAGCTTTTTGGAAATGTAGAAAATTAATGAACGAAATTATTATTTGAACATTTTCCAAATTTAAATTTGAGCAAAAATAATATTCTGCACGCCAAAAAATTGATTTGGATATTTTAAGAATTGGATTTTTTTTTCATATTCTGAGTTGTAAAAGTTATTTTTGAAAAAGTTTCCATGGGAAAAAATTTTGTTCCAAATGAACGTTCAGAACTTCGGGAATATGAAAATTAAGTGAGAAAAATATATATAATAAAAAAGCTTGTAATAAAAAAAAAGTGTTTTTATATTTATCAAAAAATAGAATGACTTTTTTACTTTGATAATGTTGCATGAAGTAACTAACATTTTTATTAATATTTTTGTTAACCTATTAATAACAATTAATTGATTTTATCTTTATTATCAATAATTTACACTTCATATCAGTCTCGTATTAAAACAAATACTCTAGAAGGCAACAGGTAAGTATTTATATGTAGTTAGATAAGTAAAATAAATTGAGTTAAACAAATAACTTTAAATTATGTTTTAATCTACTATTTATAAAAGTTTCAAATTTTTTTTTACCTATGTATTTGCTTAGAAATATTACAAGTTTTTGAAAAAATGTTTTAGAATTACTAAAAATAGAAGGCTAAAGTAATTACAGAATGAAAATAACGAAAAAATATTTAAAACCTTATGAATGAAAAAATAAGAAAATTGGGGAAAGTTACGAGAAAAAGTAAGAAAAGTAAAAACTCAAAGTCTATAAAAGAAAGGAGAAAAGACAGAAATTTAGACAAATTCAAAAAAGCGAAATGATGATAAAATTAATAAATTAGTTAAAAGATCAAAGAATGATTGACAAAATTTAAAAAAAGAAAATACTGAAAAAATTCAAAATTTACAAGAAATATTAAATTTTGTATAGGGATTTAAAAAATGTAAATAATTTTATGATTACATTTTTATATAATTTATTTATTATTTATAATTACTATATTTTATATAAAAAAAGTAGAAAGAAAAATCTGAAAAACAAGAATATCTTGAATGAAATGAAAATTTTTACAAAATTTTTTTTTTTTATTCTAAAAGTCAAGAAGAAAATTGACGGAAACGAAAATTTACCAAAGAGAAAAAATAGAGAAAATCTTAAAACGAAAAAATCTATCAATAGCTTAAGGAAAAAGTCTTTTAAGAACGAGACAAAAAAAAAGTAATTATGAAAAAATACAAAATACTAATAAAATTTGTTGAAAAATAAGAAGTTATAACAAAAAATTTGAATACAGTTTCCAAATTTATTAGACATTTATTGTATATAGAGAAGAGATTAAAGGTCAATATGCGAAAAATAATTAATTTTTGACTATGGAAATTTGAAATAATTAAAATTGGAGAGTTTGAATAAATAAAAATATTTAGATTTAGATATTAGATATTTAAATTAGAATTATAATGCAATTAAAAAATTAATTGTTAATTATGGAAATTTGGAATAATTAAAATTGGAGAGTTTGAATAAAAAAAAAAAATATTTAGATTTAGATATTAGATATTTAAATTAAAATTATATTGCTGTTTAAGATTTGTTTAAATTTTAGACTTGAAATATAACAATTTAATATTATTTTGAACTTTCCCTTTACTTAACTTTTTTTGATCGTATTCTAACTACTTATCTCTAATTCAATTTTTTCAAAATTTTTAAGAATACAACATTAAAATTAAAATTTTCAAGGTTTATCTACGAATTTCCTGTACTTTTTGTGAATTCTCGAATATTTTTCTTGCTTTATTAAATTTCCAGTAATTTCCCAGATTAGATAGAGAAAGATAGATCGATAAGACAGATTTTAATTATTATGAAAAAAAATTATAATTTGTACGAATTTTATAATTTGTATTCGGTACAAAATCTGTTGCAAAAGATAAATTTTCTTTTTTATTAAAAAATTATTTTCAACAGATCAAATGAAGCTGGTGGTGCCGTGAGTAGCTCACTCAGTAATCATCACCGCAAGAGTAATTCATTGGATGCTGGAATGGGCAAACAAGTTAAACAACAATCTGCTTCAAGAGAAAGGTAGGAGCTTTAAAAACTAGATTTAATTTTAATTCCGATTCTAATTCCACATTAAGAATAAATCAACAATCGGGAATAAAATTTAGTCCAGTATTTTCGTCTATTTAAGATAAAAAAAATTATCTAAAAAATTAAAAACGGTTTTGTGAAAGGGTAAAGAATTTTAGAGGCGCATGAATAATCTCTAAAACCCATTTAGCCCAAATCCCATTCAGCCTAAAACCATATAGCCTAAAATGCATTCAGCCTAAAACACATATAACCTAAATTCCATTTAACCTAAATTCCATTTAACCTAAAATCCATTTAACCTAAAGTGCATTGAGCTTAAATTACATTTAACCTAAGATGAATTTAGCCTAAATCCCATTTAACCTAAAACTCATTTAACCTAAAATGCATTTAGCCTAAAACCTATTTAACATAAATCCCATTTAACCTAAAATTCATTTAGCTTAAATCCCATTTAACCTAAAATGCATTTAGCCTAAAACCCATTTACCATAAATCCCATTTAACCTAAAATTCATTTAGCTTAAATCCCATTTCACCTAAAATGCATTTAGCCTAAATCTTATTTCACCTAAATCCCATTTAACCTAAAATGCATTTAGCCTAAAACTTATTTAACCTAAAAGTCATTTAACCTCAATTCCATTTAACCTAAAATGCATTTAGCCTAAAACCCATTTAACATAAATCCCATTTAACCTAAAATTCATTTAGCTTAAATCCTATTTCACCTAAAATGCATTTAGCTTAAATCTTATTTTACCTAAATCCCATTTAACCTAAAACTCATTTAACTTAAAATGCATTTAGCCTAAAACCTATTTAACATAAATCCCATTTAACCTAAAATTCATTTAGCTTAAATCCCATTTAACCAAAAATGCATTCAGCCTAAATCTCATTTAATCTAAATTTCATTTAATCTAAATTCCAATTAACCTAAATTACATTTAACCTGAAATGCATTCAGCCTAAATCCCATTTAACCTAATTTATAATATATTATTTATTTCTTCTATTTAACTTTTATAATTATACTTTAACTTTTTCAATTATTTTGTTCTGTTGTCGATTATTTTCGCCAGTTTACGATTTTTTTTCGATTGTTAATTATTTTTCTCAGTTCTTAATTATTTTCTTAATTATCTAATTATTTTCGTCCTTTTGTAATTTTTTTTATTATTAATTATTTTCTTAAAATTTCCATTTAATACTTCAATTTTTAATTTATTTCTTCATTTTTTAGTTATTTTCACGAATTTTTAATTTTTTTTTATTTTCAATTAATTTTTGAATATTCATTAATTCTCGGCTTTTTTCAATCATAAAAATTCTTTAAAATTTTAATGGAATTGTTCAATTCTATAATTAGTTTCTTTAATTCTGAATTATTTTCTTTAAATTTTAATTCCATTTTTCAATTGTCAATTATTTTCTTCAATATTAAAAAATTATCGCCTTTTTTAATTATTTTTTTCGATTATTAATAAGTTTCTTTAATTTTACATTCAATTGTTCAATTATTTTCTTCAATTATCATTTTTTTAAAAATTTCTATCCTTTTTTTCAATTTTCAAATATTTTCTTTTATATTCAATAATTCTTGGCCATTAAAATTACTATTTTAAATTTTAATGATATTCTTTAATTTTTGAACTATTTGCTTCAATTTTCAATTATTTTCTTTATTTTTTAATCATTTTCTTCAATTTTAATTATTTATAGTATTTTTTAATCCATGTTTTTAATGTTTAATTATTTCCAACAATTATTCCTGTAATTTTCTTAATTTTTCAATTTGCAATTATTTTTTTCAGTTGACTATTAATCTAGTCATTTTTCGACTTTTGCTTTCAATTGACAATTATTTTCGTCATTTTTCAACTATTTTCTTCAATTATTAATTATTTTCCGCAATTTTCAATTGCTTGCTAAAATTTTTTCAACTTTCAATTATTATCTTACAATTTTATAATTATTTTTTGATTTTTTAAATTATTTTGTTTGGTTGTGTCAATTATTTTCATCTTTTATATTTTATTTTTTTTTGTCAATAACCCATTATTTTTTTATATTTTTAATTTATTTCTTAAATTTTTTATTATTTTGTTCAATTTTTAATCCAGTTGTTAAATGTGCAATTATTTCCAACAATTATTCCTATAATTTTCTTAATTTTTCAATTTGCATTTATTTTCTTTAAATTTAATATTTCTTGTTTATTCTTTTCATTTATTTTTTTCAATTATCAATTATTTTGTTAAATTTTAATTAATTTTTAAATTTTTAATTTATTTTCTCAATTTTTTTTTTTCCTATAATTAAAATTTTTTTTTTTTCGATTTCCAATGCAATTGTTCAATTTGCAATTATTTCCAATTATTCTTATTTTTATATTCCTATAATTTTTCAACTATTTTATTGAAATTTAATATTTATTGTCTATTTTTTTAAACTATGTATTCCTTTAAATTTATTGTATAATTATGTTGCCATTTTTAATTTTTTTTTCAACTTTCAATTATTTTCGTCATTTTTTAAATAGGAAATACTTTCCCGGATTTATTTATTTATCTAAGATATTTTAGAAATTTAGATAATTTTTTAATTGAATTGGACGCACCTTCTTGAGAAGAAATTATGTTTGAAGTAATTTGTTTTTGCTTTTATTAAATACAGAAACTAATTTTTAATCTTTAATTTTAAAAGACAAAAGGTCTAATTTTGTCTAAATAAAATTAAATTAAATTAAAATATGGTTTTTTTATCTCAAAAAGAAAAATAATGACTTCAAACAACCTTTTCTCGAGTAGGTGTCCAATTCCTCTTTAAAATATTCGAAGATATGCGGAATCAAATTAACTTTTTCCAATTGTTTGTCAGATTCCTCTATAATATTACAATATTATTTTTAATTATAATTAATTAAATATTTTAAAAATGATATTTGACAATTTATATTTTCCCAATAATTGTGTATTTTAACAGATTTGTATGTTTTTTTACAGGGAACGTGTTTATAGATTCAGATGTATTGTGCCGTATCCACCAAATAGTGAATTTGAATTGGAACTTAAAGTTGGCGACATTATCTACGTTCACAAAAAACGAGATGATGGTTGGTACAAAGGAACTCAACAACGCACAGGTCGCACTGGACTTTTTCCTGCAAGTTTTGTCGAAGCTTTCTGAGACACAACTCGTAGCAGTCTCGTTCTCGAGACTTGTATATAACCCGCTCTCACAATTCTCGATCGTACGTCAATCTCTGTTGAGATTTGTTTTTAAAAAAAAAACAAAAAAAAACTTTTAAATCGATTTGCACAAATTTTTGAAACAAGTTGGAAAAGAAAAAGAAAGAAAAAAGCATCAAATCGATTTGTCTTTTTGCGAGTCTTTTGAAAAATTAAGATACTAAAAGAGATTTTTTTTTTTTTTTTTTTAAGAACGTAAATGATAAATTTACAGGGCTGCTTTGTGATGGTCTTCGAATTGGAAGAATATAGCCGGAAATATTCATACTGCCATGAGTAAACTAAATGAAATGTGTGAACGATTACATCTCTAAGTGTTGAATTTTGTGCAATGATCGTACTTGAATTTAAGTAATCGTAATGTCGAATAATGTCGATTCAAATGATCGAGTGGCACAAGCGTTTTTAAAGAATTTGAGAAATAGGTGAAGATCTCTTTTTTATTGACGATTCGTTCTATAAATTATTATAAATTAGAGATCGAACAAGATTCTTTTAGTGAAACGGAAGAGAATCTTTATTTGAATTCAAACATCGCGACATTTTTATATGTTTATTTTATTTTATTTTTTTTTTCTTTTCAAGAGTTCTTGAAACCATTGTTGCTGTTATTCTAGGAGTTTAAAAATTTTTTCAGGCGCCGAGCCTCAAATCCAACAAATTAAATCTTTATATCAAATTAAATAGCGAAGGCGTGTAATCGCTTTGCCACTGGCAAATTGTTGAATGCTAAGCAAATCATGATTTAGCCAGTCATTAGGTTTACAATTTTAGATAATTTTTAAAATAGAATTTGTACATAGATTTCTTTGAGTCAGTCAGGAAGTTACTTTTACTTCCTGAACTTTAAAAATAAGTAATGCCAAAGTTCATTCAATGTTAAACTTGCATGTAGTTTAACTTTTTCTTTCTTTTGAGATTTATTTTTACCTGGGAATTTGTGCACAAAATTGTAACGTGCCATTTTTTTTAAAAAATCTTTTTAAGTCGTTGTATAAGTTGCCGCATAATTTTTTGAGTCTGTACCAATTTTTTTTGTTTTGCATTTAACGCACATATTTTGATACCAATTGTGTTCTTTTACGTGACTATAAATTTCTCTATTTTTATTACTCAATAGATTGTAATCCCGAATGCCTCCTAGAGAATTATTTTTAATTTGTCTTTTTTTACAATATTTTTTCACGTGTTAAGCGCTTCCAGTGTAATGGAATTTTAGAAATTATTATCATTTAATACACTATTGTTTGAAACTTTTTTTTTTTTTTTTAAATAAAAAGTGTATTTAAAATTATAAAGAAAAAAAAATACGGGACATTGCATTTAATTCATAATGTGCACTATATCTTACCCCACTTATAAATTTAATTCCACAGGGATAAACTGTAAATATAGATAGATATAAACATAATTATATATTTATACACAAATGTTTACTTTGCCATAAACACACGTACGGACAATTAATTCTCAAAAGTACTATAATATGATGCACAAAACGTAAATTTTTATCTCAGAAGTACCTAAAATATCTCTAAATACAGGAAAAAAACTTAACGAACCAGTTAAGATGCAGATTGATAGTTAAGAATTAATAGAATTGCAATATATAAGGATAATAATTCCATTGTAAGTGCGAATATTAAACACTAAGTGTTGATAAAACATGATGCATAATTGTTCAAATAATCTTTGATAAATTAATTAAATGACCACGCAATGCCGAATTCAACAACGAGAAAATATTTTAAATATTCATAAAAATCTAATCTTCAAGCCTTTATTACTATTAATAAAATATTTTCAATCTTTTAATTGAGAATGTTTGTAATTTATTGACTTTAAATTTATTAAACGTATTTATTGAGTGCCTTTAAATTATATTAAATTTAAATTTTATGAAACTCATACTTTAAATCTATTTTCGATTGAAAAATCTTGAAATTTGAATGTCTTTAAGCTGAAAACATTTCTAAAATTTCCAAAGTATTACAATTTTAAAGGACTCTTCTTATGTAATTAATAAAAATATCCGTCCACTTTTCCAAGCAATCCTAGAAATTCGTTTATTATGTTAAATTGCACAAAAGTTTATGTATTTAAAATTTTTTCTCGTTTCAAATTCGGTGGGTCATAAAAAGTGTGATGTATACAAATTATTGTTATTATAAATTAAATTTCAAATATTTAAAATTTATTTGAATTTCTTTTATTATTTTTTATTAAATTCTAAATTGAAATTAAAACAATAAAAAATTTATTGTAATTAAATTTTGCGCTCAGGATATATTGCAAAATTTAATGTTTGTTCTTTTTTTTTTCCTCTTATTTTGTAAAGTGACAAAACCAATGAATGAAATTTATTTTAACAAAAGGACTGAACATGAACAAGTAGATTATGATTTAGAATATTTTTAAAAAGGGAGTCATTTTAAGGCTGAGATTAAAGTCTATGAAAATATAGACAGTTTAGTATTATTATTCAGTATTTTTTAATTTGCCTACTTAAATAAATATTTTGAATAACAAAAAAGTAACTAATTTATTAGGTTTTCTTTTTAATTCATTCGTTGGACAAGTCGCTAATATTTTTTAATGAAATTAATTTTTTAACATCTGACGATTATAAAAAGTGTCGTCTAAGTTGTTGATCAATTGTCATTTTATTCTAGTGTCTTTTTTGTCATCAAATAAAAAACTTCAGTATTGAATATATTTTTTCATCAGTAAAAAATTAATTCTGAAATAATGAAAATTTTTAATGTCTGTAGAATTTTTTTAAAATCCATAAATCATGATTTATTAAATAAAAATAACTGATTAAAATGTTAAAAATTCGATTATATAAAACAATTTTTTTAAAAAAGTGTCTTAATAAAAATAATAATTTTTATCATTCCTGTTTAAAGATGACAATTTTTTATAGAATTGGTACTACATATTCATGAAGTTAAAAAAATTCGCAAAAATTGTTTAAACCTAAAAATAGTTTATTTTTACCAAATATTAGAGGGAAAAAAGTAGTTTTTACATTTGTATGTTTTTCATTCATTAAAAATGAGCCGTCTTGCAATTTGGAGAAATAGACGGTATTAAAAAAATCTTTAAAAAAAATTGTCTTTTAATTTTTTTTTTTCTGTTCAAAAAATTTTATTTAAAATTTTTTGTCTTAAAATGACACTTACTTGGATAGAGTAATTGATTAACACTCTTAGACGACAATAATTAGATTTAATTTCCCGTTTCCGTCTAATTGTATTTCTTTTAAAAATATATTTTACTCAATTTTTCGTTGCGTTTGTAATTTTTTATTATTTTATTGTAATTTAAGATCTCATTCATTAAATTTCACTGTAAATAATGTTAAAGAAATCTAAACGAGGTGAGATTACAAAACTGTTTTTATCGACAGTTCAAACATATTTGTTTATTTAAAAAAAAAAAAAAAGTTTTTAAAACTAATTTTCCAAATAAATTGCACATATCTTTGATGTTCGTAGTTAAATCTTTTTTCCTTATTTAGAAAAAACTGAAAGTTGTTTAGAAATTTAATTTCTCAATTTTATCATTTTACGTTATTTAATTTTTATTTTACATTTTCTTTAAAAATAAATTATAAATTTTTTACATAATGAGAAAAGTTTAATGTTTGTAATACGATAATGAATAATATGCTAAAATGTACGAGCGCTAGATTAATTAAAACAGGTATTATTACGATATAGGAGTATCCATGTCACTTTATCTTCCGAATATCGAAAAAAATGTTGATTCGCACTTTATCACGAATATATATATTACGTATTTCTTTTCGAGTTGTTATTATTATTATTATTATTATTTTTTTTTTTAGTTTTAGGTTAATAAAATAACACTAAGACTCAAGTACACTAGGAAAATATAGCTAATTATATAAAATATTTATACACATATGATGCGTGTTTTGTATGACGATAGGATAAGCGAAAGATATGAGCAACTTACGATTAATAGTTTTGAAATGTAGAGAATACTGTGTAGAATTTACACAAAACACCATAGCAACTTTTAGTGATATGTTTAGCTATAACGACCAAATAGGTATTCACTTTGTAATATATCTATACGCAACATTTAAATAGTTTAATTACTTCTAACAAGACGAATTCTTTACAGATTGATTGAGCATCTCTATTAAAAGTATTGCATCAATTAGATGAAAAAAAAAACCATTAAATTTGATTAAGGAAAAGTTAATTGGAGTTAGAAATAATTAAAAGGCAATAATGAGAGAGAAAAAAAAATGAATGCATTAAAAAATTTTGATTTGTTATTTAAAAATTATTATATATTATAAATATTATTTAAATTGTTTGGTTCTTTTATTAATTAGTGAAAATTGTTACAACTGAAAATGAAGAAAAAGAAATGTGTGTACTTTAAGTTTTTTTTTTTTTTTTTTTGTTTTATATAATTTTCTCTTGAAACAAAATCGTATCGTTCAGAGAGCTCAAAACCATTTTAGGTAGTATTAAATTGCCTCAATGCTGAGTACACTTTAGAATTGCAATATTTTGCATATTGTAAATCACTTGTCTCTGTGTGCCCATCGTAATATTCAGAAATAGGTTTACATAATGTCCGAATCGTCAATAACTATAATAAAGTACTGTAAACAAAGAATTTTTCTTTTTCTTCCACTCATACAGAATTGTAGGATATTTATGTGTTTTTCATTATTAAAAGATTAAATAAAATTTTAGTTTAAAAATTCTCTTTTAATTCAAATCAATTTTCAATTTAATCAATCAAAAAAGTAATATTTTTAGTTTATCAAAACTGTAATCTATTCTAATTTCAATCGATATAATTCGATCCACCAAATTTTTAACCATTTAACTGTAAATTAAATATGTTTTTTAAAATATTGGTCAATTACAATTTTAATGAATTATAAATTTAATTCATCAAATTTTTCATCAAAATATTTCAGGTTGGCAGCAATTCAGAGAGAGTCAGATTTAATCACAAAACGTACAAACAAAAAACAGAGAAAAAATAGAAAATTATTAAAAAATCTGTAAACAAAATTTAAAAATCAAAAAAATTATGAAAAAATGTGAAAATTATACAAAATAAATAAAATCTTATAAATAAACGCAAGATAAGAAAATATAAAAAAATGAATTAAAACCCTACAAATGAAATAAGGAAATTGTTTAAAATATTTTTAAAATAAAAGAATCATTTACAAATTTTCAAATTTTAAACGATTTAACTTTTAATCAAACCCATGTTTTTAATGTCTTAATATTTTCCAATTAAAATTTCCATGCATTAAAAATTAAATTGATCTAAATTTCAAATGATAAAAATGTTTATTTATTCGCATTTCAATGGATACAATTTTACTTTGTTCAAATTTAAAATTCCAAGACAAAATGAGAAAACGAATGGAAAATGAACAATTATAAGAAATCATTTGAAAAGTCATGGGAATTAAAAATAATATATCACAACTTTGAAATTAAGTTGTTCAATTATTTTTAGAAACATATGTTAATGAATTCAGGGATCACAGTGGTTTCTTTGTTCAATTTTAGGTGAAAAAGGGGATTTTGTAAATTAAGAAAAAAGGGTTATATTAACAATTCAAGTTTTCTTTTACAAAATTTTATTGTTTCTTTTTCTTCAAAACAGTTTTATTAATTAATTTAGTCTTTTTTTGTTCAATTTGTTTATGAAAATTTTAAAAGAAAGAGCACTTTCGGAAATACAAAAATTTATCTTTTAATAGGTTGTCTGTTCAATGACGAGAAGATGGTTGTTGCAATTAAATATTTTGAAATATTTTTAAATTTCAAATGGTTTTTAAAATTATTTTTTAATAATTAGATTTTAAACAGGAAACATAAAAATCTGTGATGTAAAATGTTCTGATATAATGTTAAAGAAATTAAATTAAAAATCTTTTAGCGAAATATGACAAAATCAATTCAAACTATTTTTATGAATCTCTTTTATTGTATTTTTATATTTTCTAATTCAAAACAATTAATTTTTGTTTGAAATAAGTAAATATATTTCATAAACAATTTTTTTTCATCTAATAAAATAAATTTGATGTATTTCATCAAGAATACATGGTTTTATTTTATGATGCAAAACTAGTATTATTTGTTTAAAACGAGTAAAAAATATTTAATAAAAAATTTTTTTATCCAATAAATTAATTTGCTTTAATTAATTAAGAATACATGGTAATAAAAAAATTATATAACTTTTTAAAATAATTTCATTTTAATTATGTTTTTTTTTTCATGTTTCCTGTTTAAAATTTAAATAAATTCAATAAATAATAATAAAAAACCATTTTAAGTTGAAAGTTTTTTTTAAACATTTAAATTCAATAACTAATTTCTCATCATTGCACAAACACCCTAAAAAAGGATAAACTTTTGCATTTCCAAAAGTGGAAAAATAGAAACTTTTTGAAAAAAAAGAAGGTCAAAGAAGAGAAAAATGTTAAAAAAAAGGGGAAAATAAGGGGAAAAAAAGGGGATTAGGTGAAAAAAGGGGAGAAACTGTGATCCCTGTGAATTGCAATAATAAAAAGTAATAGTATTAAGAATTGAAAAAAAAGAGATTTTAAACAACAAATTAAAAAAAATATATTCTGTAAAAATGTCAACAATTTTTGGAGATACAAATTATCTACTATTTGAAATTTAATGTTACATAAACGCTAAGTATTATTAAAAATATTTAAAATACTTAAAAGCATCAGAACTTGAACATTATCAAATTTGAATTTGTCATTTCTTTTCACATGCTGAATAAATTGAAATTTTTTTTACAATACACCGGAAAATCGTAATTTTACTGCTTTTACAATTTATTCTAATGATCTTACATAAACATTGTTAGTAAAAAATTACGCATTCAAAATTTTGAACAACCTTTGATCTTAGTTAATGTTTTTTAGTTCTAGTATGATTCTTAAAAAGAACTTGGAGTTTTTAAAGATTACAAAAATAAACAACTATATGTAAAAATAACTATAATAATGTATAAAAATAACCATTTTTCAAAGTTATTTTCCAGTTTAGAAATATTTAAAATAGATATATAAATATACATAAAAAAAAGTCGTTATTAATAGAAGAGTAAATTTTAATAGATTATTAACAATATTAATCAAATTTATTTTAATTTTGATCCATAATTATTTATTTACATTGTAAATAAAATTTGCGATTAATTGTTTCTTCCGGTTGTACATGACGAGAATATAGGGGATCCTCATCAAAATTCAAAGAGAGGGGTCTAGAATCCTCTTTAATTCTTCCGTTTGAGTTTTATCTCTGCCACTGTTGTTACGGCAATAATCGAAGTATATTCGATAGTGAGTGCTTTTTTTTCTCAGCACAAAGAGTTCAATGTTTTTTAACTCTTCAAGTTTTTGGCAAAATTTTCTAAATTTTTAAAAGCGTTTCTAAAAGTGTTTAAAAGTTTTCTAAAGTTTCGGCAAGTTTTAAAAACAATTCTCTAAACTTACATTAAAATTTATTCATTATTAATAAGCATTTAATATTCTAATGACGAATTTAAATTTAATCATAGTTTCTTTTAATTAAAATATTCGAGGATTAGGATTTAGTTTTATTTGTGCACTTTTCCTCCAGTAAGTATACATACCTTACTAGCTACTTTTTTTTTTTTTTTTGAAAATTATTACCAAAAATAAGAATTCTCACTAAATTCACTTTTAGAAATATTGTTTACAATCCTCGCTAGAATCAAAACATAAACAAAACATTGCGCAAATTTTCAAAAAAATGCTCTCTTGATATTATAAAACCAAAAACGTGATTTTGATAATAAATTTTATCTGGAAGAAAATTATACAATTAGGAATGGAATTTCATTGATTAAACGAATTTAGAAGCATGAATTATTGCGCAATGAGTGAGTACTGTCCATGTGTACCTAGAACTGATTAAAGGAACTGCAAAGATTGAATATAAACACGTGCGGATAATATCATTAAAGCAACTCCTTTCTCGTGTCTTTCAGATTACGTTTAAAATAAATATTCTCACATCGCAGAAGAAAAAGAAGGTCGTACCTCGCGTGACACAAGTTGGCAATTTATAATTTCGTATTTTCTAAAATGTAGTTATAGTCGGGAATTATTAATTCTGTTAAAAAAAAAAAGCTCCGACTGTACTGGAAGACTGTACTGTGACATTCGTGTTGACCATGCGTGACACGCAGATGCAGTTGGATGATCTACGATCAATTATTTGTCATTAGTGATTCTTGCTGTCCTTCTGTCTGTTGTAGAATTTTAAATGAATCGCTTGAGTGTACTTAATAATTTCTCTTTTTTTAATCCCAAAAAAAAATTTTAAAAATAGCCAATCCCCTTTTTTCATATTTACACACCATTGCCTGAAACGGGGGAAAAAATAAAGCTGAATTAAATAAAAGAGCTTGTAACTGTTTGAAAATTAATTTATTAATTTCTTTTATAGAATTTTACGTAAGATTTCATAAAACAGAAAACTTATTATATTTGTCTATTAGAAAGATTTCATTGATGGAAATTAATTTAAAATGTTTGCTAAATTGACCAGTAGCAGAGTTTAAACCTATTATTTTCTCTAGCAATATACAGTTTTAGGTTGTTTTTTTTTAATTCGCAAAGTAAATTGATTCATTTTACTCGTAAAGTTGTCAACTTTAATTGAATCTACTATTGAGGATTTGGGGCCGTCTATAAATTAAATCACACTTTCCCCCTTTTTTTCAACCCCCTCTTAAATGTTACGTCAAATTTTATTGACGACCCCCCCTCCCTCTATTTTATATCACGATTAAAAAAAACATTTACATTTTTCTATTAAACACTTTACTCTCTAAATCCCAATAATTCCATAAAATAAATAATATAAAAATAATGGAAAATAATTGCAAATTCTTTATTCATATATTTTAAACATGGATTTGTAATAATCTTTTTTTTTTGGTGTTCTATTTGTTTTTTAACACTTAAACACAACTTAAAAAATTAAACAACTGAAAAACATTTTATAGATTTGTCTAATTTGTAACTACCGTTTTATTCAGAAAAAAGTGCAATCGTATTCTCTAAATGTGAATTAGTTAAAAATAAACTATCAGTAAAATCGTAGTTGATTTTTTGTTTCATCAATTAGTGAAAAATTACTAATATCATTCGTCAAATGCGACTAATTATTAATAAAAAATAACTAAAAAATAGTTAAAATTTAATTATAATTGAATTAGTAATTTACTAAAATATTAATAATTTTGATATAACCTAAAAATGAATTTCACTAATAATATTAGTTATTTTTGACGAAATAATTAGTAGAAATATAAATATATTTGAATTAGTGGATGAGTTTTTGCTTTCAAATTTGTTATTTGTAGCTAATTCAGATTTAGAGAGTATTACGTAAGATTTATAAAAACCCCCCCACCCTTTCGTAAGATTTTTCAGACCCCCCCCCCCACCCTCTAAACGTCTTACATAATTTATGGATGGCCCCTTATTGAAAAAGTGGAAGACGTTTGACATCTAAATTTAATTGAATGTTCACTTATTCAAATTTAGAGATTAAAGTGTTGAAAATTTTTATCTTTTAAGCTCTTAGAAACTACTGTATTTTTAAAAAATATAAAACAAAGTTCGCGATACAAGGTCTTTGTAAACATTTAAGGGGAGACACCACCTCTTAAATTTTCATACTCTTAGTAAGCTCCATTTTATTTCTTGCATTAATTGAGTCCCCACCACATACAAGGAGGTCAAAAATATCAAATCTGAACTTTTAATCAGCATAAAATTTAAAGTCTTGAAAAATTAAAATTTTTGAAAATTGAACTTCTCTTTCAATTTTTAGTAATTTTGATCGCCAAATTTTTTACACGCTTTTTAAATGATTCTTTTGAATCTCTCGTATAAATTTTCCAAAATTTTAATTTTCAAAAAAAAAAAAAAAAAATTTGAAAAATTCTAAAATTGTTAAATTATTTTTTTTTTCTTAAATTTGGATGATATAATATAATATTTGAGATGTAAAATAATGTAAAAAAGCAAAAAATTGGCCCTTCTGAAAATGTGGGTACTTCTTCTTAAATATTCAACTTCTTTGACGATTTTCATTATTTTTCAATGCAAATTTTTTTATACGTTTTTTTTTTTAATGATTCTTTCGAATTTCTCGCATAGAATCTAAAATTTTTTAATTTTTTAAAAAAATTAATTATCTAAAATTAGCAAAAATTAAGATATATTATTTTTTATCAAAACAAGGGGTGGTGCCTAGCCCTCGATACATAAAAATCTTGAATTGTGTGATGTAATTTATGGACGACCACTTTTTTACAAAACTTGAGGATGTTCAATCCATTCACATAATCTTAAACTTGAAAATTATTTTTCATATAAAATAAGCATATTAATTAAAATTGATTTCACCCAATTTTAAAAGACCGAATTGTACATTAAAAAAAAAATTAGGTTGATACAAAATTTGTTAACAATTGTTATTTTCATCTAATTTTGATCTTCGAAACATATTCTACAAGTCTCTTTATTGGATTTTGTTAATAATATTTTGTTATAAAATTATTAAACAAACACAAATTTTTCTATTATATATTTTTTAAACAAAAAATATTTAACAAAGTCCAACAAACAAACTTGTAGAGAATGTTTCAAATGTCAAAATGAGCTATTATTTGTCAAAATTGGATAAAAATTACAATTGTTCACAATCTTTAAAGAAAAAACACAAAATGTTAAATAATTATTATTTCATAAAAATTTTTGTCTCAACGTAATTTTTTTTTAATATACAGCTGGGTCTTTCAAAATTGAGTGAAATTAATTTTAATATTTTTATTTTATGTGAAAAACCATTTTCTAGTTTGAGGTTATGTCAATGGGTTGAACATCCTTAATACTTAAAAATATTGAATTTATTTATTAATAATGGGCAATTTTTTCATTTATTATAGTGTTTCTAAGAGGATTTCCATAAACCACGTGAACAGTTGGGGGGAGGGGGGAAATTTAAATTTAGAACGTTCGTATTTTTATGTTCTTATTCTAATATTCTTTCTCATCTTTGAGACTTTAGCTTGAAAAGTCAACAACTAGAAACATTTTTGAAAATTAATATTATAAAATATGTATTTTACAAAATCATTTGAATATTATTATAAAAGATATTTTTATAATCGTGTTAATTACTACTAATGATAAATATATATATTATGATAAATAAAAACAATTTGATTTAATTAATGTATTATATATGGATATATTTTTTTATTTTTAAGGGGGGGGGGAGATTAATAATTTTTTAAATTTTATTTAGAGGAGGGGGGTAAAAAACCTCGTTCTTTATAGATGACCCTTAACCGTATTTCTATAAATATTAAATTGAAAGTTAAATCGTTTATTAATTCTAAGTTGAGGAATAATTTATTTTTATTTATAATGTTAAAATTTTTGAAATTTAAGTTATTTTCCGTAATCAGTTTATTTAATTATAAGATGTCTAAAGATATTTTCTAAGATTTAATAAGAATGTTTCAAATGTTTCTACTGGTGAAGTGAAAATTGTCTTTAAAAATAAAAATTGTGGTTTCTTTGTTGTTACAAACCACCTCTTATATTTAGGTTTTAGGTTAGCTTTTTATCAGCAAAAAAAAAACTGTCCACCTGGTTTATGAACGGATCCTAATGCAATAATAATTTTTTTCACAAAGTATATTGTTGTTCACTGTTATTTAATATTTCTATAAACACTGTTTATTCACATTTGTTTGAAAACACTGAAAAAGTGTTTTCAAGTTTAACTATTAACACTTATTATTTATTTGGTAGTGTTATAAACAAATTTATTGATTTCGCAAAAAATATTTTTTTGCTCCAAAATCAAGTGTAATATTCTTGTAAAATATTGCGAATTAGGTATTAAGAGTGTACGCATTTTTAATCAGTAAATGCCGTTTTGATCAACGACGCTAATACTTGTTGTGTTTCAATCAATTGTTTGTAAACATTTGCCTTTGAAACTTTATCTGAAATTTTGTCTTCTTTTCTGCTTTCTTTTAAAACGCTATCTTCTTTTAAAATATTATCTTTTAAAACAATGTCCTCTTTTGAAACATTATCTTCTTCTGAATAATCGTCATCAGATGAACAATCATACTCAATTTCACGATTTAGTTCGTTTTTAGGTAAAGCGTTCATTCTGTAAAAAATGATGCGCTCCATTTCGTCAATGTTGACAGAACAGGCGAAACTGGTGTTATTTTGTACAAGTAAATCGGCAAATTGTCGGGCAAGTTTTTTCCTAGAATCGTTGATTAGATTTGAATACAATTTCTCGAAAACTTTTTGCAATTTTTTGGACATTTTTACAAGCGATGGAAGAAAGTAAAAATTGGAGCAATTTTTGTAAATGAGGCGAACATCGGCGGAAAATTCATGAGCTGCTTTATATTCGTGATTGTCCATTTTCGTTTTCACGATTCGAAGATCCATTGGAGTTTTGATTGCGCATTTTTTCTCTTGAATAACTGTCAGAAGTTCTTCAGTAAATGGCTGATAAAAGGGCCAAGCATAATCCACGTGTTTCTCCGAAAGAAGCTCTTTCAAAATTTCGTTGCAAGCTTTTAAAATATTTCTTTGGTATCGTTGATCATCACTTGGTTCATCCATGGTTTATCTGAAGTGAGAGAAATTAGTTTTAATTATTTATTTGATTTTTATTCGCAAATTCAAGATACCTAAGTGGTTTCTAGAGTCTTAAAATTATAATTGTGGTACTGAATATACATTCAAAACTTATTTTAACAGGGTGTCTAGGAAACAGGGCTCAAATTGATTCAAACATGAATTAAATCATTATTTGCATTAAAATCATGATTTAAATAAAAAATCTTTACAATTCTTCGGATGTCTAATACTGCATGTAAAAAACCACAAACATTAAAAAAAATCCAGAAATTTGTAGATAAATCTTAAAAATTTCAATTTTAATATTTTGTCCTTTTAATTTAAATAAATTCCAGACGTCAATCTACTCATATTCCAATTTGTTGGAACTTTTGAATGAATTCAAATTTCAATGCATATTAATTAAATAATATTAATTATTTTCCATACACTTTTACTTTTGATATATTTTTTTACTTTAGGATTTTCTTTAATCCTTTTTTCTTTATGCAAATTATTTAATATTACTTTACACAATTTTGTTACTTTATAACATTCACTAAAATTTCTATTTCGTTGATTTTTTTAATTATTATTTATTTCCATATTTTAAAAAATAAATACGATAATTTTTTTGGAAATTTATTCAATTTATTTTCATGTATTGTCTATTTTTTGCAAACTAACTTATTTTTTCAAAAAATTGTTGGATTTTCTTTATTTTAATAAATTTTAGGCTTCGAAGCGTTGTAAGAGACTAAAAAAAGTATGAAAAAGTAGCCTTCTTATCAAAAAAGTAGCCTCAAAATTAAATAAAAGTATCAAAAAAGTATCGTTTTTTAAGTGAAGTAAAATTAGTTTTTAAGTTCAATTTTAAAGTAAGAATAATTTTTTTCTAATAAAATTGAAAGGAAAAATAAATAATAATATTAACTCACAAATTTTACAATAGAGATTCAAACCCAAGCGTTTATAAAATCAATTTTACATATAATTAAAGGTGATTGTTAATAACGCTTATATTAAAGATCTTCCATAAGAAGTTTTATTTTAACAACGCTTTCTTTTGCCTAAAGATATATTCTGTAATTTTTCTATTGTTTTCTTTAAATTCTAATTATTTTCATTCTTTTTGCATAATTTTAAAAAATTGAAATTATTTATCTGAAATTTTAATTATTTTCATTCTATTCCAATTATTTTTAAAATTTTTTAATTATTTTATCAATTTTAAATTATTTTGTTTAATATTAATTTTTTTTTATCTGTTTGCAATTTTTTCTTCATCTTTTAATTATTTTAATTATTTTCATTCTATTGCAATTATCTTTTAAAATTTTTAATTATTTTCATCAATTTCAAATTATTTTGTTTAATATTAATTTCTTTTTATCATTTTGCAATTTTTTCTTTATCTTTTAATTATTTTAATTATTTTTCAATTAATTTCATAAATTTTCAGTTACTATCGCATATTTAGATTATTATAAAAATAATAAATAATTATGTGTCTTTAATTTTTCAATTTTCTTTTCTTTTTTTTTTTTCATAAATTCTGAAATTTTCTTATCTATAATTATTTTCTTCAGTTTCTAATTACTGTCACTCTTTTGTCATAATTGTCAAAAATTTCAATTATTTATCTAAAATTTTAGTTGTTATCATCATATTTTTCAACTGTTTCCCTTAATTATTAAATATTATTCCAATTTTGTAAAATTTTAAAATATTTTTCTCAAATTTCAATTATTTTCTTCAATTTTTATTTATTTTGATTTGTTTTTATAATTTCCAAAAAGATTTATTAATTATCTTAATTTCAATTATTTTATGTTTTCTTCAATTCTTTTCTTCAATTTTTGATTATTTTAATTTTTTCAATTAATTTTTCAGATTTTCAAATATTTTTCTAACATTTCAATTATTTTCTTAAATTTTCTCAATAACTTTTACAATTTAAATTATTCTCTCTTTGAAAATAAAACAACTCCATTATTTTTTTGCTAAATGTTATATTATTTATCGAAATTTTAAATTAATTTTTGTAATTTACCATTCTTAATTATTATAAAATTTTTAATCATCTTCAATTTCTAATCATTTTCATTATTTTTGAATTAATATCCTGAACTTTCACTTACATATCACAATATTTTCAATTATTTTGTTCAATATTCATTTCTCTTCATCCTTTTGCAATTATTTTCTCCATCTCCCAATTATTTTTTAATAAATTTCCTAAATTTTCAGTTTTTATCTTAAATTTAGATTATTGTCTTCAACTTTCAATTTTTTAATTATTTCCTTTTGCTTAAAAATAAATTCTGTAATTTTTCTATTATTTTCTCCATTTTCTAATTATTTTAATTCTTTTTGCATAATTGTCAATAATTGCAGTTATTTATCTGAAATTTTAATTATTTTCATCATATTTCAATGATTTTTTGAAATTTTAAATTATTTTCATCATATTTAAATTATTTTTTTCAATTTTAAATTATTCTTATCATTTTTCAATTATTTCTTTAAATTTTTAGGCATAATTCTCATTTTGTAAAATTATTTTCAAATGTTTTTAAGTATTTTTTTCAAATTTCAATTATTTTCTTCAATTTTCAATTAATTATGTTCTTTTTCATAGTTTCTAAATTTTTTTAATTATTTGTCTGAAATTTTCATTTTTTTACTTAATTTTCAATTACATCTACGATTTTCTTGTATATTATATATACCTATATTCTGTATTTTTTGTAATTATTTCCCTTCAATTAAAAATCGTTTTTTTCAATTTTAAGTTATGTAATTTTTTTTCATTTATTTTCTTTAATTTTTAAATATTTTCTTTTTACTTTTAGGTACAATGAACTTCTAAAAGCTTCAAGTATTTAACTAAAATTTTCTTTAATTTTCCTTCATTTAAAATAGAATATATAATTTTTTCAATTAATTTCTCAAATTTAAATTATTTTCTTCAATTTGAAATTATTTATTGTACTTTTTCATTATTTGCTTAAAATATTAATTCTTATCATCATTTTTCACTTAATTTTTTAAAGTTTTAATGATGTATCTTAATTGCAATCATTTTTTTCAATTTCCAATTATTTTCTCCAATTTTTTCAATATTCTAATTTTTTGAAATTTATTTCTAAGATTTTGCAGTTTTTTTTCTCAAATTTAAATTATTTTCTTTAGTTTTAAAACATTTCTATGATTTCTTAAATTACTTTTGACAATTTTAATCGTTTTCCTAAATTTTTTTTCAATTAATAAGTCAAATTTGCCATTATTTTTTTTTTAAATATTATAGTTAAAATATTTACAATTGTTGATTACTTGGATATAAGAAATTACAATTCTTATAATTTATAGAAAACGCTGTTCATAATTCTCCTGAAGGAGAATATTCTCGGTTTAAGTGACACTTGGCGGGCTTTTAAAAACTAAAAAATTGACTAAAAAACTGAAATTCTTGAATTCTGTTAATCTTTTTACATTATTTTTTAAAAAAAGTAGCATTTAGTAGCTTTAATCCAAAATTAGTAGTAAAAAAGTAGCCTTGACCAAAAAAAGTATCAAAAAAGTAAAAGTGTCACTGCGCAGCCTGAAATTTATTTTTGGACTTGCTTTGAGTGCTTTAAATATTATAAAAATATTTTTATTCAATTTTCCTAAACTTTTTTATTTTTAAAGCATTTTTAAATTTCTTTTGTAGACTTTTTATTTATCTTTATGTATATAAATTTTTTATTTTATTTTTATTCTAATTTTTATCGAAATTTT
Source organism: Ganaspis brasiliensis (assembly GCA_037103525.1). NCBI lineage: Eukaryota > Metazoa > Arthropoda > Insecta > Hymenoptera > Figitidae > Ganaspis > Ganaspis brasiliensis. The sequence continues at coordinate 13,198 of JAZKLR010000105.1, read as the reverse complement.
TTTATTTTTTGTACTTTTACATTTTTTAATACAGTTTGTTAAAAAAAAAGCAATTCTCCATTTTCATCTCATTTATTTAATTTTCTTGGTGTTTCACAATTTTTTTAGTCCTTGCATTTTAATTTATTTTTTCATTTTTCTATTCCTTAGAAACATTTTTCCTTCTATTAAAATGTTTAGTTTTTATCTTGTAACTACCAATTTTTGAAAAAATGTATTCGATGCTTTTATCTACATTTTTCAAATTTCTTTATTTTCTACTTCTTTTTTAAGACTTATTCTTTTATTTTATATTATGTAAATTTAAATATTCTCATTTTAACATCGTTCTTCTATTTCATAAAATTTCTTTTCTTTTAAAATTTTTTTTATATTTTATAAAATCTTATTCATTCTTTTTTTATTCAATTTGTAAAATAATTCTCTAATTTTTCTAATTTTAAAAATGTGTTCTTTGCAGCAATATAATTTAACGCTTTTTTAATTATCTTATTGAAAAGAATTTTATCATTTTTTTAATTGACTGTTTTTCTTATCTTTTTACACTTTTCTGCGTTGTTTTTTTTTTATATAATTTATTATTATTTCGTTGTTTTTACCTAAGTTCTTTAATTTTGCATTCATATGAATTTGAAGATATTTTTTTTTGTTGAAATTTTCTTATTTATTCGACATAATTAAATTTCGATTAAATGTTTTATTCTTCATTATTTTTTATTGAATGTTCTCAATTTAAAAAATTTATTCTGTTAATGTTTTTTTAATTTGAATCAATTAGAATTTCAAAGTTTGAATAAATGAAAATGATCGACGTTTGGAGTTTAATGAAATTTTGATGAGTTGGAATTATTAAAAACAATTAAAGTTTGAAACAGTAAGAAAAGAGAGAAAGCCAATGCTAAATTTGAGATATTATATGCGATTTTTTCGAAACTAAAGGAGAGAAAATAAAGAATGCATAAAAAGTTTAATTGTTAAAAAGGGTTAAAAAGATATATCTTTTTGAAAATTCACTGATCTTTTTGCAAATATTCGGTTTTTATTTCAAAACGTAAGAAATCCACGTCAAATTATGAATTTTGATCGCTCATCGCCCTGAAAGTTAATTTAATAACAAATTAAAACATTACAAAACCTAACCTAAAAAGGTTAGAATTTGGATTATTGAGAAAATCTATTTTCTAAAGAAAATATTGATTTTTTAAAATGAACGTACAACAAATAAACACCGAAAATTATATTATTTTCGTTTACTTACCTTAGATTATTTAGATTATTCACTTCAAATAACGAAAATCATTAAACGATTAACTGTCAAAAATATTTTCTCATATACGTAAAAGAAAAACTTTGGAAACACTTTGGAAAACTTGACTTGACTTCACTAGTACTTAAACTCTAGCGGGAAGATTACGAATTATCAAGTTTTCTTAAAATCACAATTTATTGGCGAATTTAAAATTATTCCTTGTTAGATGATTGGTTCAGACAAAACAGAGATTTTTTTAACAAAATTGAAAAATTCTAACTTTAACGAGGTTTTATTATTTAGATGCACAGGTAGCAGGTTCTGATAAAATAAGATATCGAATATTTTCTTCAAATCTTGTCTTTTATTTTAAAAATCGATTTTATATTGTCTTTAAATAAACGGAAGCTTGAAATTAAATACTTAGGGTCAGAAGAGATTAAAAACTCGTTTTGTTTCCTTTCTAAATGGCACGTATGTATATATATATAATATAACAAACAAAAAAAAAAACGAATGAAAAATACTTGTATGTAAATATTTTTCTTTTTTTAATAAAATAAACAAATCAATTTGAGCGGTATACTTCGTTGAATTTTTGTTAAATATTTTTAAATTTTATTCCATATTTTTATGTTGCAAACTAATATCTAGGAAAATATAATTTGTAAATAAAAATAATAAGTAAATATGTGTATAAAGATTTACATTATATTTTGTTAAATCAATTTGGATTAAAATATAAATAAATATTTGCAATGTCATTTTTGATCGTAAAATTATATCAATGATTAATTTGCGTATACACTGTGTGTCATTTTATATATGTATTCATGTACATACAACATATATACATATTATGCATAAGTATATATACATATATATTTTATGTATATATGTGTATGAACTATGAAGAGCAATGGCTTTAGCGCCATGAAAAGGATGAGAAGTTAAAGCTTAAGCTGTCAATTCAGTCTTGTTCAGTCTTGTTTCTTGACTTGGCTGCAGTGTTTTAGCAGTCGAAAGACAATATAATTTTTTGTGATTGTCTGCATTCCTTTGCATATTTAACGGTAACTATAAGCTTCTCTAGAAGCGAGAATTTACATAAAAGTTGATTTTCTTGTCATTCATGATATAATCATAAAAAGAAAGTGCGTGTTAATTGTAATTAAATTAAGTATTCAATTATTTTTTATAATCTGTGACGTTATAAGTGAAACAATAGACGAGGTGGACAACAAATAATATTTTTTTGGACTCTGATTTGACTTATTACTGATCGGAATTTTTAAGGTTTGTTTCCTCTTTTTAAGAAAAGAAAAGAGATTAAATAACATGTCACTTTCTACATTTATAATGTGCTATACACACAACATTTATTACTCTGCATGCAAATAGTTTGGATGCAAAATCAGAATAATTTCAAGGTTGCAATATAAATGCACTTACAATTTTTAAAGTTAATTATATTAAAAAATAACAATTTTTTTCTTCTTAAAACAAAACAACAACAACAACTTTTAGAACAAAGCTGAAAGTACGTATAGAATTAAATTAATACTTAAGTTTTTTGTGAAATTAAAAAAATAAATAAATTTGCATACCAAAAAGTGGGAAAAGGCCAAATTTGTGGCCCACTCTACATAACCAAACTTTTAGTCGAATTATTCCATTGGAACTGTCAAATCTACAATTATTAACTTTTGAATATTAATTTTTAAAAATGAATGCATGATATTTTTATTGTAACTAGATTTTTTTATTTGTCTTATCTGACAGTTTACATGTTAATAATGATGATAATTTGTAAAGTGGGAATTAGAATACTCGATTATTGAAAATAAACAAAAAAGCGATAATTTATTCTTGTTACCATTGATTATTAAAAATTAGTTGAGTGAAAATAGGTAATTAAATTAAACACTATTTCACATTGAATTATTAAAAATTACTTAAAATTATTTTTTGTTGTACATTTATTAAAATAAAAGAAATTATTCTAGTTACCGCAATTAGTAAAAGTGATTAATTAACAGATTAAATTAAAAAGCCAAAAACAACATTCTTAAATTTATTATTTTAAAGAACTTGAAAAAAGAATATGTCAATTTTGACCAAATTACTAATCAATAAATATTATATACAGTCAATTAATCTTTGGAGTTAAAATCACGTGATCAGTGAATGTTATACTTGGGGCTTTGGACTTCAAATAAATTAAGAATCTCTTTTTCACATTTTCTTTTCATACACGAGATAGAAATTACTTGAAATTATTAAATTTAATTCGATTTGAGCAAATTTTATTGTATAATTTTCTAAAAACAGTTTCAATTTTCTAAAAAAAAAAAAAAAATAAGTGTTAAACTTGATTTAGTTTTAAAATGTATATTAAGAATTTACCTTTCGTATAGGTAGTTATCTGTTTCTTTATCATATTCTTATACGGCTAATAATAAAGGTAATAACAATTATGGCGATAAATAACTGATGATGCGTGTAGAGTTTAAATTAACCATTAAAAATGTCACATAAAGTTTTTCAATTTGTTAAATAAAATCGAGTTAAGGGAAAAAAAAATTATTATTTACCTATTTTTCAGATTCTAGATAGTTTTGTGCATTTTTAAAGTTTAAAAATGGCACTAACCAGGATGGCTCTTTCGAGATTAGCAACTAATAGACTTTCTCAGTATACAGTTCCAATTACTCAACATCAGCAGAATTTGGTATATTATTCATATTATGCTTATGTGGTTTTTTACATTTTTTAGTTTTTAATAAAGCTTCATTTTATATTAGTTTTTTGTTTAATTCTAGAATTTCTTGTACAATAAATAATTCTATTTTATAATTTACATCTTACTTAAATTTTTAACAATTTTTTAAGTGTTTTGTTTTGAAATTTGCAGATGTTTAGATTGCTAGCCTGTAGATATATATCTAATCATCGAATCACAAAGAATATTGAACTTTTAACACAAGAAACTCCAATTCAAACGGATAAATTCACTAATAAAGGTTCGATTGTTACGGAAGATCGACCGCTCTTAGTTATGTTGTGTTGGCTTTTGGCCAAACCAAAACACGTTATGAAGTATGCTAATTTTTACTTGGAACAAGGTTTTGATGTTGTCACTGTGACCGTCAGTCCATGGCAACTTATGTGGCCTGCCAATGGAACTAGGGTAAATATTTTACCGAGAGGTCGTCAACTCCATTTTATAGGGAATATTCGGAATACTTGAAAACACGAGAATATTAGCTAATATTTAAAAAAATCTATGTGTATACTAATAATTCGCAAATTCTTTCATTCCTTTTCTCTAAATCTAAATTAGTTCAAAATGGGACGCATGATTAAGCTCTAAAATTAATTATTTAGAATTTTCATTTCATAGAATTTCAAGACGTAGAATTTTCTTGTATCCGAAATTTCACATTTTCGAATTTATTTTCAATCGAATTTTTACCTAATAGAATTTTTAGGTCACAGAATTCATATTTAACAGAATTTTCATTTAAACAATTTTAATTTAAACGAATTTTAATTTAGAAAAATTGTCATTTTACAGAATTTCAAGTTATTTGAGTTTTTAAATGACAGAATATTCATTTGACCGAAACTTCATTTATCCGAAATTGTATTAGTACCGATTGACATTTATTGATAGAAAACTTAAAACGTAGAATATTCATTTGTTAGAAATTGCAAATGGCCGAAGAAGCATCCGGTAGACATATTTTGGTGCGAATTTTGAAATTGACCAATCAGAAAATATGAAAAAAATTCCCATTGGCCAATTTTAAAATTCGCGCCAAAATAATTCTGTCGGATGCTTTTTCGGACATTTGCAATTTCTGACATATGAACATTCTACGTTTTAAGTTTTCTATCAAATATCAATTCGTACTAATACAATTTCGGACAAATGAAGATTCTGACAAATGAATATTCTGGTATTTAAAAATTCGATTAACATAAAATTCTTCTAAATTAATATTCGTTTAAATTGGAATTCTTTTAAATGAAAATTCTGTAAAATATGAATTCGGTGACCTGAAAATTCTATTAGGTAAAAATTCAAAGTCATTTAAATTCGATTGAAAATAAATTCGAAATTGTGAAATTTCGGCTACAAGAAAATGCTATCTCATGAAATTCTATGAAATGAAAATTCTGAATAATTAATTTTATAACTTAATCATGCGTCCCTTAAAAATGACTGTAATTTGAAAGCAAAAACTCAGTCACTAATTCAAATAGTTATATTTCTACTAACCATTTAGTAAAAAATAACTAATTATTAGTCAAATTAATTTTTAGGTTATGTCAAAATTACTAATATTTCAGTAAAATTCTGTTTACTAATTCAATTAGTAAAATTTCGACTATTTTTTAGTTGTATTTTTACTAATAATTAGTTATATTTTACTAATAAATAGTTATTTTTAACTAATTGAAGAAACAAAAACTCAGCCACGATTTTACTAATAATTAGTTATTTTTAACTAATTCAAATTTAGAGAGTTCAAAAATTTTGTCTGTAAACACCTGAAGTTTGACACTTAGATATTTTTATAAACCAGATACTTTTTAAAAAATGTTTCTTTAAAATTTTAATTCAAAAACATCAGTTAAATAATTTTGTTTTCATTATTAATAAATCTATTATTTTTTCTTTAATTGTCAAAAGTTTTCAAATTACAATTATTCTCCTTCAATTTTGTAATTATTCCTTAATTTTTTTTTAATTATTTTGTTCTGTTGTCGATTATTTGTCTCGTCAGTTTAAATTTTTTTTTCAATATTGTCAATTATTTATTTATTTTCTTTAATATTCAAATATTTCTGTCATTTTGTAATCTTTCTTTCAATTATCAATTATTCTCCTTAATTTTAATTATTTTATTCAATATTCAACAATTCTCACCTCTTTTCAATTATCAATTATTTTCTTGAAATTTCAATACATTTCTAACATTTTCAGTTGATTTCTTCAATTTTTATTTCATTCCTACAATTATTTTTTTAATTGTCTATAGTTTTCAATTGATAACTAATCATTACATATCACTCAATTTTATAGTTGTTCTTTAGTCTTTAAAATTATTTCTTTCTGATGCTCATTAATCTCGCTTTTTATCGAATTTTTTATCAATTGACAATTAATTTCCATATAATATTTCATTATTTTCGTCATTTTGTATTTTTTTCTTTAATTATCAATAATTATCATAAAGCTTCAATTTAATTCTTTAATTTTCAATTTATTTCTACAATTTTAATTATTTTGCTCAATTTTTAATTATTTCCTTTTTTTTAATTATTCTCATCGATTATCAATTAATTCCAAAGTATTTAATAATTCTCGGATATTTTCAATTATTTTTTTCACTCATAAAAATTGTTTTAAATTTTAAATTCAATTGTTCAATTCTACAACTATTTTCTTCAAATCTCAATTACTTTCTTTAAATTTCCATTCAATTTTTTAATTTTCAATTATAACTTTAACAATAAAAAATGTAAGCCTTTGGTCAATTACTTTTTTTCAATTATCAATAAGTTTATTTAATATTAAATTCAACTGTTCAAATATTTCCTTCAATTCTCAATTTTTTTTTTAATTTAGTAATTCCATTTTACAGTTTTCAACTTTTTCTTCTACTTTTAGTAATTTTCGGGTTTTATCAATAATTCTTCAAATTTCAATTCCATTTTTAAATTTTCTATTATTTTCTTTAAAAATAAAAAATTCTCGAATTATATCAATTATTTTTTCTATACATCAATAAATTTCTTTAAGCTTAGATACAGTTGTTTAATTATATTCTACAAATTTTAATTCCATTCTTCAATTTTCATTTTTTTTTAATTTTCTATCAATTCTTCAATATTCAATGATTATCTAATATTTAAAATTTTGTTAACAATCATAAAAATTATTTTAAAATTTCATTGCAACAATTTTCTTTAATATTCTTCTTTTTTTAAATTTTCTACAACTATTTTCTGCAATTCCTCATTATTTTCTTCAAGTTTCAATTCCATTTTTAAATTTTCAATTATTTTCTTTAATAATAAAAAATTCTCGACTTATATCAATTATTTTTTTTCTACATTAATAAATTTCTTTAATTTTAGATACAGTTGTTTAAATATATTCTACAAACTTTAATTCCATTCTTCAAATTTAAATTATTTTTTTAATTTCCAATAAATTCCTTAATATTCAATAATTATCTGTTTTTTAAAAATTTTGTTACCAATCATAAAATTGGTTTTAAATTATCAATTTAATTGCTCAATTCTATATCACTTTTTTAAAATTTTTAATTATTTTTTTAAAATTTCAATTTAATTCTTCAGTTTTCAAATATTTTCTTCTGTATTTAATAATTATATTCTTTTTTAAATTACTTTTTTAAATATTTTATTATATTTTTTAAGTTTTAATTACATTCATCAATTGTCAATTATTTTCATCAATTTCAAGTTTTTTCCTTTTTCAATTCAGTTATTCAGTTTACAACTGTTATTCCTAAAATTTTTCTAATTTTTCTATTATTTAGTTTAAATTTAATGTTTATTGTTTAATTCTTTAAATTATTTTTTCAAATTGTTTATTATTCCAGCCATTTTTCGAATTTTATTTTCAATTTTCGTCTTTTTTCAGATATTTTCTTCTATTTTGCAAATGTTCTCGTTATTTTTCAAGTATTTCTTTTAATTATTTCCTACAATTTTTTCAAGTTTTATTTATTCTCTTAAAAGTTTAAAATTATTCTTAGATTTCTTTTTGTTATTTTTCTCTCTTTTGTCGATTATTCTTGACAGTTTGCGATTTTTTTTTCAATTATCAATTATTTTCTGTATTCTAAAATGGTTTTGCAATTATTTCTCTAAAATTTTAAATTACTTTCTTCAAGTTTTAATTATATGTATTAATATTATTAAATTCTCGTATTTGGTTAATTTTTTTTCAATTATTAATAAGTTTCTTTAATTCTAAATTCAATTGTTTAAACATTGTCTGCAATTCACAATTTTTTTTTCAAAATTCAATTCTATTTTTCAGTTTGCAATAATTCTCTTCCATATTCATTAATTCTCGCCTTTTTTTAGTTACTTTTTTCAATCTTTGATTATAATCTTTAAATTTCAATTTCATTCTTTAATTTTTAATTATTTTCTTAAATTTTTAACTGTTTTCTTTAATTTTCAATTATTTTCTTCAATTTCAGTTTTTTTCTACTTTCAATCCAGTTGTCCAATTTACAATTATTTTCAACAATTATTCCTATAATTTTTTTAATTTTTTTTTTTTTGCAATTATTTTCTTTAAATTCAATTTTTTTGTTTTTATTTAAACATTTTTTTTACTTGTGTATTAATCTAGCCATGTTTCGAATTTTATTTTTAATTGTCAATTATTTTCGCCTTTGTTTTTGTAATTTTCTTGCAATTATGAACTATGTTTTTAAATTTCAATTTAATTTTTAAATTTAAAATTTATTTTTTCATAACTTTCTTTAATTTGCAATTATTTTCTTAAGTTTCAATTTTTTTTCTTTGATTTTCAATCCAGTCTTTCAATTTTCAATTATTTCCAACAGTTATTCCTATAATTTTCTTAATTTTTAAATTATTTTATTTGAATTTAATATTTATTGTTTAATTGTGTAATTTATTTTTTTCAATTGTGTCTTTTTCTAGACATTTTTTGAATTTCGTCTACAAATTGTCAATTTTCTTTTATTTCGCGAATTTTTTTAATTTTAACTCCAACAATTTTTTATTAATTAAAATTTTTTTTTATCATGGAATTTATGAGAATATTTGGAGGGTGTACAAGGAATACTGGAGTTGACTTCCCCTCTTTTTTTAGTAAAAAAAAATTAAACATTTTGACATCTAATATTCATTTGATAAAAAAAAAATCTAAAATCAAACTCTAAATTTTTAAAAATTGTGTTTCTTTTAAGATTAATTGTATTCAATTTACATAAATTCTATTATTGGCAGAAAGTAGTAGCTGATCTTTTGGAGTTCATGGACAAGAATAAAAATTATCAACAAATTATGCTGCATGGCTTTTCAATTGGTGGTTATATGTGGGGAGAATTGTGTGATTTCGTACATAAAGATCGAAAAAGATATGATAACGTTATAGAAAGAATTGTGGGCCAAGTTTGGGACAGTGCAGCAGATATAACTGAAATTACAATTGGAGTTCCACCTGCAGTTTTTCCGAACAATGTTGTACTTCAAAATATGTTTAAAAAATACATGGAGTAAGTTTTCTGATGGAAATTTTAAAATTCAGTCGTAATTTGTTTCAAATTGTTCCCATAAAATATATATAATAAACAATAATATACTTTTTTTTTTAAGGGAGATCTCACTGAAATTAAAAATTCTAAATTTCATTGGTAATTATTTGCAGATATCATATGAACGCGTTTCATAAACAAGCTACTCAATATTATATTCGATCTAGTCAACTTTTTCACACAAATATTGTGCATGCACCGGCTTTATTTTTATTAAGCAAAACCGACACAATAGGAGCTGTTGCAAGTAATATGAGGGTGCGAGACAATTGGGATGCTAATGGAGTAAAGGTGAGTTTAAATAAAATTAATTAAAGTTAATAAATAAGAAGTTATGAATAGAATAAAAAACTAAATCAATAACAAAAAATAATTACGGTAGTTACGTTTTCAAGAACTATTACAAATTTTCGAGATCTTTTATTCCAAACAAAGACTAATAAAAATCCGCCCCTTTTTCCTCAAAAACAGAGAAAAATTAAGGAAACCAGAATTGACTTAAGAGAATTAAAATATTTGTAAAGTGTTGTTCGAAAGTACGCAAAAATTCCAGAATTTAAACTAAAATTTCTGATACTCTTAGATGTTGTAGGCGCCTTGTTTTTGCATTTTTATTAGGGTTTAAACAATTTTTGCCTTTTCATAAAAAAACACACTTCGTATTATTGTTTGAGGTTATGCGGCAAAAAGCAAATTCTCCCGATTGTGGCACTATTCATTTTAACCCTTGTAATTTTGTAAATTTTATTAAAAACATTTCATAAATTTTCACTTACCGGTGATGAAAGATGATATCATAGAAGCAGATTCCAGCAAATTTGACGAAACAAATTCCTTTTCTGACCATCACACACACACACACACAAAGCACATCACAGATTTTTAACCTCACACTTTTATTACCGAGAAAAATAAAAACATTTAATTTTCTGTACAAAATTCCCGAAAAATAAGATAAATAAATGTCCAAGAAAATTCCAGGAAGTGGAATAAAGAGCCGGTATAGAGCTACACTTGAAGTTAAGATTTTTCTCAATATTTGTCATTCTCAGCACTAAATTATACACTACATTGCACTTTATCACTAGGAGATCAATAATTACCGGAATTAAGACCGTGTCAAATCATAAAACGCGAAAATTTGTAAAAATTTCAAGACCGGCAACAGTTGTAATATGTCAACAGCATAGAAAAAACTGGAAAAAAACCGGGAAACTGGAGTGTGAAGTTGCTACCAGTCGCTACTGTTTGTTATTTACTTTATCGTTGTAATTTAATAAATAAAATTCAATAAGAGTCATTTTCTAGGTATTTATAAAAACTAATTGTAAATTTAATATCATCGTAGCAAAAATGTTTTTTTTTTTCTTATAAATAAATATTCAAATTTTTTAATTAATATTTAATAATATCAGTGCTAGCAAATCAATTTATGATTAGTGAAATGGAGAAAAAAGTTTAAATAACTTAGATTATTTAAAATTTTAATGGATTAAAAATATGCAGATGAATTAAATTTAAGATTGATTAAAATTAGAAAAAATTTAAAAATTTGCTGACATTTATGTGAATATTTTAATCAATTCAATTAAGACCCAAATTTACTAAAATTTGAAATATTTTATTTCAAATCGATTAAAAGTGTTGATAAATTGAATTCAAAATTACAAAAGAAGTTGAATAATTAACTAAATAAAAAAAAATATATATATTATTCCTAACCTACAAAAATCATGGAATTTTTAATTTATCTCGAAAAAGTGAAAAATAAACAAAATAGTCTCCTAACTATATTACAAATTTTTCATGTCCGTAATAATCCTGAAGAACATTGTTAACTAATTTAAAAAATTTAATTTTTCAGACGTTCGTAAAAATATTTAATGATTCGCCGCACGTGGGACATTTTGCCAAATATCCAAAAGAATACATTGGAGAACTGTACGCATTCATGAGTATGTTGCAAATGATCCAGAATGAAGAAAAAGTGAAAACTCGACTCTAAGTTACGATATTATAAGCCCATAAATCACAAAAAAATAGAGCATCCCTTTTTATATACATTAGTACAAATCTGTGACTTAAAAACAGATGGTGAAAAACACCAATCGGCTGAATCAAAATGAAAAAAATTTTATTAAAATCAGCAGAAGGTGCTTAAAAGCAAAAATAATTGATTTTGCAAAAAAAAAAAAACCTTGCTTTTTAAGCCACAGAATTTACCAGCCTGTTGATTATAAATCACAAAAAAGGCTGTAAATCTTTAACAACCAGCAATTTCAAATTGCTATATTGCCTTTCTAATTTTCCATCATTTTTCGGTTTTTGAAAAATTGTGGAAATTTGCCTTCTTACTAGTAAGTCTCGACACTTAAAAAGTATTAGAAATTGGAAAAAAATTGTAATTTATGTTTTTATTCTTATTTTTATAAATCGAATCGTTATGTCTTTATTAAGAATTTGTTAAGAAAATTTTTATGGAAAATTGATAATCATTTTTGTTTAATGCACAATATGTGCAAAAATTTTTATTACTGCCAGTTTGTATATTTCTTGAATAATTAAAAAAATATTGTTTAATTTCTAAAAATAATTCTTCAAAATATTATGTCATATTATATTATACTAGTTTCCTGGATTATTAATTTTTTTAATACGGTCTTCAAAATAGTAGACTTGATATTAGATGGACATTAAAAGATTTTTAAGTAATAATTAAAAAAATACAAAATTTGTATAATCAGACAATTTTTTACGGTACATATCTAGTTAAATATAAAGATAAATTTTATAAATTTCACTAAACTCTTAAAGCTTTATAAGTTGAAAATAATAAATCAATGGACTACTATGTAGCGGATTAATATTTTTAGTTTATCAGTGAATAAAACTGAAATATTATTACTCCAGAAGTTTTGGGGTTTAAAGCAAGATAAACTCGACTTAAAATCTTACAAATGTAAACTTTGTTGCCATAATTGTCAGCAATGATAATAAAGTAAAAGTGTTTTTCTACTCTGTTGTTTACTACTTCTGATAAAATATAAACATTATTTAAGTTTATTAAAAAAAACTTTTTGTTACATATTTACATATTTACATGTTGCTATTTCTAATTTTCGATTAGAAAATTGATTTTCTTTTTATATTAATAATAAGTAAATTGTTTTATTTTAATTAGTTCCTAATTAAAGTTTACTCTTTCATTCAACTGGAAATTTATTATTTTCTCTTAAGCAAAGAAGCCATTACAGAATCAAAATTTTTCCTATTCTTAGCTTTATTAAAATATTTTTTCTTTAGAAAAAGAGATCTATTATCGTTTTTACCCTTTTTCTTTGCCTGTACCTGCATTTTCTTTTGAGAAAAAGATTTTCCTTTACATTCTTTCTTTTCATTTGTTTTTAATTGATCGCCAGAGGACACTGAAGTCAAACCAAGTGGATTCTCTTCTTTGGTCTCGATTGTCAATTCGTTAACATTTGGTTTTTCATTATTTATTCTACTATCCTCTCCAGACTTGTCTAAAGTCACATCTTTCTGATTATCGGTTTTAACTTTTTTCTTTTTGTGTTTCTTGTGCTTGAATCTATTCTGAAGAAATTCATCG